>OZ020570.1:23226492-24478784 GCA_963971475.1 Chrysops caecutiens | reverse complement strand
AGTGATCTTGCATCAAGATTTTTAAGAGCCTCGTATGTGGGTGTTTCTTTACCGAGCGATCTTGATCTTTCCTGTGATAGCGCTTCACACTCTGTCAAAAGATGATGTACAGATTCTTTGTCCACGTTGACGAATCTGCAGGGATCACTGTTCACCTTGCCCATCTTCTTCAGATGACCTGTAGTGATAACAGCTGTCTAACAATCTCTTTCCTGCTGAGATGTAGAGGTTTGTTCTCCTTACAGTACTGCCAGTCCAGCAGGCGCTTAGCCTTCTTTACCTTTTGAAAGTTGTAAAAGTGTGAAGATTTCAACCTATGTTCCCATTTTTCTATTTCTGAGAGGATTTGACCCATTCGTTTTTATCGGGCATTTTTGTTGTGTAGTTACCTCTAAAGGTTACCTTCCAGTCCGTATCGTCGTCAGGTTTTTCCTTCACATATGGTAATTGCTTCAGGATGCTGAGATGTCCTGATCCTCCTGTGTCGTTTCCTCGTGTTTTATGGGTTCTTAAGGCTTCTGTTTATGCTATTCGCCTTACGTGCATATATAGAGGTTCTGTATGACGTCTAAAGCTGCCGTAGGCGTAGCTCGATTTTCATGCAAGATTTCCTTTGGATTTTCGTGAGTACCTTTTGGGTTGTTCTCTGTTCCGTTTTCTTCCAGTAAATGGAAGAAGCGTAACTGATTGATGTTCTAACAATCGTGATATATGACCAGTACATCATATTGGGTTCCCATGTCTTTCCTAGCAGTTGCCTACATATATGAAGAGTAATCAGGGCCGTCTGGCCCACATAAATGCCCAGATATTTTACTTCCTTGGAAATGTGCAATTGTTAGCCCCCCCTGGATGTTGGTTTCCTAATGGCCATGTTGGTCTTCTTGGAGAAGGGTACGATCACAGCGTTCTGAGGGTTAACCCCCATATCTTTGCTTTTGCACCTGAAATGATTTGAGCAACTTTGTTGCTCAAAGGGAAATAGTTACCCTGTGCCATCGCATTGAGCCACTGCACCACCGACCACCCGCATCGCAGCGATCTTAACTCTAGAGAGGCGGAGCCAGAATCCCAAGGATAACGGGACTTCGGGTGATCCTCGTGGAAAACGAGATGAATCTCGCTCTCTTGTATTTGAGTCGCCGAGGTGCTCAGACGTAAAGTTCTGAAGTGAGTGAAAAAAAAAAATAAAGTGTCACGTGGTTTTCTTTTTGGAACGCAGGTGGATTACCCCGGGAAGAGGCTCGAAACACCATGTGGCGGTCATCACACGGATTTATTTTGTAAGTTTTTCCTTTTTTTTTTTTTTGTGAAATTGTGTAAGAAGAATCTGAAGAAGAATACTATCATTATTATATATTACCACAAACACATGTTAAAACATCATCATCGGCAGTTGAAGAGAACTTCAGAATATTAAAAATAATGTGTATTATATATATGATAATTATTACTATAATCATTGTTGCAATTTATTGTTATTGACTATTTTTACTATTACCATATTAAAAATATTTACCATTGTATACACAAATCAAGTAGTTAGTCCCAATTTCAATGAATATTTGAAGTAAAATTACAACTTCGAAAGGAAGTAAAATAATAATGATTATAATAATAATAATAATAATAATTTAGCATAGCAAGTAACAATAAAATAAATTTACAAAACGTCATAAAACTAACTTTTTCTAGATAAATGAGAAGATGAAGCGAAAAACCTAAGAATGAAATTTGTAGAAAAATTATTTCATCTAACTTAGTTCGTCGATATTCTTTTTATTTATTAAATTAAAATTTTCAAAATGACATGAATATCCTATACCAGTAAAATTAATTAGTAAAAAATGAAGTAATTAACAAACAAAAATAACTAGAAAATCCAAAAAAATTAACTAGAATTGATAATTGTAATTTGGATTATTTTCAATTAAGATGTTGAACTGGGTGAAAGATTTCTAGACCCCAGAGCCGTGTGTTCTAAGTGTGTTTGCAAAAAAAAAATTTCAAAAAAAAAAAACTAGATAAAATAATTTAAATAAATGATACACATATAAAAATGCAATCAGAAATGGAATTTGTTGATTAGATATTGGATTTGAATGAGAGGGAAAAATGTATGTTAGAAAATAACATGATGATCCCAAGACTTTCTTTAGTTAAATTGCGAAACAAATAGATTGTAATTAATTTTAATAAGTTATTTTCACTATAATATTAATTATTTACTATAAATATATATATATATATTAAAATAAAATATGGAGAGAGCAATAGCAATAATTTAATATA
Source organism: Chrysops caecutiens (assembly GCA_963971475.1). Taxonomy (NCBI): domain Eukaryota; kingdom Metazoa; phylum Arthropoda; class Insecta; order Diptera; family Tabanidae; genus Chrysops; species Chrysops caecutiens. Next base: position 24,476,492 of record OZ020570.1, on the reverse strand, counting down.
TACAAAATGTGCATAGATAATAAGAAGACACTACGCCACTAACTAATTATTGAACTTGAGAGACAGTGGTTTTAATTATAATTTATAAATACTATATTCAAATATGATTATTTCAGTTATTATGAAATGAAGAAAAATGTAAGGAAACAATTGATTAATTATAAAATAATTTATTGAGTAGTTATTACCAACCAATTTTCGTCCGAACATAGATTCATGATTTACTTTTCATTTGACTTTTAGTGAAATTTTAATTCTTAATCAAAAGTTAGTAATTAAGTTGGTAAATAACATATTCACGAAAGTATATAATAATTCGACACTTTCTCTTTTCATTTTGTTTAAAGTGGACTTTTGTTTTGTTTAAAATTTTTCTTGGTAAAATATAAAATATTTGAATCACCATCTACTCGAAAGAGGAAAATAATTGTATATAAAATTCTTAAAGTATGAATTTGGATTTAATATGAATTAATAAATTAACATAAATTTCATTAATATTTTGAAAGTTGTTTGTAATTTGTTTGTTATATTAAGGTTGTATCCTTTCATTTATATAGTTTGGAATAGTTACAACTTGTTAGAAACATAACTAGACAATTTTTTTTTATAAACACTTGGAATAACTACATTTACATTGATTCAACTTTTGAAGTTAGGCTGGTTAGATGCAATGACAATGTATGAAAGACAAACCTATTGGAATGGTTTTGTAATTTTCAATCGATTTTGAGATATCTGCCCATGAATTTTGCCAAAGATAAGCAAAAACCACGCTTGAATATTCCGAATTTGAATCAAATGATATAAACAGTACAGACAAAACCATAAATAAAAAAAAAAAGGAAATCCAAGTGTTTAATCGCGCGTCGATGTACGTTATCTCGGGTGACACTTAAAGAATTTTTTTTGTTAGTAAATTCATTAAGATGCCCCGAGATAACTAATAATTAGCCCATGGTGGGTCTCCTCCTCCTCCACGTCCATCCCGGGCTCTAAGCGCTCGTCTTGAAGTCTTAGGGGAAAGTATATATCGCACGGGACGTTACTTTCCATTGGTTGGGAGGGCATGGAGTCCATATCATCTGGACTCGCTGAGGAGAGGGTGATAACGCCTCAACATCCGCGTCAGTCCCTTATGCGTACCCTTCCTTCCTCTCTTCCTTTTTTTTTTTGTCGGTTTTTTTTTTTTTTTTTTTTTTTCTATTACCCCTAAACCCTTCCCCTTGAGGTCTCCCGAAAACCCAAATTTCCTTGTCGACCCATCCACATTCCCGTAGTACCCTTCCTCCCTTCACTTCTTTTTTTCACCGTCGCGAGATGCCTGCCCCTTCTTGTTTTTCTTTGAATCGTCGGGGTTAGAAGTTCGTGGAGGTCCCTCAATTCCTTTTTTTTCCGAGTCACCTCCTCCTTATGCACTGTGGGGGAAGCCTTTTTGACTGCACGTCACCACGAACTACAGGACGTGTTAATTTTTTTTTCTGTAGTTGATCCGGAGATCGGCTTCGAGCAAGATCCCACCCCACTAACGCCGAACTAGCTAGCGATGGCCTGCAAGAACACGTCCGCTGCTCGTAGCCCGATCAGGGGACTTTTCTTGGTTCCTTTGGCGAACCTTACGGCCTTCACGGCCCCTGAGCTGCCCCGATCAGCTCGTCCCCCTTCTCACGTCCTTAGGGGCGTTCTCCTTAATCACTTTCCGGATCCTATGAAAGAGAGAGTTTGGGTTCCCATCTCTCTTCCTTCCCTCTTCGACGAATAACCTACTTTTCCTTGAAGTCCTGCGAGCCAGCATTCCTTGGACTTTATTATATTCCCCAATAAAAAAAATTTTACTACACACCACCTGATGATCCGCTTGAAAGCTGTATTCATTAGCTCCTTCAGGGTGTCCAGATGTTTACCAGAGACAATTATGACTATGTCGTCTACGGATGCTATTACGACATAGCCCATCTCTGCTAGTTTTCGCAGGAGTTCATCCACCACAATAAATCATCACAAGGGGGATAATACCCCTCCTTGGTGAAAGCACCTTTTCGCTATTACCCATAGTTGCTCCTTTGTCAGGAGTATGTCCGGAAATTGCGCATAGGCCTCGCCTACCTTGATCCCCAAGACTGCCTCCCTGTACAATCGCTTTCTCCGGGGAGCTGGTTCTATCTTGCCTCTAACGATTTAGAATGCCGGTCCTTTAAGTGTTTCGTTTTATCGGCCATTTTTGCGGTTCTTCTCTGAGCAAGTGAAGGAAGGCGAGTACTCAGTGGGAACCTTTGCGGTCAGGTAACTCTCCGAGGGGCTGTTCTGAAGGCATCCGGTGCAACGTTCCTGTAGTTACATTAACCCTTGCAGAGCCCGTTTTAGGGAGTTTCTTCCACATACGCATACTCCATTCTCACATTGATTTATAGCTAACATTCATTCATGCAGAGCCCCATTTAAGAGGATGCTACAATTTCGGCCTTTTACCCGATACACACATCTACTGATTCCACGCCCAGTCGGTGCCTATAACAGTTAAGGCTTCCGAACCCGGCCCGTACGCCTACGTCAAGGTCACACAGCCCCTATCGGAGGAAAGTGTAACTTAAAAACAAAAACAAAAAAAATTGGTATCGGCCGAGTAAAATAATTCTCAAAAATGTACTAGTAAAATTACTTTGATTATTGTTAAATGAGCGTTGTGCAAAATTGTAAATTAGGGTAGCGTGATAACGCTTTTAGCTAAGACGTTATTTTGGATGTCATTGTAAGGAGCGAGCTTGAGAAGAAGTACCAAAACCTCAGGTGAAACAATACGTAACGCTGAAACATACGTAAAAGCCAGTAATAAACTGAAAATTTAAAAAAATTAAAGCTATCGTCTCAAAAGAGTCGTAAATATCCGCCGAATTGAAGAATAAAACACAAATCTGAGAAAGCTCGCATCAAAATGAATTTAAAAAACCTTAAACGTACAGTGTCGAGCAAATGCCAGACCTACGGCAGCATCGAAAAATGGCGCAAAGCAATACAGGACTGACTTATAACTTGTTATTCTGTAAAATGGCGTCGCCACGGAGGGGGAGGAAGAAATGCCCCCCATGAGATTGGACAAAATGTTACCAAATGCCATGTCATTTATTTTTCGATTAATAAGTATGTGTATAAGATTTCGTCCTTCAAAAACAAAAACAATAAAAAGGAAAACAAAATGTATCAAATATATCTTGTGATAAGGGGCCGCATTTAACCTGTGAAACAAGACCTTCATGAGAATATGTCCCTCTTATGGATGAACCTTTTTTAACAATCCTCCTCCTTATTGTTAGGATTTTCGTGGGTACTGCACAATTGCTCGCCCATTTTTACAAAAGAGCAGAAAATGTATAAGCAATTGTAAATCCTTTTATTTACGAGTCCCTGAATTTCCCGAAAATTTCGAAATTCAGGAAAATTTAGAAATTACACATTTGCATAGCAAATGTTCGGGAATTCGGTCCTGATGTTTACTCGCGATCGCAAACGCGTTAAGTGAAGATGGACAAGACACTGTGATGGAAAATTTTCTTAATTTTTCAAAGTTCAATATGGATGGATATAAGAATATTTTTTGGTGAGTATTTTGTATCAACGTTAGACTTTGAAAAGTAAGGAAAAATATGTTAATGTTAATTTAAAATAATAATATTTATGTATTTTATTAATACATATATATCTTTGTATATGCATTTATACATATTAAAATATTTATCTTTGGTTTTCAAGGTAGTACGAAGAGAAAGAATCATGACTAAGGAAGCTGTACCAGCGGTGACCAGGAGAAAAAACCGAAAAGCCCAGTCAAGGTCCACACCGTACATTTTCCGTGAAAACTTTGGGATAAAATTACAATTAGTGATTCTTATTAATATATACTCAAATCAATGTCTCATATACAATGGTTATATAGAGTGGTACGGTGACAGAAAAGATAACTCACAAGTTTATTTCTCGTGGGTTTTTTCATTTCTTCTTTGACGCTGCCGTAGCTCTAACTGTCCAGTGCTGAGTACAAGACATTTTAGATTTTTTTAAATTCGTTTTGAGGCAAGCTTTCTCTGATTTGCATTTTATCCACTTCGGCGCATATTTACGACTCATATGCGACGATTTCTTTATTTTCTTTTCAATTTAATACCGATTTTTACTTATATTTTGGCGAATATTTTAATGTCCTGATAGTTCTTCACAAACTCCTAACAATAACACCCGAACGAAACTCTTACCTGATCGCCTTCATAAATACCTTCACGCAACGCTAAAATTAACGGCCACGCGAAGGCGCTTACACTTGCCCGATTACGTCACTCGCAAATTAAACGCCTCACAATGAATGCGTACAAATATGCTCCATTCACTGTTTCCTCAACCGTTGTTATCGCATTATTAGTCTCGCAGTTATTACCGATTGAAAAATGACGGTGTTTTGTAACAGCACGATGTTAGACTGGCTACCAACGTACATACTCAACGAGAAGAAAGACGTTTTCACGTCAAAACTGTAACCTCACAATAACTAAAGCACAGTTAGTGAAAGGACTCTCTCACATGAGAGAGCAAATGTGTGGAGGCACCACAAATAGCCACACCAGTTAAATAGCGTTTTGTTGTATAACGAGTAACTAAATAACTATTAAAACACTGCATTTCTAACTCCATACCAACAACACTAAGGCAAAATGGCTTGGTACGTCAATCGTTATTAGAATCTCCGCATAATGCAGAAGACCACAATTTAACTCTCATCTTATCTGATTCCCATACTTCATCCAATATTTTAGGTATTAGATAGCCCGAAAATATCAGAAAATGTTACTCACAAAGGTAAATGGCTTTCAGCTCGCTAAGGAATACAAAAGAACCACTTCACCTTAGATATTGAACTCATTCCTGTTATCATGTAGTTATTGAAAATTTCTCAAATGTTTGAAATATCTTCGCTTCCATCGTGACTATGTATTGTTGTTTTGGACTTGTCTGTAAGTCAGCGAACATAACATTTAAAGTAGAATACATGAATAGAATTAAATTAGTCCCTTGAAAAATTACAAAGTCACTTGAAAGGCGTTGATGTTCCTAGAATGACCTGTTGAAAATTTTAAACGCGCGAAACGCTCGCTACCCATGCATTTTTGGAATAAATTCAAATGAGACAAAAACAACCACTGTCTCAAATTTAAGAAAAACTCTTATTGTTAATCAAGCAAATTTGTCTGATTTCTTTTATTTGTTATATCCAAGTAAATCCTGTCTGATACATTTATTTATCCTAACAATGTCACTGTGGATTTGATTTAACTTATGTAATTATATGCGTATATTATATTGCCTCCACAAAGTTCTAGTTGCTACTTCTGTTATATCTCAAATTCGTGTCCGGTACCTTTTTGTAAAATGTTCATTCATACATAATTCAAAATCATGAAATACATATTCCGATTTTACGGCTGTTTAGATTATGAACAGGAAGTTGATTGTATGTAGGATTTTTCTGAAATAACTTTTTAAGGTCATTTCCGTGCTATTTCTCAGTAGTAATTTTTGAGCTGTGCTACGACGCAAAATTATAAGTACCACAATTGCAAACATGTTCCAGAAAAAATATATTAATGTTCCAGAAATAATTTCATTCTATTTTTAACTTTTTTATTTCAACTTCAAGTTATTCAATATAAAATTCAAGTGAAGGGTACAATAGAATGTCGAAACCTACGTTCAGCTACGAATGTTATACCAAAATATTTTTATTCTTTTGAAATACCCCAAAAAGATGAGGTTACTTCACTTAATCTACGATATGGAACAGTTTGGTGACCCTACTTTAACAAATGCATAAAGTTAAGGTTTTCATGGAAGAAATATTTTAAAGAAAATATTGATAAATAAAATTCTAAATTTATATTGATAAATAAATTCGTAAAAACCTTGATGTAAACTGTTACCTTAATTTAGGTAAAACAAACCTTTGAATAATGAACTTCAAACTGAAGGTTTCCAACAATAATTGTAGTTTCCTAGACATTTTCTTAAATGTAACAGGAAAATTGAGAAATGATTTTATAACTGACTTCAATGTGCCGCTATCAAATCCAAAAATAACACGGATACCTATTATAGTTATCCGAATACTCCCGCCAGAATAAGCCATCAGACGGTACTTTGAATATGTGTACTAATACTTTACATACATACGTTATTATTATAATACTAAGAAAGAATTTCTTCATTGTAGAAATATTGGAGATGTTGGACTTGAAATTTTTCCAAATCCAAATTAGATTCTCGTTTATAAAACAAAACCAGGTATTTTCAATGCATAGAATAAATTTACAAATTCAAATTAAGAAAAAATTCTGATTCAAATTACCATTATTTTAACGATGAAAAGAATTCGAAATAACTATTCTAGGAGAAGAATTACATGGTAATAAAGTTTTCGTGAATATCCCTTTGATAACAACCTTTGAATGTAATCTTTTGCACGGCTACAATAAATTGGAGGTAAATGATTCTACAAGTATACGCAAATCCAATGTTAGCTAATCAATTCAAATCGTTGCCATATATGATTTCATCATAAAACTCTGATTTTGATGAAGACTTGTTATGAAGAAATACACGAAGAGTTGCTTTTGGCCAAAACTTTGACTACTGACACTAAAGGTGAAATATATGAAAGGTATGTTTATATATGTATATGTTTTGAAGGATAACTTCATGGAAAAAGCGGTACCTTTCACAAATATAATATCAGTAGCAACGGATGGCGCATCTGCGATGGTTGGACGGTACCATGGATTTGTAAGCCATTTAAAATGCAGCCGAAGTGTTAGCAATACACTGCGTTATCCATTGACAGCATTTAGTTGCCAAAAATCTGAGTAGATTACATAAATCTCTTCAATTTGTCATTAATGCAGTACACCGAATGCGAAGTAACGCGTTAAATACGCGATTATTTGCTCAGTTGTGTGAAGAAAATGATGAGAACTTTCATCAATTACTTCTTCACACTGAAGTACGCTGGCTGTCGAAAGGCTTATGTTTGACAAGATTTTTTGCTTTTTTTGACACTGTTTTCGAGTTCTTGTATGCTAAGGATCCAATTTTAAAACAAAATTAAATTAGGGGGAAATCAGACATTGCCTATTTAATAGATTTATTCAGTAAATTTAATGACGTTATCTTACGGTTACGTGACAGCTTATATATGATCATAACCAAGTCCATAATTTCAGCATTTCTTGCCAGAATTAAACTTATGAAACAAAACATTGGACGGGGTGAATTTTCCCAGTTTCCCAATTTGTCACAAACAAACTGTCAGGAAGGTGACGTTGTAACTTACGTTCTACATTTAAATGCCCTCTATGCAGATTTTAAAATAAGATTTGCGGACGTTATGGGTATGGTAATACCGCAGTGGATAATCAATCCATATGGTAACGTTGAAGAAACAGATGTCATATTGCAAGAGGAACTGATCAGAAAAAGTACTGACGAAGAACTGAAGGTACATATTAGAAACAGATATGAGTTATTCTGGGTTCAAAAAGATAGACCTGTTATCTATCCTGCAATATGGAAAATCGCGAGAAAGTTTTTAATCGCTTTTCCGTCTTCATATCTAGTGGAAAGAGGTTTCAGCGCGGTTGCCAATCTCCTAACAAAAAAAAAAACATCATTAACCGAGGAGATTTAAGATTAAATCTCACTAAATTGACGACAAATATGGAAAATTTAGTAACAAACCACCAGGTTCATCCTTCCCACTAAAAAGCGTGATTTTCTGTAATACTTAGATACCTAATTTCATTTTGAATTGTTTTAATTTCGTTCCATCAGGAAATATATGTATTAAAATTGATGTGTGTTTGTTTCTGTTTTTTTTTCGACATCTCACTACAGTCTACTACTACAAAGACATCAAAGATCAGTCAAACCACATTTGAAGTTGATGAGTTTTCAAAAATGCAATATTATATAGCAGGAGGTCTACCAAAAACCGAAATGGCATGGCATGTAATCCATGAGACATAAAAGTTTGGGGACCTCTGACGTAGATGATACGTTTGAGTTAATTACCTAACGTTTACGCCAAATGCGTACATTCTATTTACTCAAACCTATATAGGGTAATAATAATGTGATATAGCTTATGGTAATGAAAAGTGCAGCCATGTGTTCATTTTTTTTATTTTCGCCCGCAAGAATGCAATCATATATTGCCACGCTACTATATGTGGAGCGCCATATATTCTATAACGCAATAAAATTTTTGTCGTTACGTGCTGTGTGTATAATTAATTCAAACGTATAGTTAGTTGAAGATTCGCAAAAGATCCATAGACGCATAAAGTAGAAAAAAGTACTGAAGAAAAATGAACGAATTTTTACAAAATTTCGGAATTCACTTTTTATGAGTGCATTTAAAATTTTATCGGGGATAGAAGCATGAGCTTAATTTTTTATATATCTATTTCAAAAATATTGTATCAAAGTTGGCTTGACTGTACATCAACATACCGTTATGTTACCTGCCTTTCAGTAACACCCTACAATCTTAAAATAGAAAAAATCTTAAGTGTTTCAGGACATTGACTTTCATGCTTCCTGCATTTTCGATAAACTACTTTCCTCCGGGTTTTCCTAAAGGAAACATGGCTGGAACAATAAAAAATTCAAAACTCTACACTATACACTCTCTTTTAAGCTTTTCACAAAAATTTCAATCAAACTACGGACTTGCAGAAAATTACTTTATAGTTAAGTTCCAATTTCAGAACAATTTAACCTTCAAAAAGAAAGCTATTGTACAAAACATTGATGAAATATATAATCTTCTGGATATCTACAAATCAGTGGAAATTTGAGGAACAAGAAGTGATTAACGCTATATTCCAATCGGCTTCTTAGTCTCTACTCACTCTTATTGGTTGTGCTTCATTTACACTACACAAACTTAGCAATGTATGTAGCTAGATCCACAAACGATTATTTCTTATGTGTAACCAACATCATAACAAAAGACAGAACTGAAATTATAATTAAGTTGTATCAGGCGCTCTAATATAAACATACTTGACAGACAAGAAGCTAATGAGATAAATTCAGTTTTCATCAAAATCAAGAAGTTAAATCCCAAAAATGAGTAATGTAAAGAACTGATTTAAAAGTAAATCGAAAAATGCTGAATATTAGAACCAGATAATACCGTATAATGGCATTATAATCCACTCATAAAATTTGAAACTTTCCCGATAAACTTCTTAAAACTTTTTATTTGAAGGTATGAAACATAACCTCCATCTTTGTGGAATCTTAAAGTTCGTAATTTGCGTAAATTGACTTCTGTAACTCGATTTGTCAGCCTTCACACCAAAACACTCATCGATTCTAAGAAATTCAGCCATCAATATTTAGGAAATTTTGTTTCTAAACTTTGATCATATCGTAAAGCTGCTGAGTACCCTTGAAGCCATCGTTGCTGAAATAATCAGATCCTTGGAAATGGTCAAAAAACGAACTTGCCAATAAGTTTTACGTGATTCTATAAGTGAGTAAGATACGCATATCTTAAATATTTGTGCTGATCAAAGCAAAAAATTTAACTATAGTGTTTCAACTCCAGTGGATCTTTTTAATTAACCTAATACTGTACACTGAAAACTTAACTCAAAAACTCTAGTTAATGGAATTATAACATCTTGGTAAGTTCAAGATTCTGAATTTTTAATTATTAATCAGAGATAATTAATGTTGTGTTTCAGGAGCACCAGCTTGGAAAATGTGAAAGTCCTCATTTGGTTAGAAATAACTTAATTAACATTAAAGCGAATTACAAATTATTTCAAGTAAATAAAAGGAGCTAGAGCTCTTTTTCTCTAGGTAAAAAGAACTTGAGAAAAGGATATGTTAAGTAATCACTTTTTCTGTTCTGGTTATCCTTTTCATACGTTCGTCATTAAGAAAAAACAGCAAGCTATGTTTATCTTAAATAGTTGTGTATTAACACTTCTAACAACACGTTTTGGCAATGAATTTGGTGGTGGTATTTTGCTTTGGTCTCGTGTTATATTACACATATCTGGTGGTTCGCCTTCAGGGAATTTTATGGTTTATTCAGTGTATCCCACTGCCAATCGATTTTCTGTCCACTGAAAGCAGTCAGAAGCAGATAAAATTGAGGCTTTGCAATCCTTTTTGTGGTTGGTTAGGCTGGGGGTAATGGTCAAGAACTGATTCGGAGCGAGTATTTTTGAATCTGAATGAATCCAAAAAGCTTAAGTTGTACCTGCTCCGGAAAGTTGGGGAGATGCAAGCTGTTCCACACAACTTTCTTCAGCTAACTTGTTCCTGAAGTTAAGTGGAACTTGTTCACAATGCGCATATGCAACATTGGATGAGGAACTTTTCACGCGTTATCAGCGTTCTAAGTTATGTGTTCTAGTTGAAAGCATCCAATGCAAACTTAGTATCAACGTGAATCTGTGGACTATCACATGGAAGGCCAGTGGATCAGATTTGACCCCCACACAGTAGTGAGAATTAATAGTTTTTTCCCGTTTACCCGTTGCCATTTTAAAATTTTGTCAAAGTTTTAGTATTAGTTAACCGTCATTCGTTAGATGGGGCTCGGTCCCTCCAGATGGTAAACTTCTTCTCTCAAGATGTACTAATTTAGTCGGATAACGTTCAGTGACATAAAATAAAGTGAGACGATTATCTTGTTCTTTCCAGTGGTGCTATACCCAATAAATGTTGTAACATTACTATCGGAGTTAATAGTTTAATCAACCGGCAGTGTGCGTTTGTGATATTGGTGTCTTACTTGTTCTGTATTCTGTACATACATATTAGAATCAAAAGCATCGTCTTAAAGTGTTATTGATCTTAACAAAATAATGAGGTCTAATGGTGATAAATTGATACATCCCCATTCGCAAGTTACGTTTATCAATGATTGTGTGGCAAAAGTAACACAATACTTGCACCGCCCTTAAGTGCTCGGTCTTGCATATGTATTCTGAATTAATGGTTTTCACATAGTAAGATTATGTACCAAAAAACCTATTTAAGTTAACCATGAGTGAAAGTGTTGATACTGAGTTGTTAGTAAATTGTACGATCTTAGCTGTTTATCGATTTTCTCTGAAGACACCTGTAAATGAAAGTACCATAACATCGCTTAACAGAACGGAAATTGTCAGTCTACTGTCTGGGATAATAACTCAAAAGGACAACGATGAAAATATCAATGCGGCTAAGTATGTTTTCGTGGAATAATATTAAGAAGTACAACCTTAATTAATTTTTCCAGTCAGTTCTTGTGATCGAATACATTTTCTGTCAACGTTATTCCTCTTTTGAATTCGAGTAATTGAAGTAATTTTGTAACCTTAAAAAGGTATTTCAGAAGTACTCATTATTAAAAGTATAATTTACTTGAATGCCTAAAATCTGCATCAAGTTTCGTTTTCTATAGTATATATCAATTGTGTTTCTTCACTTTTTCATCATCTTTATGTCTTCAACTGTTGCTGTATTTGTTAATGAAAAAATTACACTCGTTTTGTTTAGTACGATTAATGTTAATGGACACACGTTTACAGAGAGTAGATTGACATTGGTTTTGATTCTAATGTCATCCATATAAACATACTAGTGAAAGTGTTACATTCATCAAGTTTATGACTACAGTTATGTGTACACACCATATCTAATAGCTATAATTCTATTAATTTTGTGGCTAATGACTTACTTTAGTTTTTGACACACAATGACAATTCCACTCGATTTACAAAAGAAAGTAATAAACATCAACAGGTAATACTGTATTCAAGGAACACGCAATGGAAAAAATTATTAATATCCTTACAGTTTTTCCGCAAACATCGCCTATTCAAATATAATAGTCATATGCTTGACAAATTCGTTAAATTTTCTGTTCACGATTTTATATTTGTTGCAAACGTCCAGTTGGTCTTGAGCTATTGATTATGACTATATTTGCGTTTGGTGCATATCGCTTCGTTTAGTTTCTCTAAGTGTCAAATTACTTTCTTGAGCGAAATTATCTATATTTTGTAAGTCGAATGATTTTACAGCATAGAAATAAAAACAACGATTGTTTCCCAATTGAATTTCACTTAAAATCAAACATTTTCCTTGCCGTAATCCTGTCTTGTGAAGTTAGGGAAAGTATCTTGAAATAACAACTCTTTCGGTTGTTAACATTTAAATCCCAATAAATTTTGCCCAAGAAAACTTAAATGAAACCCACGACCGTTATAAAGCGATCATCAAATCCTTTCAGAATCCAGATTTATAAATAAAATCAGCACTTCAAACATGTTATTTTCCTCCTGGGATGCTCTGGAACACAAAACGGAATATCAAAAACCCATAGATACCCCAAATTATCCACAAAGAATCCAATCCACATTACCTCGCAAAGGTTTAAGGACCTTTATTTCTACGATATTGAGTACAATGTAAGTGAAAGTTCAATTTTAAATACGAATGAAAGCTCTTAAGCAACTCGGCAATAAAAGTGCTATCAAACTAGAATCGTCAAATAATCGTTAATTCCACAGCACAAGGGGCGTGTATGTAAATAATAATGTAAAACATTGAATAACAAATGCTTACACGTGTGGATGGCTTTTGTACCTAAGCCTTCGTTCTTATTAATTTTGTCCGAGCTTAATGAATTTGATGAATCTTGTATGTCTTCGAAATGAAAGGCGCTGGTAATTTGTAACTTCAAGGATTTGGTTCATGGTCAGTTTTTCACTGGAATTGCATCTTTAATTCAAGTAAGCATCGTATTCTACACAAACCTTTTTTTGTTTTATTTACAAAAGATCTTAACTATTTCTTAAACATAACGAAAATTTTCCTACGGTGACAACCACATTTTATCTCGCCGGTCGTTTGGAACTTTTCCTTTCTCGAACAAAACAATAAAAAAATCGAACATACATAACACTGTGTTATAAACTAAGAATCATACTTTAATATTGAGTTTAAGGGCTGAACACAATTACTAGCGAGACAAAAATAATTGGAGTTTTATTTAGCATAACGTTCTACTTACCGGCAATTGCATTACGAAACTTCCAAGCGATAACGGAACGTAGCACCATGCAATTGTTATACTGCTCTGTGGAATTTGAAAACTGGCAGATAAAGATTGTGAAGTTTCACTGATAAACTACCGCAAGAAGTGGTTAACAAATGAACCCATACCTGTGATAGCCGTACCGTAGATGTTTTCAGGAGTTTTAAATTGCATAGCGAGTCATGTTTTGAACACATACCATAAAATTATAAACAACACGTTTACTGCCTCTAAGTCGCATAGGAAGTGCAGCTTATCTTGTTGAATATTCATTAAATTTACATAAGTAATAATTTAAAGTATTAAGCAAAGTCTAATTTTTGCAATCTTCACGTTCACAAGTTGGGCATAACAATTTGTTATTATGTTTTTCTTTCAAAATGAACTTTTTGTGACAAAAATAAATAAATAAAACCAAATAACTAAAATGTATTTTAATATAACATGAAATTTATTTTCATTCATTGAACATACCCACGCTAAAAGCCAGAACATTGTATGAAGAACTTTTTAAAAACACTTTCAGGTTTCCAAATTTGATAAACAAACTTTGAAACATCTCATTCAGTTTGTATAGATTCGTTATTGGAAACTACTTGATAAAATGTATGCGTTTTCTGATTCGCACACATTGGAACACAGAATTTACAAAAAATATCTATAGGATAGTTTAGATGTGGGGTATATGCTCGAAACTTTCCCTATCTAGAAGCTTCAAATTTGAATATTTATGTATGCTTAATAATAGAAACAATCACTTTTAATGAAATACTTAATGGTATGATTCCGAAAGACGGTAACGCAATTATTTTTAATACTAATCCCCCAAGATAAAAAGATGCTTAACTTGTCGAAACTTCGAAAGCCACCAAAACATCATTCCCAAGATATTTGAAGTATTATCATAAGCCTAATGCCTTTGCCGCGAAACCGAATCCATCAACAGAAAGAGGATAATTTTAGTTATAATGAAGTCTTGTAAATGATAAACGCCTGGAATAATGAAGAATGAACATCAATAAACGTATTATCAATGTTTCGATTGTCACTCGCAGATATTCTTAGGTGTATAAAACTTAATATTTTATGCTTTGTATCTTCATCCAATTGTGTAGGCTTTACTATAAAGATATTGAAAGTATTGCTTTTTTCCTTCAATACCCTTATAAGAATTTATGGCGTGAGGGAAGATACATATTGTTCCATTAAGTTTTATTCACTCATCGTTTTCTGTTTCTTATCTCTTGCTGAAACACAAATCCTCCAAAGGCTCTAAGCGGATATTGATTTTGACTTCACATCAATTGGTTTCCCTATGTCCATACAAAAAAGACGCGTCGCAAAATATTCAACGAGCTTTTCTTGTGAGCCAAGAGCCAACACGGTGCTGTATATCATCCACTTAAGATAACAGATACTATCCAATTTCCAATGAAACTCCTGGGGATTGTTCCTTAAGTCTTCATTCGGCATATGATAAATGAACTATATAAATATAAAATTACTGCAAACTTAAAAGATTTTGGCAATCTGTAATAAAATCCACTCAACCAATCAAAATCTTCAGGAAGCAGACAAGTTTTTAGGAAGTTGTTTTTGTATTTATGGAGGTCAAAACTGGGCTTCAAGTGACGATTTAAATATAAACAAAAAATTTTTCAAATGAAAACCAGTATGGGCGCTTCAGTTTTGTGATAGCGGGCGAACACATTCCTACTTTCAATCTGAAAGATATTTTCAATCGAGTTTATCTAGAAAACACATTATTTTTTGTGCGAATTTGTCTTTGTATCCAATATTTTCCAATGCTCTTCGTTCTTGTTCTAAGACCTGATGCAGTTAATTTCATGATATGGTCATAGAAACTTGCAGTAATCCAAAGTATTTAAGGTTTTCTCAATCAACATGACGAGTAACAAAATAAATTGTTTCAAGAGGACTCCGGACTCACCATAAAAAAAAAAGGAATAATTTTAAATGAAATTCATACATTTTAGGTTGCATGTTAACATATTAACTACTCGTATGTAACTGTTCAACCTGTCATAACTTTTGAACATTTATGAACAGTCGTATTTCGTTGTGTTCCTGAACAAATTCCTGATTTTGAACTTGTAGGACAAAGGGTACAAATTAATATGCTTAAAGGCTGTTGACGTAAATAAGTATATGTCACATATGTATACATCTTAGTTCCAGAAATAACTTTGTGGAATTATAAAGCAGGATAATTTACACTTCCACATTTTAACGCATTCAATGCAAATCTCAGTGGTCTAGCAAGTGTTTTAGTTCAAAACATTTAAAGTCTCTAATGGACAAAATGTTAAAGCGAAGTGTCTCTCATCGCGAAGCGTTTTACACACAAAATGTTTTGAAATAAAACGAATCAAGTGTTTAGTAGCATAATTTTAGACGCTTAGGTGTTTTGTTTCTAAACGTTTTGAGCGTTTTAAATAAAAAAAGAAAAAAATATGAAAATTGTCTTTAAATAAAACACTTTTTCATCAAAGAAACACCTAGAGTAAAAAACACATAATTTTTGTGGATACTTATTTTCAACAAAACGCTTAAAATCTGAATTTTCAAATTCACAATAATTTTGTAGTTATAACATCAAAAACCATTTTATATTTGAAATACATTTGAGTGTTTAATCCTACAAATTAACGTCATTCATGATTTTACTCGCACTTATACATTTGAACCTGGTTCAGTCTGGATCAACAAGCCCGATTATCTCAAACAAGACTTGAATTTTATAAAAAGCAATTTTTATCGGTTTAACAATATAAGTAGCTTAAAGGATATTATTAATTCCACTGAGCTCGGATGATTACCAGTTCGAAACTTATTACTTACGATATGATTATCCCTTAATTCGAATAAGAGAAGCGTTTCAAAGATCGAGGAAAATTTTCAAGGACATGCCCACAACAAATTGCTTGATTAAAAAGGATTTTTTGATATTATCCTACGGTGTAACAGTGTAAATGATGATATGAGACACTTTCCGTTAAGAATTTTTGCGCAATGCTGTACGCTACCAGGAGAAAGAGTGTTTATGTGGTGCCATAATCCATATAGTAAATATACAATCATACAATGGCTCAGGGAGAAACAGATAATCCAAACAATCATTCTATACGCAAGAGTATATCACTTCTCTTAGAGATAAAAGTTCCTTCTGAGGATATATGTATTGATTTTTTGCCTTTGCTTCTAGGGATTTCATGACAGAATGTTTGTTCCCATCACCAACTCGGCCATATGAGCTGCCCTGGGAGCAGAAAACCATTTGGGGATTTGTATTTGGAATGATGCTTTTTATTGCAATTACAGGAAATTGTATTGTATTGTGGATTGTTCTGGGTAAGTATAAAAATCTGACTTGTTTGAATTGTTTGCTTGACAACTCTGACAATAGGATACCTATATGTTACACGGTGTTTATTTGTTAATATGGAGCCTTGTAAAAGGAGAAGATTGTAGAATCTAATAAGTCAAAGAAATCTTGCTACTGTTTTTAATCCTGATTTAATTTTATGATGAAAGTTTCAATTTAAATTTAGAATTAAGACTAAACAGATTCCAAAGAAGAGAATATTTGTTTTGTCCTGTTTTTATATCGTTCCTTGTTGCTCCCAAAAGTTTGGTTTCTGGTTAACCTTAAACATTGGTTCATTCGTAATCCTATTTCTCAATCTGGTTTCTCCAAATGAGTTCTTCGAATTTCGTTTTTGGGACATCTTGTACTATTATCCTAAATAAATGTCTTTGTCTTCAGAACATAATTCCAAGTTTCTCAGCTCAACTAGAGAAGACAAGACTAGGATTGTATCTAAGTTTTCATATATTGTGAATAAAATGAAATCCTGAGCGTCATTCTAAATCTCATTAATATTCCTATTTCTTCTTTGGCTTAAGAGATAAACTCGAAGCATCGACAATGAATTTTTTTTTAAATGGTTAAAGATCTTGAAAGCTTTTAGAGAAAATGGCCACATCTCTATATTATATGTATATGTGTATGAATGCAAAAATCCATCGGATTTCCCGTCAATTTTGCCAGTTACCTCACAAGAACAAGTCCTTAATCATCTGTTTCAATTTTAGCTTCTTCTTTTTGATTCCTTAGGTAACATAGTTGCACAATGTTTGAAATTATTTTAATTAATTGATTCACAAGCAATTAAAAGCGAAGTACAATCTGGTACCCACTTCCTCTTTTCTTTTACAATTATAAAAAAAAAATTGCCATTAGCAAATTGAGTTTATCAGAAAAGTAAAATTATAAATAAAGAAAGTAATTTCCATCTTAATTACGGCAGCCTGTTGAATTTCATATTTGTATACATATATTTATAACCTAACTTCCAAGAAACTTTGAATTATTGTCATGATTTTGTAGACTCAAATTCATTTCGAATGCTTCGTCGTTAACTTGAACCAACATTGCCAGAAAATTGATAATTAAACCTGGAGGAATTTGAAGTGCCGACAAATTTCATTTTTGACTGGTGTTATGGACTGTCTGTTAATTTTTATTACTCTACAAGCTTGAAGGGATTTGCTGTTCCCTTAATCTCGAGTGGTGTTTGTGAACAATAAAACGTATACTAAGAACTCACTTAAAATTCTATTTTTCACCGTTACCTACCTTTTCTTAACGTTCTTACTTGCATGAGAGCGATTTGTTGTTTTGTGAAAGGTTTCATGCTAATTGTAACACAAAGAAATAGTCGATTATCGTGAACTTTATAAAATCCCATGGCCACATGGAAAAACATTGAAAACTTTTAACCACTTTTATCAGTTGCACTTTAATAACACATGAATCTATGAACGCATATTGGATTTCCTTGCGTTCTCGAAAGTATAAGTAACTCTAACAAGTGAAAATAACATTAACGAGTGCTCCATATCTACTATCCCTGTGAATTTACTTATGAAGAGAAAATGATTTATGAACTCCAAATAAATTTACCCCATAAATCTCGTGACATTTACTGTACCTTACTTCAGAGACAAGATCTGATATCAAATACTCTCTATTAATATCTCCTTCTTCTTATTAGATACTAGTACCTACTTCCGTAGTTCTCCATTTACCTACTCTTGTAATATACATGATGATAAATACACTATTCCTCAATATTCCCAGCACGTGTCCCGATAAATAATTGATTTTAGATTCAAGAACGATGAATATTATTTCGACAAATTCTGAACTAAAGGAATCATTATATACATATCTATATCAAATTTTTAATAAATTTTTGAATCACGAACAAATATTATTTTATCCTACATTTATTTCAGGACACAAAAGGATGCGGACTGTTACAAATTACTTTCTCCTTAATTTAAGTATAGCGGATCTTTTAATGTCCTCGTTAAACTGTGTTTTTAACTTTATATTCATGTTGAATTCAGACTGGCCATTTGGCACAATTTACTGTACAATAAATAATTTTATAGCAAACGTTACAGTATCAACGTCAGTATTTACTCTGGTTGCCATATCATTTGATAGGTAAGTAATAATTTCAGTTTAAATTTAATTTAATTCAAAGTTTAAATTATATTTTCCAAGTTAAGTGACAATATTTTTCAACTGTTACTAATAATTATCTTTGCAGATATGTTGCTATTGTATATCCATTGAAGAGGCGTACATCACGCGGCAAAGTTCGGGTTTTCTTACTTTTAATTTGGATATTCAGTGGAGTTCTAGCTGCACCTTGTCTCCTCTACTCGTCGACTGTAACAAAAACGTGAGTAACAATATGAATAAAATTAAAATTTTGTTTCATTCGTACTTAAATACCCAAAACCTTGCATTTTATTGTATGATTTCAGAATGAAAGATGTGTTTTCATATAAATTGTCTAGGATACTGACAGTTTTATCCGCTCGTTAAATGTTACTCATAGAACAGGGACAACTTCAATGCAATTACCAGTTGAAATTTTCATTGCTCCCTCAGGGCACATAATTGACTAATTAAAGTATTGCGCCATGATGATGGGTATTTCATGCTTGTAAGTTATATTGACGACATACATAATTGGCCCAAGGAGGTTCAGCACGAAAAGATGAATTGTTATTTAATCCCAGTCCCTGATAAATTTAATGATCTATAATTTATTCGAAAAAATAGTAATTCATTTCTGTTATATATAACATGCTATGACACGATTCTACGTTTCATTTTGATGGCGCTGTTCTACATTTTGTCATTGACTTGACATATTTCAAATCATTTCTGAAGTATGTATTTCTGAAATCTTGTTTGATTAATGCTCTTCAAGTTTGAAGATAGTTACCCGCATCCGTTACACTAGCTATAGAAACAAAATTATATTTGACTTGGTAGCGATGGCGCCATAAAAATAATTACACAATAATGACACTCGCTCTACAATGTGAAAATGAATTATGTTTCCTTCTCATAAGACTGCAGTCTATAACTTTCCCTTAGCTTTAATTTATGGCATATCTCTGAAAGGGACTCATTATTGTGACATATATCTTACGATATTATGTGAAGCACCTTGAATATGCTTTGCAATTCTACCCACAAGTGGCCGAGGAAATCATAAACTGCTCATTTTATCCTGTTGAAAATCTTCATGGAGTTAATACATCCACCATTACAGAAACACTTCTCTTTGTTATCACTGAACGTTCTTAACTATGAAAATTAGCTTCATATTGCGTGATATATCTCGAGTTTCTTCTATCGAGAAGTTTTCGTTTTTCCCTTGAGAAGCAAGAAACTTTTCTTATTACTAAGGGAAAACAACTTTTATAAAAGTTCACGTTGTTACACGTGTCCCTGCTTACTGACAAAAAATTTAATGGAACACTTATTTTGTATTAAGTGGCAAAAACTTAAAATACTTATTTATAACGAATTCGAACTTTAGAAGAAGCAACGAATTCAATGGAAAAATTTCAATGTCCTAATAAGAGCTACCTTCATGTTCACTTCATCACATCGTAACACAATTATACAATAACGACCATGAAATTTGTTGATTTCATTCCGCTCGTAGAAACTTACTGTACGTTTGGTGGAGAACCTTTTGTTATACAAATCAATAGTGCACTGCATACTACATTGTATTCACAATTAGCCATAAACCATTTCAGCATCAGTTGCAGTGAACACGAATGTAGCTAACTTAAAGAGTTAACAATTACCCATCAGCTTTCAATAATTTGATTCATGAATTTTTTGTTAAACACTTTCTTCTCCTTATAAAGCTCTTAGTGATGAACGAATGTGAATCAAATTTTGTTTTTGGGAGCTGCAGAAAGCAACAATTTGCTAAATTGCTCGAAGGAAGGGTTAATGGTACTTACATCCCCACTTATCCTTTATGTATAGCAGGATTCAAATGTTCAGTATGTTGAATCTACTCAAACTCGAGAAATGTTCCAAGGTTTTGATGTCTTCTATAAAACGCTAATACCTGAGGTATGAGAGTTTAATTTTGCAAAGAGATTCATTATTTCTTGTAAGCATTTTGAGGTAGGATTCCTAGAATATGCTATACATGTGAGGTTTGCAATAAATATGTAAGTGATTAATAATACTTAAACTCAGTTTCTACCTTCATTTAAATACACAGGCTCGTGACAATCAAATTTTCATTCCGGGCTTCTTATATGAGAGTTCATAGCAAACACATTTCACATCACTGCAATTCATTTTCCCACACGCTGACCTAAGCTTCTAACATTACATCGTACTGCGGTCAAGGAGACCTTTTGATTAAATGGGAGCCCCATAAAAATTCTCCTCTAAGTATCTTCACTGAAGGAGACCTTTTTTTAAGTACATACTCATGACACTAGTTCCAGACATCTCCCAAACAGCACACTAGCTCAGTGGCATTTGTGTTTCTATGGCATCATTTCATAATTCATGGAATTAAGTTGATGTTTACGTTTTAAGAATCATCCCTACATTGGCTTGAATGTGACATCCCTTATCATTCTTTTCTATGAGGGTACTTATACTTACTCAAATGCCGTAGAATTTATGTGATAACATCAGTTTGCTTCATCCACAATAACTATTTCTAGGTCTTCTCAGTTGGTAGCATTTGGATCCGTTCACATTATCTAGACCTTTCATAAAAATCAGCTTCCTGTTATATACATAACACTAAAATAAATATTTTGTGGTGAATTTGACATTAAAGAGGCTTGGTTGGCTAATTATATAGAGAAAGCTAGTTTTCTAATTTTATCGAATCCCTGTATACTTACATATTCAATATTACTCATATCTCATTTTTCCGACACCTAATTGTTTTTTCAATAACAAACTTTAAATTAACTCTAACCCGTGTGTTGATAATTAATGTAACAAAGTTGTCACAGTTATTTTCTGGTCGTTAATTTTTTTACTGCATGACGAATTTCTTCATGTAACCTTAATTATTTTTAACTTTGACGCCTAGCATTGCTGTTAGAGTTATAAGTTTTGTCATACAAGAAACAATTGGAAGTTACTAATGCAAATATGTATGTTTTTCAGTTGAGTGACTGAAAATAACCTTGTAAATTATGGGTTCTTTAATAATTTTCATCATGTGAGACTAAACTAGTGGAATTAGATCTGGATACTTCTGTAAAATATTATGTTTTTTAAAGTTAAGATGAGACTCCATTGGAATTTGTAGTATATTAATACTTTGACTATTCTCTTTTAAACTATGATTGTTTTTCTCATTATTTCAACATCAATTTCTGTTAATTTGTTAAACTGAAGTTTTTCCTTTAAAAAACTGAAAACAGTGCGTGTCTCAAAGAAGCATATTTCGTTTGAAATTTGTGAGGAACGACAACACTCAAAAGTCCCGTTATCTCAACGATACAATCTGGGAATGCCTTCTTATTTATATTCACTTTTCACTAATTTTGATATAGTTATCTACTAATTTTTTGTTTTCCTGCATTTTGTGTGTTTGAATTGTGAACTGACTATTTAATTAAGTTAGGTTAAAATAATACTGTTGAGATCATATGAAATAAATACAATTCTAATGGATGTATATGTAATAAATAAATGAAGAATTTATAATTTTTTTTTTAAAAGTGTCCAGAATTAATTCCACTAGTGTAGCTTCTTGCTTTTAGAAACCAATAACGTTTCAAACAAATTGGTGGTTATTAAAATAAGAATATATTCTCGAATTCTGAATTTTTTAGCGAATCAAGTTTAATTATAACATTTGCTGTATTCAAGTGTTGAGAATGAATCTCTCAAGAATCAATTATGATGAGCACAATATTACATAATATTCCTAATTGAACACAATTTTCAAAAGTTAAAAATAAAGAAAATGATTTTCATTTTAATTTTATTTGTACCCAGAAACTGGAAGTTCAAAAGAAGCATTTATTACCAAATTTTTGATATGTTCGATGTTTCGAAATATATATAGTAATTAATAAAATGTTCGTCTAAGAAGCAATACTAAGCCCACGTCTATTCTTAGATTAACAAATATTGGATGGAAATAAACATTAACTAAGTTCGTATTAAAAGAAAACTTTTATTTACAGTTACTATAATGGAAAAACGAGAACAGTGTGTTTTATGATGTGGCCTGACGGTCGTTATCCAACTTCAATGGCCGACTATGTGTAAGTAGAAAGTTTGTGGTTCCTAATATGGTTTAACACTTCTCAAAATATCTTGCTCTCTTCTTTGCAGATATAATATAATATTTTTAATATTAACTTATGGGATTCCTATGTTAGTCATGATAGTGTGTTACTTTTTGATGGGCCGTGTTTTATGGGGGAGTCAGTCAATCGGAGAGCATACAGAACGACAATTAGAAATAATGAAGTCGAAAAAGAAGGTTTTTACAACAAAACTTTGTCAGTAATTAGAACGAAACACAAGCTACGTTCTTTAATATCTCTTACAGGTGGTGCGAATGTTTATTGTTGTTGTTGCCATTTTCGCAATATGCTGGCTTCCATATCATCTCTTCTTCATTTATGCTTATCATAATAATAAGCTATCATCAGCAAAGTACGTGCAGCACATGTATCTCGGTTTCTACTGGTTAGCAATGTCAAATGCAATGGTCAACCCAATTATATATTATTGGATGAATAGAAGGTGGATTAGAGTATATGACTTAATTAGGTTAATAATCATTGAGCTTTGGTTTTTCATTACATTCTTATAGGTTTCGAATATATTTTCAAGAAATAATATGTTTTTGCTGTTTGAATCTCACAAAGAACACAATACGAACGGATTCTCCGAGCATACTGATGCACCAGAATACGCTTACGATACGACACAAAAGAGAGTACAGTGAGTCAAGTTGTGATATGACCACTTAGAGTTGTGAGCCTTTTTATACATTTGAATTTTAGATTTCAGACGATCCAACAGTGCGAAATGGAAACGGAGTACAACGGAAACTCAAGTACGAAATAATAATTTCGTGGGTAATGATACTGTGGACTCAAACCCTATTAGGAAATCCGAACAAGTTAATTTTGACACGCCAATGGGGTCACCATTTATAAATGGGGCTAGTAAACAGTCAATTCTGGGGGACAATAAATATACACCAAGCGGTAAAGCTTTCTGACGCTAGGTTCGGATCTTCAAAGTTAAAAAATCTGTAAAGTCTTGTTCTGTGTAAAATAAATCCTTCAGAAAATGTAGTTTTTTGTCAAAGTGTTCTGTTGTAAAATATATTTTTATAAATCATTGTTCATAGTTAAGATCATATTCATTATAAAAGTTAAATAAAATCCACTGTATCAAGAAGCTATTCATAGTCTAATAAACAATGTTTTTATCGAATTTTTGATCTTTCAGTCACACCTTCACTCTCACTGCCATAACTACATAAATTATTGACGCAATTTGTAAAGTTTTTGACTCATAGGGAGTGTTATATAGAGTGCTCTTGAATTTAGCTTCAATTAGTCAAATGAATTAATTAGGGAATTAATAACTCAAATGAGAACAAACGGTAGGTATCTATATTTAAAACTTTCCACGGCTCAAATTATGAAAGACCATAAATTTGAAACTTTTGAATTTGTGAACAGAAAACATAAGCGCCAATCAATAAGTGTTAACTGTTACAAAAACTTACTGCATTTTATAACAACTACAGCTTGATGTTGATAAATAATAACAAAATTTACTCAGTCTGACATAGGTATGTATGTATGACAAATACGTCATATATCTTTTGTTTGAAGGTAATACCAATCCGAAGAACAGTTATTATCACCAATAATATAATATATGTATGTGTTGTATCACTGTGCATCCTAGCTTAGTTTTGCGTCGTATACCCAAAATTCGAGTAAAAGCTAATTATTCACTTTATACTCCAAAACAATAATAATGAAAAAAAAAAACAAAGTAACAAGAGAGAGAAAAATTTAGATGCTAAAAAAAATTGCTTCAAAAATCGTGTATTGCATATAATTATTCAAAATGTCTAAAGCTTCAATCAAAATCCCTAAATTCATTAGAGGTAATTCATATTCAAGTCGTAAAGAGAAGGAGCAGAATAAATATTTCACAACAAATGCACTATTGGTTGCTGCCATGTTGCCTCTAATGCCTGCTGATGGTGATTTTTGTGTTACAAAGTGTTATAATCCAAATTTCATTTTATTAAAATCAGAGCGAGCCATGATCGATACCTGGCTTTCAAGGCTTCAAGGAATGAACGATACCGAAGTCAACCGATCTATTAGAAACGACTACATATGGTTTTTACTTGTTCAGCTCGAATCTGGCAAAATCGGATTGCCGTTTATAAAGCCGCCAAAGAAAGGGCATTTGTATCCTGTTTCAAAATCAATAGTTAAGCGAACTATTTTAAAGCAAACTGCCATCATATGTTCTATTTATTTCAGGATAAGAAACTCTACAACGATTTATTGTTAAGAGCTCACAACCAGTCTGTACAGTTCGATCCCGAAGGAGATGATCCTAAATCACTCTTAGCACAATCTCATCCATCCCAGGCAGAAAACGAAGAAACGAGTATAAGCAATATTCCTCCTAGTCAATTTTATGAACACCAACCAAAACCTCAGCTAGGGTTTATCGTTTATGGGAGCTGCTTTAGCAGCGAAAATTGATTTAATACCAATATTGAAACCAGTTATTAGATTTTACCAAATCATTGAATTCACCTCTAGTCTAATGTTTACCCTGCGATTCTTAATCGGTAAAAATGTACTTGAGAAATTTAAAAATTTCCTAGAAAATCAAACAATTCTTTAGAAATCACTAAAGACAAAAACAGTTTTTTAAATTTGCTATGCAATTGACTTCAATTAAATTGCATTCATTCCTTCAACACATGCTTAATTAATTTCCTTAATGAAAACGAGCTTGACATTTTCTCCAGCGTTTTATTTATTTTTATTTGTTTTATAAGCGTTTCCAGAACGCACGAACTTTATCAGAACTTATTTAATTTTATACCAGTCAGTTTGCGTCCGAGTGCATTGCAATAAGGAAATGCAACAAACAGACGGATCTGTGTGAATTCACCTTGGAGACAAGCTATCGGTTATCAAAAGCCTTTTATCGCATTTACTTAAAGTTTCAGAATAAAGTTTTCGAATAACGCTGGACCGTATTTTCCAGTACTCATAGAGTGTCGTCAATTGCCCTATATTTCATGCAATTCATTCTTTCTTTGTAAATCTCACGTTTTGTGATTTTTGTGAATACTACATGACTTGGGAGCCGCATCACTCCGTGTTAATGCAAATAATTCGTTACACGTTATCAGTTGAAAGTCACTAAGCATTCCTAAATTGTGTGCTTTCAATAAACACGCAAATATTTGTTATGCAAACATATTTTTGTTTAAAGATAGTTAAATGCACTCACTCACCTTCACTTTTTAATACATATATTGTATTTTGTTTCCTTTGTTTCAACGGCTGACAGTGTTGTTAAAATTCGGTAGTTTATCTCAAACGCTAGTCATTTAGTCAACGATTCATTTAAACTTAATAGATGTTTCAAGATGTTAAACGCGTTCGGTACGTGACGGAATATTTTCTATAAAGATACTCGTAATCTAGCTTTAAATCACTAAATCATTTTAAAATAGCTTTTGGTATCAAATTGTAGTGAAATAAGCATAACATCCCTTTGTGAATGTGAAATTGACAAGTGCTATCAAAAATAAGGAGCCGAAATGGATACAAAAGTTGATATTAAAGGTAACAAGTTTTTGTGAATGATATTTCAGCATCTACACCTATTAAAGTGTAAAAGAGATTCATAATTTTATGCAACCTAAAGTTTTAGCCAAATAAGGTTATAATGGAAGATCAACTTATCATGAATTCGCTCTAAAATTAAAGATAAATAACATTCAACTACTGATTTAATGGGTGTAAATACGAATACATTAAGAAAGATTTCAATATAATTCATAAAAGTTTCGACGAAAAAGCGCTTCGACTTGATAAACTTTGTTCAGTGAGGTTTAGAGCCTTTACCAAAAGGAGTCAGTGTTCAAAAAGAGATGATTGAATTTCTTAGATACTGTAATGAAGTTTAAATTTTTGTTTAGCGTAAATAATGTGTATGATGAGATTTCTGATACCGAAGTACAATTCTTTTTGAGGAAGTAACCTATTAATTATGTTATGCTATTAGTAGACAAATCCAAATGCAGAAAATGTTAGACTGTCCTCGGAATATATTTCTCCATGCATCATGGTGGACAATTAAAAGCTCAAAAACCAGTTAGCATCATAGTTAGCTTTACTCAATTCATCAAAATAAATAAACATGTCATGGGAAATGTCTTTTAACCATAAGAAAATCAAAGAATATTGCAAAATTGTAATCAACGAAAACAATATGCTGCAGAATAAGACGTCTGAATGTCAAGACGGACAGCACAATGTGAGAAATTTTAAACCAAACACCGAAGCTACACATGGATATCATTGCACCTGGAAACACAATTGCAGATACAATACGATGATAATCATCCGCAATGAAAATCTTTCTAATTATGGAAAAGCTTGCTTCAAGTCTTTCAAAGACCATATTTTTCATGGTATTGGTACCATAGTGTTGCATGGAACTTTTGTTCCTTCCCTAAACTTCAGCAAAAACCTAAACGACAACTTACTCTTAAATCCTTTAATTGATGTATATGCATGTACGAGTTGGTACATTCACGTCTGCAGGTTCTGTAAAGCTAAAAAGCTAAAAACCAGCATTGACATGAAACGTATTTCTTTCCTTAAATACTTTGTAGATTTACGTGTTGATTAAAAACTTTAATTAAAAGTCTTTCAAGTGAACGTGATTCATAAAAACGACTTCATGTAGGGCTTAAGAAGGAAAATACCTTTTAAAAACAGGTAGATAATTCAAACACACAAAATAAAGGAAGTATTATAGTTCCTTCAAGAGAATTGAACTTCCGATGCAAAATCGGTTTCTTGAAAAGATAAGCTTTTCATACTGGACTTAATGGATCCATTTGTTCCGGGCAACTCATCCCCTATCATCCCTTATCACTGCAGCGCAGGAAAATTTCATAAACATTATTCTCGAGGATAAAGATTTGCATATGCAAAGTCATACCAAAATATTCGGGAACCATGACCATTTCCTTCATATTTTCACAGCGTCAAGAATAAATAAAAATGTTTGCTTTAAAAAAATTTTGTTTCACCACTTTGTTTGTTCATGTTCATGTTTCTTTTAATTTAGTCGGGGTGGGTTATGTTTGAAGCTAGCAAGAAAACGTTTACCTACCTTCCCTGTAATCAAACATTCGCTTCGCTGAAAACCATAATTTTTCATGGAAATTACAATGTAATAATGCTATGTAATGTCGAAATGCCACACAAAAACGACCAGAACCAGGTTATATAAAAAGCGTTAGTAACTTTAATTGTCAATTTTCCTTAAAACAGTCGACAATATAATATCAATTGTAGTGCTGTAAGGAGGACATACTTTTGAGATTACGTAAATTGAAAGCTTGTTGCCAATTGAATGGAATTAAATCCATTAAATAAAAGCAATTGAAAAAAATTATTTTAATAAATTGCTAAATTCAAAGTTGATTGGTATTGATGGCTTACGAAACGAGCAAAATGTTGTAATTAATTAAAATAAAAAAAAAAAAAACAAATCCAAACTGGGACGTAATTATTTTATATGTTTCGTTTTGATTGTTATAAGTTGCTCTGCTACACGTGTAATAAATATTCGTCGTAATCAATGTCATACGTAAGTACACACTGTAAAGTACAAAATAAACGTAATGATTGAAAATAATTTAATCATCTGTATTCAATTAAACTCACTTATCGCGCATTTAATTAAACTAAAAACCATTTCTTACCCACACTGTTATTAGAAGAAACTGGCGTTTTATTCCATTTATACCTTTAGGAAAATTCCACTATGACTCCGTGATTTTCCTCAGTCTAGGAATAGTGTGTTATAGCAATGATGCTACTTACATGTATTCTGTTCTAAAATGTTATATATCTATTTTGGACACCGCACTTCTATATGATTTTATAACTTGTTAAATCCAGTCAAGATCTCTTGAAAATTTGCTTCAACTTTGGAACGAATTGGGTTGTAAAAGAGAAGGACGGTTCTAGGGTTAAAAGTAGGTACAGGAATTTTAGATGTGAAAAGAAAATAAAAGCAAAAATAAAACATTAATTAAACTGAACGCAAAAGAAAGAAAGAATATTTTATAGGGATGTCAAAATTTCCAAAAGAATGTTGATGATGGTTCAGCTATAACAGCGACTGAAGGATGGTTTCAAGTTTGCATGTTACATATCCTCCCATTACTTCTGTAACTTGAAAAAGCTAAAAGAAATTATTCCCAAGTGTCAATTAAAAAGCATAAATATCCTAGAACAGCTTCATAAAGTGGAGGAAATACATCTGAAAAAAACGATAAACTTCTTGCTATCACGAATCTTCTTATCATTTCTAGCGTACTTGAAATTACTTGTCATTTCAAGTAATGAAGAGACAGTCAGCATGAAGTATTTCAAGATTAATGCAGAAATTAATTTTGAAAGATCCCTCTTTTTAAAGGAATTTGCCACTTTAACAAAGAAAGTATAATGCTAGGCATTTCTTTGTTTTCTGAAACGTTGCCTTGGTTTCGGCCATATCAAAATAGCCATATTTTGTGTTTTTTTCAAGTTCTCTCTTGCCTTCGTTGGCACTTTCTTAAGATGAATGGTTTTCGGTTTTAATGTTGACTGTCTCTCACACCTTTATAAATCTGATTTTCAGCAGAAATCCTTGGAAACATTTTTTTACATTTAGATAGGTTTCCATGCTTTCTTGTTTTTGCGTTTGTTGAATTCAAGCTTGTGGCTCTGGATATGTGGCTTTAGTATAGGTTCTTCTGACTATCAATAAATCTTTGGGTTTCATTCAATATCAAACAAAATCGTATTAGATTGGGATGTAAGTGATTTTGTCTTTATCTATTCAAACATTGTGAAACTTTTGTTTAACATAGATTTCGTTTTACTCGTAGTGACAAGATTTCAAGACTGCGGATATTATGACTGATAAGGGATTCAGTTTCTTTAATGTTTGTTGCGAGTTGTTTGATTACCTGACGTCATTCATAATATTACTTAAACAAAGTTCTAATAAGCGCTGGGACTTGCGAACAGCGGTGTAGCTCAAATTAATACAACTGCTGTTGACACCTCAACTCAAACTTATTCACAGAGTTTTATCATTTACGAAAGTTGGTCGAAAGTCAATTTATCAAGTTGTGTCAACTAGTTCAGGTAACATAGAAACTATGAAACAAATGTGAAAGTCATATCAACATATAATTTTCAATAAAGTTAATGACTAATAGGTCAAAATTTTATGAATAGGAAAAGTTTCACGGAGCTGTATTTTATATTCAACTGTTCTCTAATTAAAGCACTAATGAAGCAATAAAAGTAACCAATAGATTTTGAAGCGTATCCGTTCCATGCAGTTCTTTCGAACTTCTGATAACACGAGTACATACCTACCTAAATATATTATTGTTTCTGTGGATCTTTCACGACAGAGACCCAAATTACCATATATGTAACTAACTCCTTCATACTTAGTAAGAAAGTAAGAAATGGAGGATGAAAACTCTTGGAAACTTAAAGTTTTCTATTTAAATTAAAACATTAATTAATGAATAAAACAACTAACTTTCAAATACGCGCAGATCTGGGCGATAAGCTGTATCGGCAACAGTTGTTGAGAGTTTGAGATTCAATTAACACGCAATTTTCAGATTCCTCTGCATGGTGTTTTCTCAAAAATGGGGCCAGGATTTTAGAAAATCGGAATTTAAACGTCCTGAATTCTGAACATCCTATATGAAATTTATCCTACTGTGTAGTGCAATAAATGCAATGATAACTGATAATTGTTCATTTGAATTTTCGTCAATTTTAATATAAAAGCACCCTAACCGCTTGACGGAACTGCACAATCAAATACAAAATATGAAATCATGTATGCACATTCATTATTCATATTTGGTTAGTATAAAATTAAGTTATTTAATTTTCGAGATTAAATATCCATACTTTTCGGCAGCAAATTTTCAATTTATGGAATATACTAAAAATTTAAAATTTTAATGTAAAAACTTTATCTAACCTCGTTGCAGACGACCATCTAGAAAGAGCAGACTTTGAAAAGGCAATAAGCAATACTGGGTATGGCCTTTTTAATTACCTACTTTTGTTATTGGCTGTTCCAAGCTGTTTGGCAACAGTTTATGAGACGTCCACAATGTCCTACATCCTTCCAAGTGCGGAATGTGACCTTAAGTTGACGTTACTTGATAAAGGTGTACTAAATGCGATAACATATGCTGGTAAATTGAAAGTTTTCCGCTATTATTAAAAAAGCAACATCAAATTTTTACGAAATGAATTTGAATAAATTTAGGTATGATAACATCTGCCATTTTCTGGGGGTACATGGCAGATACACTAGGAAGAAAAAAACTTTTGGTTTATGGCTTCTTATTGGACGGGATATGCGACGTTATGTGTGCTTTTAGCCAGAACCTCTATACTTTGATGATATTTAAATATTTGGGTGGTTTCCTGTACACATTTACAACTTCTTTTAGGTGTTTTTGGTTTTAAAGTTTTTTTCGGTACAGGATCTGTGGTCCCTTCGCTGTTTTGATGTCGTTCGTTACAGAGTTTCATGGAGTTAAGCATCGCGGACGCGTTATGATGTTCATTGGAGCTTTCTTTAGCGTTGCGACTTCGTCACTCCCAGCAATATCATTCGGAATCCTTCCTCGAAACTGGGAATTTGTTATAATAGACAAAGTCTTAGGCAAGTGGGTAAAACTTATATATTGAAAATGAAAATTTTAATTAAATCTATTTTGTTATGTTGATCTTTTCTTAAAATAGTTCTCCATTCCTGGCATATTTTTTTATTTGTTTGTGCTTTGCCAAGTCTGATTAGTGGAATTTTTGTAATGCTGTTTCCTGAAAGTCCTAAATTCCTTATGTCACAAGGACAAAACGAAGAAGCTATGAAAATATTCAAGATGATATATGCAATAAACACAGGAAATCCAAAGGAAGAATATCCGGTTAGTAGCACAAGGGCACCCGAGTAGAAATCATTTGTGGTTTTTGATCCGACTCGGATCAGAATTGCCTGAAGTAAGATCCGGAACGGGTCAGGCTTCCTGATCCGAATATGACGAATTTTCGTCACACCTCATATGAAAGGAAGCGGATCAGGCGGGCGGATCATTAACGGATCAGGCAATCCGGATTGCAATGAAAAAAAATCCTAGAACTTTTTTTTTTTTGGTTTTTTCCATTTTAGATATACTATTTATCATATAACCTTTATTAAATTCAAATGAAAAATCGGTGCTGAAATTTCTCCCCGTGGCGGATTCGAACCTACGACCAATTGATTCACGCATCCAAGAGTGGGACCCTCACACGCTAGGCTGTCTTCTTAGTATAAATGAACTTATATTTCGATATATGACTCTTAAAGTTTTAAATGTCATATGTTCATGTAATGTCACGTAGGTCTATATATGTACTAAGTAAGGAAATCAATATTATTTTCTCGTACATATTGTAATAGTGCTGATCTTATAAAAAAAATTTAAATTTTCTTTGAGGATGCCATAAATAGTGGAGTATACATTGAAGATGAACTATAATTTTGACAAAATTTTAATTTTATATCAACACGTGTTGATGTTAACGTTAGTGTTTCGATTGTAATTGAGACGATGTAAGTTCATGTTTTTTCCAAACCGTCATCCATAATCAAAATCGGAGAACGATTATTAAACTGAACCTCATACTTAATGCAACATTTCCTGTACCCATCTCCAGTCTATCTTTTTATGATTTTGAAAACAATAAAGATTCATGTGAAATTTTCTTATGGCCAAGTGAAGAGAAATAACGAATTTTCATATTGGGAAATTCAAATACCGGACTTGATCAGAATTTTGTACTAAGCCCTGATCAACTACTGAT
Source organism: Chrysops caecutiens (assembly GCA_963971475.1). Classification (NCBI taxonomy): domain Eukaryota; kingdom Metazoa; phylum Arthropoda; class Insecta; order Diptera; family Tabanidae; genus Chrysops; species Chrysops caecutiens. The sequence goes on along the minus strand of OZ020570.1, from coordinate 24,443,752 downwards.
CAGAAGACCTTATTAAGAAAATTCTGATTGCATCCTGATCAAATACTGATCAGGTTGCCTTAATAAGAAATTCCTGATCCGAATCTGATCATAATCCCAATAACCTGATTTCATTTCTACTCGGGCACATTCTCAAGGTTTCACTAAATTGCCATCCTGGAAATATAGTATATTCCATACAATGCTTTTGATGATAATACTTTGTACTTTAAGATTAAAAGCTTAGTTCTCGAAGTTCCGGAAAAGGAATCTACTGGAACTCCAAACTATGCTAATGGTGACCATGTAAAGACAAGCCCAACTTTACAAGAAGGCAAACAAACTGTTCTAGATTCATTACGCCAGGGGTTTCTTCAGCTCAAGCCGATGTTTATGAAACCGTACTTAGGGCATTCTGTACACGTTTATACGATACAATTTTCAATCCTTCTTGGGTAAGTTTTTTACTTAGTTTTCATTTGTATGCATGTGTCGCATATGCATATTGGTATGTATTTAGAATATTTGTCTCATATATTTACTTATCGTTTTCAAATAACAACACACGGATATCCTTAAGGATGATATATTTTCACTGAATATTCGGATGGATATTGGTGACCAAATGACATTCATAGCACACGAGAATAAATAGTTACTACTAAAAATGTTTTCAAGCAGCCTATTGATAAAGTTAATTTTGAATGGTATGTCGCTATGAAAGGGCTAGTAAGTTAAACAAATGATGATGTGTAACCCAATACTATAGATTTATATTAAGTCAATTTTCCCCATAACACCACCACCGCTCAGTTTAATTGTATTGTAAATTACATGAAATTATGAAAACCAAACTCTTCGACAATACTTGCATGGAGAATATATTTCATTTAGTATCATAAACTATTCCAGGCTCAACACAGTACGCCTCTGGTTGCCACAACTCTTTACAATGATTGCTTCATTTGAACAAAAGCAAGCCGCGGAGGAAGTTCCAGCACCTTCCAACCTATGCGTGATATTATCTTATGGAGTCAATAAGTCTCATGCAACTACAAGTTCACATTTGACAGACAATTGTGTCGTTGTAAGTTGAGGAATCAAATAATTATCGAAGCCAATCATTATAAACTATTTTAAGGACATTCCAGATCAAATGTACTTGAACACAATGATAGTAGGGTTGACATCTCTCATAGGATACTTTGTAGCCGGCAGTCTTATAAATGCTCTTGGGAACAAGAGGATTTTGAGTAAGTTCCAAGCACTATTAAACTTCTTTTATTTATTTTATCGTTTAGTTATTGTGCTGCTGACATCTGGCATTTGTGGGATAGTGATGTTTTGGTCAAGTAGCTCCTTGGTCACTTTGATACTTTCAGCAGTTTACGTTTCTGTGGGAAGTATAGGATCCACAGCATTGATAGGTGTCATTGTTAATTTGTTTCCAACATCTTTAAGGTAAACTCAAAATTTCATAAAAGATAATATCGTTTTAAACGAAGACACGTTATGATGGCAGAACGATGACAGTTTCATTAGCAATGATGTTCGGAAGATCCGGTGCGTTGATTGGAAATGTATTATTCCCCTTACTGATGTCTCTCGGATGTTTTCCACCTTTTCTTATGGTGTCGATTGTAATGATTGGTTCGTATATCAGCTGTCGAATTTTGATAATAACATTACTTCTAATAATTTTTTCATTTTAACAGCTGGAAGCATTTTGTGCTGTTTCCTACCAGTAACACATAAATCAGCGCTTCAGTAGCGATACTTAATGAAGATAGACAAGTGACTGAACAAAATAATAGATATAATTTATTTAAATAAATTTTGACTTTTATCAGTATGGATTTTTGTTATTTGAAATAGAGCGACTATTAAAACAATTCTAATTGTAAATTACATCATGTTTCGATAGTAAGTTTTCGGGTTCAACGTTCGTCCATTCATACAAATTGAAATTCAATAAACGCATTGAGGCGGCAAATTATGATGTGTCGCAAATAAGACAATGAAATAGTAGAATACTCATAAGGGAGGTTAATTAGTCGACTACAGCTTGATTAGTTGTAGTTCACTGAATATCCCTAGGTTTAGTGTTACATTCGTCCTCACTCCCAAGAGTATCTTTTACACGTCTCTCCCACCTTCGGCATGTTCTTTCTCTTTTTGTCGCCTATGCTACCGTCGATGACCCCCATGCCGAATATGATGCAGCGTTGGATCCTTTATACATAGTTTGTTCTGGGATTGTTGTTCAATTAAGATCCCGGGTGAGAAAATCAGTCGGAAAATTGTTCAATTTTCCTCACCTTAAGATAACAAATTTTTCCGTCTGATTTTTGACTGAATTCCGTCTGATATTATCAACAAAATACAGACGGATCCCGTTAAGACGCAGTTCGGTAACTCGCGAGTCCGCTTAACTCGCGGTATGGCCATGGCTCCCAAATTTGCTGCTTGTTTATTATTAATAGGTTGCCGATTGAATAAAAATGTTCCAGAAATGTGTTAAGAGATAATTTTAAATATGTATGTACAGGTAATATTCATAATAAATCTGTTTCAATAATATTCATAATAAATAAGTATATATTATAACAGGGGCGTAGCGAGGTACGGGCAGGGTGGGGCAGCTGCCCCCCCCCTAGAAGATACATCTTATTTTCAGGAATTCCAATGAACCGTTATACCTACTTTAATAAACAAAAAAAAACTTGATTAAATCGACAGGCCAATTTCATAAAATCGTACTTTGTGAAGTTGCACATTGTATTGTGCTACAGTGAATTTATTGTGTTTGGTGACATCAAAGACACACTGATTCAAGGGTTATTTGTCGCGATGCCGATGGTTTATGGCATAGATCGGGGGTGTGTCCGTCTTGTCGCCGATCGTACGGAGTGAGCCTTCAAATACTTCCGACCAATAAAGGAATTTTTGGAAGCGATCGATTGTCATTCCTTATATAGATTTCCTAATATCGGCACTGGAACATAGTTTTGGTGATCAAAACCTTTCTGCATTCGGATGAATGTCGCTACATCCTAGCACAATGTTGAATATGTCGTTAGTTGATTTCAAAGAAAAAGCACAACGTTTCTGCGAATACTACGATTTACTTAATTTTAATCAGGAAGCCGAACTAAGTTGCACTAAAGTTGCAGGACAAGCTGAACAAGGTTATGACCACAGAAGATCTCGGAAAACTAGATTTTACTGAAATGTTAAGGGAGGCGAATATTTTCTTTCCCGCAACAAAAAAAGCAATGCTTATTTTCTTGGCACAACCTTGCACTACAAGTAACATAGAGAGGTCCTTTTCTACACTGCGTCGTGTTAAAACGTGGCTGAAGTCTACGATGACTGAAAACCGTTTGAACTGTCTTTGTATGCTCAGTGTACACCGAACCGTGGTACAAGTAAATAAGAATGCCATTGAATCTGAGGTATTGAATCGGTTTTGTGAAGAACTTAGTCGACTACTATTTTTGTAAAATAAACTCAGTCACTAATATATATTCTTGTTTCTTCGAAGTCTGCCCCCCCCCCCCTTAGCAGAATCCAATAAAAGAAATGATAAAAACTTATTTTTAGTTAGTGTTAATAATAATTACTATCGTAACTGGTATTATTGCTCTTTTATCCATAGCACTGTTCAGTTTCAACTTATTACGTTCAGTTAAGTCGCGATTGGATATAGTTGGACCCCGACTACCGCATCATAAAGGACCCGACTGTTTATCCTCAGATTGTCTCAACCCCAAAATTTTGACCATGGTCTGTTGGAATTCAGACCTGAAACTTAGATGATTTCAGTCTGCTTAAAATTTTCCGATTGGCGTCCTAGTGCCTAAGCATATCTAATGTTACAACAGTCGGAATTTAGACGGAAAACGATCAGAATTGAAGACTTAAAATCCACAATCTCCGACCGGTGTTTTATTAAGCAGCATTAATGCACCAGACGGAAAACGATCGGAAAATGTCCTCGTTTGATTAGGAATATAATCATCAAGTCCATTTTAGGGTTCTGTACCCGAAGTGAGATAACAGAACCCTATTAATATTAGGTCTGTTCGCGTACTTTTGAATTTTACTAGCTACACGATAAATACGTACAGAAATTCCGTATCCATTTTTACCTCCACAGTTGTCATCGCATTATTAGCCTCGTAGCTATTGGCGATTGAAATTTGACGGTATATTGTACCGCATGAAAGTTTGACTGGCTATCAGTGTACTTAACGAGCGACAAGATGTTTTAACGTCAAAAAAATTACAACAAAATTTTACTACTAATATTTACTTTAATTATCAAATTATTATTTACAACGGTTATGGAAAATAGTACGGTTACAGAATGGATAAATCACGAGTTTATATTTGTCCGCCGTTTTTTCATTTCTTCTTCGATGCCGCCGTAGCTCTCACACTTGCTCGGCACTAAACATTTTTGGTTTTTAATATTTGGTTTGATTCATGTTTTTCCCGATTTGAGTTTTTTACAATTCGGTGCATATTTACGCCTCATATGAGACGATATCTTCCATATTTTTTCGATTTTAAAATTCATACCGATGTTTGCTGATATTTCGGAGAATATTTTTATTGTTTTCGCTTTAGGCCCTTATAGCTTTTATCATGCTTTTTACAATGATGTCTCAATCAACGTCCTAGTTTAACGCGTTCTCACGCTACACTCATAAATATCTTCACGCAACGCTAAAAACAACAATCACGCGTAGGCGCTTACACTTACGCCCGATGACGTCACTGGCGAAACAAACGCCACACAATACATACGTACAAATATGCTCTATCCACTGAGACCTTAATCGTTGTTATCGCGTTATTAGTATCGTAGTTATTAGCGATTGAAAAACTTTTGTAATACAAGAATATTAGACTGGCTACCAATGTACATATTCAACGAGAAGAAAGACGTTTTCACTTCAAAAAAGTGAGGTTTCAGTATTGTTTTTCAATATTGTAATGTAGTACGGAACCCTTGCCAGTTTTATTATTTAATACTTTGTTCGCCACCATGGTGATCTTAAATGTGATTTCATCTTCCAGAACTTGAGTCAGGATCCACAACGAGGCAATCTTACTGAATGGCATCATCGACCTCTGAACGACTTCGAGTTTTGGTGGCTGTCCAAATTTCAAAATATAGTGATCTCTTGTTAGAGCTGCCAATAACTTTGACTCCGTTTTGCCTGCCTTCGCCGTCATTCCTATTCGTTATCGTACTTGTTTTCAATTTCAATATTTACTGATTTCGAGACACCATTCGGTCGACTTTCTTCACTTGAACATTTTGTACAGAGTTGAGTGGTCTCGAAGTTCACCTCTGCGATAGTACATACAAAGACAATTCGTATAAGGTTTGTACGTAGAGCTTTAGGTCTTCCACAATCGATGAAACCTTGGCTTCCTTGAAGTCCCAGCTCCAAATCTGTTGTCACCTGTCAAATACTCATTTGATTTCTTAGCTTCTTAACAAGTAACAAGTACTGCTAAAAGTCATTATGCGAGAATATAATACTTTTGTACTTTTTTCTAAACATTCTCAGCAGAACGTGCATAACTATTAACAAAAATTTTAAACTTTGCTTTCTAGTTTCCTTCCATAGCAATTTTTGTTATACAGAATTATAAATTCTTTGACACAAAATTGCCTAACACCTAATATTTCAATTCATTTACTTCCGATAATGAATGATTCATTAACCTACACTTTTTAGTAAATAAATAAACAGTTCTTTGAAATTCTTAAGAAAATCGTCCAAATCGTTTCATTTGTTTTTGTAAATGCTTTCCAATGTACAATAATTTCATTTGTAATATTCTTATCAATTGAACGTAGTTATCTGACTAATTAAATTATAACTTAAATTTTCAATTACTATCATGTTTTGAACAAGGTACCTCTTCAAAGAAAATGATAGAAATCACTTTAATTTTAATTCCTATACCGAAGGAAACACACCTTGCGTTATTTTTCGCAGTATGAAAGTTTCGTGCGCGTAAACATACTTTGATATGAAAATCATATCTTGATTAGTGATCTTTGTGCATAAAATAACATCCGTTTGACCTACTTGGTAATATTGGAAAAATTCATATTCAAATCAAAACTGAATCGCAGCTAATGATTTATAATAAAAGCACTATCGCAGTACCGAAACGTAAGTTCGAGTTCAATCGTTCAATTCGTTTTTGTTAACTATTATAAGATGGATTTTTTCAAAGTTATATTGTCACCTATAGGTTAGAATATTTAAGGAACGTGCAAAGTTAACCAAGTTATTAAAAAGCACGCCAACATTTATAAAACCCGTTTAAGTTGTTTATTTTTGTGGAGCAAACGCTAGAGAATATTCCTGCAATCTTTAAGGACGCTTCGGAAAAATATGTTTGGTGTTAAATTATCAAGTTCATATGATCATGAAATTGTGCTTTTGCTAGTTTTTCTGAAAAAGTGGAAAACAGTTGCGAGTTCAACAAATAAAATTTCAATTAAATTCCAATTACTGTACAATGTACATCATGATAAAAACTGATAGTGAATTGTTTGGTTTCCACCGTGTTTCCGATATGGAAGTGCTGTAATACATATATGTACCTACATACGAATATGTTGAAAGATAGAAGTGTATATTGAAACTTTCAAACCGATAAAGTTTATTTCTGATAACTGGATGAATTCTTAAGAAAATTGACAACTCGATTACAAAGAAACTTCTTTTAAGTCATCATTTGCAATTTCAACAGGAATAGGAAATAAGTAACGCACTCATTTTCTTAAAGACTTTCTTATTTTATTATACACAAATAAGATTATGTAAGATGAGGAAAAAATTGATTTTTGATTTATGGTATGGTATGGTTCTGGGATATAATAACCTCTTGACCAACATTGAATACGGAGTCGGAGTCATTAATGTAAATAAACTTGAATCGTACTGTCGCTTGCCTTCAATCGAAAATATGTAAAATATAAATTATGATGATTCATAACTTTTTGTACTAGTGACGTTCGCGAAATCGCACCCAAAATTGAGCTGAGCGGTGGAGATATAGACATTCTGCTTCATAGTCACTGTGATAATGTAAAGTTTGGTGGCAATTGGTCCATATCGATACCACGTGTGTTTACTTGATTTGAATGTTTGTTATTCTATCCCTTCTATACCTGCTGTCAGGAAACTCAAGATATATTTGCTATCTTAGTTCTAATCCTATTATGAGCCCTATTATAATTAAATACGTTTAAATTTGTTTATAAATTATTATTTCCTCTTCACTATTGAATTACTCATCTTCTCTAATTTATGTTATATAATTTCGAAAAGATGTAATTTAAGTTATTCATTGTTCTGGAAAATGCTAAATATTGATATTACTTGATTCCTATTACTCTTATTAACATTTTCTAATTAATCATGATTTTTTGAAATCATGGGATTTCTAGTATATTGTTTTTTATATTATTTATGAATCTTTGTGTTTATTTATGATGGTTACGAGTATATATATTGAAGTTATGAATCAATTTGCAGTAATTCATTCAATTAATTCATGTTTACTATCAGATTTCACTCATTTATAAAATTATGAACTAGAATTGTAATTTTGTCATATATTCTTAATTGGGTATGGACACATTTACAAAAAACTGACGGTAAAGAAAAATAATGTATGAAGAAAGGCTGCTACGGGCGAAAAACTGTTGAATATTCAAAATCTGAATTTTATCACATTTTCCAACATGAACATATGAACGTCCTTCGTTCATTAGGACGCTTCATTCAGCCGCTAGGGGCGAAACCGTTAAAAATTAAAATCCGAATTTTATCACATTTCCGAACTTTTGTCTGCACATCTTTAAACTCAATTTAGAGATATGTGATGCATGAAAAAAAGGTAGGAAATATAAAAAATGGCGGTTGGGTTCACATATGATCCCCTTAAGAAACTTCGGTTACGGCCGCTACAAACAAAATACCGTCAAAAATTCAAAACCTGAATTTTAAAATTTTCCAATCCTTTGTATGCACATCTTTAAAAACTACAAAAAAAACAATTTAATGAAAAGTAGGTTATAAGAAAAGAGTAGAAAATGACAAAATAATGCGGATTGGTCATACATATGAACATCCTAGGAAGCATCGTTTAGCCGCTACGCGCAAAAAACCGTTGAAAATTGAAATTTTTATCAGAAAAGTACCTTAAAAACTTGAAAAAAATTTTTCTGATTCCCGGAATCTTTCCTGTCCTGTGATTTAAATTCATAAATTAACATACTATTTTTCAACCTGTACAATCAACTTGCTACGGGTTGAGTACTTCAAAACAAATTTTTTTTTCAAAGGTTCCAGTTCCTACAGCAAATTGGCGAAAGCTCCTGAAAAAATCAGGTACCTACGTTAAGATCTCTATGTAAATACTAATTCTGGTTCAAGCACGCAAAAGCTAATTTCCTGAGATCAATACCATAGCCTCATTTCTACAAGTAAACTAAAGTTTATTGTTAAAAAGACAGCGATTTTTTGTCAAAATTGTATTTCATTTGCCGTATAATTTGTAATTCTTGGAGAAAATCGCAGTAATCGTTCTCAATACATAAAATCTAAATATGAGACAAACCTTCGTACTAATTTTGGTTCGTTCATCAGAAAAATTGTTAACTTAGAAGCCTACCCCTAGTGATTTTTTTTCGCGAATTAAGTAACAAAAAGTAGGTGTTAGCACTCACAGTCGAATATACTATTTGTATGTAAAATCTGCGATCGATTGATCAAACGGTCTAGGAGGAGTTTGGTTACAAAGCTTTCATATTTCGTCGACGCATAAGAGCGTCAATACTGTTTATAATAATTAAAATAATACGTAAAACTTACCAATACTTACAATGTTCTAGAATGCAAGTATTCACTCTCATAACAATCTGGGTCTTACAAACAACAGTATCTCATTGTCAAGGTAAATTCATCTATCAAAATTCACTGAAATTTCAATGGAACTTTTATTACATCATTAAGAATGGACTAAACCATACTTCAGCGATGCCAAAACTCCAGGAATCATAGCTGATATTAACGATGAAGACATTTACATAACAATGCAGGAAGAGCTTTCAAGACCAATCAGACTTATTGTTGTAAATTATCCTGGTAATTAGCTTTTTTGGTTTAGTATATGCGTTTACAGCTCACCAATTAACAGAAAACGTAAGTGTGAGTGTGGTGTATCCAAGCAAAAACGTGGCAGTTCTGGAAACTAAGAGGGAGTATGATAAGACGTAAGAGTTCAAGGAGCAATTTATATGGATGAACTGCTAAAACTCTTCAATTTTAGTGTCATACTAATCACGAATAGACAGGACTACGAAAATAAGGAGCAACAATCATACTCATTGGAGGTCATTGTGGACAAAATAAAAAAAACTATTTTTGTCTCTCTAAGTAACATTTTTGATGAGACGCCAACGATCTCGTATGATGGTCCTTGTCAAGCAAACGTATTTTTATTGCACTTCAATATTAAAAATGTTTTTAACAATATATCTGATTGCAGGAGTTAGACTCAAACTTCAACACGCAATGCATTTTTGAAGTTGAAGATCTTGATGGCTTAAAAGATAACAATTTACGTCTAGTTGTATCAGGAGATTACGATGAAAATCAGCTTTTTGAGTTTCGGGATAGAGTAATAATTAGTGATACAAAATTGAAATATACCTTATAGTTAAATTGACACCAAATGCAAATCACTTATATTCTAATAATATAACTTATTTTAGCGTCAAAAGCGAACTTCACTATGAAAAAAGGGCTTTGTACAATTTCAATACTACGGTTTATGACATTGCGGATAACTCACGCACTTTGAGAACAATCGTGGAAGTCATAGATGTTCCCAATTTAGACCCAATATGGGTAACACCTTTCGCAACAGCAAAATTCAACGAGAAAGAGAAACAAGTATCATATACTATACATTGTATTTTTGTGTGAAATCTGACTCCCACAATTTTCATTTCAGACGTTCGAGGTTCAGGCTATTGACGGAGACACGGGTATCAACAAGAAAATCTACTATATGTTACGGTTTAACATAAACGAGGACTGTGCGTATAAATTATCACTAAACCTTCTACTAATTAAAATTAAAACCTATTTTTCAGATAGTAAGTTCATTAGAATTGAAAAGGAAACTGGAATTTTGACAATTGATCCAATAAACCGAGACGAACTTCAGCAAGAAAATTTCGTGTTTACGGTAAGAGCTTAATTTTCAAATGCTCAAAATTTATTTAACTAGCTGCCACAACTTGTAAGTTATATCCTCGAGAATCAATAAGAACTCTTCTTCACTTATTGTTTTTCTATTAACAAACCATTAGTTTCTCAAAATTTTACTATCTATTGTAGTTAGTGTATAATAACTTGAAATACAAATCATAACTTTTTAGATATATGCCTATAAATACGACAACATTACTTGGGGTATCAGCAGCACCGCTGTAATAATTGTAGAGGATATCAATGATAATTACCCAGAGATATACATTCAGCCATTAACAGTCCGGTTTTTGGAAAATACTTCTTTAATAGTTCCATTAGACAAATTTGAAGTTAGCGACATTGACTTGGTGAGTTTAAGGGTGACTGAGAGAATACAGAGTAAAGAAAATAGTTTTATATTATAGGGAGATCATGCTACATACCAGGTTTTCTTATATGAAGGTAACGAGCCAAATTATGGAAGTGCGTTTGATATAGTTCCATCAACTGGATATCAAAACACATCATTTCGTATGTCAGTTGTAAATATTGCGCTTCTTGATTATGAAGAACCGAAATGGAGAAACTTTAAATTGAAAGTAAGATAAGATAGGAACAGTCAAAATAATTAATGAAAAAATTATTTTATCCAGATAGTATCAAAAGAAATTAAAATGGCGGAGCACACTCGCTCCAAAGAAATTAATGTTGAGTTGATTAATTGGAACGATGAAATTCCAATATTCACTAAATCAATTTACTCAACATCTGTGAAAGAAACTATTGGTTCTAATGAGTTTATTCACCAAGTTATCGCCAAAGATCGTGATTATGGCGATATAGTCAAGTGAGTTAAAATGACAAATTAAATTGAAACCTTCCTCCTTTATCATGTGCTTTATGTATTTGCTTCTGAAGGCACAAAATAATTGGAAACATGGTGGATCTAAAGATTGATGAATTAAATGGTACTGTAACTACAGCCGCAAAAGACGTATTTGACTATGAACGCCAAACAACTGTTATTATTCAAATAGAAGCCACAGACACTCTTATCACACCGTACTCCAAAAAGCTTCACTCCTCTTTTGCGCAATTGACCATCAATGTTATAGATGTCAATGACGAGACACCTGAACTTCGAATGGTATTAGAAAACTATAAAATTGTTACTTTCAAACTAAGTTAAGGCATGTTACTGCTCTTAGCCAAGGGAAGCTCCTAGTATTATGGAAAATTCAGCAGGTGGTACTATCGTCACTGATATGATTCAAGCAAAGGATGCTGATACTGATGCGGATCTGGAGTTCACTATCCTGTGGAGCGAAACGTATGCTACCAAGTCCGGGGTGGAAGCGGAGAAGGAAACGTATAAAGAGTAGGTGCAAAATTAGCTACTTCCTTAAGGTTTGAAAAGCGGGAACCGCTTGAGCTTAATAATATTCGCTACGTTTAGTTTAGTTATATAACAAGTAACTAACACTATTATACTTATTATTTGTTTGCAGCTGCTTTGTTATCGAAAAATCCACAGGATCACGAAATGTTGTCAACGGCACATTGAAAGTCAATCCCAACTTTAAGAAGAAAATCGATTACGAAAGATATGAAGTGATCTATTTAGCGTTGAAAGTCACTGATAAGAAGCAGGTTGTAAATGAAGACAGTGCAACCGGTAAATGATGCCATACATTTTATTGTTTTGTAACTATTGCAAGTTTTGTATTCAGGAACCCTAACTGTTCGTATTGAAGACGAGAATGATAATGCACCATACTTCGTGGCTGGAACAATCGATCAAGCTAGATTTGTCAACGAAGAAGCTGCGCCGGATACACTAATAGGTTTTATATTTTATTAAATTTTTTAAAATCACCACTACGTATTCATAAAAACTTTTAGGGACAATTGTGGCTGACGACCCGGATGGGCCGGGATTCAATGAGGTACAATATTCAATTGAGTAAGTATAAACATTTTGTTACATATACTTGAATTCAGAAATTCCACAATTTTTCAAAATAAATTTTCACTAGTCATATTACCTGTAAACATATGCAAACAATAGTCTGTATAGTTTTTTTATTCCCAAGTTCATGATCGTATGAAGAGATTTACATTTCCTATATTTCATATTCAATTTTTACCTGTTGTAATTAACAGACCAGCAAGATCAAGTATTCCTGATTGGGTGAGAATCAATGAAATAACGGGTGCCATACGGGTAACGGAAGGTGCGAAGATAGATTGTGACCATCCGAAAATTTTCAATTTAACATATACCGTTACTGCGACTGACGGAAAGTTTAAAACTTCCGAAAATGTAATGACATGCAAAAAACCATAGGGTAAAACTAGGTAATACGCCCCAGTTGACAAAACGCCCTAAACGCCTAGCACTCGAGCTACAAAGTTACGGAGTCCACGCAAAGTGTGCGAGTGAACCACAGTTCCCGCACATCATTGATATTAATTGTTCACGTTATTATCCTTTATTTTAAGAATTTTTGAAAAAAATAGTTTTTTAGCACTTCGACACTTTCTGATAAGTATTAAGTTGCTTTCTGTTGAATTATCTATATATTTTCTATGTTAAAATCAATTGCAGGGTTATAAAATTAATAGAAACACTTATCATTTCTTGTTGCTTCAAAGTTTTTAACCCTGAGTTTGTAGCTTTGTTCTTGGTGGTGCATTTTAAAATGTTTGGGACTTATTACTTTGATGTCGGTTTACAAAACGCCCCATCGATGGGAATTGGAAAATTCAAAAATTAAGATATCTGCAGTTTCTACTGTATTTTTATGATCGCCACATTGTTGACAAAAGACCAAGAATGATTCTTAAAAAAGTATTTGATTGTATCTTCCTGTTTTGCCGATTTACAATACTTTAAGAAAAGTGGGGCGTATTACCTAGTTTGACCCTATTGGGAATTTTAAATTTTGCAAATTGTTGCCTTACAGATTGATATAATGATATTTGACACTAACAACAAATATCCACAAATTATTGAAGTCAGTCCAAACCCCATCGAGAAATATGAGAATATCACAACAGGAGAGCTTATCGTTATTATAGAAGCCACAGATTTGGACCGAGATAGTGAGTTAATTCTTTGTATTTTGTTATGTTATTTTTGCATTGTCGTATATCCCAAATTTACTATACAGAACCTCACAATATAATGTCTTATTCAATCGACTATGCGCATTATCCGGATCTCTATAACTACTTCAAAATTGATTTCGAAACTGGACAAATAACTGCTTATCTACAAGGAACTGAAAAATTTGATAGGGACAATGGAAAAGACTCGCATGTGATAAGTGTCAATGTTGAAGATAACTATTTAGGAAATGGAAGTAAGTTGTAAATCAATAGTTGATAAAATGCATAGGTCACCTGTTTGAAGGTTTTTGTATACATTAAATCGTTGCATGTAATAGGAACAAATAAAAATTCAACAATTTTCACCTTAAAATTGCTTGATGTCAATGACAATGCGCCAATCATGCCAAGTCCATCCGATTTCAGTCCTGTAATCAGTGAAAGACTGGAGAAAGTATAGTCCGCAAATATTATAATAAATATTCTAAGTGAACTTAATTGCGTATTTTCCAAAGGACACAAAAATTGGGAGTGCATTTTATGCACCTGACAAAGATGACCCTGAGACACCTAATGCATGGGTATGGTACAGAATTGTGCAAATTATTCCTGGTACACACATTTGACCACATAAATCATGTAAAGAGGCTTTCATATTTTTGTACCTACTTTTTCAGCTGGCGATAACTCACCGAATTTAAAAGAAAGTGATTACAAGAATATCTTTGCTATAAGCCCGCTTGTAGTGAACAAAACCGCCCAGCTTTCAACAGGAAAATCACTTCAAAGTTTCTACGGATCATGGAATTTAACCATTGAGGCTTTCGATCATGGAGACGAATGGGATTCTCAAGAAAGTTTAAGTTCTAATGAAACGTATACGATTACTGTAGAACCGTATAACTTCAATACGCCAAAAATTATCTATCCCAAAGAAGGCTCCACTTTGCGGTTGAAGTATTAGAAATACATACATTATCTCTTTACATTAATTAAATAAATTTGAATGTTTTAAGATATGAAGGACAAAAAATTGGTCAGACATTGAAAATGGCAGATGGAACTGATTTGAAACCTTTCGAAGCAGAAGATGCTGATGGTGGACGATATGGAGACATAACTTTCGAAATAAAGAACTATCTTCAGAGTATGTACAAACAATGTTAATATCAAATTCATTAATATATTTTCAAATATGCATTGAACTATTTACTAATATTCTAAACTAAATGATATTACAGTTATTTGTCTCACATTTCAGATGATCACGTGCAATATTTTGCTATTGAAAAAGAAAATTCGAAGAAATCAAATTTATATATTACCAAAGAAATACAGCCAGCGTTTTATTATGTAAGAAATTCTTAGTAACCAACATATATTGAAAGTTAGCTTACTTTTATCGTTCTGATCTCATTGTCAGATTTCAATTCTTGCAACAGATTCTGAAAAGTACCATGAAATAAGTAAACTGACAATTGTTTTTGTCGACACGCAAGGAGATCCTATTTTCAACGAAACCGAATGGACTACCGATTTTACAGGTGATACCATATTTATTTTTAACAAGTAATTTCTTATAATTTGTGTTTCCAGAACACTTTCTTAACGAATCACATAAAATACCTGAAGCTATTGATCCAAAAAACGATGGGATTGAGAATGAAGAGAAAATTTATAAAATTTACTATTACATTGACGGTAAGCCAAGCAGCATAATTTTTTTCTACTAAATAGTATAGTATTCAAACAAGATTATAATAAAATGTCCTAAGATCATCTCGGCGCTATTCATTGTATTAAAAATGTAGTCATCTAAAACGACAATAATCTCTAGGTGACTTCAATCCGGAAAGCGCGTTACTATTTGATCTCGATAAAGAAAGCCGCATATTAACAGTAACAGAGGAACTAGATCGAGAAGAAATCGACTTCTACAGAATAAGGATTATAGCAACTAACAATCCAGTCAAACCTGCTTCTACTGTCAATCAAAAATCAATATTATATATTAATATTACGGTGAGTTTACCATTGTAAATTCTTTTCGCCAACTAAACTTCCAAAGTGAAAAAGTAATATTGTTTGCTTGTTCATTAATACATAAACGTACATTGAACTGAACAGTCTTGCAACATAGAAGAAAATTAATTATTGTATAAACCGCATATTCTTTTCATCTCTAACTAAAGGTTAATGATATCAATGACAATCCTCCTAAATTCGATCACAGTAGTTACAGTGGTGGTATAACCACAAATGATTTTATAACAAAGCCGATTCTCACAGTCCATGTAAGTAATTTGCTACGTAACTATCATGTGCACAAGTTTCATTTTGTTTCTAAAAATCAGGCTAATGATCCTGATTTGAATGACACCATAACGTACGACATGGATAGTACACAAATAATAGCTTATGGAGAAAATATCGAAGACATAAAAAGTATCCTCTTCCATCTTGACAAAAATACTGGGATCATAACTTTAGCCAAAACATTAACAAGTAACATGAAAGGATACTTTGAATTTTATATAAAGGCATATGATGCAATTCGACATGAGGACCAGAGTAACGTCAAGGTGTACATTGTTTCTGAATCTAACAGGGTTAAATACACGTTTCTGAATAGCTATAAGACATTGACAGACAAAGCAGAGTTGGTGAGTTATAATAAGAACAGTATTTATAACGTTACTAACCGGGTTTTCAATTACAGTTAAGAGATATACTACAAGAACTTTATGAATATGATAGATGCAACATTGATGATATTACAAATTCGGAAACGAAATCAATCGAGCGTGCGGCTGATGATAATGGTTTGGTAGGTGAAGAAACGCAGGTCCGTGCTCACTTTATTAACAACAGTGAAGCCATCGAATCATCTGAAATAGAGTCGTTCGTATTCAACTCCAACTAAATAAATGAATGAAGAGCACGTAATGAATTTAATAATTTCAATTATAAAATTTCAGACGATCGAGTGACATTAACTTTGTACGAAAGCTGAAAAACTCTCTGATGAATATCTCACTTATCCTGGAAAGCATCCCAAAAAGTTCTGCAGAATCCTCAGAACAAACAATGGAGGACCTACTTACGACAATTCTTGGTGTCGTAACTGGTGTTTTAAGTATTTTGTGTATTGTTCTCGTGGTTACTTTTATTATGAAAACCAAAAACTTGAATCGACAACTTCAAGCATTTTCTGCACCAGATTTTGGGTCAGCAAGTTCAAATTTAAACAGAATTGGAGTACCAACATCAAACATTTTCT
Source organism: Chrysops caecutiens (assembly GCA_963971475.1). Classification (NCBI taxonomy): domain Eukaryota; kingdom Metazoa; phylum Arthropoda; class Insecta; order Diptera; family Tabanidae; genus Chrysops; species Chrysops caecutiens. The sequence goes on along the minus strand of OZ020570.1, from coordinate 24,427,081 downwards.
CAGTCGAAGGATCCAACCCAGTTTTGAATAATAATGAATTGAACAAAGATATTTATGATGACAATCAAAGGTATGTAGAATAATGAAATTTTCAAAAGACTTGATCAAAAAAATATATTCATATATATGCGTTTTTTAGCACGGATTCCTATGAATCAGACTTTGCTGACATTAATACTGATCCAAACTTCATTATGGAAAATGATAGACACGTAAGTTGATAATTCTAACACTAAGATTATTTTACATATCCTTCTTCGTTACAGGATAGCAAAATATCTCAATATACTGAAAATACAGAGAACACTTATAAGAAATCGGGCATAAGCGTTAAGAGTTTCGACAATAAGGACTATGATTTGAGTGAAAAATTTTAATACTTGTTTTCCTATTCTAATACACTTTAAAGTTCTAGAAGTAATAAACAATAATTTGTAATGCAGATTTTTATTGCAAGGCTATAATTAGCTATCATTAACTAAGCGTCAACCAACCAAGGAATAGGTCTAAGCACGCAATCCTAATGCGACGAAATAATAGAGAGTTTTCAATATACCTATGTATATAATAAAAAATCGTAAAGTCTCCTCAATATTTTTATTCAAATAATCCAATCAATTTTAAAAGAATAAGTTTTAGCGGTATGATATTTATACAACAGTTAAGATGCGTAATGTGTTAGTTTTTGTTCATGGTGAGATAATTTGCCTTAAAATTTAGTTTTATTTAGAAAATCCAATTTGATGCTCACGATCACGATGAAGCTGTGAAAGTAAATGAATTCTCAATTGCAGAGCTGTTTCCAAAGTTTCGCCGCATAACTGACACAAAGTGGGTTTGATTGTCACATCGCTAAAACAAAACATAATAATCTTTATTCATTATGTAGATATCTTAATCTTACTGTTTTCCAGTTCTGTACAGATCAGCGCAATGCATACGCAGCATTTGCATTCTCTCAAATGTTTCTGAACGACACTTTAAACCAGGATGCAGACCAAAAATTGCTGGTTCATATGTATTACTGACATGCAATACATCCGATTCATCGAAAGTATTCCAGCAGTTATCTTTTTTACTCCTTTGCACTTCAATACGTTTTCGCGATTTTCCCAAAAGCCTATGAAACAGATCGTGTTAGAATAGAATGTTCTTTGAAAAAAAACGTATAAACTCATACCCTAGCAACATTTTTTTTATTTTTGATGGAATTTGCTTTCTCGAATTAGGGTCGACTTTAGGAATAGTGTCCCCAGGATTTGTATGAACTAATAGTTCCATAGTGTATCGAAGGTGATTTACCTACAAATGAAGTTTTGAGCAAAACTAAATTGTTAAGAACAGAGTCGTTATACCTTTTCTAAGTCATCTGGTGTAATTTCCACATCAAAATTGAATACCATGTCGTGCTCTTCGAATATTGCGTTTCCTTCATTATCACAGCCAAGTCCTGCAAGCAGTCCTATGTATTTGGAATTGATACTGTCGCGCTTCAATTCCACAGTTGGAGCGAATATTAAAGCCATAAGAGCAGGAAAGCCAGGTATATTTGGCATCACCGTCGTTTGACGCGCTACCATTTCTCCTCGGCTAGGATTCTCAGTAACAGACGCCGCTACTAATAGTTTCTCAGTTGAATTCTTGAAATTACAAATTGATTTTCATATCGCATGATTTTGAAAACTATTTCATACCTGTGGGTCGGAATCTAATAGAACCGAATTTACTGACTGTGCTTCAACGGTAATTTTCTTATATTTTCCAACCTGTGTGCTTGCATAAATTTGTGTTTCTAAGGGACTAAATGGTCCTCTTAAATCCACCTTTATATGACACTTATTTTGTGGTGGTGGATCTACAATTATTTCTTCTTCAGTTTCTTGTCGTCGTAAGTATTCTAAGTTAGCAGTGTCCTCACTCGCATCCATACTTGCACTTAGTACTTGCATTTTACGCAATCGTAAATCATGATCCATCTGTGTGAATCATAAAATTTATACATTTGTTTGGAATGATAAATGGAAAATGAAAAGAAACAAAGTAACAAAGAAAGTTGAACTAATTTGATTAATACCTTGGACATGTAGTTTTCTTCTGAATACTGGGCAATTTCTTTCTCTATGAGGAACTGATTAAAACTATCGTTTCCTAATTTCAGTACAACAGATGCAATTCCATTGACGACAGAATATACCTTCAAGTTGGAAAATATTTTAAGTTTATAATAAAATTTATAGTCTTAATAAAATAGCACTAATTCTAACCTGAGCTTCAACGATTCCACGATCAACAAATTCTTGCATCAATATCATAGCCTCATTTGGCCATCTACCATGTGGGCAACTTATTGACGACGGTTGGACTTCTGACAGATAACATTCGAATATTCGTGGTGGTAAGTCCTTAAATCGACTAGTGTTTGGTCCAAGTCGCCGGATATTGTGCTTTTCAATAGTATCATAATTTCCATAATCAATGAACAAAACCTAGAAAATAATTTGTGAAAAACTGGTGCTTTAAACGATTTTAAAATTTTCTAACCTTGAAAGCAATGCCCCTTCTTGATCTTTCATAAGACTTTACTCGAGCTCTGTAGAATTTTCTTTTCGTTCCCTCTTCGAAGGCAGCAGCGACCATATCCCCTCGCGAAATTTCAGACGCATGCTGAAATTCCGTCAAATCTGATGAACGTGAATTCAATTCTGTTTCGATTTCTTGCAATCTTTCATCTTCACATAGTGGTCGGATATAAAATTTACTGCAAGTTTCAATCTGGAAAATACATATACATTTTGTATTGTTTGAAGTTTGTAGTCTATAAAAATATAAATATTCTTACATGAGTTACTACACCACGAACTGTGTCAACATATAAAGGTGGTATAACATACAGGCTGGCGTTTTGAATTGGCTTCTTATAAGGAATCCATACTCCTTCATACAAAGATCCAACATGAAGGCTTTCTGCGTAAGCTATTGCATCTTGAGGTCTACGAAATGGTATAACATATACATAGTTCTATTTACTTCTTCAATGCAGTACCTACCTCATTACTTTTAACGACAAGTGACTTCTTAGTTTTCGCATTTTAACAGCTTTATAAACTTCTGGGCGAACTCTACCCGGCAAGGCAAGAACACGATCATATGGCTCGGCAACATCCTCTTCCACGGTGGATGAAAATGACACAAAAATTTTCTGCGAACCAGGTTCAAATGTGACTTTAATATTTTTCATATTTCGATCACAATTTTTAAACAAATTCTTTATAGATTCTGAATATAGCTGTCCAATATATCTGCTGTCGAAACCAGTCAAAAAAACTGTCGTGCATGGATCTCGGCCTCCGAGCACTTGATAAATTTCTTTCTGTGTTGCTTGATCCGTAGATGTTGCTCTTACGAAATAGTTTGGATAAAATGCACCTGGTTTTAATTACAGATTATGAAATTGTAGAAACTTTCTTTTTTTGACATTTACCTGCAATTGCTATTTTCAATACAACAGATCGCTCTTTCTCCGACCATTTTACTCTATGCGCACCCGTGACTTCTTTCATACCGACGTGCGCTAAACGAGATTTTAATTCACTTACTAAAAGATGAAGCTCTTTCATACTACGCGTGTTGATGAAATAACGTCGTGACCAAGAAGCCTCACCTTCGTCATTTTCAAAATTACGCAATTGTATAAGTTGACACCATACCTGTGTTTTGAAATATTTATTTCATTCGATGGTTTTTCAGTTTAAAAATGTTAATTTTACCTTATAAGCTTTTAATATAGCAAGTAAATCGCTTCCAGATCCATCTGACCAATTAACTTTTTGGTTAAAAGCTTCTAATACGTTGTTATAAGGGAAGTTGAAAAGACTTTTTACATTTAAGCCAGCAGCTATCCAGGGCAATAAGATAAAATTCAAGCACAATATCGTCTATATAGGTAAAACATATTTACCAATTACGATTGTTTCTTCGAGAACACTGAAAATATATCCAAATATAATCAATCGGGTGATCCTTATGTCTATTGGAAGGGCTGCCATCACACGGCCAATGAATGTTAAGTCACCGTCAAAAGGTTCGTATTTTCCATTGACTGTTTTAAAAAGTGCACCACATTCTTTAAGTGTTAATATTGTGTTCCGAATATCAGATAGATTTGGTGGAGTCATTGCTAATGCTAGAATTGCATGTGGTGGACCCATTTCTAGCAATTTGGCTTTCAGTACCACATTTTCCAGTGGACAGCGAATCATTTCTGGTGATCCTGTTTCAATCATTACGTTCTAAAAATAATTTACTTCATTATTCAGTTTTTAAATAGAAAAGTGTCTTGAATAATAAATGTGCCATAATACCTCATAGAAATATTTTGAAACAAGCCTAAAAACTCTTCCGTTCATTACACGTCCTGCGCGGCCAGCTCTTTGTTTACAATTGCTTCGCGATGCCCATGACAGTTGAAGCGAAGTTAAATTCGTACTGGTATCAGTTACCAAAGATTTAGTCAAACAAAAATCAATCACTGGGAAATAATTAATCAGATCACAATTTCGTCTACTTTGTCTATATCAAATGTATACCATATTTTACATCTGGAACAGTGATTGAAGACTCTGCAATGTTAGTTGATAAAATTACTTTCCGATAACCTTCTGGCGGGCGTCTGAACACCAACTGCTGTTCATCAGGTGTGATAAGGGAATGCAAGCGCAGTATGTTCAATTTGAATTGTTCTCTAAACATAGTTTGTGAATCGTATATCTAAAAATTTTCATAAATTCCTACATTTCTGTTCTTTGTAAGGCTTTGTCCATTCTGTCAATTTCGTTCACACCTGGAAGGAATATAAGAACCGATGGCCTTACTGCAGGCTTATCTTCATGTACACTTTTTTCATCGATTTTTTCACAAACTAGCACCAATTTAACAGCAGCGTTATACATATCATCCGAAATGGAAGGACTATCTACGTCAGGCTCATCAATAAGTTCTGGTTTCTAAAAAGAACATCAATCATAAAGAGTCACGCAATCCAAAAGGAATAGTTTACCAAATTCAGTTTTCCAAGTTGGCAGAGGTAAAATTCACTAACATTGAACAACCGCCTTGTATCAACATTAAGAATTGGGGCAGGCATAAGTGTTCCTTTAACGTTTACCTTGAAGTATTCTGAAAACTAAATGCTACAGGTTACATCAGATGCTGAATAAGGATAAACAAAACCCTTACTTCTTCAGTGTTTATAGTTGCAGACATCAAAACTACTTTGGTGGTTAGAGAATTTGTAGTCAAAAGCCTTCTTACAAGAATTAACAAAAAATCCATATCCTGATCCCTTTCATGAACTTCGTCCAATATAATGTGTGTATAGTTGTTCATTGTTTTATTTGCAATCAATTTTTGTAATAAAATTCCTGTTGTGCAATACAGCAATCGGGTGTCATCCGATGCCCGGGCGTGTAACCCAACCTATCAAAGAAGCATTTATGTATCAAATCAACGCTCGTTATTGCGAAATGTATAAAATAGGGAAAACATTACTGCAAACGTGTATCGTGAACAAAGTGCGTTCAAGTGAAACATATGAAAGTACTAAACCAAACCTGATATCCAACAAGAGATCCAAGTTCCCAGCCTCGTTCGGAACACACTCTATCAGCAATACTGATAGCAGCAATTCGTCTTGGTTGTGTGCATATAATATTGCAATGCTCTTTTCTCCTGTAGAATTCGTTGAGTATAAATTGAGGAACCTGTTCACCAAAATTTCATTGTTCATGTTAATATCTAGAGCAGATTTATAAACAAATCTTGTACTAACCTGCGTTGTTTTACCACAGCCAGTATCACCTTTCAGTACTACAACGGGATTTTCCTCAATTGCGCACAGAATTTGTGATCTGGAGTCCATGATCGGAAGGTCCATTTCTTCTCTCATGTCAAAATTGTATTTTTCATATAGAGCCTCTTCTTTTATAACCGGCCGAGGTTCACATTCTGGCATTTCTTCATCAATATCGTCCAGGTCCCCAATGTGTGACATTGCTTTCGAAGCAATTGAAGGAGCCCCAACAGTCGTCTGGAGGCAAATCAATGTTTTAAGAAACTATATTTGATGGCATGACCGCAATTACCTGTAATATCTGTTGCTGTTCAGCATCTTGAAATAACTTAGCATATGAGTCTCCAATTTCCTCTCGTTTTTTGATTTCTTTGTCGAAAACATCTTCGTCTGCTACTACCCGGCCATTAACGTAGCCTCCAGGTATTGTTACTCTTTGAAATGGCTTCGAAAAGTCGAAGAAATCAGATACTTCATCCATTCTCCCGTTTTTCTTCAATTTAGAATTGTCTTTGGTTAAAACACAAGTTTAGGTTTTAGTTTTCCCGAAAGCGCTTTAACAAACAACGAAACTTTTTCCTTCTCAGCACTTTTATTTCCCTCGCTATTCGTATTTCCCATGCATTTGAGGTTTCATTTCCATTTGTTCTGTGCCGTTTCACAATAGAATTTGGTGGGCTGGTTCCGAATTGGTTCTCCTCCAGTGAACTAATGACAACAGGAAGGGAAGATTAATTTTAATCGTTGGGCAGTCCATCTTTAGTAAAACAATTTTAAAACTTTTGAATTTTTTCTGTCACTTGAGTAAAGGAAAGGAAACTGTTCCGACAAAGATATCGTTTGATATCTGCTGTTATTCCAATACGGCTAATAACGGGGCTTAATTTACTCCGCTGGAACGATAGTTGCGCTAGTAATATCCAGATGGCGACATGGTTCATTTTCCTGTGGGTTACAAAGTTCGTACCAAAAGCAAATGTGAGTTACACTTATGCCCGGTTTCACGAAGAACAAGTTATCCAATAGATATCTATCTATGGATAATATTTATCAAGCGAATAAATTTTTCGAGCGTTTCACGAAGCATTACGAGTTATCCACGGGTTAACGATTGACAGTTGACATATTATCTAATTAGAGGGGTTTTTTACTCATTTTAAAATATAAAATTAATTTATTTTAATGAATTGACTCTTATTTACAAAAATAAACACAATTTCAAAGATATAGTACTAAAATACAAAATTACTTTGAACTGTCACTTTATCCAATAGATAAATATTTATCTCGAGAAAATCGCGTGGATAAATTATTCCATAATTTATTCCCCAGTTTATCTATCTCGACTTTCGTGAAATGCGAAAATGAGTTATCTAGAGCTTATCCACAGATTTTGAGTTAAATTTATCAATCGATCGTTCGTGAAACCGGGCATTAATACCATTTATTTACATTAAACTTAGAATTAACGTTATTCAATTTTAAACTATTTTAGATCCGAATTACAAGGCGTATATGTTGTGGCTGACCGAGGTTGACTGAACAATGGACCATTCGGAGGAACCGACGCGCTACATAAATAGCCTTATCAGCAGCGTCGGTTTTGGCCACTTAGTTACTCCAAAGTGTCCACTTCAGCAGCGTTGGTTCCTAAATAAAACAAAGGCAGGTCAATGACATCATCGGCATTGAAAATGCATTGGTCGCCACATTCCTTAGGATACCGTGCTAATTCTGCTGGAATTAATGATATACATCTGATTGCCAGCAAAAATTGTCCTATGCCAAATGATCGAAAACAACTAGGGCGTTGCTTAGAATTGTTTTCATACTTCCGACGTTTTGTAAAATTATTTACAGCAATAGCCAAACCTATGACTTCATTATTGCGGCAAGATACCCTTTGTGATTTTAATTCGAACTGTGTCCAACTATTTAAATTACTACAGCGAAAACTTCTTGAACCCCCAGCAAGTGCAGCTGGACGATAAAATTTCCAACAAGACTGAGGAGATAGAGGACAGCTCACAAAAGGAAAAGCGCTTGTTAGCTCCAGAAGATATCGTGGGGGGAAAGGAAATGTTTGTAGATGAGTCAGTCTAAGAAGTCTTTGATTGTCATACAGTGGAATTGCAGATCCACGATAACACTTTTACATTGTCCGGCTTCAACAAAGTTTCTAGGGAAAGGACTTAGATTATAGAGAACAGGATATGACACGATGACAGATGAGCGTGCAATTTTAACGCAACCTAATACGCAAGCAATCATTTCAAGACCATACGGTATCCTCACAGAAAAGTTTAATTTCAGTGAATACAAAAGCGCGCTCTTTTCTTTTAGGAAGCAAACTGCCCCAGGCCGGGATCTCCTACAGTTTGAAATTTTACAGAAAATACCTCAATCTATTTATCAGAAAGTGTTGAACTTTTTTCAGTCAGTTAACTCAGGCAAAACACCAAAGATATAGTCTGACTATTTTGTTGTCTTCATCCGAAAGGCTAATGGAAAAGATGTCAGACCAATCTCTCTAGCAAATGCCTTCCTCAAAATTTTTGAGAAGATTCTTCCCAAAAGATTAGAGCTTTGGGCTGAGGACAACAACCAACAACTATTGCTATTTTCATTGATATTGAAGGAGCGTACGATAATGTCAATTCTCTGCTGCTCTTTAAGGAGCTTTGGACAGGCGGCATGAATTTCAATATTAATCGAGCAATTTTTAATCAAATAAATAGAAGAAAGTTGTGGACGTATAGCGACGGTAAACTTGAAGGATATAGAGTCGCTACCAAAGAAGTCCCCCAAGGTTCAGTTATCAACCTGTTACTTTTCAACATCTATATCGCCAAACTGAAAACATGCCTACCCAAAGGAGTTAATGCCATTATGTTTGCGGATGACATAGCAATTGTAACCGCAGGTAAAGGCTTAAACAACATAGGTATGCACATTATTAAATAGAGCCTTAGAGAATGTAGGGAACTTCCTTGGTAACAAAAACCTAGATATATCCAAGTCCAAGTGTAGGAAAATTGAACAATTGGGAAATAAGATTGTTTGGAAACGTCAGCAAATTGAACTCGTGGACAAATTCAAATACCGCGGGTTCTGGCTGAAGAAGGATCTGAAGTGGGACCTTCATGTTGACCAAATTATAAACTCGGCTAAGAAAGCACTCAATATTGTAAAATCAGTAGCAGGAATCGACTTGGGAGGACACCCAAAAACATTACTAGACGCTACTAGAGCGATATTCCATATTATTATGGACAGTTGCACTTTTTTTAACATAGATGAGATGTCTTGTGGGATATACGCAATCCTAGTAAAAACAGGCTTTTTGATTGAATGCTACTATATTTACTCGCTAATATGTAATAGTAACTAAATCTAATAAAATAAAGTTAATCTAGAAATATGAGCTCGTTGAAAGATGTTCAAAATTATGATAATTGATTTTTAACCTTAGAAATGCATAAATGACTAGGATACGGTTACTCTATTTTATTTAATATACTAAAAGCTATCCACAAAAGAGACTTTGTGCTTCAAAAAACCTAATCAATAAAAGTGTTCATAATAATTTGGCTACCCACTTTAAGATCAAGACTGGAATGGGGGGAACAGCTGTATGCCGACACTACAGTTTCGAATTTAAAGAAGCTAGAGGGTGTGTTTTTTGAATCGCTGAGAGTTTGCTTAAGTCTCATGAGATCCACATCTATAAACGTTCTTTTGGATATGGCATGTGAACCACCTATGGACATAAGAAAGGATCTGTGTACTTACCGAGAAATTCGTACTTAGAGTGAGTGCTTTCAAGAATCATTCATTAAACAATGCCCTTAATGCCTTGGAACGGTGCCCTCAGTATAGAAACAGTAAAGCTCGAAAAGTAAAGCTTGTTGAGACCAGGGAATCCATTTCTCAAAAAACTGATTAGCCGAACAAGGCAGAATCAAAAGATCCAAGTATTTTTTTTTTTTTTTGTTTATGATGGCTGCAACAGACTTTTACATCTTTCGCGTACCAGATACCATGTAACGCAGGATATCCTGCCTTGTAATACTTTACATCAGTTCCGGGAACACAGACTCGAGGATCTGCTTCCAGGAAACAACTATTTCGATACCCTACTATTCGATAAACTTTAAAAGCATTCTTGTGTGCGATTGTTTAATCAAAATTTTTTTTTTATATACATATTTTTATTTTTTTTTTTAATTATTTTTTTTATATTATTTAAATTTGATTCCTGTATACTTCAGCATTATATGCTAAAAGAAAAAGTGGTACTACTTATATTTTACAATTGATTTCTTTAACGAAATTGTGTAACCTTTGATAGACCCTTTTAATTCCACAAAAACTAAGGCTACTAATGTCATTAGACATCCAGTTATGCCATTTGAAAATATCGAAAACGAGTGTGTCAGATCTCTCTTCATTCATTCTGCAGTAAAAGAAAATGTGGTTTAAGTCTTGGACGGCCTCCCCGCAATCACATAAGGGGTCTTTAAGTATATTTTTGTCCAACAGATGTTTCCTGCATCTAGTATGCCCAGATCTAATTCTGCAGATGAAACAAATAAGGCCTCTGTCAGACCGCCAGTTACTGAACCACGGCCGGTCGAAAATATTTTTTTTAAGTTGGAAATATACTACTCCTTTGCTTGAGCTTAGCTCTTTGATCCATTCTATAGTTTTATCGTTGAGAGCTTGTTTAAAGTGGCCTGTAAAGTGATTGCTAGAGTATGTATTTTCGCTAATCACGTCAAGATCTAAGGCCCCCCTTGCCAGAGCATCCGCTCTCTCGTTGCCCTCTATCCCAACGTGACTAGGTATCCAAAGGAACTGGACTTCAAAGCCTCTATTGATGCTGGTCGAGATCATTTTTGAGATTTGGTATATGATTTCATCTCTTATTGATTTATTATTGTTTTATTTAAGAGCCTCCAATACGCTCCGAGAGTCAGACACTATTACCGACTTCCCGACTTGCCGATTAATAATCCAAGTTAATGCTCTAACTATAGCTCTAGCTTCAGCCTGAAAGACTGAAAAGAAATCCCCTATTCTAACCCTGCCCGGCTCGAGCGTTGGGCTATATATGCCAAAACCCACTCTACCTCTCAGTCTGTCCTTCGATCCGTCCGTGAAAATGAGCGTTGATTCAGGAAAGTGAATAGCAATGAATTGGTTGAATTGGATCTAGTTATAAGAGATGATTTATTGTGTTTAATGTTCGTGACAGAACCAGGGCAATTGGATATTGTATATCCCGATGATGTGTCAATCACGTGTGTCAAATCCAAGAATCTAATGTTTAGGTTAAAATTCAGGGGAATCGGAAAATCTCTGACCTTGAGAAGATCTAAAAATACTTGCGACTTAGTCGCTGTCTCCATAAGATTCTCTTTAAACCGGAAACCCAGATATTTGAAGTGGTTGACTCTTTCTACAACATGATTGTTGATCTTAACTCTGGCGTAGGAATTACTATATATGGCGTTCGATTTACTCCTAGCGAAAAGCATGAGTTTGGATTTATTGTAGGATAATTGAAGATTGCCAGCGTTTAAAAATTGAGCAATATTTGCTATAGCTGCGTTCAGGGACCTGCACATAGACGACCAGGCTTTACCCGAGCAGAAAATAACCACGTCCGGGAGGTGTTTGATTAATTTAAATGGCACCAGGTCGGGCCCAGCTGCTGTCTCTAATGAGAAACTAGACAGGGCATTTTGATATTCACTTGTAGAAATTACAGCAGGGTTGTCGGATTGGAAAATAAGGGCCCTCTGTGAATGCTGATGGAACCCGATAATTAGATGGAACCCGTCCATGATATCTCCAGCTTTCTGCCTAGCGCTGGACAACTGATCAAATGCTGTGAGAAGAGTCGAGTTGCTGATCTTGTTCGAGAAAAGATTGTAATTGGAAGCCTCTAATTTGTTTTTGATCAAATTGATTTTCTTCCACATTGAAATTGGGTTGATGTGGCTATTAATATACTTATCACAGAAATTGCTAAAATTCTTGTTTCTAATATTTTTAAGATGTTTGCTTCCTTTCTTTCTATTAGAAACGTAAAAGTTTAAGTTGGACAGTGAAGGGAAGTGTTTGAAATTGAGAAAATTCTCTCTATTTTTACTGATGACCTTGTCGCACTCGCTATCCCACCATAATTTTTTTGTCCTTTTAGACAGATCTATTCGCCGTGAGTTGCAAAATGAATTCATTATATTGCGCAACATTTGATATTTCCATACTTCTGAGTTTGGAGGTACATTTGGTCGAGAAGTCTTTCCAGTTTACTTTATTAAGGGACAGAGAAGGACGAACAGGAAGAAAATTTGGTTTGGCATTGCTAATAGAAAACCTTATTGGGTAATGGTCACTACCAAAATTAAAGTCTAACACCTCCCACTCCATTCCCTGCGTCAGACCGGGGGAACAGAATGTGAGGTCGAGGACCGATCTGGAGCTAGCGTCCCTAGACGACCAAGTGTGCGTTCCGTTATTTAGCGCTATAAAGTTCAAGACATCGATGGCACTCTCCAAATTTCTTCCTTCCCTGTTGTATTAACCCTCGCCATTACACAACTCAACCTTTGCATTAAAATCCCCCATAATTACTACGTTAGAAAACACCGAAAGATGCCCAAGAAACCTCTCCCAGAAACCGTCAGCGGTAAAAATGACCCCGCCAGATCCTCTAGGGGGACTGTATACGTTGACCAAAACAATTTCCTCGTTCTTCATAAAGATTTTTACCACCAATATTTCCACCTTATTTTCCTAACACAAATTCATCAGTATAGGGAAATCTTGGTCGATTCTTATAAATTTGAATTCTTTTTTGATGAGAATAGCCACACCCCCTCCCATACCATCACCTCTTTCCACCGAAACCTTGTTGAAGCCTGGCAACATAAACTTGTTGCCACTCTTCAAGAAGGTTTCGCACAGACAGAAAACATCAATTTTTTGTGAGGTAGCAAAGTATTGCAGTTGGAAAGCCCTTCTATAGGCTGATCTGATGTTCCATTGGAGGAATAAACATCTGTTGGATATTTGAGAATTAGGCGACATGACCTGGTTCGCTTACACTGCTAGGACCAGTTGCACTTTCCTTCAAATAGTCGAAACGGATTCTCGTGGCTTTCTTTTTAGTGACTCCTGGAGTCGAGGCACCGACCGACGGCCATTCTCTCAAGGAACCAGATTTGTTTGTTGAGACGGGAGCTACCTGAGGTTGGAACAATGGATTATCGAAGTTTGGGCTTACTGCGCTTCTATTAAAGAATTTGGTAATAAGGTTCGCAAAATTCCGTTTAGAAATTTCTGAGTATGATGATTTAATGGGGGGGGGGGGGGGGTGGTGTGATTCCATTATTTTTGGAAAGAATATCCACCGCCTCTATATGGTCGACATTATGGTAAGCTGAGGTTTCTTTATTTCTCTGTTAATTAAGTAGATGGGGCACTGATTATCGTTTGCCTGGTGGTTATTATTTTCTATTCCATGTCTATCCCAATTTACGCATTTCTTAGTGTCGGCTGAGCAGGTATCCAAACCATGACCCTTAGCCCCGCATTTAACGCATGTCCTTTCATTGTTTTTGGCCTTGCAAAATCTGGCGACATGACCAAAACGTTGGCATACATGGTTTCTCAATGAAGGGAGAGACGGCGTGATGGACATGTCATTTATTCCTTGTAGTACAAAAAATTTATAAATTTTGAAAGACGGGATGTAAGCAGTCCACTTCTCATTCGGCCTAAAATCTTTTAAATTATTAAAGTCTTCCACCCTCCTGTTGGCTTCATGAAATTGCTTAAGGATCAATTTGAACTTGTTTCTTCCTGCTTTTGCAAAAGCTGAAGCCTTACTAGCTAATTCATCCAAAGAGCTAAATAGTGCCTTTGCAAAAGAGAAATAATTCGTATCCTTAGAGTGAGTAGATTCAGTCTTTTCGAAAAATACAATGAACGGAGCTTGGTGTGTCTCCGAGTACCTGTTTAAAGGTCTTCGATCTGTCTTTAACCGCACTCATGGTGCAGATTTAGGGAAAAGGCTAATATTTAAGACAGTCTCGGAGAGAGAAAAGAAAAAAAAAAAAAAAAAAGGAAAGAAAAACAATTAATATCAAAACCTATACACAAAACCTAACAAAAATAAGCTCACAGCCTTTTTACCTCCTTCCCTATATCACTGGGGAGCCGATTTTGCGTGATTTCACATTGAAGAGGCGCGTCTGAGACAACGTCTTTCTCTCCTCTGTGTTTAATGATTTGCACAAAGCCCAGCCGCCACGTAACTTACCCCTTTAATACAGGAAAACCTTCCACGGACTTAAAAGCAGTTCTTGAATGATATATACAACACCCAATATTGATCAGAGAGCTTAACAGAAGAGAGGAGCTGACAAGGCGTTCTTCCAACACCTACCAACAATATCTTACAATCTATAACAATTCAAAGCTTAATTCTACAATTCAAGAGTTACTATAACCTAAAAAGACGCTTCGATTGCGTCCGTACAACAAAATGCGTAATAAACCTAACCTCGTGTTTTCTGGGCGCTTCCTCTTCCCGAAGCCCCGACACAAATTATGACTACAACGGATGCTTTCAAAAATTAATAGTTTAATCAAATAAGGGCTAACTGCAAAATCTAACAAATATGCCGGCGGCTTCGGTGGCCAGGGTAATTTCCAAAATCACGATTTAATTATCACAATATACGACCGTGTTCATATTACGTATTAATCAGCATGTGAGCACAACTCAGACAAAGAAACATCTGCTACGTAAAAGGAAAATTAATTTAGCCATGAAACTAAGGCATCTCAAAACCCGTTAAAGCCTTAAATCTTTACAAAAGAACGGGGCCATCAATTGATTACACCTAAACCACTTTAGATTTCATTAAACTCTAAGCAATTCCAAAAATAAACTAAAATTCAAACAGTTATGCCGCAAATGGCAAAACTCATACCGAAGCCACGCCGGCGTCAGGTACGCTAACTGCGCAATATCCTATCTTCTTGTATTCTGGAAAATTCTTTTAACCGGTACCCAGAACCAGGAATCAAACTTAGTAATATAAACTACATACGATTTAATAACTCAGCAATTAATTCCAACACTATGCAAGAACTTTCTTAAAGTTAAAATTGAAAAAACCGTTGTGTACAAATTCACAATCAAAAAATTTAACCGTATCAAATCAAAAATCTAGAGCGATTGGAAAAGTAACACGTCTAGCCTCCTCGAGCTGCAAAATCGGAATATCATCCAAGTATTTTGAGTTAAAAACTTCAGTTTTCAAGCATACATAGTTTAGGTCCGTTAACCAAAATCGGGATTTTATAGTCTTCATAAATAGGATTAGATCGGGTCATACCAGATGTAGGGAGCATCTAAGGAATCTAAGGGAGCATCTAAGGAGCATCTAAGGAAGAACAACATTCCGGTTTCACAGCTCGAGCGAGGAAGACGGCTTTGGAAAGACTTAGTTTTTTGTGAAGGGCTAAGAGATAAGTTTTGGTTATTGGAAAAGTGTTGGTTAATTGCTGTTTTTGTGATTGGTTATGCATAGCAACCTTAAATTATTGTAAGTAAAATTTTTTGATTCTCTAACGTGGGTAAAGCTGATGTTCTACGGCAAACCAAAACCGTCAATTTAATTTTCTAAGGTACTGGTAACGGGATCTACATTCTTTTTTCACTTTCCTGTAACTACAAACGATTTAGAATACTCTAGTGAAAAAAATCGTTTGTAGTTCCTATGGATCACTGGGAACTGGTGTTCTACGGCGAACCAAAATTGCTTATAGTTTTTTTTTTTTAAGAAAAGCACAGAGTGCCAAACTCATAAACTTTTTTGCGTTTGCAAAACCTCTTTTCTGCCGGCTATGATTATGCCTTAGATTATAGAGAACAGGATATGACATCTTATCAAAAACTCGTATACATATAGGGGCACAGCAGCGACATGAGCGTGCTTGCGAGTTACTGGTGAACTTGAAACCCTTTTCTAGACGCAATCCACCAGCTCAGGCGCACATTTTCTTTTATGTCATCAAAAAATTCAATTCATAATTTACAGGTTTTTAAGCAAGATTTTTATTTACAATAGGTGTAATATACCCTGCAATGGTCCCCTGCATAGTTTTTTTTGAGTTTCTTTAGATTTAAATTCAGAAGATTTAAAATAAATTTGCTTGTCAAAGCATAAGCACGCACTTCTTTCATCTTGGGTCACACCCGTTTTTCATTTTCAGCTAGCGTGGGAGCCAACTGATGTACGAAAATTGAACTTGAACTCGTTTTTTATCAAATAAAAATCTGTGGTGGGAGTAGTGTTTGTAAATAAATTGAACATCAAATGTCAAAACAAAGCAAAATTTAATGAATTTTATAGTATTTCATTGAAAAAAATTAGTAATTTGTTGAAAATAAAATAAAGTGAGGTAGACTGGAGTGATACTAACAGTTTTGTGAAGTGACATTCTCATTTTAATAAAATATATCAGTAATAAAGGAAAAACACGAAGTGAATTGTCGGATAGCTACCAAGATCACGTGTTGTTGTTGGAATACATTTAAAAAATCTATTACGTTCGTGATCCATATGGATCTTGTGCATAATAAAACACGGCTAACGTTAGGGAGAATAAAGCTTGCCCCATAGGTATAGTCGAGAGGAGAACGCATAACTATGATTAACTCCCAAAATACCAACAGTTGTATGTTTCTTCAATGGAATTGCAGATCGGTTGAAAGAAGGGCTTTGCAACTCCATTATTTTATGAATTCTCAAAAGATAGACGTGTTCTGCGAATGCGAAAACTTCTTGAAGAATGGGAACAGGTTTATGCTGCCTGGCTTCAACAAGGTTTCGATTGAAAGGCCAGATGGTTTGGGAGAAGGTGTGGCGCTTAAAAAAGAAATAAAGTTTCGTAGAATAGATCAGGATCACCCCTGTCTTGTGGACCTAGGCAAAACCACCAATTTAGAATTCGTAATCGTTAACTACAGCATACCGCCTCCTTCCTGAACCAAATACCTCAGGAGTGAGGCCGATTTCTTTACTTAAGACAATGGCAAACTGTTTGGGAAAATGTTCCACAAAAGAGTAGAAAGATTTACAGAACTCAACCATATTATACCCATGGAACAGTTTGGTTTGAGAAAAAATAGAAGCTGTCTCGACACTGTTTCCATTCTCACGTCCCACATATTCTATAATTACATGAAAATGAACATGACCGGAGCTGTCTTCTTGGACATAGTGGCGGCATACTATAACGTTGATCCCCTTTTGCTCGCCAAAGAGCTTTGGCGATCGGGCTTAGACTATCATATTATAAAATATATTTATAATATAATGAAAACAAGAAAGTTGTCAGCATACAGTGAGGATATACTACAAGACTCAGCGCTTAGTCCCATTTTGTTTAACATATATATACGGCCAGAGTTGTAGCTTACCTCCCGGAGGGAATGAAATGTCTAATGTATGCTGATGATATTGTAATTTACTCTTCAGGTAGAAAATGGTGGTCTATATGTAGATCCCTTAATAATGCATTATCTATAATAATATATCTTTCTTTTTAAACGCTCGAAACCTTCAAATTTCGAAAACTAAATCTAAATTCATGCCTTTTTCCAGAATCAAATCTAACGTAATGTACAATAATCCCCCTGTCAGAATTAAAATTAATAATAACAATATAGAAAGAGTCAAACAGTTTAAATATTTGGGATTTTGGTTTAAAGAGAACCTTAAGCGGGATCTGCATATAGACAACATTGCGAAGTCGGCAAGGAAATCAATCAACGTTGTTAAGGCATTGGGTGGAATAGATAGGGGCGGTCATCCAGGAACCCTACTCGACATCTCGATATATAACATGGGTCACTAACCGGCAAATTAACAGAGCTTTGATCGTGTCTGATTCACGCAGCTTTCTTGAGGCGCTCAAAAATAATAACAGCAAAGGAGTCAAAAATGAAATAATATACCAAATTAAAAAATGTGTTCAACCAGCAGATAAGAGGTTTTGATGTCCCATTTTTGTGGATGCCGAGTCACGCGGGGATCGAAGGCGATGAAAAGGCAGATGCCTTGGCACGGGAGGCCCTCGATCTCGAGGTGATCAGGGACAATCGAGGGACAAGTACTCGTGCAATCAGCTTTCCGGTTATTTTAGACAAATTCTTGTGGGCAAAACAATTGAGTGGCTTAAGGAATTTAGTGCAAGAAAAGGAGTGTGGTACCTTAAGCTCAAACCGAAGTTATTTGACACGCCATGGTTCTCAAAGTGACGAACGGAAAAGGATCTAATAGTCTTCATATGTAGAATTAGAACGGGGCATACTAGGTGCTGTAAACACCTGTTTGAGAAAAAAATGATTAAAGATCCTCAAGACCTAAACCATACGTTTTTGTATTATAAGTTTAACGAGGAAAGATCCGATAAATTAATTTCATAAATATAAAATTGTTACAATTCGGTGACGAATGACATTAGAAGTCTGAGCTTTTGCGCCGTAAAGAGAGTTTATCAAAGATTATTTGAATTCGCCAAAGAGAATAATGTTAAAATTTAAGATATCATATATATGACAAAAGACAGTACCAGAGACAGCAATTTGGCAACTCCTGAACAATTCTTTAATCTTACAGTCTTAAAAATCAAAATATATAAAAAAAAAAGGAAAAATAATAATAGAATGAATTAATAATTATAGTATATACAGAATTTATATAGTTAGGGTTGAATTTTTTTATGGAGATATTGTCATTATCGAGTTGTGATAGCATGAGGAGGCTGTAATAGGCTCTCCGCAGCCAAAGTTAGGGAAAAAAAGAAAAATCTAAGGAAGAATAATATCGTGGAAGAGGATGGGTGTGACTGTGACGGAGGACCGGGTCAGTTGATTTTCAAAAGGTATTGTTATGAAATTAGTGTTGATTGATGCAAATGTAATGCAATACAAGGTGTTCTTACATATTATAACTTTATTGCTAGTGCAAATTTTATAGAATCAACATACATGAAAATATTTTTACTTACAAATACTATGGGCTGAAATATTAAGTTATATATAGCTTAAGTTGGGATTAATTTATAAAAGTTAAAATAATCCCTCAATTTCGCCTGTCTCAGTGTTTAAGTCTATATCGTAAATGCTTGGTCTGGTCGGAAGACCTGGCATTTTAGAAATTTCTCCACAAATGGGTACAACAAACCCTGCACCAGCTGACAAATGGACATCGTTCACGGATAACGAAAATCCAGTGGGCGCCCCTTTAATTGCAGGATCACCTGTTAACGATGCAGATGTTTTCGCCATACAAAGTGGTAAGTTTCCAAAACCCTGCAAATAGATAAACCGTCAGCAATAATTTACTAGAACCCATGAATAAACGTGCCGTGTTCGTTAAACGCTCAATTGCCATTGACGCCTTCGGTGAAAATTCCACTGATCCAGCTCCATACATTTCCTTTGCTATGATATTAATTTTTTCGACTATTGACAAATTTGTGTCGTATAAAAATTTGAATTTATTTGGAACTTCACATGCTGAAATGACTGCATCAGATAGCTCCATTGATCCTGCGCCTCCACTACTCCAACAGTCTGATGTGACTGCAGCAAATGCTCCGCCATTTACAGCGTACTTTTTAATCAAATCATGTTCAGCCAGCGAATCATTGCTTTAAAAGAGTCAAAATCAGATTAATTACTTCGTTATTTTGAAAATAAAACATACACATGTGCATTAATGGCAACAACAACTGGAACTCCGAATTTTACTCCGTTCTCAATGTGTTTGAGTAAATTTGGTATTCCTTTTTCAACTAGTTCTAAATTCTCTTGAGTATATTCCTTCTTAAGTGGAGTTCCTGGTGTAACAGCTGGTCCACCACCATGCATTTTTAGCGCTCGAACTGTAGTAACAAGAACGATTGCATTTGGTATTTTCTTTGAGTTACGACATTTGATATCAAAGAATTTTTCCATCCCAATATCAGATCCGAATCCGGCTTCTGTGATCACATATCCACTTTTCCCAGCAAGTTTCAGAGCAATGTCGTCTGCTATAACTGAGGAGCAACCATGCGCTATATTTGCAAAAGGACCTGCATGCACAAACACAGGCGAGCCTTCGAGTGTTTGCATTAAAGTTGGTTTTATAGTATCTTTTAACAGAACAAGCAGAGCTCCAGTAACTCCAAGATCATCAGCAGTTACCGGGTTATCTCTTTTATCGAAAGCTACAACCATCTTTGAAAGTTTATCTTTCATATCAGCCAAATTACTTGAAAGCGCTAACACAGCCATGATTTCACTTGCGACAGACATTGTAAACATAGTTTTTCTTGTTAGTCCTTTTTCAGTTGGTGATTCACCAATAGTAATTTGGCGAAGATAGCGATCGTTGACATCAACCACTGTAAAAAATTTATGTTGCAGTATAAGGTATTCCAATTTTAATTTATTATCTTACCACGCGACCACACGACTTTTTCCGGATCAATATCTAGCCTAACAAATCTCCTTCGTTCCTCAGAAGTCAAAGTTTCTGGGTCCGTTTTATTTATATTGAGTCTGACCAAACGCCTCAATTGAATTTTTGAGAATTTTCTTTCTCCTCTTACGTTAGGAACTAATCTGTCATAAAGTGCTGCGTCGGTTTGTGTAGCTTCGTGGAATATTCTCGTATCTAGTTGAGCTGCTAGTAAATTATTGGCTGCAGTTATAGCATGTATATCGCCTGTCAAGTGCAAATTGAATTCCTCCATAGGAATAACCTGGCAAAATATATAGTTAATGTTTATGTATGAGTGTTTTAATTTTAAAACAAACCTGCGAGTAACCACCACCGGCCGCGCCACCCTTAATTCCGAACGTTGGTCCTTGCGATGGTTGTCTTAGGCAAGCGATTGCATTTTTTTGTTTATGTGCACATAATGATTGGACTAAGCCCACTAAAGTTGTACTCTTTCCTTCTCCAAGAGGCGTTGGAGTAATACTATAGTTTTCATATTGTAATCCATTATTTGAAACATATACAATATTTTTAAGATTTCATTACCCAGAAACGACAACATATTTCCCTTCATGCCCATTACGTAATCTGTCTAGCACTTCTAAGGAAACTTTACCTATTTTATCTCCATAAAGACTAATTTCTTTGTGCCGTATTCCAATTTCTTTGGCTAGTGTCATTATGTCCTTTGGTACTTGAGATCGTGCGATGTCGATATCGCTGAAAATGATACGTAGACATGTATCCCAAAGAAAAGGTATTTGAAAATTGTATATACCTTGGAACGGGTCTAAGAGGCTTGAGAGGCAATGGTTTAAGCTGCCAATTGGTCTGAAATAATCGTGATGCAGCTAACTTAGCTGATTGGACAGTATTATGCATCAACATGACAATTGTCATTGGTCCAACACCTCCAGGAACAGGCGTAATGTAGGAGGCAACTTTTTGCGCTTCTTCAAAGCAAACGTCTCCTACTAATCTTTGGCCTTTGACAGTATTCGGGTCTGAAATAGAAACCTTCTTGATTAGTTTGAAACACACTAAAAAATGTATCGAACATACCAGGTATCACATTTATTCCACAATCTATGACAACTGCACCAGGTTTGATCCAGTCTCCTCTGACTAATTCAGGTTTTCCTATTGCCACAACCAAAATATCTGCGTTTTTTACCTTGAATAGTAAATAATAACTTAAAATAAATTTCTTCACGTTTCTTAACAAACTTTATTACTTCGTCAACTAAATTTTTTGTTCTTGAGTGACACACAGTAACAGTTGCATTTTCCCATTTCAGGAGTTCTGCTACTGGAGTTCCAACAATTTTACTTCTACCCAAAACGACAGCTTTTGCTCCAGCGATTTGAACTCCACTACGTTTAATTAGCTCTATACACCCTCGTGGCGTACAAGGCAGGAACCCAGTCATATTACCTGTTGCAACACGTCCTTCGTTTTCTGTATGTAACCTGAAAAATATTTTAATAGATTTATTTATAATTTTTATTATTGGAACAAGCAAATTGTGGAACCTACCCATCGACATCTTTGTCTGGGGAAACAGCATCAGTAACTAAATGTGAGTCAATTCTAGTATCACAGTCAAGTGGCATTTGAACAATAATTCCATGAACATTGGGATCTTCGTTCAATGCGCTTATCTGTAAAAAAGGTTATCATTTATGAACTCAAAAGTGAATACTTCGGCTCAACTCAATTTCATTGTACATATGTTCAAAAAACTTGCCACAAATTAAGTTTACCTTGGAAAGAAGTTCACTCTCCGTTATTGACTTTGGTAATTTCAAATGTTCAGTCTTAATACCGATTGCATTAGCCACATTAAGCTTATTTCTGATATAAACATTAGAGTCTTCTCGTCCACCAACTTGAACGATCGTTAATCCCGGGCGAAAATTTGGGAAAGAAGATACTAGTCTCTCAACTTCATCTTTTAGTATCGCTCGAATGTCTCTGATGTAGAATAAACCATGATATTGTGTACGGTTAATTTAAGAAACAAGTATTTATATACCTAGCAACTTCAGTCCCAGACAGGATCTTAGCACTTTCCATATTCTCTGCGTTTAGTAAAAGACCCACTGGAAAATAGATTACAAAATTAGTGAGATGGACGCTGGCCAACAGACTAACTGAAACTAGACAGTTTTCCAGTGTAAAGAGACTTAATCTACAGAAAATTTTATAATGCTCCAAAAGGTTATCTTGATGATCATGAATTACAGTGTTCTATCAGCATTCTCTCATTTGACGGTTACTACCCACTATGCGCTTAGAATAATTTTCCTGACAAATGATAGAAGAAAATAAAAATTATCTCACTTTTCTTTGCTAGCTTCTTATGACTTAACATTTGCTTCGATGCTGGAACCGAAAGCATTTGCCTCCGGAAATTGAAAGTGAATATTTTTACAGAATGCATTTTAATACTATTGAATATTTATAACATTTCCTTTATTTAAACGTATAGCAAGCGGCACATCTCATCACAAACTGGATTCACTAAATCGATGATGGGCTTATATTAGATTATGCCTAAAACCTTTGTTAAGAAATATTTACAGTTTCATTGCAAAAAGGAATACCATTTACTTTCTCAAGAGAATATAAATAATACTGACGTCAGTAAAATTTTTTGATAAAACTGATGTTATTTTCCGTGTAGGTCTTTATGAAAAATATTTTGCAAATTTGCATCGCTATTACATGAGCATCATAAGTTGTTTTCCTAACTTGTTTGTTCATCTAGTGAAAATAGGTCATAGCTGCTTATTTCTTTTTGGTTTACCAAGGAAACTTAATGAAAACAATTTTATTTTGTTGTAACACTTAGTAGTTTTATGTTAAGAGGAATATTTACTTGTGAGAATATACAGCCCTTTATTGCACTGCTTATTTATCACAAATTTAATTCACTGGTTCACTCTATATTCGAATATGAAATGTATATTCGTTTTTGTTTACTTCATGGTTTCGGTTCGCGCCAAAACCATTTCTTCCGAACTTCAAAGAGAGTGTTCTGTATTTTGGTGAAATGTTTATTTCTTCTGGCGCGTAATTTGAAACTAATCTCTTTAGACCTGGAAAATAATTAGGATAATAGAACTCCAATTCAGTGTTTGAAACGGGGGTGGGGGGGTTTGTGGCGGATACAATGCATAGATGAAATATACATATTTTGAAACGAAATTCGTACGTTTTTTCGATTTTCCAATTTCTTTCTGCATTTCTGCTTAATTGTTAAGAAGTTCGTCGGTTGTAAACCATTTTCTAATCTCTACTTCGTAGAAAAAAAACATTCTTATTTTTAGGTTCTGCAGAATCCAATGTGGTTTTGACCAGAGGTGTAACTTTTTTAAATATCCTTATTTCTTCTTGTACTGGAGCATTTAGCCTAGTATTTCAAGTCTTATATATAAAACAAGTTCAGAAAAAGTTTTGTGTTTGCTATAAGATTAATATTTTTATTTCTATTTCAGGTAAACAATTTGAAAATTACTTTATTTTACTTGCAGCTCTAAGTTTAGCAGACCTGCTCCTTGGGTTCTGGACAATTTCTTCGTTTTCTGGTACGATAACATGTTTGTGTAATTGTTTCCAGTTAGAATCAACTAATGACTTTACAATATCTTGATCGTGTATCACTTCATGATTACAATATTTCAACGGTAAGTGATTTGCCATTCCATTTATAACATTGCCATGAATGTGCCTTTTGACAATTGTATCTTCTAAAGAATGAAAGGTAATAGTAACAATTCGTCCAGATACCTTTAAATATCTATGAGCCAAAATCATCCCGTAATTAATTTCGTTTAGTTCGTTATTAACAAATATACGAAGAGCTTGAAAGATTTTTGTAGCTGAATGTGCGGTTCTCTGAAGCTTGTCGATCCTGTGAAATCCTGCAGCAAAACATGAATCAACAAGATCAGCTAGTTGTTTTGTTGTTTCTATTTTGTGAGAAAGAGACCTTGCTTCAACTATTGCTCTGGCTATTTTTTTTGCAGCCTTTTCTTCTCCGTAGATTCGAAATATTTTCACTAAATCTAGCTCATCTGCTTTTTTTAGCACATCAGCAGCGGTAACTTGATCTTCAAATCTTCCTCTGTCCATTCGCATGTCCAATGGACCGTCCTTAGAAACTGAGAAACCTCTATTTGCCTCATCGAATTGCATTGAAGAGCAGCCAAAATCAAAAAGAATTCCGTCGACAGAATTATGGTGCTGATCGTGTTTACGCAAAGCTTGATTAAGTTCAGAAAATCTTCCTAACATTGGAATCAAACGTTCCGGGTATTCCTTACTAAGTTCCTTCGCATGTTCGTAAGCAATTGGATCACGATCCAGAGCATAAACCTTAACATCATCACAAGCTTTTAATAATTGTCTGGTATGACCTCCTGCTCCGAAAGTCATATCTATATAAATTTTTCCAGGTGTAGGTTCCAAATAGTCAAGAACTTTATTAGCTAAAACAGGTACATGCTTCACATTGGTGTTCGTATAGCTTAAAAAACGCACTGATCTTTTAACGCCTTGAATCATTTTCATGACCTTTAGCGTATTCATGTTGACTAATTCTACTTCTCTTTTTTGTCGTCGTTTAAGTACTGGAGAAACTCAGAAGAAAGTACTTGATTGCATTGTTCTGGAGTAAGTCCAGTTGCTGTCGATGACGATGTTCGCTTATATCTCTTTCCGTAAATGTTATTAGCAATTCGTTCTAAGGATGACACTTGCTTGTCTATTTGTGCAGATATATCTTTTGTCACTTGTTCAGGATTTGCAAAATACTTGACTTGTTTACGTAAATGTTCGCCAAGATCTCTATGAATCAAAAGAAATGTGAGGTAAATGCATTTATGTAACATACACTTCGACTTAACTTACCTGCCAATTTTAGATTTGTCTACTGGCCAACTTTCAAGCAATTTCATAAAACGTGAATAATTCGCTGACATTTTCTGTGTAAAATATAACTAATGTTGATAAAATCAACAAACTAGAACTAGACTACCACAAAATTTTGCATTGCGGTCTTTTCGATAACTAAGGTTATGTGCAAAGGCAAACACGAATTTGTTTCATTTCTGTCATTCCATTCGTTATGTCAGTGTCAAACGAATTTACACACGACTATTTGTTCGTACAGACGGACTGTAGTACCTGTTTCCTTTTTCTCGCTGCCTAGATTTCTGGTTTTAATAAAATGTAAATGAAATTATTGCAAAATGACCTTAGTATAATTATTAATTAATTAGTGTTATCAGCTTCCTAGGTACAATTACAGACTTAAACATTTTACTTCATATTCAACACCCTGTGTATGGAATTGACAGTTCGCGTGAAGGAAAACGAAAGTTCGCGCAGTTTTATTTCGGCTTAAAGTGACGTGCATGGTTGTTCCACCACCGATAACACCTTGACACCTTGATTCGGTGGCGATTAGTATAAAAATTAGTTTTTTTCGGTAAATTAAAACGAATTCTCATGGCTGGACTATTGTCGCTTACCTCGCGACGTATATCTAGGCGACTGACATCAAATTTGGGCATAAAATCGCTTGAAGATGTACAGGTAGAAGCTAAGTAATTTTGCAGAGATTTTGCAATTTTCCTTGCCTGACAATTATGTAATGCAGCTTGTTACAGTTTGTAAAACCAAAAATTTGAAATGTCTGGTTCTGTAAATGATTTCTTATTATCTTAACGAGGCTGTGATTAGGACTTTGTTGGGAAAATTAAGAGAGAAGTGTGTTTTCGTGTGATGTAATGCAGAGATTTTTTTCAGGTTAAAAGAATCGAGTGCGGAACTCAACGAGTAGCTCAACTTAGGGTATTGTCTACATGTCACTTGGCACCATGCACTGGAAACTCAAATTTCTCGTAAGCTTTAGGAAATAGTTTCACTATGGAAGTCACTGACTAATCAAATGATTCTATTACAGGTGGGAAGAAAAGCGCCCCTGGTTATTAAGACTGAGGAATTTTCACGTTACAACTAACTTGTTCGCGTCAGACGTTGTTAAAGTTCCACCTTTCGCCGACTCTGTGTCAGAGGGTGACGTAAAGTATGTAGTATAATCCGTCATTGATGTAGTTGACAACATTTTTAACTCAGATTTACTGTGAAAGTTGGTGACGGTGTTCAAATCGACGAGGTTGTTATGGAGATTGAAACAGATAAGACTACTGTGGGTGTGCCCGCTCCATTTCATGGAATTATTGAGGAAATTTATGTTAAAGATGGTGATACGGTGAAGGCAGGACAAAATTTGTTTAAAATAAAACAAACAGAAGCTGGAGCAGTATCGGCGGCGAAGCCAGCAGCCGCTGCTCCGCCACCGAAACCTGAACCAGCCGCTGCTGCACCACCTCCACCTCCACCGCCTCCACCACCACCATCTTCTGCTGCAGCTCATCCTCCGCCACCACCTCCACCACATGCTGTTCCGCCGCCGCCCCCACCCAAACCAGCTGCACCAGCCGCACAAATACCTGTTGCTGCTATTCGCCACGCTCAAGGTATAGAAGCAGCGGTTAAGGTAACTAACTTTTAGCAAAATATTCGACAATTGTTTAATTATATTTTATAGGTTCCTCCAGAGGACTATTCTAGGGAAATTACAGGCACCAGAACTGAGCAAAGAGTAAAAATGAATCGAATGAGGCAAAAGATTGCATCAAGACTGAAGGAAGCTCAAAACGTTAATGCTATGTTGACAACGTTTAATGAAATCGATATGAGGTTATTTAGAAACTAATCTAAATTAAGGAAGATATTATTAACGCGAAAATTTTTAGTTCCATCATGGAATTCAGAAAAATTAATCTTGAAGCATTTCAGAAAAAGTATGGCATAAAATTCGGTTACATGTCTGTATTCTGTAAAGCTTCAGCATATGCGCTGCAGGATCAACCTGTTGTGAATGCAGTTATTGATGGAAACGTAAGAAATGGAAAAGTCAAATGTTGAGATTTCTAATCAGTTTTTGATCATAGGAAATCGTTTATAGAGACTATGTGGACATATCAGTTGCTGTTGCGACGCCGAAAGGTTTAGTTGTTCCAGTCTTACGAAACGTTGAAAGTATGAACTACGCCGACATTGAAATTGCCTTAGCTGCGCTTGGAGAGAAAGCAAGAAAAGGTGCTATTGCAGTTGAGGATATGGATGGAGGTACTTTTACAATCAGCAATGGTGGAGTATTTGGTTCATTAATGGGTACACCAATCATTAATCCGCCACAAAGTGCAATTCTGGGTATGCATGGAATATTCGATAGGCCAATAGCTGTTAAAGGACAAGTAAGAAGCGGAAATGAAATAACATCTTAATTATTTACTAATGTAAACTGTATCTTATACAGGTGGTGATTCGTCCAATGATGTACATTGCTTTAACTTATGATCATCGTTTAATTGATGGCCGTGAAGCTGTGATGTTTTTGAGAAAAATCAAAGCGGCTGTCGAAGATCCAAGAATCATTTTAGCTGGTTTATAAAATGTTTATAAAAGAGCGCCTTTAGAAAACGCTGCTATTTATTATTATTTGTCAAAAACAATCATAAAAACATACGCGAGGTCATTCATTTGAAAAATAAAAACTTAAACAATAAATGCATGTTAGGGAGACACGTGTAAACGAACGATATAAAAGGAAATAATGATGTGATAAAAACGTATGAAATATAAACCAAAAAGCGAAAAGTATTCAGTCATCTTTCTTCTTATGTATGTTAACACTCGAATTCAGCAGATTTTCATGGTCATTACCGAAATAATATCACTACATGGAGTTAGCTAGCCTGAGACAAAAATCATTAAATTAGATAACAAACGTTCGTTTGATTCGATCTTAAGGTGCTGCAATAATTTACTTAATAAAATCATTACTAAATATTATTAACTTTATTTTATTTAGTTTGTGTTTTTCTCAATAATTTAGAAGTCTTTATTATGAAATTCCTTGATGATAATGATAATCTTAAACACAAATTCAATGCGTATGTACTTTAATAATTCAAAGTTAATAAATTGATTCCTTTATAATTGGTATGTTTACTATAAGACTAGAGTGCTAAACTCTTTTACAAACGCGACTATAATAATGTCGAATTTTGATGATTACCTACCACTTTCTGTCGCACCAAGAATCTTTACATAGTAATTAGCATCTCGGAATCACGGAAGATTTCAATCAAACGCTTAGGAAGTCAATAAATGCTGGCCAAAAAATTTAAGCGTTTTCTCAGCTTCATGTGAACGTTACTCGTTACGTTTTCATACACTCAAAGTTCCACATCTCATTGCTTCATGCAGTAGAGACTTTGATAAACGATAGGAACCGGAACATTTATATCATGATAATGACTTAACTCTAGAATCAAAAAAGTATGGATTTCTTAAAAGGAAGCTCATAAATCGCTCTAATTACTTTTTCAACTACCCAATCCTTTCATTATTCTTTTCTTTAATATCTTAATATGAACATTAGTGCACTTGTTCGAACAAAACAGAAATATGCGCTGGGTTTTGAAAATATTGCTATTTTTGGTACATTTCTAACTTTTTGCAGAGAACCAAATTTGTTCAAGCGAGGATTTCTGGGTGCGCTGATAATCAAATCACTCTGGATTTTCTATAGAGCATACATACTCTATTACTTGCGATTTCAATCTGTAGCACATAAGTCATTATTACGTTCAAGAAACCATATATTTTTATCAACTCGGGAATATGTTGCGATGTTTGTTGCTGGCTCAATTTGACTGTTGAGGGTGGACTCAAGCTGAATGTGTGACATAATATTATACTATTATAATCCTTCTAAGAAAATAAGTGTGACAGACATATATATTTTTGATAGAAGAATTCTAATGGGCTTCAGTTCTATAAGGTAGTATCTCAACTAAACAAAGAATCGGATATCATATCTGTATCAATCTTTCGTTAGATCTTTTTTGATTTCTATTTTTGTAAAATCTGAATTACTAAAAATCTTAAAAATTATTCAATTTCAATTTCCCCAAAATTTTAATCATGAAAAGGGAATATCGTTATAGCTCGGAGAAATCTGGTGGAATCTAGGGTGCTGTAGTTAAAAGATGTAACTACACGTAACTTGTAACCATTCAATCAACGCTTACAACTATAATTTACATCAAAGGTGTAGCCTACCAATTTCCTTTTGTCATAATTGTTGAACGCGCAAGTTTTTCCAGCTTCCAGGATCATTTTTAAAAATTCTACCATGGCTGTAACTTGTTCTTCCTTTGATTTTTGATCAATTTTCATTGATCAGCGATGCACAAATTAAATGAGTCCCATAGTAGAGAACTTTGTAAATGGAACACTGAAACAAGCAACTTTTGCCATTAAATATTAGCAAACTATTTTCTGTTTCTGATAACCTTATAGTCTTCCCTTGTATTGTTTTCTCAGTCGTTCTTAGCATCGCATTCGAAGAATGGTTTATTTGCGCATCAAGAAAATGGGCTACAATCTAGAGGAGCTGCTAAGCGTAGATAAAATTTCTTAAGACTTCTTCCAGTCAATAATTAATAAAACAATTGTTGAGATTATTTTAAAAGCAAGGAAATTTATTGAAACGTGAAAGAATACAAGTTAAAACATAAATTTCTATTTCCTTAAGTTACACAAAATAATCTTTTTAATTGAACAATTTTTCAAATCCTTACTTTACTAACAGCTTGTAATACATATTGTAGTTAACATGATTTGTATATTTTTTTTTCTATACTGTTTTAAACATTGAAATATTTTATCACTTTAAAAGCTAAACAGTGTTTTATTTCTTTTAAGAATTTTTCTTGAATAGTATATATAAAAGCTTAGCTTATACAAATAATTTTTACAATCATCATATTTTATAAAGCCAATAAATTAATTTGAATAATTTCAAATTCCCTGTATAAGTATTTTGCTTTAATCAAAAAGATTCAAAGGAGCATTTCCCCGTTATTAATCGTCTCAACTGAAATGTCTTCTTACATTTTAGAGGAGAGGATTCCCTAGTTAAGGTGGTGATCTCTATAGTGTTTTTATGATTTGTATATTGTGTTAACAGATGTTTAGTGTAGTTAATATATGCTCTGATATAATTCTACCCCAATACGAAATAGTATGCGATTTCAAATGTATTTCAGTAAATGTATGATTGATCTGATAAACAATATTATTGCAAACAAATTCTATTTAGAATCTACGCTTTTCTTAAAAATTATTTCAGACGAAACTGTTTTTTCTTTTTTGTAAAGCATGAAATCTTAGTTATATAAATAAAAGAGTTATGTGATATTGATGAGACATATTTAGTTATTAAGATACGGAAAACGTATATCGAATCACGATAGATAGCAAATTCTTAAAGTGAAGCGTTCCTATAAAATTTAAGACTACTATCGTAGAATCGTATGATTTCCATAAATTTATGTATAGTAAATGTATTTGTCGTTATGTTTTGGATAGAGTTTCAAGTATACTATATATTGATACTATAACAGCATGTGTCTATCCTTAACAAATATTTAGAAATTTGGACTGCCTGAAAGTAAAATTTCTTGTGACTAACTACCTACTATATGACATGTTTTGAAAGTGAGTAAGCAAGTGAGTATATGGTGGTTGATGCATTTAAAGTCATTAGTGACGAGCTTGAAGCTTCCTAAGAAGTCGTTTTAGGCAATTAGTTTCCCTTATTTCCATTAATTCACTAAGGATTGATAAATTTGAAATTTTCCAGGAAGTTGAAGTGGCATATAGGCTTGTTACATATGCATACACATTGAAATTGTATGCATCGATCTTAATCCAGAACGAATTTAGCATATTTTACTCATGTTCATCAATGAAATTGAAAGTGTTTGCAAGTGTTTGTACAATATAAATTTTGATTTCCAGAAAGCTATTGACTGGATTTTCAGATATACACAAGGTTTATCGATTCTAAAGATAACAATTTTGAATGTTTCAATGTTTACTAAAGATTTGAAAACCGCAAAGTTGCTTTGAATGTAATAACATCTCATGTAGAATTTCTTTGATAAGTTTAAGATGATACTATTTTATAATCGCCACAATATCTATATTCTATAATGATGATGGTCGTAAAAGAACCAATAAATCAGATAAAGATAAAATTCAACCTTGCGGTCTTATTGTATGCCTACGTATTTTCTACAGAGTTAAGGGAAATGCCTGCATATTAAATTATGAGATAGACGTAAGTTGTAGCGTTTTATGTTTGGCTACTGAATAAGATGACTGAGTGTGTGTATATATTTAGATGTATATTGTATATCCGAATCCGAAGACTTCGGCAAACCTTAGGGGAGACTTAAGATCGTTTGATTTATAATAAACAAAGAAGTTGTGGTACAATGTTGAGTGGGGCCATTTTTGGAAATATTCCAATCTTGAGTGCTATAAAGCAAATGTTCATGATAATGGTATACGACAAAAGGGAGATTTTTGTTGGCTTGTATTGAATTTGTATTATCTTCTTAAAACTTCGCGGTCCGCTGTTTTTGTTGTTATCCTAAATATATCTCCAGATAAAGCCAGATTCTAAATTCATGTTATGAAAGTTTTCTATAAGTACATATATATTCGTAAATTTAATAAGGGCCTATTCAAAATCATTGAACCATACAAAAGTCTTGGCTAGGCAAGTCTTTCTTACTCAAATATCTCCCTATTTAAGGGAAATATAAGTTGTATCATATTCATGTTCGATGTATACGAAGCTGATTTCCATTTTTATTGAGGGTGAACGCAAACGAAAATTCACTTTTGATGCCAAACAAATGCGTTTTATAACATTATTGTGAAAAAATTGTGGACTTAATAATTTCAGCAAGGATTGCTTAATTTAACTTTAAAAATTCTGAATTCAATCCAAATTATTATAGTTATTTCGAATAGATAAAATCTGCTAACGAGATTTTCAATGTTTTGCAAGCGAAATATTTTTAATTTAAGAACAAATTTTTCGTTACAAATAATAGCCCTATTTTGTTCAATGATTTAGATTCTAAACTATTTTTAAATGTTATACTAAGTATATTTCTCAAGAGAATTAAATGTGTGGACGGCATTGTGCTCATATGAAACGACTTTCAGTCGAAAGTCACTGATAATTATAAGACATTCCATTCCTGGAAGGATTCTATAAAAATGTTTGTTTGTTTATATAAATTTTCAAATAAATTAAATTTCATTTTTGAAACAGAATTTTTGTAACTTCCTGTTCAAAGCGTAGACTCGTTTGCCTATTTCGGTGTCACCGTTTTAACCTTATATGGAAAATCACGTTTTTTATTAAAAAATACCTTTTGCAGATTTTCTTGTTATTGAGATGTCAGTTTCACAAATGTTACTAAAAGGTTTAGTTCAAAATAGTAAATATGTATCGAACTCTGTTGATACTTTTTTTTATAAAAATATATATTTGGTTTTAATTCGAAAAACATTAGAATTTGAAAATATCATAAAGTATTAAATATCTTTTTTGAAGTTTGAATTTTAAACAGATGTGTGTATTTTAAGAAGATTTTTTTGCGTAAAAGTTATTAGTTTTGTTTAATTTCTAATTTTTGCACTTGAAACTTTTGTTGGAATTTTGGAATTTTGGGTAATTGTTAAATATTTTAGATTTTTGATACTGAAATGAGAAATTTTAAATTTAATTTTAAAACTTGAAACGAATTCTTATTAACCAAAATTAATTTTGATCTTGAATCAATTGTTCCTAGCTCAACAAATTTGTGTAGTCCAAACTATTTTAGAAAATATTATTTTAACATGAAAGCCTTGTGTTATTTTCGCACTTTTTGTTAGTTTCTGAATTTTAAGGGAAACAGCTACTGCTTTCTGAAACTGGCAGAAAACTGTTTCAACTATCATTTTTGATAGAAATAATTTCTGTCACAGATAAATCCGAATGTTCTCAAAACTTTAAAATGTTTCTTCGAATCGTAATCTTACATTTCTGGTAAAAATAAATAAATAAAAGTTCATAAAAATAAACTTTAAACTAAAAATAACATCACAGATTTGAGTTATAAAATATTTAAAGTGTTCTTATAGAGTTGTTCTAATAAAATTGTAATATTAACAAGAAAATCTGTAAGAAGGATGGGAAATTTATAACATATTATTTAAAGTGACTTTTGACAATATATAGAGGTTTTGAATAGTTTCAAGTCTAAAATCGCGAATTTTACTAGAGTATAATTTGTTTTCAGCTTTGTACCGTGTGATTTTCCAATAAGGTATTTCGTATGCAGGTTAGTTATTTGTTTTGATTGTCATAGCCTTGTTACTGATATTTTTTCATCCCTTGAACCATTGTGAAATACATTTCAAATCACACAATATAATTAACTACACAAGAAACATGCTGCAAACATATAAATGATTAAATAATTTTTGTGCCTTTGCCAAACAAGAAAGGATACAATGTGCTGTGTGTCAAAACTATGGAACTTTGTTTGTTGTAAAATATTTTTTTGAAAATTGAGAGGTGAAAAAATTACTATTATTTATTTACGTTTTTAAATATTTTTCAAACGAAATTTTGAATATCCGTTATTTTTTTATATTGAATAGTGTAAGTTTGATTAGAAAAGGAGAATGCTTACAACAACATTTACCCAAAATCCTGTGGATACGCTGTCATGAAATAGTTACTCCAAGATGACACTGAAATTTCTCCATTTCTCCAGTTCTTCTGTTTGGGGTTGGTGGTGAAAGTTCCCCAGTAGAAAATAACGGCAAAATCACCCCTCATTTTAGAATCCTTCTTATTTCTTATGTCCAGGTCCATGTGTGTGTGTGATGTGCTTTCTTATTCCAATCTTTTTCCTTGCCTTAATACAGTTTTGTCCGGCATACTATGAAACGTTTTCCGTCATTCTCAATTTTGTATTTTAACAAAATTTTCCCTGAATATGTTTCGTATGAAAGTTTTCTTGAATGTATTAGTCTCTATGGTACTTTTATCATCATTGTGTTGTCAGTTTTGTGTATCATCTCCAGATATTTTCTCTCTTATTAAATATTCCTGATATGTTTGAAAATTTAAAGAATAAACCCTTGGAATTTTCTGTGTGTGTTCTTTATCATCTAAAGTATTGATCCGAGCAACCCTTCAGGATATGCTCTTGTAATTTAAAATGGCGAATTCTGCCACACACGTAATTTAAGTTTCATATTTGTTCTCTGATATTTTTCAAAATGGTCCTGAATATATATGTTTTTTGAAAATCAAATATTCAAAAATTTTGATTCAAGTTTGAATTTATTGTTTGAGTTTGAAAGAATTCCCGTTTGATTGATGTGTTCTGTGAAAATAAAAAACAAAGTTTTCTTCGTTAATACAATTCCTTATAGCTAAAGCAAATTGTTTGATTAAACTTTAAAAATATTAATTGTTTATAATATTTAAATTCACAAACTTACCCGGAAAATAAAATGAATTCATGCTTTAATATAAGAAAACTGTGTTTCAATCAATGTATAATTTGACACTTTTTGGTTGTTTTGATAAAACATTTTTAATTTCAAATTAAAATAAATTTTGGTTGTCTTTAAAATAAAATTGAATTTCGGATACACTAAAAATTCTACATTTTCATCAGAAAATCTTCAACAGTATTTTACTTCACTATCATTTTTGAAATTATTTAAACTTTTCACGTTAAATTTATTATGTTTTAAGTTTTAAAATTTTCGTTCTTCGTGACTAGACAGCAGCGAGAATCCGATCAAACTGACCTACAACCAGCAAGTTACGCGATCTTTATTTGCTTCGAATCGCCTTTAAATTGTAAATCGCAAAACTAGAATATCCTGTTCCTGCGTCCTCTACCTTGTCGGATTCGAAGTCTGCGAAGGGATGAATATTGTGCATTTCTGATGACAATAAAACTTGGACAAAACTGTCTGCTTGCACCTGGACCAATTTCAATTTAATTGAAGATCATAGAAAATTGTACAATGTAATATGTCGAGTGATATTGAACATTTTTATGGAAATGGCTAGAACTTGTTGAACAACAATTGAGAAAAACTAGTAACGTCCGTTTTTTTGACCACAGATGTTTGTTTCCACACAACACAGAAGAGTAAACTTTTCCCGTGATGCTGGAAAAATCTTGTTTTTTTCAGATTCCAGATTAGGTAGAGAAGGGAAGTTGAAAACTTGAAACATTCACCAGATGAATTAATTTTGTCCCTGAAAATATGAGAAAAAGTTCTTTTAAGATTTTCATACAAATGCAGAGAATTTTTTTCTTTTGAAAAGGCGTTTTCGTGTTTCAAAAGGAGTGGAAGGGTTAAGAAAGAAACTATTCCGATTCGACTATACACATGGTTGAGAAATTACTCTTAGATTTCATTGTTATTTTATTCAGATGTTCAAGGGAAATGCTTTAATATGAAATCGTAGTTCGTAAGTGATTTTGATATGGAGTCATTTGAGCTGAAACTCATTTTGGAAAAGGAACTTATCTTATGAGAAGGGGAAGAGTCATTGCGTATTTTAATATATGTAAGTTTTTAAGTGAAGTTGATCAAAATAGAACATTGAAGAAGAATTGTCTGAAACCATATTCTAAATAATAAATCTACAAATTCTAAAACAACGGCTTATTTAAACATTATCATTTGTACAAAAATTAATCAAAGGCAAGTTTTCAAAACCTTGGGTATTCAACCAATTTAAATGGAGTAGTTTCGTAGTTTGATTATTAATCGTCCTGTAGATGTCCCTGCTTCTGATGGTTTACTCTCTAACGAATAAATATTTCACAACTTAATTCTATTTTATGTTGATTCTATATTTTATGTTCTGGTTTTGATAAAATTTGCTTAGGTATAGACGATTTTTACACGCAAATAATCGTACTAAAATTTAAATTAAAAAGCAATCAATTAAAATAAGTTTTATTACAAGATTGCTGAAGAAATTTCACCAGGAAAAAATGAACTTTAATATTCTTCGTACTAGACATTGTTCTGGAATCTCTGACTAAACCCAGGTGGAAAGTCTAGGAGATCATACTTTAATAAATATGCCTATATGATATATGTAGGTACATACATAAAGTTTGAACCTACGCGTGTTATAATATCCTGTATCTGAGCAAGGATATTCAAGTATAGATCATTTTGTGTTTTAGAAAACACCCTTATAACCATAAATTCATCCATTTTAGCAGAAGCCTGTTTATTTATAATTACACGTTCAGTTTTGAGAAGTTGGAATGAATATTTTTGTGTTGAGGAAAGAGAAGTAACACATCAAGAACAAGAGTTGTTATAACAACTGAAATTCACCATAAAACAAAGAGTCGAGAAAATAAACTTTTAAGAAAAATCCCTTACCAAGCTCCAGGGTTTTAAACAGGGTCACTATCTAGACAAAAGGTTCTATCTCAAAACTCCTAAATTTATAAATTTTGTGTATCTACGCAAACCTTAATTTCTAGATAGGTTCATCGGTTTGATATATAAGTATGACTATTTTGTTTTGTTGTCTATACCGCACGTTCTAGAGATATATATGTTATGTGGGAGGTAGACATTAGATCTAAATGAATTTCTCCATATTAGAATAATAAGAATAGGATTATTCGTTGTAAGGAGGAAGGCATTATATGAGAGTGTTTTTCCTTTACAAAAGGATAAAACAAAGAATCCCATGACCATTTCTGGGCAGTAAAAGTAGTAGTAAAATGGTTGAATCCAGATATCACACCAAGCAACTGTTTACGATTTGCTAGGGGGTCATTTTGATTGGACTGTAGTGGATCGCAATTCAAGGAAACATACATGTTCCAACCAACCTTGTACCACCCTGTTCTGGGGACGATGTATCATAGAGCTTACATGTTATGACCATGTTTACAAAATATCTATAAAGATTATGATATCAAAGATAAAATGGGTGGACTTTGGCTACCGTTGGCGTTATGGAAAATCAACATAATTGGGCATGTGTAAGGCTTTTTCTTTTATTACTATGACTTTCTTTTGTGTTCAAAATACTATGTTCAGCGAACAAATTACATACGTGATGTTCTGTTTATTTCCAATTGTCGATAAAGTTTAGAATATGAGACGTGTATGAATTCTAAGAAGATTTGCTAAATCTTGTTCATATAACTAAAAGTTCTTTTGTAATTTTGTTTAAATAAATTATGACAAAATAGTCAATAGAGCATTTCATATTCTGTTTCTGATCCCAGATTTTTCACATTTCTCCAGCAGACAGCTGATAAAGAAATGACTGGTTTACGTTATTATTTGTTTCGTAGATTGCGTGTGAACATTATCATAGCTAAAGTATGCTGATTCATTGCTGTATGGGAGCCTGGAGTTCAATTAAGCCTCCAAAACCTAAACAAATAAAATAAATATATACCCAGGGTACGTACACCCAGTTATAAGAAACAATTAAACTAATACTTATAAAAAGGATATTCAGAACATAGGCAATCAAAGATGAGGATTTACCCAGGTGACAAATATATATGAGGGAGCGTTGTCCGATTCATTTTATAGGACAAAGCGGGATTTTAAGCGTGACATTCTAAAAAATGAATCAGTACTTTTTAAATACTTATCTTCTTATAGAAAGATAGCAAAAATAGCCATAGAAAATATATTTTAATGAAAATAAGTTAGTTTAAAAATGACTGTCTGGTTCACCCTATAGTTAGGCAGTTGAGTCTTCAGTAGAATATAATTATAACCATTATATAATATATTTAAGTAAAAAATATTTATAAGAATTACTTAGTCATATACGAGTATTTGTGAAGATTTAAATTCTTTTAAAGTAATCGAGTAATCTCCGAAAAGCGGGATATTCTCGCCCAAATCCGAGGAAAATGGCTCAAACTCATTGATAAAACAAATGGGCTAACCAACGAAGCCACGGCGATACTAAGAGTCGCCTAGTTATAAAAGTAAAAACTTCGAATTAGTTAAGTGAACACCAACTGTACACAGAGGGAAGGAAGCCAAAATGTCTGCAATGTCGATGCAGAATCAACGGTAAACTTTGTATTTAATGCAGCATCTTCTATATTACGTAAATATAAGATCGTGGACAACTTATTGTTCCGAATTTCAAATTCGCCTCGATAGATTATGCTCACCTAGCATTTATTTACCGCAGATAAATTGACAAATGATGTTGTGTAAAGATGTCTGCAAACGATTTTTTCTTACACCCCCATCGAAAACTCCGCTTTTCGTTTCGAAGCCACGATATCGAGGTCCCAAGTAGCGGATTTTTTTTTGAGCAATGAATATTTGCATCGGGTGAGTCAGTAAATAGTTCACTCACTCGCGAGAGAAAATAGAT
The DNA here is from genome assembly GCA_963971475.1 of Chrysops caecutiens. Classification (NCBI taxonomy): domain Eukaryota; kingdom Metazoa; phylum Arthropoda; class Insecta; order Diptera; family Tabanidae; genus Chrysops; species Chrysops caecutiens. The sequence goes on along the minus strand of OZ020570.1, from coordinate 24,388,232 downwards.
AACATTTCCGTCCGTGTTTGCCTCACGAGCCGTAGACGAGTGAAAGCACTATTTCCGCACAGTGACCCGTAGAAAATACTCAGTACCTACCCGTCGAAAAAAACCACTACTGCGCTCCTCGATAAGGCGGCGGAAATCGGTGTTCTCGACGGGAGTGTGAAAAAAATATTATACTTACTCTCAGGAGACAACAAGAGAACATTTCCATGCAATTTACACTTGATGAAAATGTTCTACTTTTCCCCCTTGGTGAGTAATATACTATTGTACTGCTCTCCTGAAATGAACATACGTATTTTTCGACACACGATAGTGTCAAAATGTCTAGTTTACTCCCTGTAAGGCAAAAATGTAATACTTTTCTCTCTTTTCTTTACGTTTCCAGAACTCTTTCACTAAATAAAATAAGAAATTACATTTGAAAACAAAAATAAGAATTAAATGACTTTGATTATGAAATCAATCTTTTACTAACAAAATATGTTATGCATAAAATTGTTATAACCGATTAACAATGTTTGTAAAACATCGCACATCTGGCAATGCCAGCTTAATAATCTGTTATACAACAATCTTAAATCCTAAGCTAGCAAAAAGAAAAAAAAACAACACACCCTCCATTATAAATAAGCATTAATGCACCCTTTTCATTACGGCAGTCCTCTGCCATGTTTTGCACCCAATTTAAGAAAACCCACCCTTCACTTGATTTACAAAACCCATTCGCACCGACGTATTGTAGTACGTGCAGGAAGTATGTGTTGATTTAGAAGTATAAAGGATATTTCCTTCGTTATTCCTTGAGGAAGCACTAAGGAAAGTGACTTCCTTACTAGTACCAATAAAATGGATCATGTTTGCTGAGGGTGATTCCCTTATTTCGCAAAGAGTAAGAAGAATTAGGCGTGGTTTGAATGATTCGTCCCCAGCGCCATTTCCAATATTAATTTGTCACCATTTTAATGTGGGTTTGAATCCTTTCCCAAATCCGTTAGAAAAACATTTGGATAGATACGCATAAATATGTTCTGGATGTGAGTATTTAGAAATGAAAGTTGATAAGCATCGAAACATGCTGGCCCTCCAATACGATGAGGGTAGTTAGTTTTGACAAAGTAAGGATATTTTCAGAGTCCTTGTTTCATTTCATAAGCCACAAGTTTAAAATTAGAATATTATCGCACCATTTCTTCCTGGCTCAGACGTCATTTGCAAGAATTGCTTCTGCTTTAATCAGAGCGTATAACCCCCTGTCGTTGGGTTTGCTTTGGCAAGTTTGCACAAATGTCTTCGACGTGTACTCTTTTACATAGAACTCTTCCTACTTATCAGTTCTTTGGTGCCCCAATTCAGTATCATGCAATTGTATGAAGGGATGCCTCAGATTTACTTTTGCAGTACAACCTAAAAGAGGTTGGGTTTACTACCCTCTAAGAAGGAGAAACTCAGAACGACCGAGAAGTTGGAACAAATTCATATGATACAATTTATAGTATTTTAGTTTAATATACTCTACAGTTGGACCAACACTCAGAAATATTCCAATTTAAGTTTAACTACCACAACATACTATATTAAGCAATTTTCATAAATTCTATAGTTCCAGTCTCTTGCAGTGTCTTTTAGAATAGAGTCCGGTTTCTAAACAACTTCAACTTTTCTGTGTTTGCAAATGTAGCCTCCATGGTCACTACTTCAATACAATTCATTTGCTTCTTGGATGCTGGACATTAAACTCTAAACTGCCATAAGACTAAATTTGAAATTTGTTAGTGCTTATATAATTTTCAACATTTGTCTCTATATCTATGTGTATATAGATAAATATATAAGCATTTTCGAATCCAAATACCAACTATTTGATGACGCTCTTCGAAGCATTTGACATGTACAATTGGAATTCCTGACAAAATATTTTTAAGCTATTAGAACAGCAAATGTTTTCACTCAAAATTATCGCATAAGACCACATTATAACGAAAATACAGGATGTTATGTATATTACGAAGAAACTGAAGAAATTTTAATTTGGGTGGGGCTGGCAAATAGATGTTATTTAAAACTTGTGAGGATGTCTTTTTGTTCTAGCTGTGCTTCTACGTCTGGATACCGTGACCTAGGTTTGAAACGATCATCTTACGAACTTATCTATATTCCTTATAGAACATTATCAAGAATGTACTAACGATGTAGATCTATCTGATTTTCTTACTATTGGTTATTCGTAAATACATTCCATGCATGGGTTAGCTTTTCGCTAACCATAACTACTAATCAAGAAAACTTTTTCCGTTGGTGGTATTTTCCTTTTTTCCGTTTTTCTGATACGATTGGGGTCTACTGGCACAAAATTTTGCGTAGGTAATATATATCTTCTTTTATCTATTACGAAAGTAAGCAGATTTGGTTCGTTGCAGGGTTTCAGTAAATGGGCATTCATGAGACATTAATGAAGACAGGTGGTAATCTGATAAAGCCAGGTTCGGAGAGTATGGCGGATGGGGCAAGAGTTCCCAGCCAAACGTAGAAATGCTATCTGTGGCCACTTTAACTGTGGGTGAGGGGACGTTGTTGTGCTGCAAAATCACCTTTTCGTGTCTTGATGCCCATTCTGATCACTTTTCGTTCATTGCGTGCTTCAAACTGACGATTTGTTGACGGGAGCGGACGGTATTAACCGTTTTACTTGATTTTAGAAGCTCATGGTACACAACACCCTTTTTATTCCTACAGGTGCACAGCAATGTCTATCAAGTCAAAATCCCCACTTTTGAAATGTCTACACCACCGCACACAAGCATCTTGCGTTGTGACATTGTCATCGTAAGTTTGTACGAGAATTCATCGGCTCACACTCGCGTTTTTCTTTTCACACACGTTTTGCCACAAATGCTCTTTATTTGGTTCATAACTCGACATATTCACAACACTAAAAAACCAGGACGCTAACGCGAAATCGTAAAAGTATTTATATCGTTTTGAAGTGCATAGATATAGGAAAAAGGCAACATTATAAGTAAGAGTGTGAACCAATTCGTTTACCGAAATAAATTAAAAATTATTAGCCGCCACTCCGGGAAGGTTTATTTTTAATTAATATGCAGTTATTGAAAACTGTAATACGAGTATGTAGGTACGAGTATATACACATATTTGTTTTCCAAGGAGAAGAATAGCTGCAAATGATGCTCCCCATATTAAAATATTGAATAAGTTTCAAGTAGGTGAAAAAAGAAATTTCTTACATTAGTGCTTTATACCTAACTTATAGTCACCCGGTAAAAAAGTTTATGAAAAATTATTTTCGTTCCAAGGGTATCAAGTACGGCAAATATGATTTGCACCATGAAGTAAGTAGTCGTTCTATAACGCCTCATCTTCAGTTAGATCGAAATCCTTCTATAATGCCTCATCTTCATACATAGCCACTGTAGTACATATTTACACACTTTCTTAGTTTCAACGTCGCAACATCCGTCAAAAGAAAAGACATTTGGCTAAACATTCAGCCTGATCCTCCCACCAAGTGTATAAGTACCTTCATCTTAACTGTATTCTTTTGGTCATTTAAGTTGATCAGAACTCTAAAATCCCATAAATTTATCGAGCTAAAATTTGCTCTCGAAAATGACTGGGATAAAAGTGTTGAACTCGATAAATAATTGAGCCAGAAGCATGAGATAGTGCCATGGTCATTCAACTTATTTTCAATGTTATGTTAAAAATTAAAATATTACAAAATTTTCGCCCATTTGTTCTGAAACATATAAAATATAACACAATGTAACATTTAAATATAACTTGTTTGTCCAAGAAACGAACAAAATTCACCTAAACCGTCAATGTTACATGTCAAATAAAGTTTGCAAGTTCTTTTGGAACTTTGGATTTGCACTCGATGGCGAAATTATACCGCAATAAACTATTGTTTGTGTTATATCATTTTACTATTTTTATATGTTTTCAATGTGGTGTAAGTAATTTTTCTTTGACAATTGAGTATGCATAACATAATAGATGTATTACATAATAGACGTAATACATATGTATTACCTTATGTCAACGGCAGATTAAATGTCAGCAGCGCTCTAGGCTGCACCTCCTTGGCGCCACTCTGTTTGTCATGAGTAATTATAAATTATAACTAAGTAGGTAGTAATCCATGTATTGAGAGTGAAAATAGCAAGGGTGATAGTTATTGTGAATATCCCGGGACATAAATTATTTGTAACCAAGGTTCGAATAGGGGCTATTGTAAGCCTCTCTGCGGTTTTAGATACCTCCCTAGCCACCGGGCGCGTCCACAGGTTGCGCATTGTGGAAGTCCAGGGAGATCTCTTGGTACGTCGAGGGATTGGCTGAAGAGTGCAGTCACCTGAACTCGGGAAGCTGAATACTTGAGCGTGGACAATGGGAGGACCTCCGTTTAAAAATATGGAGGAATTGAAGAAATTCATATTTGCCTGTGGTGGTGCGGCGACATAGTCGGAAAGAGACGGCTGGGCGCTCAAACCAATGTCAGCAACGACGGTGGAACACTGGACTAGATTTGCGGTCAAATTTCATACATTTATCGTGTGCAAATTTAACACCCGATAAAACTTGGGTTAAAGATTACACCACTCGATAGTAGTCCATCTAGTGTTATGTAGATGGCGCCACGCTAAATTTCCGCTTGAAATTTAAGGGAAATTTGAAAAATAAGACTAAATAAAAGTTACATAAATTACTAAATGATCAGCAGCGGTCTGGGCCCTTGTACAAGAAGCCAGAACTAGAGGCTGGCACATAGAGAATGGTTATCACGTCCAATGGTAGCAGAGCAATCAACGGAAGGAGTGAGTCAATTTTAGAGTTCATAATCAATACTAACCTAACAATTTGTAATCGGGGTGATACACCCACCTTTACTTACAAGATTAGGGAGGAGGTAATAGACCTAACATTGGCCACTATCACTATCGATTTGAATGTGGAAAACTGGAGAGTTTCTCTCGAGCACTCCACAAATTGATGTGCCCTTGAAAGGAGCAATCATATTTTTTGCTCTGCAGCTGCGTTGGTTATCAACCGTTCGAACAGATTTACTAACGGTTTTGCTATGATTTGTTTTACAGATAAAATAGTACAGATTTACAGATGTGTGAATAAACCACGGAGATAAACCACGTGATGTTAAAGATTTTACACTCGCAACTACTCGTTTCAGAACTTCACGCCAATAATTCAACTTTTTTTGAAATTGAGCAGCTATAGGTCATGATCGCGCCTCTTTATAATCTCGTGCCCCTGGGTTAAGGGATATGTTTAGTTTGCTTAAGGGAGAATCCGCCAATGTCTTATGTAGAGCATCAGTCTGATAAGCTGTCCTTTGTGATGGTATTTATTGTGCAAGTTTAATGTTATCGTTAAGGCAAACTTGAGGAAAGATAATTTTTTGAAATGCGACTGTACAATGAGAATTCACAGACTTAATTTGAATCATGAGTTGTAGTTTAGGGCATCTTAGGCTTACAGAATTCTTCTACATTGTATAGGGAAAAGTGGGGTAACTGGAAACACCTAACTTCCAACACTATAAAACAATAAAACAAAAGCACAAATATAATCAACTTTAATTGCAGTAGGTACTAACGTTACTTATCTACCTAGAACAGCGTGAAATCAAAATTCTGTGAAACAAATACAATATCCAAAAATATTAATAATATAAAAAACATTGTCGTTCCTATTTACCCGATACCGTGCGGGGTAATTGAGAACAGTCCGTTTTAAAATTACAAAATTTTTTAATTTTTCTGAACAGCGCTTCTGCCTGTTTCATATATATTGAAAATACGATGACTCGCAAGTTGGTCAAAAAAAATGGGTTAACTTCGAAAACGCTAAAAGCTGTCATTCAATTAAATGACATTCCTTCTAAAGTCCGTAGGTTGATGAATGTTCCCTAAACATGAAATTTTCAACGTTAAAAGATGTTTACAGGATAAATAAACTAGCAGGGGTACTCCAGCCTCTTGGCACCGTTCCTTATTACTCGAAATGGCCATTATCCAAAATATTATCTTTGTTGAACGTAAAGCTACATGAAATTTGTAAAAATAGTTATAAGTATAGTTAGCAGTCCTTAAGCCCAAAAGAATGCTTTTTGCATTGATTACGACTAAAATTGTAACAAAATGTATGTAATAATATAGCCTGAATCAACGTGACAAAATAAGCGCGTCCTGCTACTTTCTCTTCTGGATACCTAGCGTGTTTACTTAAATGTGTGTGGACGCTGAGTATTTGACATTCAACTGTTCGTATTTACGCGCCGTTCTCAATTAACCCACCTTCCCTTACATCTATACTTGTACTTGGGTCGCGGCTGCTTAACGATAACATTAGTCCTTGTATTGGGCCTTCTTAATAAGTATTATAGTTTCTCAAACATTCGCCCGTATATACTGAGAAAAAATGGGAAATATATTCATATATCAAACAAATCTACAAGATAAAATTTTAAAACAAAAGACTAAAATTATTACGAGTCGTCTTAAAGGAAAAATCTTTGCGAAATTCACGAAGAGTATGAAAAATGTACTTGAGGTAAACATGTCAAAAACAGAAAGATAACAAACGAGATCGATGGTACTACAATATTATTTCTTTCAATTTCATTTTATTATGCTATCACATTACATTAACATAACCCGAGTGAAAAAATCAGGCCGAAATTAAAAATATTTCGGCGTGTTTTCGGCGTCAATTCGGCGTGTCATCTCATATAGATAGAGGCCGAAATGACGCCGAAAACACGCCGAGGTAGTGAACAAAACGCCGAATTCACGCCGAAATGAGGCCGGAATCACGCCGAAATGAGGCCTAATTGGCACCGAAATGGGGCCGAATTCAACAATTTCGGCGTCAATTCGGCCTCATTTCGGCGTGATTCCGGCCTCATTTCGGCCTCTTATATTACACCAGTTGTACAATTCAAATGAAATTTTCTTGCTATTATCAATGAAGGTGTTTTAAGCAATATTTTTAAGGCTACAACTTTGATGGTAATAGATAACGGGTTACTGATTAAATTTTTAAGGAAATGGATGTAGCTCGGTGGTAAAAGTAGAGGATATAGAAACTATTTCTTTTATAATTAATGTTAATGGAAACGTGTATATATGTAATTAAACTTGTAAATTCCGCTGACTTTTATTGTAAATGAATGTTATTTTATGTAAATTGAAATTGATTATGTAAATAAGAAAAATTATTATAACTAAAACTAAAATAAAAAATTAAAACTAAAATAATTATAAATAATTATTTTATGGTTATAGTATAACCAATTGAAATATTCGTATATAATATAAAATTAAATATATATCTTAAAATTTTCCTTATTTATTTGAGTCTATTACAACAATGTGTTTGTTATTACTATGTACTTAAATCAGTCTCTATAGTACAATGATTATATATAATAGTACGGTTAGAGAATAGATAAATCACAAGTTCATTGTTTTGCGCCGCTGTTTAGCTCTGACATTTGCTCGGCGCTGAACATTTTGTTAATTCGTTTCGATGCAAGCTTTCTCTGATTTGAGTTTTTTACAATTCCGTCTACATTTACGACACGTATGAGACGATGTCTTGCACTTTTTTTCGAATATTTTAAATGTTTCACTTTAGATCGTGGTAGTTACTTCCGAGCTCTTTACAATGATAACAAAATCTCACGCTACACTCATAAATGTCTTTGCACATCGCTAATTAAAATCAATCATGCGAAGGCGCTTATGCTAGGCCGATGACTTCACGGGCAAAGCAAACGCTGCACAATGAATACGTTCAAATATGCTCTTTCCACTATAACCTCAACCGTTGTTATCGCATTATTAGTCTCGTAGTCATTAGTGATTGAAATATGTCGGTGTTTTGTAACACAAGAAAGTTAAACTGACTGCCAACGTACATACCTACTCAACGAGAAGAAAGACGTTTTCACGTCAATATATATGTAAGTATCAACATATTATACATATTTGAATCGCGACCATGAAAATGTTCGCTTACCACGAAGAAGAAAAAGAAGCTTGTTTTCCATCCTTCATAACAAATGTTGTAAGTTGTAACTAACACATATATATATATCAATACTTTGATTTCAACTGACTCAAAGTTCGTTTATTCTGCAAAATTTGTGAATAAGTACATATGATTCCAACCAAACAAATTGTTCGAAACATGGCAGTAAAAAGTAATTTTTAAAATTTATTTTTTTTTTTTTCAAAACCAAAAGTTGAGCATATCAACCACTAATCAATCATACCTTGCTCAACATCGTCTTCTTACCTTCTTCACATTATGAATTGTAAACATTTACGATTTTTACAATAAATTTAAACTTTTCATTTCAGTTTTATATATTTTGGGCAAACTTTATATGCCAATCAAGTTTTTATCTTTATCACAAAACATCTCGTTCACAAAAGTAACTGGATAGTTGCTTTGGGTAGGAAACCTTTACAGGAAAAAGAATTTATTTCATCTGTTTTGGAAGCCTGTTCGGTGTAACCTTCATTAAAAGTAAAAGTATTCCAAAATTTAAATGTTTAATATAAAAATTATGATGGGCAAATTGATACGAGTATTATGTAGCAGAAGTTTGATAATATGTTTTTGAAAGGTTTTCAAGATGTGAAATGGGAAGTTTCCTTGAGATGTCAAAGTGCACTGTTGAGAATGACGGTGTGTTGAAGAAGAACAAAAAATGTCAATTTCTCTTTTTAATTTTTCCTCTTCATAAAGGTAATGAAGTTATTTAGAAATATTTATAATGCATGTTGCCGAAGGTGTTTAGCATGAACTGCAGCAACTTTGTTGAGATCTCTAAATAGTCAACCTTAAAAATATCTTCTTTTCCCAATCGATAAATACTATAATATATACCTACAACAATGTTTCACTAACCATCGATGAAAAACATGTCCAAACACTAAATTGCATCGTAACACACTTCATCCTTGAACTTTGGAAAATCTGATCACGTTCAAAGGAAATTTGAATTACGAAGGTCTAATTATAAGGTGCCATTGAGGATTCTCTAGCTGGAAATACTGTGTACCTTAGGTCCACATGGATACCTAGATTATATACAAGGCTGTGATTTGTTGGGAGTAAACTTATAAAATGTGGGACGATACATTGGTTGAGATTCATCTAACTAAGGTTACAGTTCGATGCTTCTAGGGGTTGATAAAGAAGACTAAATAATATTAGCTTTTTATATGTTTTTGTATTTACCTGTAGCAACAAATAACAAGTATAAGAGACGATGGCGTAATGATGCAGAATGATTTTCAAATGCAATTAACTTCGTTATGGAATTTGATTTTGAAGTACGACAGGTCCATAAATATTAAACATTTAGTGGACTGTAATATTTGGCAATATATCTTAATAGATAATAATCGAGTTATTTAAAAATTCGATGCAATATGAAATTGTTAATATCAAGATAATTACGCTTTACATAACTTCGTTTCAATTTGAAAACCAGTAGAACGAACATGTCAAGTTTGTCGCAATATACTCAAAACACTCAAAGATATGTCATTTTAATATGGACACTAAAGAAATATGTGCTAGTTTTTAGTTACTGCAGATACGATTTCTGTCATGGTCGAGAATTGTTGATGGTTTCACAATTCTCCAGTGTTATTTAATTCACTAGCGATGAATAATTTAACCGAGTCCCTTATAACATCAGTTAGCCGTTTTCTCAACCACTTCTGGAAATTCTCCGTATTTGGCAACGGCAGCGGATGTACATATGCTGCTAGTGCAATTCCCGGAATTATTTCAGAAGTTTATTATAAATGCAAAGGGAGGCTTTTTCTTCATTCAAGTGTTGTGTAAAAAGATAGAAAGATATAAGAAATTATGAATTACAAAATGTACTTGCACGTTGCCAAAGAATCCAGGCGTTCAAGTGGAGACAATGCTCTTATTTGTCCGTGTTTTATTATTTTCATACATTGAAAATTTATACAGTCATGTGAAGGATATTTTGAAGCAAAAAGCTGTACATGTTCAACGCCTTGTTGTGAAAAACATGATGACGGCACCACAAGGGAAGAAGACAATTCAAGGAAAGAATTTCTGTTGCATGGATGTTCCATAGTACGAAGTAACCAAACAATAGCATGAGTAGCGGTTAGTACTTTGTCCAGGATATGATATTGCAATATATTTGTTCGTTTTAGTCTTAAGAGAAAGAAATGAAAATTTACACATGATATATTTTTATATGATAATTTTATTTGTGCAATTATTATCCTCGCTGTAAACAAAACAACACTACAAAATCGGAAACAAGTGTAAATATATGCGAAAATGCAACACAAACAATACATCCTGTCTATCGGAAGTTCTCGAAGAATAGAAGAAATTTTGGGTTGGGATGAAGGCTTGATGTGTAAGGAGCAAAAAATATGCAAGTTAAGGTTTCACAGAATATCGTTATTCTTTAGTAAATTTAACTATAAATAGGATGAGCAACCTAACGAAAAATAAAGCAAAGTAACAACTCCTAAGCCAAACCCTTCTATAGCTCAGGATATCATGAGAAAATTGTTAGTACTATCACAACAATCAACACCAACATGAACACAAGGAAGGTGACTGAAGCAAGTGCTGGAGCTCGGGTGAGCCCCAATGGACATGAGGGAGTAACTTATCTTTGTAGGGAAATTTTATACTATGGGGTAGTGTAGTTTATTATGCAAATAACTAAGCGTATTTCATATTTGTGCTTGTGGCCATTTTCTTATGGTATCGGATATATAATTTATAGGAAATTTTAGGGGCTGTTATTGAACGAGAGGGTGTGGTAGTTATTCTGTTGAGTCTTGTGTGGAGTATTATAAGAGTCATGAAATAGTTTTCGACCATAATGTGTAATTGGATGAAACTTTCATGATTTACAGTAGCCGGGGTGCTTGGTCATAAACAATTACATTAGCCTTATAAATTAACTTTCCTTAGGCACTGCTGGAATACTTATAAAAATATCTTCAAGATGTAAACATGTTTCTTTTTTTTGTATTTGTTCAGCAACAAAGTTTTTCATTTTGCTAACAAATGGCTAGTTTTTCACACACAATGAATTTTAGTTTACGAATACAAATCTATCAGGATTTGATTACTTTTAAAAAGTTCCATTTAGATCCTACTCAAGAGGTATTATAAAGTTATAATGGAAAATGCTTATTTTTAAGGAATTTGTAGAGGATAAAAGCCTTCAAACACTTCAATCGCATGTTTTTTGCCAATCAGTTAAACGAAAAATACATCTTGATCAATTATAATAGTGAACATCATGTTTTTGCAGCCTAGAATCAGTGAAAGTCATGTACAAACCTCAAAATTTTTCAGTTTGCAGAAAATTTAGAGCAATAAAAATTTTACTACTAATATTATCATGTCCCCTTCGAAGAAAATCACGGTAATGCATATCGCAAAACCACTTCCAATAATCCAAAGACTTATTTTGGCGTTAAAAACCCAGTTTTAGAGGACGATAGAGGAATTTGTGTAAGACTTATTATATCATGAAGCAGTGTTGAAAGGTTTACGAAGATTATGGATATCTTTGAGGATCTGACTCTTATAATGGCTAAAAGAGTGGCCTGTGCAATTATCTTGAAACTCATTTAGTTTTCATAACCATCGTATAATCACTAACTAACTTTTGGTTTTGTAGCTACTACAGGAGCAAGTACCTAATAGATTTGATGTCTCAGGGATGTTCTTGTATACAGACAAGAAAACCAGCTTGAATATAGAACGAGAGGATAAGCCACTAACCTTGTGAGTCCCCATGGATATTACTTAGAGACAACCAAGACATATTTCTAGGGGGAGATTTTAAGGAAGTATGATAAAATATTAGTGAGAGTTTGGGGTACCTACGCCAAGCAAAACATGCTTGTACATAAATATAAAGAGCTTGATCTCAAACTTTATCTAGCATTCCATGAGACTACATATACTTTAATAAGATAGATTAATCTACACATAGTCATCCTTAACAAGTTACGATAACTTCTAAACACTACAAAGTATGAACGAAAAACTACTCCTTTTACCGTCATCGGCCTCCGTGGACAATGGGCAGTTCATCGAAAGTGGGAGGATAGAATATAATCGGGCATACTTTGAACCCCAAACCCAAAATTTTATAACACGGTAGAAGGGTTCGCTTCCCTACATCAAATTAGATAGTAAAATTTGAGATACATAAGTAATCCTTGCTCTTAGGTATACATGCATCTGTATGTGTACTTCGAAAACTGTAGGTTTTCCTTAGGGTATTTTCTAGAAGATGCTCAAAAACCTTTCTTGATTATTCCATCCTCTTTCATTTTTAACATACACAAGGGGTAGTCGAACACTATAAGATAACTCGCCTAAGGTACGCTATAAGCCATCCACCATATCTCAAAAACCACCCACGCCCTTTCCGATATTTCTGTACAGTTTTCTCGTTATCAACGACGCTGTTGTTGTCATGGAAACCCTTATAAGACGTATCTTGGTATACTTCTTACTACAACTACGACTGTTCATGTTAATATTTTCTAATATTCTTCTACACGCATTGGTTCAAGAATACATACACAAACTTATAAAATATACTCAAAACAACGCCTAACTCCACAGAAGTGGAAAGATTTTACAGCCTCACCGATATCTTTAAAGTTGCTAGTCCCTTTTTAAGGATATAAGTCCGTAATTAATTGCATGCTTAGTATCTGTTGGGGCAGCATTGGAAGACAAAGAACAAGTATAAGAACAACTTCAATATACCCTCATAAAGAGTGGGGGACGATTTTCGTTTTATATATTGTACATATGTATATCCCATATCATACTTAACAACCTGATATATATATGTTTAGGGAGCAGAGAAGCAATAAGCAAAATGACTTAAAAGTTCGTAAATCTTATTAAATGTCAATCCAAGATGGAATTCAAATGGAGAGCACGTATACATAAGTATTTAAGATTTTTCAGAATGATAAAATGAAGGGTACGCCATCTTCTTCGAATTGTAATTTCAACCACCACCCCTGTTTTATTCTATCGAATAGAGTTTCACATATAATAGAAAGCGTGAGTTTTTCGGAACAATTTCTGCACTGTGAGCGTTTGGAAATTGCCTAAGAAAAGAAAGTTTGTTAGATTGAATTCCATATGTACCACCCTTCTACAGGATAAAGCCTTGATGAACGCTATGCGCTTTTGTATGGTTGTGCTTAACGGTTTTGCCGTAAACTAATAAACATAGGTAACTGAATTAAACCGTTGATTGAATGCGCGTATTGTTCTTAATTAATTGAGTTGGTGGCGTGTATGAAGTCATACAGTTTATTAATTATTGTGTAAATCTACGAAAATGATGACTTTGAGAGTTAATTTAACATTCAACCAAAATTTCTAACATGTAGTATTACAATACTTCATCATTTTGTGTAATTTGTATTAGAAACACAAAATAAATTATGTTGTCAATTAAATCTTGGGACCAGTTTCATATTTCTAATGCGAAATATGACAGTGCAAAGGTTGGTGAGGGAGCTAAGGAAGCAGGTTTTGTAATGTCTGAGTCTGGCCTACGCGTTTGGTTAATATCAACTTGCATGTATGTATGACCCTTAGGTATACTTTCAAAGCATATGGTTCTAGGGTAAGTTCCTTTTCTCTTTATGTTTCACTTTATTCGTGCGGTTAACATACAAGAACAAGCTTTGAGTGGTTTATTGGAAAATTTACTCCACTTTACTTATTAAAACCACTTCCCTTGCATGGACATTCATTAAGGCTAACTTTCATTTCATTTCCTAATTCGTCTAATATACATACCCAACTTTGAATAAGACTGTAATTAATCGTGCGAGAGACGCACATAATGGGGTTTGTTAGGGTTTTATTTCGTGCGAGAGATTTACGACCAAGCATCTCAACAAAACGATCCAAAGTCGATATTCTCAGTAGGACTGTTGGATTCATTGACTAATATTATGCTTTTAAAGTAAAATGTCGACACACTCGTATATGTGTGTAATGTGATACATGATTTGTAATATCATACTATTAAATCCAATGAAGTTAATGCTTGCAAATCTTATCTTGCTCCATCAAAAAACACATAGATTATACCTACCTAAAGTCCAGCATTCATTTTATTTCTCAGAAAGCCTCACTAGCACAGTGGCTAAAGCGATACACTAAAAAAGTTCTTAATTAAAACGTACTTCAAGGAATTCTGAAACTAGATTCTGCAAAAACAGTCAAGTTCTCAAAGAATCAAGTTAACTTTATGAGTTCATACTAACGTTCTCTGGACAATAAACAAGGAAGCAAAACTTTAGATGATACAAAGGAAGAAGAGTTGAAGTGTAGGACAGTATGATGCCTTCTAGACTACCTACTCCATAAGAACAAGGGGTTCATAAAAATTCTAGAACTCTTTGGATGGCTAAGTTGTTAAGCAAACTTTCCGAATGGAAGCTTTTGAAGTCTAATGTATTCTCTCTATAAAATATGTAGAGTGCGGCGTGCAAAAGTTCAAAATAAGTCTTTCCCATTATAAACTCCTCGGCAAAGCTAAGTCTGCATAAAAGTTTTCTTTCATTAATGCATTTATACATATGTATATGAATATTTGAAGTCTTTCCATGAATTCCAAGGCATCTTTCCGAGTCAAAGTTTTCTGAACTTGTATCAGTCTATGCAGCCATGAATGCATGTATGATATTAAAAGCAAAGCTAGCAACTTGTAATACAAAATCCTTGTTTTATAGTTTCGTTGTATAAACTTTATTGCTACATATTTACTTTGGGCCCATGCCAGAAAGAAGACATCAACAACAAGAAGAAAAACATTTTTCGTGTTGGATGCCCTTCATCTCAAGCTGCCACGCTAACGATTGGCTTACGACTAACTTTGACGCAACTTTCAAATGTGACAGCATGAAAGAAAGCACAGAAGCAATTAAATCAAGTATATTTTAAGAGCTTTTCGTTACTTACGAATTGAAAAATTCGAAAAACTTTGCTCTAGCCAATATATGATATACATTATAGATATATGATATATTGCATTCACTTCAACGATGGGTTTCAGAAACCTTGTTTCAAATTATGTACCGAAATGAAGCGGTTTGCAGACAATTTGTTAAAATGAAAACCGAATTCAATTGTGAATTTTCCACCAAACTAACATTTCTCAACTAATACTTTTTCAAACGTACCTGTATAGGTAACATATTAAGTCTGGAAAGTGTTAACGTATGTATGTGCCTATCATTCGTTATTATGAAAACTTAATGCAAGGAAAAACTTTCTTATGTTTTATTAGAATTTGGAATTGGTACGCTTTATTAAGCCAAAAACTTCCCTACATTATAAGTCCATCTGGTCCATCCGCTTCTAATCCAAACGATGAGTAAATGTACTATATATAATACATTCTAGTAGCCTGTAGGATAAACACACACTTTGAGGGCTATGTAAGAGCAAATACAAAATCTAAAATGCAAATGAGAACATGAGTTGCAATCAAAATTCGGCAACTTATTCTAGACTTCCTTGGTTCCTTGAATGCTCCTTCATTCATCGACGTTTGGATGAATTTCCGACGAGTCTAGAACTATAAGTAGAATGCAGAACTTTAAATTTCCATGATTTTATTTTATTTATAATTTTAGAAAATTAGACAAAATTTAAATCACATAAGAATACATATGTGAAACGATGATGGAGTTACGGTATGCTCTGTGTGTTTATTGTGAAAACAACCAGATTTGCATATACTACTAAATCAAGAAATGCAAATCAAATTTAAATGAAAGTGCAATCTCTATTCGATTATACAAAGTTTTCTAAAATATAGTGAACAACAAAATATTAACATCAATCAATCATGCTTTATTTCAGGATATTTGCAAAATGAGGCTATGTAGTGAAAAGTTGAAGAAGTTGCTTGAGTATAAGTTAAGCAACGTCTTCAACTTTACACTATATTCATAATCCTGCCGCGGAAGTTTCAAAATTATGTACAATAAGTATATAATGAAACATGAATAATAATAATTTTATTGTAAATTTGTTGATTGAACGTCTTAACGTTAAGAAATAAAATGCTCCTTTAAGGATCAAAAATCGTTGTGTTTTATAAAACAGCAAATTTTATGTTGCGGAAACGATGCAACAACGTATAAAATCATATATGAACCCAACACAAATATTTTTTGTACCAAATAACTGCCGAGAAATTTTCGGGTCTGTTTTGCGGGAACAAAATATCAGTTTTCCGCATTGAGTACGAAAGTGTATTGGCGCGGTTGGAAATAATCAAATTACAATTTTCTTCCCTGTATAGGACCATGGCTTTTTGAAATGCAATATTTATTTTTAACCTCGGCAACACACTTTCTACCTCGGTATTCAAGGAATTCTAAAATTTTACAGTAAAGGCTTGTTATTTTACGAGGTAGGAATTGACTTTTTCGGCAAATAATAATATTTAGGTTGTCGCTAATCGATTTAGAATTATAATTATTTTTATTTTTTCGATTTTAATTCTCTTTTCACTGCATAATGGCTTTTTTGCATAATTCTAGTTCTCCTTAAAATGACAACTAGGCACTTAAGCGGTAAAATTTTTTAAAATATTTTTTCCATCATTTTGATTTTCTATTAAATAATGAAAAATGGCAGGCGGGGAGAGGATTTGAGTTTTTCAACCACAAAAAAAAAAAAAAAAAACTAACACAAACACCATAGACAACATAAAACCATTCGGCGTAATAAATAGACACACTTCTTAGTTGACATTTAATCAATAAAACAATAAGGTTAAATATGATAAACAAATGAATTACTATCACTGTATAACTTTTCTATATAGGAACCGTAAAAAAGTTAAAAAAAAAGTAGGAAAAAGGAAAAACTAAATCTAAAAAACTGGCGAAAAGTCCATGCAATCCAAAAAATAAGTCACCTGGAACAATCTATGGACAATTCCACATCGAATTGTCAAAGACCTATCCCAATTCTATCAGTAGTTTTGACGTGATTGAGCGTCAAAGAAACAGTATTTTCATTATATGTATATAGTATATATAGATTTATTGACGTTTTTTGAATTCATCCAATTTTCCAAATAAGAGCGTCGAAAAATTTCGGCGGACATGATTTCTGGAGGCTATATCCTTGTTCAATTACTTAATTATAGGCAGATATAAACTTCAAAATGATATATCTTTTCTTTCTATGAAAAAAATCATTGAAAAAAAAATTTTTTCTAGAAATTGTAATCTGATCGCATTTGAATAAGTTGTTCAGAAAGCTTCTAAAATTTTGTGTAAGTTTTACCGAAGTCTTGATATTATTTTAAAAATAAATTCTTTCAATTATCAAAACTTCGGCACACATGTGGTAAAAGCATGTGTGCTAACCGCGGGAAAAATAGCACTTTTTACACCCGGAAAAAACGTACTATTTTCTGCCATTTGGTAACAATATAGGTACTATTATTTTATTGTAGAAGTTTCAACGAAATCTACTTATTTACACAATATGATTTTGTTTTCTTATTCTTCAATTTATTTGACGGATATATACTTTTGAGAATGCAGATTCTTAAAAATCATAAATTATTAAAACTGCTCTATAGTAGTTATGATACGATGAACATACGCCGACGTATGGCAAACCCTTTCCATTTATTTGCTTGCTCGGTCGTAAATTAAATCCTTAGGGGATTCCTTACAAGGCAACTTTTCGTTAATATAAGTCCTTCCTTTCCTTATTAGTATTCTTCGGATTTGTGGAACTTTCCATATATATTTATATTAATACTTAAATGTGTATTTGTGTGCGATGATGGTTGTCTTCTTGTTTCGTTTACACTCTTAAGTATTGATCGCCGCCCTCAAAGGCACCCGCCTACATGCTTCTTTTCAAGACAATCTTCCAGAAAGGCATGGGTTAGGGACGAAACATCTTTTACACACCCTGACCGGAGAATTTGTTTCGCACTCTTCACGTTGTGTTATAAGGGTCGGAAAATTCATTTGCTTGACTTGAAAAACCCCCAACTCTGGACAAAATCGATTTTTGTTGTGTTATAGTTATGGTGGTGGGATGTTATGAAAGTTTTCCTGAATTTATCATAAAATAAATGACAGACTGACGTCATTTAGTTTCTTTTGTTGGACTTCCTTCCTTGTATGAATGTATATGGTCAACTGTGAATGACTCCTTTCAATGTATACCCCAAACCCAAAATTGTGTACCAGTTCCTCATTCCTCTTTTTACTATAATTTTCATCTGGAATTTCTCAGCCCTCTAGAAAACTTAAAAACATGAAGAAGGCAGAGGAAAGTTCTATTCCTTCTGTACTAAATTTGAAATTGCTTGGAAATCTTAATGTGAGAAATTCCCTTTTCATGAATTCTGAGATAATTTTGTAAACTCATACATGTTGGGAAATGTATAAGACCCTGATGGAATATAGAAATAACATAGATATAGCAGGGTCACTTTACAACTGTGTGTATCCCTTAAAACTATATTTTATTGATAGAACTAGAGATATACACATTTGGTAAAGCCCAGAATGGCCATAATTCACACTAAATTGAATTTGGTTTAAAACGTGGTTCTAGGGGTGTGTTGAAACTGCATTCTAAAATTTCTGCTCGTTCCAGTTTTTGATTACACTATCATGAAAATTTCTAAGTAAGAATTTATTAAATTTAGGTATCTACAAAGAAAATTTAAAATCTTATCACGTCTTCAACGTAAATTTCAATTCTTTGGTTCCATGAAGAATGTAATGAAACTCTTTTTAATATTCCCGTCTAGACAATAAACGTGATGTTCAATAGACTACCCATTTCTAAATCAATGGAAGAATCAAAAATATATGTTACAATACATCTAGTTTCTATAAAAATCATTTGAGAATTCTCAATGAGACGTTTGCCTTAAGAATGAGAAATCCTTAAGATAAATTGTAAGAAACGTAACAGGTTTTAAACAATCAAAAATTCAAACTTACTGGACATTATTAAAAGTTCAAAGGTAATTCTTTCTAAGTAGCAGTGCTACAGATTCAGCATCCCTTAAATTGTATAAAAATGTCTGACGAAACATGTTTACCTAATATTGCTGAAGCAACTTGTAACTAGTTTCGAACAACCCCTTCAGGTAAGTAAGGTGATCTCTGAGGTCATGTGGAATTCAAGTCTTTTATATTTTTACTTCTTCTCATGAGGCTAGAAGACGTAGGTAAAAAGATACAGAGAGCGAAGTCAAGCATAATGTAAATTATTTTATCGGAACATCTCACATAATCTTAACACGATATGATGTGTTTCAATTCTTTTAATTAATCGTCAATAAAAAATCGGAGGACATAAGGTAAATTTACGAGTATATCAAAAATTAGGCTGCATTTACCTTTTATGACGCCATAATTATTGAGTTCACATACGATAACAACAATCGCTAAAACATATCCTATTACCATCCACGCCTTTACAGATCTTTAACTGTCAATGTATATTAGGCTGCAACTAAGCCTCAGGAAAAACAAGCGTGTATATCAGGCTGTAAAAAATGAACAAAATATTGTAATTTCAATGAAACTGTCAGAAAATCGAAAGCCAATGTCTTATGTAGATTATATATCACCGTATGCAACAAAGGATTTGAAATTCGAGTATCAAGCGTAAATTTATACGTAAGTTGATAATCCAAAAACGACAAGAAAAATTTCCAAACTATGCATGTGTGTAATACATTTTCTAACAATAAGTAGCAGCACAAAGGGGCAGACACTTTCTAGCCCATCTTCACTTTCGATTTCCTCAAGTATCCCTAGAATAGGTATCAATTAAGCTTTGTGTACACGGAAGACAATGTTCCAATATAACAAACTTCCTAAAATACAATAGAAATTTAGACTGGTGATGCTCATGGTCATTCAGTGCTCGTCAATAAAACTAAAATGCTTGAATAACCTGCCTGCCATATTTTCATCTTTAAACCAAACAAAATTCATGATAAGAATCGCAACAGCTCAACCCTTTTGTATAAACCACCCCCATGTGCTCACATTACCCGCTTGATTTCGACCGCATACATGAGAAAGGTCTCCTTCTTTTGCAGGATGTCCCAAGTTTAAAGGAATAGAATTAGAACGCGTGTATCGAGATATATACAACTGTAGCCATTGTAAAGTCTCCGAGAGTTGGGTAACACCATGAAGACATGTAAATATAGTAACATGCCCAGTTTGGTGTGAAACACTTTCACGTTTCTTTATCTTAAAAATACAAAATATACATATACATGTACATATGGTGATGGCCAATCTAATATGGAACCCTTTTGTTTTGAACATTATGTGAATAGGGAAATCGGATAAGAACTTTTGTTTTCTATCCGGGTGGTCATTGCCTTTGGTCCGATTACAAGCAAAATTCGTATCCCCTTTTATTTATAATTTAATAAGGGGGTGCTGTAGATCGATAATAAGTATGGCGTCTTTGAAAAAATTGGGTTACTGTATTAGATTTCTACTGAAATCCGGTGAGGTGTAAGATGTCTAATTAGTCCTTCAACATTTTATGATAAATTGAGTGCAGAGTTTGGCTTAAAGGTATGAAGTATGCGCAGAAAATGATAAAATGGAAATTATCCGTACGTTATACTATATGTATTATGTTTGAGTCATTTTTGCGACCTTTGATAAACCTTGACTACTGGATTAGGCAGCTTTTACAGTAAAACTTTTAATACTTTATATAGATATGTATATGGCATTTCGGTTGTATATAGACGATAGTTAAACTTGTAACTGCAAATGTAAGGAAACGAGTACAAAAATAGTTTCCTTAAACTCACTATTATAGCGGACAATCAATCTGTCCTCTAATTTTTCCCTAATTAGGTGCCTAATTTTGATGTACCTACATGTTTTAAATTCAATAGTAGGTACCTAACAGATAACTAACACTTGCATTGTCGTCAAATTAGTGAATTGATTTGAACATAAACTATGAACAAAGATAAATTGACAAACGACTCATTCTTTTTACATTTTCCAAACTCATTATGAATGTTCAACGAAACTATTCACTTCAATTTATAATTACGCTCCAAATTAAATGTGAATCAATAGAGAAAATTTGATATAAGTTATAAGTGATTTTGGTCAACGAAATAATTGCCCAAAGAGGGAACGAAAATGCTTAAAAACTTTTCAGATTGTTTGAATGTTTGATTGCGAGTTGATTAGAGGTCCAATTTTGTAATGTTAATTTCAGATACGACGTCGGATATGATGAGCGGCAATGGAGTTTTCCAAGTCAAAACCGACACATTCGAAAATCACAATTTTCCAAAGTTAGTTATTTGGGCCTTGGATGACATAACTACTTCCCTTCTATTATGTCCATCCAGTAGTGTACATTGATGGTCTTATTTTTCTTTTTGTTCTTATATGTTATTTACACGTGTTTGGGCAATAGTTGCTTATGTACAACAAAAACTTTTCCAGAAGCAAAACAACAAAAGCAACAATTCACATCGGCAATTTTAGAACAATCTGCAGAACTATAAATCTCTTCTCTAGAACCACATCTGTCTCCACAGACTTCCCTCTTATGTGAACTGAAACTTATAATTTTATGTAAAATTCAAAACTTTATATATCTTCATGTGTAGGTATCTACAAAAAGCTTTGTGAAAAGATAGGACGTCTACCGAATAATGCTATGAATACAATAATACTAGTTAAAAGTTTCGGAAAATTATTGTAGAGAAGACGTCGAAGTGAAACCTCTAAGTACACCCCAGGACACTGAATTTGATGAAACCGCATTCCAAAATCTCGAGATATTCTCACGACATCGTTTCCGAAAAGTGCAAGTAGATGCACCATCTTCATCTTCATTCAAGTCCTCACCCTATCTTTCCACGTTATGCTTGTGTGACAAGTCACAACCCGGTTAGAAAAAAACAGCATGGAATTATCCGGAAAAAGGGTTGAAATATGGAATATTCTCAGCTTCTCAGATACAGATATACCGGTTCGGGTTCATTTTTCTTTCCGTACCCGACTATAACCAACTGACCGGAGGTCAATTTTGGTCAGATGAAGTAAAATTGTGAGAAAGTTTTGAGATTTGCGTCCGTTACGTTGGATGCTGCTGATTCCAATGAAACCGGACTGGTTCTTTCAAGGCAAGGCCATATCAAACAAGAGATAAATTGACAATGGATGTATGCAAATTTGCTGCTTGAAATACTTGATTTCGGTGATGATAGTTTTATTTGAAAAAATCATATATGCCGATCTCTAAGAGACTTTTTGTTATCTTCAACAGAATTTTTCTTAGAATGTTCTCAATATATGTATGGTTTATTCAACTTTCATACGCATCGAAGGAAAGTACGAAGATGAAAAGACGGACTAATTTAATTAATGAATGCGTTAATGTATAATGATATTAACTTAACTTTTCTATATTAAAACATTCCTTAGATATAAGTACTACGTATTAAATAACATAATACCATAAGCTGCACTGCAAACCGAAGTGTGTGTATGAATTCCATATTTCGCGCAGTTTTTGGTGTGTGATTAAGATAAGGTGTTTGAAAATAACACAGTTGAGTCAAATAGTATATTAATTTCACACACTTGTCTGTATGAAAAATCAAACACGTTTAAGTGACTGTATGAAAAATCAAATCAATGACACGTTTTAAGTGACTGAAAATCATTCATCCGGTGTTATTTCCCACACATCAAAAAACATAATGCAGAAAATAGATATATAAAACAAAAGTAACATATCAATGAAAATTATTGGCTTGAACTATGTATAACTCTTACCTATGTAACAAACTTTTTAATTAGCATTAGTAACTCTAATTGTATTATGTTTATAATTTCGCAATTATCATAATTATGAAAATTATAAAATATATTTATGAATATGCAAATCGAGATATATCTTATATTAAATCCTTATCATTAAGTAATGAGCGAATTAAATTTTTCAAACAAGTGGTTCCAGTGCATTATAATGCAAGTCCAAGTTCTTTGCCAAGGAAACATTTCGGTTATAAGGATTAACATTCGCGTCCAGCATTTTGATCCTAATCATTTCTATTTTTAGATCCTTGTCTTAAGTTTTTTTTAAGATAATTTGTTTCGAGGGTTGTGCTTTAACACAATTTTGTAGTTTTTACAAAAATGATTTAGTAACGAACCATGACGCTCTACGGATCAATTTACGTAGTCCTTTCAAGTATTCCTCAACTAGCGGATCTCTTCATAAATTTTTTCATCAAGTGCATTTTAAGGAGCGCGCATATGAACAAATGCGTGGAATGTTACTGCGGATTACGTAAGTAAATTTAAGACTTGACCAGACTAGTGATTAACAACGTCGCTTTCATGACACCTACGAGAATGGCAACAATCAGCATCTGCTGAGCAAATCAGATGGGTGTTCGCAATGTTGCAATTGGGCGCATTTTGGCAAAATTACCCTACCAACCTTCCCAATTATTTAGCCTCTGGGGGTACCTCATTTTGCCGCAGGGTTGGGCAACGACTTTGACTTTTTATACTCCAATGTTTACAAAAATTTAAGTGTAACACAATTGTGCTTTAAATTATGAAATTTTTAAAACCAAGTATTTAAGTAAGATTATATGTATACATATAAGCCCAGAATATTTCCAAACTTTTTGTCCTTCAAACGTTAAATAACCCAACTTTCCCGTATCTCACGTACAATGTAACTGTACATACGTATGTACAACCTAGAATTATGCAATAAACGATTTTTAAACCAGAAAAGTTTTAGTAGTTCCTCTGAAGACATGTTTTCAACCCATGGGAGCGATCATAATCTTGAGCGTGTGCCTAAAATGTATGTACATACTTCATGTGTAAAAGTTCCAATTGTAATTAATTATCGCAATTAAATGCTTTTCCAAATTGTTCGGTGGACAAATTGATAGAGACAAGAGACTGTGTAAACATATATAGACATGTATATAAAAATAGAGAGGAAGGACTCTTGTTTGCTTAAGCTTTTTTAGCCATTAAGGGAAATTTGTGAAAAATAATTCAGTGATTATTATAATTATCTATCTAAAAAATGCAATGTCCCGTATTTAGATTGAAAAAATGATTTTCAGGATGTGTTTTCGCGCCTGGAGTCTGGTCACCAATTTATGTCACTACAGTGAACTTTGAATAATGATGCGTTTTTAATATTGTTATGTTAATAGGGTTATTTTATGCGTTGAGTGTTTGCCTTCAAACAGAAAAGTAATTCTACCTAAGTATTTTCACATTAAAATTAAAGGTTCTTATTAATAATTATTGATGTATTTTGATCATATGAATTTCAATTGCTGTAGAATAAATTGAAACAATATTGAATTATTAACTTATAATATTTTTAAAAATTCATTATATCTCCGTAGTCGATTTTGACTTGTTGCTTTTAATGTGAAAACTTCTTTCTTCTTGTTGAGTATGTACATTAATAGCCAGTCGAACTTTCTTGTGTTACAAAATACCGTCATATTTCATATATTCTTGTGTTACAAAATAACTACCAGGACCTGAAGTGAAACAATATAATATTCGACGAAATAAAAGTAAAAACCGGTATTAATTTCAAAACCGAACAAAAAAATAAATACATATATCGTCTGATATGAGTCGTAAATATGCACGGAATTGTAAAAAGCTTTTTGCATGAAAACAAATTTAGAAAATTTAAAATGTTCAGTGCCGCACAAATGTCAGAGCTACGGCAGAATCGAAGAAGAAATGAAAAAACGGCGCAAAACAATAAACGTGTGAGTTATCTATTCTGAAACCGTACTACTCTAAATAATCATTGTATTAAAGGGATTGATTTATGTACATGCTAATAAGAAACATTTATTGTAATTTTGCGCGACGTTTTCACGCAAAATCTACGGCGCGGACCTTGAATACGCCCTGGTTTTTGTTTAACTTTTTTCAAAATCAAATACTCTAAATTTATTACATTTTTAATCAGTAACAACGTGAGCTTGTAGGATAAAACACTCAAATGTATTTTAGACATAACATTGTATATTTCTAATATTATAACAATAAGAAGATTTTGGATTTAGAAAATTTAAAATAAGTGTTTACATAAATAATGTTTTTCTTACTGTAAATGTTTTTTTCGCGAAAAAGTGAAACTTCTGATATTTCTACTTTTATATATAACTCTTTTCAACATTTATAAGTTTTTCTGTGTTTAGAAATGCTAAAAACGTTTAGAAACAAAACGCCCAGGTGTCTGAAATTGTGCAACTAAACACTTAATCCGTAAGACATATTGTGTGTTAAGCGATTCGTTTCTAAACATATTGTCCATTAGATACTTTAAATGTTTTGGAAAAAAACACTTTTTAAGCACTTTTTAGATAATGAGAATTGCAGCGATATAGGAATGGTTTTATTTACCTAATATTTAAGATTTCTTTCAAAATAGGTAAGATAGGTAACTGGCCGTATCTTCGTATGAGACGATTATTTATTTTTTGATTTATATTTTCACGCGCGAAGCTATCATCTGCCGCGTTATAAATTATTGTCTGGAAAAATATGTATGTTATGCTACTGAAAGTTTTAACTGAAATTTTTCTTGATTGTCCTGAAAAAAAGTTCTTAAATCTTTTATTACGAAAATAGTAATGTTTGGAAAATTGCGTAAGTTACATTTGGAGAGTCTGGACAATGTACATAGGTGTCTAAGGGTTCATTCTTTATAGTAATTTCATTTGAACAGATATTCGCAGGAAAATGAATCGTACCTAGAAATTAAATTGCAATGCAATCGTCAAGATATTGACAATCACTTACCTAAAACAATTTGAACATTATATTCTTAAATCGTGAATTCGCCTCAGAATTTTTCAGCTCTTGACAGATTAGAAATTTTTGGTATTTAAATTAACTCTGAAATTTGTTGCAGTATTTGAACTCGAAAAGATTTCTTAAGAAGTAAGCGATGGCCAAGGGATGGCTTTCTGGTGCCGAGGTGTTTGCTGAAAATTTAGTAGAAATGGAGGAGGACGAGAGCTGTTCACGTGATATAAGCTGAAATATTTAGCCACTATAGGCTTAAATTTTCGTTTATTTTGTAATCAAGTCCGCGTCAAGCTCAAGCGGTGAATAGTGCTGGTCCGAAAGGGTGTGTGACCCTTCATACCGATATTGAATTTAGTTCAGACGGAGAGTACAATAACATTTTGTCAAACGTATTTGTACCGTAGCCTGTAACCCTTCTTCATTGACGCAGCTATTTATACTTGTGTAATTCAATTTAAGGTTTTCTCTTTTCTGTCCTTAACACGTTTGACCTGGAATTCAATTGTGACCTACCCTTCATTATATGTTGTTCTTCGACGAGGGTTACATTCTATCTAATATCAGAGACTCTCATTCGTTGAGTGATGAACGAAAGCCTTTGTAAGGAGGAGTTTTATAACAAAGGAAACTTATACACTTTCGTTCACTGTGTAAACACAATAAAACATTTGTGTAGTTATAACATACGCAGATAAAATAAGACGTATCACACAAGGGTAAAGAAAATGGACTTGATGAGTTGGAAATAACGTGTATCCTTTTTGGTTCGAAAGCTTCTGCTTTAAGGACTTAACAAAGCGTAAATAGTTATTTTTATTTAACATCAAAGAACTCGTTCCTTTTTAATGGTTCACTAATTAAGTCTCCGATCCTACTGGGATTAATAACAATAAGAATTTTAGTAACTTTTTCACGAAAATATGGATGGCCCAATTTAACTTCGGTATTTCTCCCATATTGACCTTTGTCCAAGCACCTTAAAAATACTTTTCAAGCCTTCACTAATGGAGAAACACATGTAGGTTACACATTTTTTATCCTTCAAATTCTTTGTGGTTTGAGTGTGGGTTTATTGGACCATTATTTAAAAATTAATTATTAAAAACTTTATTGCGCTGAGGTCAAACATGATAATGAAAAATAGGAGGATATGTTTCATTTTGAATTCTTTCTTTTTCTAATATAAAGAAAAAAATACAAATGCAATTAATTATAATTTTCATTACATTTAGATATTATATTATTTAGTTCGCAAAAAATATTTTAAAGTATATATATTTGTGACACCTATAATTATAATAAAAATTTCGTATATTATTTTAAGTATACAATTGATAAATTTATATGAGATATTTAATATTGTTCCTTGAGATTCGAATTTGATTTGGCATAAAAACTATATCAGTCACAAAATATTTTAAAATAAAATGGATTGAGTGTTTATCAGCACAAATCTAGACCCTGGGGTGTTTTGATTCTAAGCATTTCAAGTACATATTATTAAATGCAAACAACAGTCAACTTGGTCTGGAAATATAATTTTTTTAGGTTTTAGTCTTAACATTATTCACTTGAACTATTCATCAGAATGCCATATGCAATCAATTTTGATTTGTATTAAATTGTTTCTAGCAAATTGGATAATTAATTATTAGGATAATAACAATTTATTAGCATAATAATGATTTAACAGTTTTCTATGGCAGGAAGAAATTTTAAAATTTAAATTCTTCATAAAAGTATTGCGGTTGAAGTGCTTGAAAATATCAGGCCGAAAACTACGGATTATATTATCTCTAGAAACAATGCCCTAAGAAACTCCAAATTGATGATCCTGTTTGTCTTTTCTGTTATTCAGATAGCAATTGAAATTCGTAAGTAAAAATTATAAATTTGAATATCAACGCAACAGTTCGACGACAAAGATCATAAGCCTAGAGCGTTTTGAAACTAGACTATTTGGTTTGCAGCGAGCTCATCCAGGTTATACAAATGATCCATTATCTACTGGTGTCCAATGTTGGAGCAATGGTCTGGTACTGTGATCCATGACTCGTCAAATAATTTTTAACAGTATTTGGTCCACTGAAGCTTTCGATTCATTGATCGGCCACAAATGTCAACAACAACTACTGGGAGTTAATGAAACATACCGGCCCATGCAGCTACAGCTATTGTACCTATGTATTTAAAAAAGATATTTGTATTAAGTTTTGAATAATATTTACAAACTGATTTGTTACCTTTAAAGAGTTTTTTATTCCTTAAATATTTTTGAGAACACATAAGCGTATAATTTCAAATAAAATTTTTTTTTCCTTGTAGATATTTTGCAGCCACCTCTACAATACCTTGCTCCAGATAACCACCCTAACAGTTTTCCATTCGCTCAAGACACTGCGAGTCTTTCGGAAATTACCCCTAGATACACAAATAATAAGAAAGTGTGAAAAGATTAGTTTTCGAATTCTTTTCTATTTCTAGGACACAAACATTTATTTAGATAGATCTAAAGATATGATAAATATATAGATATGGTAGATATGATCTAAACATTTGTGCGTACATAGATGTCACGCTTTGATTATGTACAGCGTACTTATACAGTCATCTGTAACAGAAAGTTAACCTCCTAAATTTGATAATAAACACTCAATTGATTTACCTCTTTTTAATTTTTCTTTATATTTTGTGTTTTCTTCTGTTTCGATTCTTGTAACTCACTTGAAAAAATCTACTCAAATTCGTTGTTATTATAGTTTCTAAGTACACTGCTTGGGATAAATTACATTCTTAAGCTGTGTGCTAATCGGCGTCATTTCAGTACAAAAGTTCATTTCGAATATCATTTCAATCTGAAATTTGCATTTCATCGATAGTTTCGGTAGCAGTTATGCATCAAACAAAATGGGTAAGCGTAAGTATACGATACAATGGAATCATTTAAATATATTTGTTGAATAATATAAGTAAGTACATGAAAAAATTAAATTTAAAAAAAGTGCAAGCTTTTTACGAGTCTTCTGAAACGAAAAGCTAAAGTGGATTAGTACACCTAGGCATTCGAAGTGACAATCGATATGAAATTAATATAATGTAACGCGACATTGCCGTGCACGAGCTATGAGAACTGACACAACACGCCATCTCGTAGATCCCGCGCGAAAAGGGCGAACTTGTGTATGGCAACACGGCTGTTTGGTGAAAAAGGAAACCAAGTAACGACCGTTAGTTACTAGGTGGACTAGTTTTTGGTTTTGGAGAGAGCTGTCAATCAAAAAAGTAGTACGGAAGAACGATAGAAAAAAACACGCATAAAAATTGGTTACACTAATATAAATTGAGTGCAAATTCAACGAAAACGAAGACATTTAAGAACGGCAAACGAAGTGGACTCAGCCCCATCAGATTCCGGTGCCAGAAAGAAGTTTCTCTACCGCTCGGCAAACTCAACGCACCAGGAAGGTACCAGCAGCACCACCACGCCAAAAATTTGTTACAATAATTATATATTTTCTAAATTTTACAGGAGGAAGATATGATTGATTATCTTGGTCACTAAAATGAATTTTTGTGACTGAACTTGTTTGTGATTTCTTTGCATGATATCCTGAAATCATTATTCTTCAGCCAATAGACACTCAGAAGTCAATGGCAAGATATCAAATTATTCCGACTTTGCAAATACGCGGTATTGCAAACTGCTCTTACGCGCTTTTGCAGTCGCATCGCAAACCCAAGTGTGTGATTTTCAATCACTTTACGTGTCTAAATGTCTGTAGGCACTCTTTACACACTACGAAGTGTGTGAATTTAATCACACAAAATCTTTGACTCAAATCACACATCTAAAGTGTGTGATTTTTAATTTGGATGCCTCTAACGTAGGTATTAGTGAAAACAATCATTTACATATACATAGATACACATGAAATATTTATTGAATATTTAAATTACATCTTAAGCTTAATTTTTATTAAATATAATACTTGGCGCATCATGTAAGCTGTATGGACAATTTCCTTTAACACGACTCACGAAAATCCACGAGATGGGGAATACCTAAAAGGACAATGTAAATTAATTAGATAATTCAAAGAACCAATGAAAATCATATTAATCACATTTATTTTAAAAGGCATTCATATACATACAAACATGCATACCTATTTCAAATCTATTCCCGAAAGTAGTGACCTGGTTGGCACAGGGATATACAGTTTGGGGAATTTCTGAAAAAAATTATTTAAATAAGTTATATAGTTAGTAAATCCAATAAGACTTAAATTTACTTACGTAATACGCAGTAATATTCCACGCACTTGTTCAAATTCACAAGTTGAGCAATACCTGAAAGGACTATGTCAAATAAATCAAAGAAAATTAATTATACTTACGTAATTGATCCGACGTGGTTCGTGCTTTGTGACCAATAAATTTTTAAAAATCACAAAATTGCATCAAACCAAAATATTCGACACAGTTTTTCGACAAAGATTTCAGATAACTATCTAAAAATAGAAATTTTTAGGATCAACATGTGGGACGCGGAAGTTGGTCCTTATATACCCAAATATTTCCTTATTATTCCCTTTACCGTGTGACTGAAAATGACGTGTGTGAAATAACACCAGATAACTGATTTTCAGTTATTTAAAACGTTCACACTTTTAACGTGTGATTAAACTAAACCACGAGCAATTGTTTGATTTTGGTCACATAGGCAAAGTGTGTGAAATTAATATACAATCAAAATGATCTGTGTGATTTTCAAACATTTTATTTGAATCACGCACCAAAAAACTGTGCGACAGTGAAATTTACACATGTCATCACAAACTTTGGTTTGCAGTAAAGCCGCGGCGACATGTAAGTACTAAAGTTTTCGTCAATGGAATACGACTGAAACAGCTTCATGTTTTAATTATTGATATGCTAATAAAAAATTTAAATTTTTATCGTTATGTTCTTGGAATCATAGAACGCCAATTGGTTGATGAGAAGCTACGTTAAGCGATAGGAATATAAGTATGATTGATACAAAACTACTAGCTATCAAATGTATCAGATTTCTGTATAATATTTGCTGGGGAGTTGTTCCTTTCACCTCGAAACCTTATGCCGGATCCACACGCTTCCCAAACCTATACAAGCGATCACAAGGTCAAATGTGTGGATAGAGCGTTTGGTTTGGCTTGTGTAGGTTTGCAAGCGCTTGCAGGTGTTTCCATAAATTGTCGGTTTTTCGACACAAATCAAACGAATTTCCCGCAAGCGATTGCGACGTTTGCGTTTAAATAGTCGTGTGGCGAGGTGTGCACCTTGCGACAAACGCCAAACGTGTGGATTCGACATTTTCCATTTGAAATTGAAACCCTTTAGGTTCGAGACTATTTTCGCGTAAAAGGACGTCCTACTTAGGTGTCTTATCGATGACTTTGCTATCCTTTCTGCCCTGTAATTGGTTCTCTCACACAGCTGAGCCCTGCTTTAACTAACATTATCATATCGTAAAGGGGAAGTACATTATATCAAGTGATAGCAATAAGAATCAAGTTCCTTTTCTGAACGAAAAACTGAATAAATTCACAGGCAAACTATGCTTTAATGTAAGCAAATTGAGAATGTCAAGGCAACTTAATCATTTTGTTTGTTTAACGATTGACAGCATAAAAGCACCCCGATTAATTGAAATTTTCGTCAGGGGAAAAAGTTATGAATTCTTGTTGACACTAAATTCGTCTCATCTAGAAGTCAATAGATGGCAGCACAAAAATTTCCCATCCCTTATATGTCGGGGAAATATGGTACTGCAGTTCAGTTTTCGAAGGGGTTACTCATCCAGGACTGAAACCTGATTATTTTATACCAAAAGTAGTCTATAGAGGGACGTTAGGTTTCTAAGAGCACAAATACACATGCACAGATGTAATAATGAAATTCAACTACACAGGGTGATTGTTCCCTAAATATGTTTCTTTTATAAATTCACTTCAAGTCTGGCAGCACTACAAGACTGCTAGAGTAAATCTTCAATGACTTTATATCAGTCTTCTACACTTGCATATTTTGTAGATATCATTGATCAAGCAAATTTATAGAAAACCGTTCCACCTGATGTGAAATTCCTAAAAATAAATTAAATATAAATTTGAATTGATAAGTAGGTATTAGGTATTCTCCGCATAATTTACCAAAAAATATTTATAAATAGTTTCTTCCATAGTCTGGAGATCCTAGTATCGCGGATAAATTATTTATCTTGATTGAATTTGCTTGAGAAATGTACATGTAGGTAGATATTAATACCTTTTGAATATATAATTTCTAGTTGGCTTACTCTCCAAATATGCTCCAAGTCTAAGAAATGAACACACAAACTTCCAATGATGATAGTTCGATTTGTACCTGTAGAAATTAAAAATTAGAGCAAATGTACTTTGTTTTTGTGTGGACGGTTACTTTGGTGGCATAATCCGACAGCTTTTAAAGCTACCAATAATTTGTAAAAATGCTTTTCTCCATACATGTAGTTTTTATATAACCGAAATTGTTATTTTTTGAAATTAATTACACCAAAACAGCAAATAAAATTATGTTAATTTATAATTAGTGATTTGTTTACATAAAAATAACAATTCTGTTAGAATATGGATAGTGGCTTTGTTGTTGCTTGCAGTGCATTAACACCATCTATACCTACTCCTGCTTATTGTAATATTCTTCATGATGTTGTTTTTTGTGCTTATGAATAATGCATTGCTCACAATTATCTGCTATTAAAATCAAGTCGGGAGATTCCCTTTCAACAAAGTTTAATCACGTCAGGGTAGTTCAGTTTACAGCTCCATATGTGCATATACGAGTATGTAGGTACCTCCAATTGCAATATCGACTAGAAAGAAGTGAAAATATTTTCATTATTGGATTTTCTGAATGATATGGGCAGGTGGGGAAAAAAGGGGGGGGGGGGCATAAAACAGCATTTGTTTCAGTGAACTAGTATTATTAGAATTTTTGTAAATTACAATTTCCTGATTCTTCAAATACGTCATGACCAGAAGTAGGTGGTTAATGCTATTATTGTAGATAGCCTACCTGCTCTGTGCTGAAATGGAATTAAATTTTACCTTCCAAGGACACATACCTTCCAATGGTTGTAGGTAGTGAGTTATGAAAGAAGTGTGATAGTGTGAAGTAAATCAAATTCTTTCATTTTGATTTAAAGTACTTCTTACTATCACGAACAGTGAAATAAGAAGCATCATCGTGATGACGGTTCACTAGGAGCCTATCGACATAAATGTCGTGAAAGTTGTTAGTCTATGTAGGTAAGAGTTAAAAATATACGGATTCATTTTTCCAAATTCCTCCTTTTGTCAAAGGTTTCGCAAGTGTTCCTAGTCGAACCAGTGGTTGCTGTTTTCATATAGAATCATCATTTCTATATAGACTACTATGTGGCCGAGGAAATGTCGCCGTATATGACATGACATGCTCAAATTGAAACAAAAAATTTTCACCCAGAGAAGGACTTCTAATTCACACCACAATGGTGGAATCCTTGGATACTGACTGAGATATATGCGTAATACAAATAAAAAACTCCGCCTTGTTTTTCAACCTTTTTTCCAACCAACAGCTACCATGACGTCACGGTATTGATTTTTTGCGTGTGCGCTAGTCAGAGAGTGTTATGGAATCGTCACTCCACTATCATCACCGCCGTCATCCGCGAATAGACTCATTCCATCAGAGCAATGGTTTATATGAATTCAACGCAGGGATGACGATTGCGTACCATCCGGTATGTCATTCTTGTACCGCTGACGCCATCTTACCACCTGCTACTGCAGAGCCACCCTTAACAGAACAAAATTTTTCCAACATACGAATGGACTGCCTGAATCCACAGAACATTTTTAGTCGGATTCGCATTCACCCGTTATACCCGTTACATTTTACGTTATATCCGTGTTACGTACCTACCCTTCTAGAGTTTGGGGTATGATTCAGCTTCTATGTGCACCCTATGTGAGTGAAATTGTGGTAAGCTCCGCCTAGTAATTTCAAATTCAAAAACAGACTTTTTGTGTACTTTCTCACTCGCTGCATACACAGACTAAGTAGACTTTTCTTTTTTTCACATAAAAACGAAAGGTTTTTTTGTTCACTCTTTCATGTTAAGAGGCACACCATTTTATATTCACCCTCTTTAAATAGCTCCCAAGCCAAAATGAAAGTCCAAGCACAAGTACGCATATGAACAAAGTTTAGGGGTGGAAATTACAAAAAGGAATGACTGGTTAAGAGAGTAAATTACTTTTGCACATTCAACGTGAAATCATACCAATAGCCGGAATACAGGATAACGTTCAGGGGCATGAGTATAGGTACTACTTACATATATAGGTATGTGTTTTTACCCTCGTCAGGATTTCTTGGCTTGTCCGCCATCTACTTGGATTCTACAACAAAGGGTGAAGTAGAATAAGTCATGGAAATTAAATTCTTGATAAATGATGGGAGATGAGGAGAAATGGTTATGGAAATTGTGCGTGAATTCAAATGTTTGTGCATATAACATAGTGGGGGAGAAAATATCCTTAAAGACTAGACAGCTCTCCATAAAAGGAAAAGAAAATAATCAGCCGTGTGGGTTTGTCTTCCACTTTCCCTAGTCAATTCTGACGCCAGAGATTTTATATTACGAGTACCTTTCTGTAACTTTCACTTTTTTGTTATTTAAACTTTGTATTGAATCATGAAATGTTGTAAGGCTTTATTCCCCTGGAGTATTCTGATGAATTATGAGAAGAGTCTACTCGTCTCATGTTCGATTCGTATAGAACGGATAATTCTGTGAGATACTGCGGTGAGTTCAAACTTCCGCTCTACTTCCATTCTCACTTCATTGAGACACCCGATATTTGAAAAAAGTCTGGGGCCATATTTCGAACGGATGAACCAGCAAATCATGATTAATTGGTGTATACAGTCACGTGGGA
This sequence comes from Chrysops caecutiens, assembly GCA_963971475.1. Lineage (NCBI taxonomy): Eukaryota > Metazoa > Arthropoda > Insecta > Diptera > Tabanidae > Chrysops > Chrysops caecutiens. The sequence goes on along the minus strand of OZ020570.1, from coordinate 24,353,215 downwards.
AGTCATTTTTCATTGTTGCTCTTGGTAGTGTTATTGATTCTAAAAATGACTGTAGCGAAAGCTTTCATTAGAACACTTTGTTAATTATCCAACTTAATGAACAAGAAAATTTGTTAAAGTCCAGTTTGCCTATCGTCCCGAAGCTCTGTAGAATGCGCGAGTGGGGAGTGATGTGGAATGGAGTTATTGCTACTTCCGTTGAGTGAAAAAATGGTAGTCTTCACAACCAAAATGTACTTTCCGGGGAATACAAGACAAAGCCAACAATTCAAAACTTCAGTCCTGCGCTTATAATTTATGATGATTAATTTGCATGAGAAATATACGAAGATGGCGTGAACTGTCTCGAATAACAAATGATTACCGTGATATATAGGCAACAAAAGAGTTGTATGCACAAAGCCATAGAAAAAGAAACCTCTGAAGATTAATCAAATGCTTTTCAAATGGAACTCTTTCCCTTATCCATATAGGATTTACCAGTGTACAGCACCATAATATAATAAAAAATTCTATCTATTGCTTTCACCTACTACCGATCTTGTGATTCTGATATATTGTGAAAGGTTACAGCGAATTTAGGTGCCAACTTCTTCCTCAACTGGTTTGAATTTTGAACCATCTATAGGTTCGTTTTTGTTTAAGAGCTCCTTCAAAAGATGAGGCTTTGAAAACACTCTGGACTACTTGCACCTGAGAGAAACGGGATGCACTAGTGTTTCATATGGTTGATTCATTCCTTTAAATTGAAATCGAAATTATATTATTGGAGATACGTTACATGGAAGTAAAGGAGACGGTTATTATGGGAGCAGTTGTGTGTATGCAACCACGATATCCAGCATCTCTAAAGCAACAAACTTGCTCAATTTGTTGTTGTTCAATGTGTCAAATTGAGTTGAATCTGAGGAGTTTATTTGTAACAAAACGAAAATTGTAGTGGTGCATTATATCCCATTAGGTCAATCTTGCCCACGAAATAAATTATCAACATTAGGTGGATTGGAACGTCCATAATGCCTTAGTGGTTTTTATTGTTTCTACGATATTTCTGCAAAGACCTACTAAGCTTCAGGTAAGTGCATGCGCAAAAAGAATTCTTCACAATTCTTATAGCGTTTGTAATTGAATTGTACAAGATCGCTGATATGATTCCATTTTGAGTGAGTCTAAGTAACTATTTGAACTAATTTATATTAATTGTTAAATTGTTTTTATTACTCCATCCCGAATCCATTGTTTTTTTATTCAAGTAGTGAAGTGTTGTAATATTCGCAGAAACATAGCTGCGTAATTGACACAGATACTCAAAGATTTGCATTGATTCTTAAGCAGCATGCAGGGAGAAACGTTAAGATTATGCTCAATGTTGTCATGTTATTGAAGTAGGTCGCCCTATTCTGACATAAAACGTTGCTATATAGAAATGGAAGTGACCTTAGTGGCTGTACTGAATGTACTTAATTTGAAGTTGAGATTTATAGGTGAAGGTAATCAAACCAAAGAACGGAAATATTTTAAAATGTATGCCGAGGAAAACATTTACATTTTTCGTTATCTTTCAAAAACCCTTTACAATTGGCCCTAACTCTTCAGTGTTTGGAAAAATTGTTCTACACAACTGATACTTTAACAGAACGATCTCGTAATTGTTGAATGATCTTAAAAGCCAAGAACAAAATATGGTAAAACAAATTGAGAAAGTTGTAAAGCGGTAGCTTCAAGATATAAAAATTTCTATTCGAGATTTCATTATTAGAAAAACTATCAAGTCTACCAATAAATTCAATAATGCGAGCTAAACTCAAAAATGATCACAGGCATTTAGAATATTCGGATAATTTACGTTTCATTGTGAATCAACGTTAATGATTATCGTGTGATACGAGAGGGAGAAAGAGGATCTAGCATGTAGATCATGAAAGCTTTAAGCTTTAAACTTCAAGATACTCTACTGGTTTTTCTTAAACGATTCATATGCGGAGTAGAAACTACGAAATTTAGAAATTTAATTTTCAAAATTATTATTGACACTTATATACTATAAGCACGTTCATCTAGCCCATTTACCGAGCTTCGTATGTATATATATATTAATAACATTCTGAATTTGTTGCAGAATCAGAAATAGTGTGGCCATATCCTTTGAGATGCTTTGAAGTTTTCTTACTGAAGCTTTTCAAGTAATTTTAATGTCTCTAAAAACATACCAGAAAGATATTTGGAAAAGGTTAAAATTTAAAAGCTGAAATCCATCATTTCATGCTCTATTATAATTTTCATTTAGTTAGGTATATAAACGAATTAAATTCATGTACTCAAATGATATGACAGTTGTTATAAAATTGACTAAAATATGATCTCAACGACCACCGTCGGTTAGAAGTTAAGTTATTGAACTTAACTTAAATTATTGAAATTGGTATTAACCATTTACTACATACATTAATAACTTGATTAAAAGACAATCTGCTTGATTTAAACTAGTCACTTGCAATTATAAAATAGAGTCAAGAAAGCAGCTTAGCGAAAGTGTATACCTAAGTATGCGTTTTGGTGTAATTAAACTGGCGTGGCATATAAGATAAACTGTCTGTATGTATTCGAAAATGAATGAACATTCACAGTCTAATCGGTTTTAACCTACACACTAATGCTGTTTTGCGCCTGGCTAATTTCAACAATGACAGGCCAGTATTATGAGAACAATGTATAACAAAATCACTTCTAAACTCAAGATTCTAGTATTAACTATCAATATCAGCTGTGGACGAACTTGACAAGTGATATAATTGTTTTCATAATTGTGTTTGGATGACAGAAATTGTCTAGAAGAATCGATATATAGTCATGTACCTACTGTTACAAGCCTGAAGCGTACAAATGCGTCTATACACTAAATGGTGAAGTACATGTGCATTGAATCCATCTTTACACACTTTCATCAATTTGATTCACTTCACATTTTTGAACTTGATATATACACTCTCACACACCTCGAATCTAAGCTTGACTTTGCGGACTTTCTTCTCTTCAATATCCTACACTGCTGGTTCTTGAACTATTCACTTAACCACTTGTGGACGTTTTACCTTGAACTTGGAATATTTAGATGACCATTATGTAACCGTGTATCTTATGAAATATTCCCTGGGAATGACGTTATTTGTAACGAAAAGTACCTTAAGAAAATTAAACTCAAGCTGAAAGTTGAGAGTAGAATACTAAGGACACAATAATTTACCAATTCTCTGATGTTTGTTGACCACTGCAACTTTACTGTTCATGTCACATAGTTATACTGCACACCAGACAAATATCCCCAATCATATGCATGTGATCGATGAAACAAAATACAGGAAAACCTCCACCAAATTTTACCCACTCCCCATAAACAATCGAACCGTTTTCATATTGATATGCACAAACACAATTCAACAAACAATCACATTTGTACATTTCAGATTTCGAGTATGGGTTTGGAACTCCTCCTCATTGGTTATAGATCGAACCTGATGGGTATCCTGGACGTCAGGAAAACTCGTACAACCAATTCAGGTGTACTCGTATGTCCCTATTAACGAATGTATTCCCTGATGAATGCAAGTAAGCGTAGCTGTTTTTAACTTTTTCGTAGAGATAATTTTGTTTTCCTGCTGTTGTCAGTCTGTCAATTAGATTTATCGGCATGAATGCCATGAATTACAATTGACGAGTACCGCGAAATTATGACAAATCCTTAACATAATATGCTTAGATGAATTATTAACTATCCTTTGCCAGGATTCTTGGAACTGATGTCGAGGTTATTTTGTAATCAATTAAGTGTTAAGTAAGAACTTGATATTATAAAAACGAACTTATGATAAAGAATGGAATTTGGTATACTATAGAGGAATTATAACATTATTACGCCTGGATGCTGTTGCATTTGATTTTCACTTATTGTTTTTGTATTCTCGTACGTCATTACAACGGACGTATTGTATGAAAGCTTTCCACCTCGAGCGTCGTAATATCCCATTTGAAACAAAACGAAAACCACCCAGCTTGTAGATATTTCAATTTCGGCGTCTCCCTATTATTGCAGAACAGATGCACCCCTTGTACTTGCATGCACTAAAAGTCCGGCATTTTTTCGGTAGCTCTTTGATCTCGATATCCTGTACGGTTTTTGATTCTTTCATTCTCTATTATGCTGGAAGCTCCCGGTGTAAAAACAGAACTTGTTAAAAGTTTTTCACTTACAATCAAAGCTCAATGTTTAGAGAATTCCTGCAAGTATGGGATTGTGATGCAGCCAGCCGTGCAATCACTAGTGATTGGAATGAAATTTTTATGTAGCCAAAGCAATCATCGTTTCCACTCGACTCCTTCAATTACTTTTGTGGCAACGTTTGAGTTACAGATCCTTCTAAAAAAGTGTTGCGAGTCTCTAACATTATTAAAGTTTTGAATCATAAACGGTTTTTCAAAAACCGAAATGTAATAACTTTGGTTTTAGCCTGTTTATTTTCTTTGCATTTAGTTTCAATGAAAACCTGGACTGAACATAAGTTTCGCCAACTGTTGCATTATATAGCCAAATACCTGTGTTAACCAAGAAACAATTATTTTCATTCACTAAATCATTTGTATCTATCTTAAATCAAACAATTCTGAATTTTATAAAATACAATAGTTATTACAGAGAGAGATTTGATTAATCAAATATTTATTATGAATAAAGTTTCCATTTTCTTGATTTTTAGCTAATTACTGACTAATGGCAACAGGAAAGTTTCAATTCATTTCAAACCGATTTGTAAACTCTTAAATTTATATATTTAATCAACACTTGATAGCTTTCAACTGTGGTTTAAATCTTTTAGAATTCTGCACCAAACGGGCGTTTCTTATACCATGTGTTCGTAGCATATATAACATTTTACTGCCAGTTCTCCAAAGGCACTGATGAAACACTCTGTATCCTTGACGTTTATCATGCAGATAGTCAAAGCAATCGTCAAGTTTGTCAAAAGCATATTTCAGTAAACTTTCATTCTGGGCGGCTGATGGTGGCACACCGGATAACACCAGGTGAAAAATATAATCTGCCAAAGCAGCAGGTCGGGTGTAAGTGTTTGTATATCCTCTTCTAATAGTCTCACTTGAGTAGTATTTCCGCCATCCATTTTTCTGAAAGCAGTAATTATTGACAAATATTTGGTTCCAGACAATGATTACTTACAGCAATATTATTTGGCTCCACACAGCCAATGACGTGAAGAACAATTATTAGCATCAAGAATTTTTTCATTTTCTTGATATGTTATATCTAAGGTAGTTCACGAGATACTGTGATGGACTGCCAATTATCGCAATTGTAGTATGCTTCTCTTCCGTAAGTATGAAGTATTAGATAAATCTTGAAACTCTGGGAACGAGGAATGCACGTTTTCTGCAACATTTCGTAACATGATAAATTCAAACTGATATATGGTTGACAGTGTCAAAGAAGAAGGGAACAAGTTTCACAAATCAAGATCTTTATGAGAACGAATTATTATACTAAGATTACAAGAAACGTTACAATACACGTGCATTTAAATCATTTGAATACAGAAGTAGATTTTTTTTCAGGAATGTTTCCTTTCTGAGCAACACAAAAATATTTGCTGTGTTTTCAAAATTTGAATTCTGGATTCAAATGATGAAATCTGGAGCAACATAGCCAATATTTGAAATACAAAAGTAGGTATTTACAACTCCGACTATATCACATAAATTTGTTCCTTGTTATCGCAGTCCTTATGGTTTTAACAAAAACATTATTTCTGAGCATAAACGTCGATTATGTAGACGTCGATTGTGTATATCTGCAGGTACCATATGAGGTGCAACATGAGCATGATATCTCACGATAACATATTATTTCATATTTCGATGCTGCTATCGGCTTCTTCCACTTCACAATGTGAAGAAACTAACTCAAAAAGTTATGTACAAATTTGTCGAAAAACTTGCTGATTAAGAAAATCAGAAAATAGAAGAAAATTACACAAGAATAAAAGGTCGAAAATTTTGTATTTTATGCTACTTTACTGTAAACATGTTGGTATGAGTTTCCTGAACATTTGGGTACCTACATATGGTATCTCTGGTATTATATACGTGGAATTCGTTATCAGTCGCAGAATGTTGTAAAGATGTTTGTTATTTATAAGGTTGCCGTTATTATCTACATATGTGCAATATTCAATGGAAAACAATCATGGAGAAATATTTGCTGCAAGTTGCATTTTGTTCATAAGAATTATACCTTTACCTACACTTTAATACAAATTTGTGTATTTGATGCAATGATCTCAAATTAAATGATTAAAAACGCAAATTATGCATATCATTCAAATGAGAGCTGAGAGATGTGAATCTTATTGTGTACAAGCTTCAATAGATTCAAGTACTATGTATAAGCAAAAAGCGCAATAGTCATTATGAACTCGTCACATTGTTTTCATAGAACACTAGATGAGATAGCATTGTAAATTGCTGATTTCTTTAGGGCTTCAAGACTGTATCAGTATACAGTCAAGATCACCCACCGCAAAGCATAACTATATCCTTATAGTTCTAGGTACATAGGCATGCATACATGTTTGTGAATATGTGCCGAGAAGATTATCGCGAGGCGGCTCACACTGTTTGGCCTTAATTCCATTGCAGTTTCTTGAAATAAATTCACGAAGTTGCACGCTTCTGAATGGGTAGTTAAAGTTTTGTTCGAATTCTCAAGAATTATGAAAATTTTCTTCGTAGTATGTTTATTAATCCTTGCAATCAATGGATTGGAGTTCTATAGTGTAATTTAATCCATTTTATAAGTTTAAACTTATTATGTTTTGAATATATTCCAGAAAAATTGGTGGCCCACTTTGCATCGCCTGCTTCGTGAAAGAAGTGATTGCGTCCACGGGTTTGCCAAAGCGGCTGCTTACGCAGATAGCATCTTTGATAAGTTAAAGGAAAAAGCTTCTCAAAACACAACAAGTGAGAAAATTCAAATTTTGAGATGTGCTAGACATGACTTGGATAAATGCTTCGGCTTACTGCACAATTCAAAAAGTTTCTACAAGTGCATTCGAAGAACTGGAAGCAGACATTTATACAACTTATGGCTCTCGTGTTATTACACAAATCAAGTTAATAGAAATAAATACATTCGAAACTAATTAGTTGGTCAACCAATAATTTTAGTATTTGAATTGTAAACGTGAAAAATCATTTTCACATTTTTGAAATTCACTTTAATTTTACATAATTTAATAACTTAAACTTGTAAAGAATTCTGGATAGTATTTCTTGGCAGGTAGCTTTTAAGCTAATCACTTTCATGGATTTATTTCATGTCAAGTTGTTAGTATTGCTAATAAAAATCGGATGTGTTTTACATAAAATTTTTGCAGCTTTTGATTGTTAAAAATGTAGTACTTAATGTGAGTCCATAAATTCCTTGGAATAATTGTAATTCTATGAAAAAATTACAGCGAGACTATAAAATTTCTGTATAGTCGGTAGTTCAAAAGGTCGAATGTTGATTCCTGGATAGAAATGAAATATTGATGTTTCAAGAAAAATTGAAGTATTGACAACAACATCTGGTATACCAGATGTCAATATTATAATATTGACTATGTCCGTAAGAAGAAATTGAAAAAATTAAACCGATTTGGATCATTCAAAACGCGTTTGAAATGAATGAGCACATTTTGGATACAAATATAAAATTTATTACTTTCACAATTACACTGATATGATTCAAAACACTCTAATAGTCATAGTAAGAGTATGCTGAGTTTAAGCTATTTGAAATCCCTCCAAAATTAATGTCATATAATGCCCGGCTGCCTCTATTCCAAATGCACTTGCGAAAAACGAAAACATCTTTTTTTGAATAAAGGCCGGCAAAACATTCCTTCATGTGGTTATAAGCATATTTCAAATACATTTCTCGTTCGAAAGGTTTTGAGGTTGGCCATATTTGTGAATCAACTAACTTCAAAACTTTATCAGCATAAGCCATTTCCTCTGACAGAAGTGCCTGAGTTGCGTAAGGTGCATTACGCCGCAAGCGGGTCCTCCACCAGGGATATCCCTGAAAACGTAATTTTCCAAACACTTGATATCACTTGTAATACTTTTCAAATCTTAATACATACTTGGCTAATGTTCACGAACATCATTAAAGCAAATAAGATGGAAAAATTTGGTTTCATGATGATACCGGTTTGCTCGTCCAAAATCCACGGTAGCTGATTCAAAACTGATAGTGATATTGACATAGAAAACATTGCTTACTGCACATGATCCAAGACATTCTTTTCAGGAAGGCAATATCATCATTTTTATTTGGAAAAATTTTCCATGCATTAATGTAACGATTACAATTTAGTCATTGCAACTATATATGCATTGTTTGCTCACTTTGCTCAGTGATCGTCTGACAGTTATAGTCGGCGTTAAAAGATTTACATATGTATCTCTGGAAATATCTTCAAACTTGAAAGATTTAAGATCTCTTTTAAGTTCACTGTCATCTATATTAAATTAAATCGTATATGGAACATTGGAGAAACTTTTAGTTCAATCATGCGGTTCATTTTATTATTTTATTTGCGTTTTAGAAAACCCTTAGTTAGCTTAATTGAACCGGACGGAAGAAGAGAACTTTTCCAATATGCAAACTAAAGCAAATTTGTATTTGCTGTCAAAACTTAAAATTAAATTTCAAGCTTTCAGCCGCATTTGAACATGTTTCAATTCTCTGTACCAGTCACACAACAGACGTTCGTCTTTCAGACCCATTCGTGATGCCTTGAAACTGGTACTCATCATGCTAGTAGTTATAGGAATTGCTGTATTAAAAACACGTTAGAATATATTGGGGGATGGGTTTTGAAAATTCAAAAACTTTTGTTTAAAACATTTATTTTGCAAGTAATTCATTTTGTAACTCTCTGCAACGTATGCAAATTAATAATTAAACAGTTTCCAAACTTTAAGAGAGCCAAAGTTAGTGGTCAAAAGGAGAACTTGAGGAGTTTAGAATGGAATTTCGTTTATTATTGGTTGGGAATAAGCGCTCATGTGGACGGAAATGGGAAGCTGCTTTTAATACCAAACTTCATTCTACAACATTGAACGTGACAGGGCTGCTACACTGAACTGAAATGTAGTAAAGTTTCCATGCATTTATATAGTATATTATATAAAAACAATACAAGTGTGTATATTTGTATCCATAGACACATATATACATACGTTCCTACTTGTATAAATATTAGGAACAATATTAGAGAACTTCTGAATAATAAGTTATAACGAGAAACGACCGTAGCAGACTTCGAACCCATTGGTCTACTCAAAAAGCCAATATAATTACAACTAGTAACTATGTGTTAAAATTTTCCTCTTTCAAAAATTTTTCGACTTTCATATATATGAAATCACATCATTGCAATTGTCCTACGAAAATTGAAATATTCCACGTCAAAAACACGAACACACACGTGGTAAATTTATTCAGAAAGTTTTGTGACTATTTTTTAGAAAATTTTTGATGTTACAAGAACATAAATTCACTCACAAAAATAAAATTTCCAACTTCTACAATATAAATTTCCTCTAACAGATATTGAAACATTTATGTATAGATTACAAGAATTATAATTTTCAGTCTTATCGATTATCTCAATTGGTTGATAAATCATTTCCTGCATGCATGTTCTGATATCACTGAATCGATCTCATAGTATGAAATTTTAATTGATACCTAAATCAAGAAGATTCAGAAATGTGGCTGCCTTTCATATTCTTGTTTGATGAAACGGAGTGGCAAAGTATCGAATCGTTTGATTTTGAACATTTCCGACAATTAGCAAAAAAATCATTCCATCAAATAAAATCAGGATGAACGTCGTTCTTCCAGACACCACAAAGTTAACTTTTTTCTCTCCACAACCTATACTTTTCAGCTCTTTGATGCCTTTTCGCGCTATAAATGTATAAAAATGTAAATGTGTCTCGTATACCAAACTCTTGCCCCATCAGAACAGTCTTGCCTGTTTTTAAATAACTTTTTTCTGTTCTTATTAACTCTCTAACCTATGCCTATTCGAAAGCTTTTAGACTTTTTCAATATTTCATGGCTTCTGTAGAAGACAAACTTTTTCCAAACGAAATTACTTCCTTCTTTTTTCGAAACGTTTTCTCTTGTACCTTACCATTAGATTAACCTTAGGAAATTACCAATTAAAAGTCATAAACGAAGGATCATCAGAATTTGTTGGCTTCTGTAATTTCAATTAGCGTAATTGATCGATTCGCTGAATTTCTAAAGCAACTAACTTTCGAAAACAAACAAGCTTTTATTCGTCTTTTATAATTTCAACGATTTTCGTGTATTCGTTGGAAGTTCTGTCTGTTTTTAAGACAGTTTTGCATACTGAGGAATTATTTAATTACAACTGTAGCATTGGTGTTAAGTACAAGTTATCACATCGAAAAATGCCAGAAGTAATACTGCTTCAGTATGGAAAAAAATTTTCCGCTGACACAAAACAAATCTTGGATTTTCCAATGAGAGAAAAAGAAACTCAATTTACATCAGGTAATTCAATCGGACTACCTATCTCCACGTTTCAGTTTTGTGCTGCTTCAAGCATATATTTTCATAGAATTCATATTTTGAGCTTGAAATGCAAATTTCATCGAGTCCGTTTCTGCCAGCAAAGGGTTATTTTGAATATAAACAGGAAAATTCGGCAGAAGTTTTCAGTAATATTCAATAATTTATAGAGTTTGGGAACAGTTGCAAAGAACATGAAGCTAATTATATCTCTACTTGTCGGAATAACGTCATTGTTGCTGTGTCAGGTATGAAGGAGTTATTTTTTCAAGATGGACACGTATAATATATATTTCTTCAAAGGCATATAGAAGTCCTTTTTTTTATGGAGAGCCTGTCTGGGTTGGAAACTCTTATCCCCGCTACGGGAATCACGATTACTTAGCATCTTGGGCAACCGAAGCAATGCAACAAGTGCGGAGTTCATTGGGACCAAATCCGACTGAAGAACAGCGAGGAGCTGTTGATCGTATTGTCAGAAACATAGAAAGCTGCTTAGTGCATTTATATGCTAACCACGTTGGAACTTACAAGAGGTGTTTGAGAACCTTATCACATCAAGCGAACCTAGTTCTCAGAAATTTCAATTCAGTCCCAGCACCACCATTATATCCAACTCAAGGAGTACCTCCGATGTATTAGTTATAATCGACATAAATAAATCATTCATGACATAAATTGTGGAGTTTTAATATTTACTCAGGGAGTAAAAGATAAGTTTGTTTCTAGATAATTTGCAGAATTTTATGCATTATATGAGCCATTGAAGCATGCATGTAAAGCGCAAGCATCACAATAACCTTTTTCAAATTTATCCTAAATGGACATTGTGTACATCATACTCGTATGCGTACCTCTATCTTCAACGAGATGATAATTGTAAGGTTTCATTGAGTAAATTACAACACAGCATTATTTCTAGGTGGAATTATGACGGAGTTTTGCCACCCAGCATACTGTTAAATGCTAACAATTATTCCAACGTTAATGGAAGGGTTTATCTCCGGAATTTTCATAGATAAATTTTCCACTTTTTTGAAACACAATAAGGGATAGTTTCATGAATCGTTAACTAACTTTCTATCAATAATTTACAAGTTTCGTTAGTAGTTTTGTATGTATACACATCATGAATGCGTGGGATGTTGTTTGCGAGTCGACAGAAAATTTGTTTAAAATTTGGAATATTAAACTTGTATAAAATATTAACAAGTGTTCACTATATTTTTAACATGAAAATTTAAATAGAATTTTTCGTTGGTTTGATGTTTAGCCCAGTGTAATTAGTGAAATGGTAAAGTTTTTAATAATTGCATGAATTCACGAAGCTTGCTTTCGGACGTATTCCTGTTAAATTAGTTCTTTTCTACGTCAACTTAAACAGATATATGAACAAAATAGTAAATTAAATGTATTCCCCTACGTTGTCTGGTAAGTTCTTTTGCCGAGATTTACTGTTTCCATCCTGTGGGTGTTGCAAAAACTAAAACCAAATACATACAACAAAACGCCAAAACAGTCATTTTTGGATGTGAGATTTTCCTGCACCTACCTACCTACTCAAACATCGTATCAATTTGAATTTAACTTATTCCTGCCAAAGCATTAAATGAATGCTTTTGCAAAAAACGTCCCTAATTCCTCTGAGCAAAACCAAGAAGACAGATCCACAACCCAGCAACATTTTTCGGATATTCTTGTTGGCAAGCATTTCTCATCGTTAAAAGTTTCTTATTCTCATTTTCCTTGCAGGTCTTTTTTCCAAGCAATTTTTCTTCCATTTTTTTATTTTTCTGCTAGATTTTCCAAGCCAACTGAAGAAAAAAGAACCCATGCAAAAATGGGTATTTTCTGTATGTTCATTTATTTTAAAGTTTCGTAAAACTTTTTTACTGCTAACATAAAAGTTCAGTCCTCTAAGGATATTTCCGGCAGAAATATGCGTCTCTTGGCGCCAATAACTTTTCCTTAACATTTTCGTATGTGTTCTGTAAAAAAAGATTTTAGAATAAAATAACAAGATGTCTGCGCAAAAAATAAAATATAAAGAAAAAACGAGAGAAAATACCAAAGGAAGGAACATGCAGTAGAAGCCAGAACTCATTAGCAAGGAAACTGAGTTCTGGTAAGATGGGAGTGAAGGTCCTTTCTGCCAACCAAGGACAGAAGGAAGTAGTAATGGTCGGTGTTGAAAGATAGACAGAAAGACCTTAGACTGAAAAGGTTCATTTCATTGGTTGCTTGCTTTCTTACATAAAAAAACTCCGCCCATTTTCAATTTCCTTAAGAAAGGAATTGAGTTAACTCATGTTCTACAGTGAGAGTGCCAATAAGAAAGAATTTTTTTATGTAACGATATCCTGATCTTTCTTGCTCGCACTATTGGACAAGCTGTATAAATAACGAAACAGGTACATCCTTCTGAGGATTAATTTGCTCCTTAAAGAAGAAAATAGTTTTCCTTCATTCTTGTTTCTTTTATATAGCCTTTGGGAACTGAAATTAATTAAGAATCCTTTTGAATAGATTGTATAACCTATAACAACCTCTAAACATAGAATCTCTAAGTGTGTAGAAAGTATTATACAATTAGTCTCGTTAAGTTTGCTCCTGTCCTTATAAGTTTCTGATTCAATTGTAAAGTTAGTACATTCAAGCTTCCGCGAAGAGCTTAATCAATTAATGCGAACATCAATAAACTATTGCAAAGCTGTAGGTATCTATTAGATATCTGTAAATAAACGTAGAGAAATTGCAGCACTCCTCAACAATATGAGAACGACGAACGATGTAAATGTGATTAAACATTCATTTAGGTGAAAACGTTAAAATTTTTCAAATTTTTTTCCGCTAGATTGCGATTGTGTTATGCTATTATAACATATAAAAGTTGCGTATATGTAGGTATGCACTGGTACATAAAACGAATTGTACTCTATTCTGAAATATTATCTTTATATGTAGGTAAATAGTAAAATAAATATCTATGTTCATATAATAATGCCTGTAATAATCAAAATGAGAAGTGATTAGAAAAATTGTAATAGCTTTTAAATATTGTACAATATTTACACGAATGGTATTTATGTACTAAAGGATTTGAATATAAAACTAATATAAACGAATTCAATGCAAATAATTGTTTAGGAACAATGAATGTACCTACATAGTGATACAGCAAAACTGAATTGAAAAAATGAAATGAAAGTTCGAGAAGCCTTATTTTTTGCTGACACGGAATCAGTTTGATTAAAATGTTTTTATTTCTGCTGTATACAACATAGCAAAGGATGAGTCCAGCAGATGAAAACAAAGACCAATCCTGTGTATGGGACCTAAGGTTATACCAATGCTGATTTGCCTTTTGTACTGTCACTTATTATTATAACCATTTTTTATGTTCTCATTAGCATTGTTATTGTTTTAATCTGGCATATTTAAGCGTCAGCAAGACCTGGATGGCAGAAACGGATACATGGATAAAACAATGTGCAAGCACCTACATATATCGCATGATGTGTAAGATGAAATGCCGAGTCATTTATCAGCCTCAGAAATATGGATTGGCTGTTGTATCCTTTCAGTACTAATTTTTCAACTGTTTTTGTCTGGTACGCATTAGCCTTGGGATGTGGACTAGAGAACGGTTGAGAGGAAATAATGGAAAAAAGGTTAGCATTACACCTAATTCTGCTCACAACAAGAAAGCGGTCATTTATAACATGGACGGACTAATTAAAAGGATGAATATTAATAGCAGAAACAGAAATTATCAAGCTCATCTGATGATGTGTAAGGGTAGAACACGAGTTGTTATTTGGTAGAAGATTCACTTCATGTATCTATGTATATAACTCCAACAATCCTATATACAAATTTTATGTACATTCTTATGACTGGCTATTTGAATAAATTGTAAGTGTTATTCGTAAAAGGTATAAATAAAACTTCCTATTATAAGGGTTAAGCTCAATTTTTCAACTACTGTCAGCTTAACAAGTAAGGATATTCACCAAGCGAAGCTTTTGTTTGTTCTCCTGCTACAGTAATTAGGGAAGGGTATGTGAAAATATACATCTAACCCTCAGAGACCGAAACTTTTATGTGAAATTTGAAAATCTCTGGAATGAGTTACTCCCAGTGCTTTATAAAGGTCAAATGCGTTTTGCGGTAAAGACTTATTCAGCGAAAATTCTGGTTGGTTTTTGAATTTTGATCACGTTAATATAATTATAGAACGCGAGGGCAATTGCGTGTTACATGCTCTTTTCTTGTTGCGGAAAGGCGCGAATACTTTATGTACAATCGTTATATTAAATATAAGTAATATGTATAAAAGTGAAATTCAAATGTGGAATCCTCTTTCCCAAAATTAACCCTATTTGAAAATGTTTCATCCAAATAATTCTGTAAGAATCCATCCCAAAAGTGCGTAGATTCAAAGCCATCAATTATTATGAAACACTGGGCATTTTGAAATTTCATCTTATGATGTTCTAAATATTAAAATACTTGTGTGTGGCGAAATAAGCATCTAGAAATTTAGGTATGTATTTGTTTTCCTGTCATACTTATGTATAAAGTGAATAACATGAATATAATATTTACCCATGATTCCTTGAGTAGTAGATATAAAAAGATATCGAGTAAATTGTGATTAGAACGGGTTCAAAACGTAGAATATGCCAATTCTAAAACTTCAATCGATCCTAAATTTTTTTCTAATCCACAGGTTTTTCGCCTAGACACAAGAAATTGCATGCAACTCTAGAGATTATAAAAAGCTTACTGGATATTTGATAATTTATCGCATTTAATGTTGGCTTAACTTGAATTGCAGGACAAGTGGCAAGTCACAATTTGCAGAGGGTAAGATTGAAAAAGGATCCAAGAAAAAATTTTCTAAAGCTTCTTTAGTATACGCACATGTTAACCTTATATAAGGTAGAGACAAGCAACCTTTTTCCAAGTGCCAATTTTATTTATCTTTTCCATATCTACCAACCCTCAAATGTATGTACACAGCAGAATTAGGGCCTTGCCATTATCGTTACAAATGTTGTGTACGTGAAAATTTTCCTTTACCTTTTTCTCATAAAATACGACGTAGATATACCGAGAAATGTGAATATATTTAATACTCCACAGTGTTATATTTATTGCTCTTACCACCAATTTCCCAGTACCGCCCTTTAAATTTTCGAGGGTAATTTTGGGTTAGGAAGCACAAAAAACAGCCCACGGAACCAGATATTTACATATATTCAGTGGAGTAACCATGGCAGGGATTATTTTAAAATTTATTTTAATCCTGTCTGTAGCAACGTCCTTTAGCATACCACCTTACATATACAAGTAGCTTCTCTTCCGGTGCCTTGGTAGAAGGAACATCCACTTTGTGTAGAGAGAACCCCAAATGTCAGTGCTTCCATACATTTTGCAAAAAAGTACAAAAGTGGGTACATGACTTACGTAGAGAGGTAAGGTGCAGTTGTAGAAAATATTTCAGACTACAATCATAGATATAGGAACCTTTTATCTTACATTCGTATATAGCAAGGACGGTTTCCACTTACTTCCAAGCATTTACATATTATACACCCGTTATTTGGCTCCTGCAACGATTACATAAAGGATAAATTTTCAAACTTCTAGAAACATCTCCCCAGCAGTAGGTGGTCACTCTCTAAAGATATTAATATCAAATGTAAACAATATATTTTATCAAGGTAGAGTTACGGCGACTATAATGATAGTTCAAAAAGATACATTTTAGACTCTCTTTGTAGCCGCTTACCTTGTCTGTTAAATATATTTGACTATTTTAAGCAGAGTGACTTTTTAAATACACTGCCTTTTGTTTTCCTATATAATTATCCTGTTGATGCGTCGCCGAACATTGCTTACCCTTTTTGGTAACATCACGTTTTTTGTTAATTACACATTTCAATTACAATATGTGATTCGAGTTATCCTCAAAGAATCTTGGTTATATATACAGATATGCAATATCTTGAGATAATTTGCCAACATTAATAGGTATATGAAAATGCATCAGAAACAGAGTTCTGTAGATTCAACGCAAGTTGGCTTTTCTGGTTATATTATATAATAACATAAGTTTTTGCATTTAAATGTATCACAGATTCGAAATATAGATTTAGTTCGATTACTTCTTCTTAATTAAGAAATTCTTTGAAGTGTATGAGAGTTCCAACAAAACAGACATTTTCCTTTATTTCTTACATATGTATTTTATCCGCATACATAAATTACTAAAAGTATTTATTCATTTAGCAACCCCTGTCAATTTGAAGAGTCTTATGTAAGTTTTAAACGAAATTAACGAAATTCCTCATGAATCATGTGTACTCATATTACAACTTGTCCAATAAGGATGTCATTAGACAAAACCCAAACCTTTTTATTCTTCACAATCAGCAGACCCTACTTCAAAGCGATTTCTATTTATTTGAACAGTAAGGCTTCATTGTAGGTATTCCATTAACTCAACCCTAGGCAAATTATACCCAAAGCGGAACAAATTAAAAGTGAAGCATCGTCTATCAGCCAATGACTGCTTAGTCGGCCAAAAAGAAAAGAAATGGAGCTTCAAATGAGACCTGCTAATGATCTAGAAATACTTTCATGTACCTATTAAAAAACAAGATGTGTCCAAAACAAATCTACTTGAACGAAGTTTTCTCATCGAAGGGTTAGCATTAGTTAGGAATGGGCAAAAGGAGTATGTAATTTTGCTCAGATCCCTCTTCCACATAAACAAGATGAAGGATGCTTATGATGATGGGTTATGGCTGTCCAGAAAAGTAGATGAAAATACATAGATGAACCTGGAGTGTTTTTAATGGAATGGAAAAATAAAACATGAGAGTGTGTCATGAGCCATGAGCAAAATCGGAAATTAAAAATGAAATACCAAATGGCAAGAACGGTCAGATATACTTTGAAACAACTTACCCTTGTTAAACCTTCATCCCCTTGAATAAATGAGTAGCATTGCCACTGGCTAGAACATCCTTACCGTGATTTGTTTTATTTAATTCATTTTCCAAGACTTCTTACTTCCACGCCTTTGAAACTGATACAGAAATGTATTGTATGAATAGTGAATGATTCCAGAAGCAATACTTCAAATATAGCTCAACCCAGTCATTGGTCAAATGAAATATTCAATACTTTGCAAAAGAGTACTTTATCAATTACGGAAGGAAAACTAGAATTTACCCTGCTCAATTCCATCTCGTTAGATTATTGTTCAGTTAAGGATTCCTGGTATCAAGTAACTTTGGTTTTAAAAAGGTTATTTTAAAAAATTTAATCAAATCCCAGACAATGATATGACGTGTTTATATTAAGAATAGCCTTATAGCAAAGAATGCCATAGACTGTAGGTATCTTTCTTCTACTGCTTTTGTTTCTTTAATCAATTCCCTTTTCTATAAAGAAATCTTTTCTTATAAATATAGAAATTTTGATTGAATCTAGAAAACGATTAACGTCAACAGAGGATCATGAGGTAGTTCTTGAAAGGATTCTCTTTTGAGCTTTTCAAATCAAATCTTTTGGTTTATAAGCTATTGTATTTAATTAAGAAAAAGTACTTTGATTGACACTTTTTTATGTGAACTTTGAAGAAGTAGTGAATACCGATAGTTACAGCATAGTATCATTTTTACAAAACCAATTTCGTGAAACCGTAAAGAGAAAGCGTATGAAAATAAATGAATTTCGACCTGCTATGATAAATCAATTCAATTCATATTAAACAAATCGGAAAATTCATTCTCAAGCATCTGTTGCTTCAACGTATGCTATCCACCAAGTCATTCACTAGCTCAAGGATGTGGATAACTGCAACTATACCACACTGACTGGTGCATGATTCTCATCGTATAAGAACGTTTCTGAAACAACATATGCTGTTTAGTTGGCAAAATCAAAATAACAAGCAATTACCCAAATACAATACAGCCACATGAGGCAACTAGAAAAGCACATGATAACAAGAACAGACTTTGAAGTCAAGATTTTGCACATTTCAACACAGTTTCCTGACTCCTGATAATTTGGTGATTGATTTATTGGACGATTTGACATCACTCACCATCAGTCAATTGGGCAATGTGGTTAAAGTTGCCAAAAGGTAAAGTAACAAGATACATCCAAACTTAAGTCACACTTATGCAAAGCAACAGAGTGGGAGATATTGAAACCCACATGTCGGAATTGTTATAAACAACGTCGGTAACACTCTCACCCAGAAACAACTTCGAATTTATGAATTATTCGACACCGTGCAGGTTGACGATGACAAATCTATATGGATGGATTGTCTGGGGTAGTGTTCATATAACCTTCGATATAGACAAACCAATCTGTTGATACTAACTGATTCATTCACCTACAATATCGTTCTATTTACTTTCATCATGTTTTTATAAAACGGTGCCATAGTACTTTCGCGCCAAGCGGCACAATCCAATATGAGAGGTGAAAATATAAAAAAATTGAAATTTTAAAAATAAAAAATCAAAATTGCGTGAGTCAATAAGTTTTTTAATTTTTATTTTTCATTTTTAATTTTACAATTTTTATTTTCTCCTCTTCTGACTGACCCAATATATTATACATACTCATACTCAACCGTTTCTAGGGGTGAAAAATGTTCGATAGAACGAGTCGTAAGGGTGGAGCCAACGATAGTGATTGCATTGATGATACCAACAGCCATCTTCCCTCTTGTTGATGTTGATGATGGCACTGGGGCTGGTAGAGTTGGTATCATGAAGGATTTACGTGGCGCCACCCCACCAACTCTCCCCTAGTTTTGTGGCGGCAAATCGATGGCTGATTGTGTTTCTCCTATATTTGCAATTATTCGTAAATTTTCCCACATTTTTCCTCACGTGTTTTCCCGGTTTTTTCAGTTTTTTCAGATTTTTCTGATTTTTTCGATTTTTAAATTTAATTTTTTTCAGTTTATTTTTGGGGAAGAGATTCTTTTTTTTCGCATTTTCTGGGTTTTTATATTCTTGTATACCTACATATTGTTTTTTACATGAGCTTTGCATGTGGATATTGTAGTTTTGCTACAATATGAATGAGTAGTAAAGAGTACTAGGACGCGATGTCTGTCGATAGGAGGTTTTCGAATACAGAAGGATGGCTGGAGTCAGTTTATACCATCGAAATGTGAAAACGTTAAAATGTGAAAATGGAGGGTGTGAAAATACACTACCAGAAGCAGCCTTCCTGCAGGTCGCTGCAGTCTAGTTTTAATAACTGTTTGTTGGTGCGGATTGTTGAGGAGTGTAATTGAATGTATCAGTCAGCTGGTGTCTATTTTTTTTATAGATTTTTCCAAAAAAATTGTTTTTAAAAAATAAAAGATCTGTTCTGGGTGAAGGACACTTGGCTGGCGGCGTCCAGTCCTGGTTTTTCTCTGCATCATGGTTGTGTCGGTACGACTGTACAAATAGGTATGTTATATAGCAATGTATTTATATTTTTTAAATGAAAATAAACGCTTATATGTATACAAATATGATGTTGAATATATACATATATACATAATGATAATAATGCATATGATATCAGGAAGTTCTTTGCACTTCTGAATCTGGTGCAACAGTAGATTGCACTTCGTCTCTGTATGTTAATTTCCCAGGAAATGTTGAGGGGGGAGCTGTAGTTGGACATCAACAGTTTTGGGGGTGTTATCGGTCAACGAAATAATTTAAAGAGCATTAACATTGAAATTGCGCCAATTTCACTTTCCGCGAATTAAAGCCAATTATGGAATTTAATATGGCACACGTGTTGCGAATTTTTTTCGTCGATTCAATTCGTACAGGAGGGGATGGAAAAAATTTCCCTAAAAATAATACAAAACAATATATTTGGTAAATTCTTTTAATGAATGATTCGCGCTTTAATGTGTTTTTAAATCCACTTTAATGTACATAACTTCGTTTGACTTGAGGACCATTGACTTATTTACAATTTTTGGATTTGTTCAGTAAAATTTTCGGACCTTATTATGGGTTGGTTAGAACCAATTTGATTTGATAAGAGTTCTAAGATATACCAGTTTCTTGATTTATTGCACATTTCGTGTAATGCAGTTGTCAGAAATATTTCCCTCACTAAGTTGTTTTATAAATCATAAAATTACCCAAACAATGTTGTGGAGAAATGTTTGTTAGATCTAAACCATTGGAAAGGAGGTTGACGATCGTGATTTTATAACGTTGTTTTATTCTTGACTTGAAAATGTGATCCCGTCATACCAACAATTTTTACACAATCCAACTGAATATGATATAAACAATTTTCGTAATGATAGTTTGACAAATTTAATTCAATAAAAAATTTCTGAGTACCTACCTACTTTGTCGCGATCGTAGGATTTTGTGATAAATTTATAAATAAATTTTATAAATTTCGCTGTGTTTTGTTGATTGTTCTGAATACTTTTGTTAAGCATAGAGGTTCTTTGGAAAGAACACTCAAAAAGAAAATTCGACGGTTTAAACATTTGGTTGCTGGTTATAGCATGAGAGTTTAAAACGTTTTGTGGCACAGTATTATACTATCGTTTGTAACTGTATTTGAAAAAACTTACTATGTAAGTTCTTGTGATAGGATCAATTTTATTGCACCGGATGAACGGAAAATTTACAACGAGTGAAGCATTTCTGTTATGTTATTAGGTCTGTTCACAGACGATATTGCAATGTAATAGGTATTTCAATATGTTTCCAGCACGAAATTGGCGTTTTTGTACTTTCGCAAAAAATTGTTTTCAGAAGACGTCATGTAGGGAGCACGAGCTCGAGATCGAAAAATGTTACTCGACAAATTTGGTCGAGTGAAGTCGAGGTGCGGGAAAAATTCTGTCAAAACTGTCAAAGTTGTCAAATTTTCAAGTGATTTTGCTAGATGTTACTTAAAAGCGTTTTTTTTAACTATTTGAGTAACAACGCGAAATCGAATCAAACCTCTCATTTTTCCTCGAGTAAAGTCTAGTAAACTCTAGTAAACTCGAAAAGTACGTGAACAGACCTATTGTTATATATTTTCAAATCGAGAGTCACTTTTTTTCTTTCTCAAAAAAGAGGATGAGAGGATTTTTTCGAGAGGATTTTGCATGATGTCTTGGAGCGAAAACGAGCTTAGAATTGAAAGATTTTACTCAACAAAATTAGTTTGAAAAATTCAATCACAGCTGGTGAAGTTGTTAACTTTCAAGTGATAATAGCCGTGTTTTATTATGCACTTGAGCGAGAGCCGGATAGATTTTTGAATGTGTGCCAACAACAATACTTGATCTTGATATTTTTCTGGATCACGCATTGTTGTTGTAGTACATGCAAAAACCTATCGGGCACTAGCTCAACTGCTATCCGGCTCTCGCTCAAGTGCATAATAAAACACGGTTTTTGAAAGATTTTACTCAAAACCCTTTTTTTTACAATTCGAGCAACAAAGTGAAACTCGCTCAAACTTCTCATTTCTCACCTAGTAAAGTTTAGTAAACTCAAGCTGTACATGAACAGACCGATTGTTGCTTTGGCCTCTGTTACCAATAAATCTGACAGATAAGAGGAAAATGTAACAAAATGCTGGTATTAAATTATAATACAGTTCATAAGCCTGATTGTTTACAGCAAGAATTTCGAGCTTATCAAACCAATATCTTGCTCGAGTTCAGCTATAGCTATATTTCTACTTCATATATGAAGTAGTATATACAAAATCTAATTGGTTCTTCAATTTGTCACTCCTGAAGGAGACGCTGGATTCTCGTTCATATAGTTGGCTGACGCCATAATTTGCAGTAGGCCGAGGTTCCGACATGTCATCTTACACACCATATTTTAATAAGGCATACATCTGTCTGTATTCTGGTAACGAATATAACAATGAAACATAATTTTAGAATTTTCTTTATGATTCTATATGAAAATTATCTATTTGAAATGTATTAAAAGAAAAATCTTGAAATCTCTGAGTTTTTCTCATTGTCCTTCCGCACTCACGCACAAAATAATACTAACCATAGCATTAAAAAATACTTCGCTGTTTAAGTAAGAAAACAGCCTCTCAAGGCACTGACAGCTGACCACGACTCATTAGTGCTTAAATTCAGGCCGAGATCAAATTAGAGATTTCGGAATGAATTCGGCCGCATTTCAGCGTGAATTCGGTCCCATTTCGGCGTAAATACGGCCCCATTTCAGCGTCAATTCGTGCTCGGTGCCATTTGGCCTCAAATCAGCCTCTGATATTCGGCGGCATTTTGGCCTCATTTCGGCCTCTAAAAATTTATCGGCCTGATTTTTTCACTTGGGATCGCAAAATCGTATGACGTAATTTGTATCGGATCGATAGTGTGTATCTACCCTAATACGGCGTTTACACCGAACTAAATCTACTAGATTTAGCCCTAAAGCTGGATTCACTGGTCCGTTCGGCGCATGCGGAACTACTTCGTCGCGAAGAGAGTGTCTTGGGTTATGATTCATTCGTTCGTCATGAATCTGCCGCACTTTTTAGAACAATTCACAAATTAAACCACGCGTCGCGGAACACATTCACGATGAAAACGAAAATCTTCCGCACGAAAGTTGAATTCGCCGCAAAATGAGTACGGCATGAGAGTTGTCAAAACTCAATGTAAAATCAACAGTTCCGCACACGCCGGGCGGGCCGGGCCAGTGAATCCAGCTTAAATCTTGCGTAAATCTAGAAGATTTACCATACATTTGCTAAATCTCGGGTGTAGATCTATTCTGAATCCACTCTAAATCGCCTCAGTGGCATCATATATTGGTGATCATTTGTGTAATTTTTCGTCTTTTAGCACAATTTAGTACTCTTTCAACGTTTCCGAAATGACTTCAATTCTTTGTTGCGCGCGTTGTTTAATTTCGATAATTGGCGCGATTTTTGGTTTAGAAAATTTGTTTTAGTTTTAAAATCAAAAGAGGCAATGAAAAGCATGGACTTTTGTTCAAGAAAGTTTTGTAATTGATTTGAAACAAAACACTACAATTTCAGAAAACAAATGTCGAACTGTCAGACAAAATCTTCTCACTGGCGGTGTAAACGGACGAGAAGATTTAATAAATCGTCTCACTAAATCTACTAGATATATGTCGGTGTGAACGCGGCTTAAGACTCTTTAACCACTCTGCACTTGTGTTGGAATTTGTCATTCGTTATGAATATGTGGATATGCAGCTAAATAACAAATATCAAACTTTATTTATATTTTCCATGCTAGATTTAAAAGCTGATGTTGGGAAATTAATTGATTTTAAGATTTTTAAGCAAATAATATAATCAAATAGTCAAATACTTGACCGTACTGCCACGGTTTAAGAACAGACTATAATAAGGCGAAATGAAGTTAGAAAAAATTCACTACAAATTATAACATCCTATTATATTGTATTATATTTCATTTCTCGAAGCAATATAGATACATAATAACATTTCTGAGACATAAATGTTTTTGCGGTTATTGCGATTGATAAGATAAATTGGTTATCTAACTAATTTGTTTAAAGGTAAGTAATTTAATTTGTTTGTCTCAAAGTTTCTTATATTACGACATTAGACAGCTAAATCTATAACATTCTGGAAGCCACTAGAAAATTGATTTTATTTTATTTTTGGACAAAATATAGCTCCCCTTTTTTTTATCTGTACAACAGATACAAGTACGCTGAAACCACTATTTTGTCAAGTGACTTTCAATCCGAAGAGTGGCGAAGCAAAGGGGAGAGGTGTGTATTGGAGTTACACAACAAGCAAAAAATATAAAAAAGGATGAAACTCGAAAAAGAATAAAAAGCTTACGTATTGGACAGGCCGCCAATACTACCACCACAACCAAATGTACCACATAGCGAGAGACACAATCATATAAGCTCCAGTTTTACTAGTAGCCCCAACAACAGTCCCAACGAACAATAACAACTCACCCTTAAGGGATGCCTCACATAGTGTGGAGCCGAAAAAAGAGCTAAAAAAATATTTTTCAGTATAAAACTCTTGAACGAATTTTCGGGCGCAATTTTTTTACTAGCCAATCCGCTTTCAGAGTAGGTGGAGCTTAAAAATATTATTTTTCTCCACACAGTAAAATTAAGAGTCCTGGAGCATGGGGCCGAGGATGACTGAAATAAAAAGGGAGATTGTAAGGAGCTGAGAATGGAGATGAACATTGGAATGAAAATTCAGAAAAAGTTCCGAAAAACGGAAAATGTCCTGTGAAAACTTAGTCAACACAAAAGTGTTCCCCCCCTTTTGGAACCACTCGATTTTCACATACATAAGTGCACACTTAAACACACTTAAACACAATCGTACACACTCGTTCATATTGACGATGACTGGCAACTCTGGGTGGGAGCTGCAGCTCCAGTGTTGGTTGGAGCTGTAAATTCTACATGGTAACGTTGAAAAAAGCCAGCTTAGGCTCATGATTTATGGCCTTGCTTCGTTCGGAACAGGAGTAAAAATGTTTGCAAGAGAAACTGTTTTGGGTGGTCTAAGCAGTATGAGCGCTTAACGATGCTTTTTGTTAGATTTGAAGGAACGAATACATTCACTTACACATGATTTTATGTGCGGATAAAAGTGTGACAGACCCAGGCTACACATGGTAGGTATATCTACATGAATTTTGAACTGGATCCATTATTCCACACAGCCATCAACTATCAGATACTCCAATAAGGCCATTCTAACATTCATCCCTTGGTAGGTTTTGTAACGATAATATTCTACACTCTCTTCTCTGTATGATATAAGCAGGGCAGCCTATGCCACGCAACCACCACCTTTGTGTGCAATGGTGATATTGCAAAATAAAGTCAACGCACATTCCATATTGGATTTTTCCTCTTTTGACTCTTTTGCATTTCCGTTTTTGTGATTCTTGTTGCTAGCGTTGTGCTGTTTTGCAAAACTTTTTGTTCTTATTTCAGCTTATTTTATAGATGCCTCCTTTTAGGCCATACCATAAACTATGTTTTAGGATATGTTTTTTTCTGTTCATAACTATGTTCCTGTTGGTTCTGAAAATTTTCAAAATTTCTGTTTATAAAATTTGTTTTTTGTTTGCTCTTGAAAACAAAATACCAAAAGAGGTAATATTTCAGCTTATTACTTGCCGAATAATTAAAAATTGTCTAAAAATATTTATTTATCACGTCATGACCAATACATATTATAGGCAATGCTAGGTAGCTATGTATATATGACTTATTAAATTTCTGAAATGAGTTATCGTGAGAATATTAAAATTCGATGGAATTAAATCACATGATCTTGATGAATCGGAAATTTTTTGCACATATGATCGGAGATGTTTAGAATCAATCGGGCGATTCTTTGCCTTTAAGACATTACAACTATTTGGCATTCTATTTGGTTTCAGACAGGACCTGGTCTATATGGACCTCTGAGGGGGCCAAATTAATCTATGGATGAATGCTAGGGATCCAGGTTAGTTATTGATAGGCACTTTGCGTGTTAATTTAATGAAAGCAGCAGCGACCATCCCAAAAGTAATAGTCACCCGGTTCATATTAACTTGCCTTGTCGCTATAAATAAAAAATTCGGTTTTCCCCGCTTTCTTTTTCTATATCTATACCATTAAGATCATCGCATTTTTTTAAATGAAGCTAGTGCTATTGCTAGTACGTTATCGATTGGCAAAAAATTCCCAAAAATAAAAAACAGACAAATATTAGAATAAGTCAAGTTTAGCAGGTGTTGGAAAATTTTTATTTAGCTTAAGTTGTACTGTTATTAGATGTATCATTAGCTGATTTATCTGACTAAAAGGCTCATTCATTCATTCATTCAGTGGCACGTTAGGGGCGATATGGACAAGATGGGGTACTTAACGTTTGAAGGTCAATAAAACTGGACTATGGGGCTTATATATAGTCTTTCATCTTTAAAATCTTCTTTGAATATTAGTCTTTCATAATTTCATAATTTGAAGCACAAAAGTAAAAAAAGAGAAAGTACCCCATCTTGCCCTACCATGCAAGGAGGATAACGTTGCATGATTTCCCCCGTTACTACGGAAACACAGGAGCATTGTGCCCAATTGTAACATACACAAGAACCAGGACTTGATCAGCTCGGCAAATGCTAGAACTATTGTCATTCTCTCGGAAGTCACAAACAGTTGGTGATCACTGATGTCGTCGTTGCTGATCACTTTTGAAACCCATTCACAGCTGTTCCTATGGTATATGTCACTATGTAGGCCTTTCTGGAAAATTCAGAAACAGACGTACCCCATCTTACCCGCGTACTGGTCGTTGTATTGAAATATAAATTTATAAGAAACCATACACAATATAAAAATAAACAAGCTCGTACACGCAGGCTTAATCGTTGATGTTTAAGAATAATTTCGTACCTTATATAGTAGTGTTATTTGCATAGCATAAACAAACTAAGTAAATTTAAAAAATTAGAAGCAAGGTGCCAAAAACCACATTTGTTTCCATAAACAAAAAAATACGTGCCGTAGTGAGTATTGGCAGCCATGAAGATCTCTATCTACTATAGAGCGATTAATGTCTGCACATGACAAAAAAGCTCACTATCGTGTTACTGGCCAACGTAACTTCACGATATGGCACTGTGAGGAATAATTTGAAAATGATCTAATTTTTCGCGCCATGAGTATCGTCATGAAGACTATGTTAAGGCTTCACCAGAAGCTAGAAATAAACAAGCCTGAAAACAAATAGTTGGGAGTTGTTTTCGTAAGAGGGAACCAGGCCTAAGGATAGCTAAGTTGCAAAGTGACGATGGTTCAATCGCCATTTTGTAGGGCCATGCAAGTTTCGTTTATTCATGTGTTCGTCAAAGCAAGCTGAGATCAAAGAAGCTATTGCTTGTAATTGTTAAGGGTGAGTCCAGCAAAACATGGCTTCATATCTCATCGCTTGCATCTCTTCCCTAAACAAATTATTCTCACAATACCCTTATATCGATATATAAGGATTTACCAGCCCATTTTCGATGCATGTTTACTCTTTTTCTGGATATCGTAATGTTATTCCTGCACAACATTTTACAAAGACCCTCACAGATACCGGCAGATACGAACTCATCGTCCAGGAAAGTCATTTGGTCGTTTTGACTCGTTCAACTCATTCACCCTTTAAACCTAGCAAACTTCCCTTCGAAACAGAAAAACGGGCAGAAACAAAAATGAGAATGAGCAATGAAATGAACGAAGTTAGACTTTCTTGTTCTGTGCACTTTGTTTGCCCAGAATTTTTTCGTTCTGCTTTTCGATAGAGGGCCAACCATGGGTGAAGTTTTTCTAATGCCTAAGAAATGTACATACTATATATAAATATATACCAAAAAATGTGTAGCTTCCCTAATATGACGTTTACCAAATCAACGTACTTGCAGGTTATATTTTGCCAATATCGCCAAATTAAGATGACGTCTGCAATGCAAAGTTCATTTGGAGATCTAAATTTTGGGGCCAATTCAAAAGAAAAATGAAAGTCCTTTTCACGTCACGTACATTTGATGCTGTGCTGTAATCCTTGAAACACTCATAACTTGGTGAGAGTATTAAAAAAGCAGCAGCATGAAAGTATGTCCTTCTTCATCTGAGTAGAGTATGTCCTAAGTTCAAACTGCTTGGCATGAAATCATCGAAAACAAAAATTTCAGTATCAAACACCAATGTAAGCGAGAAGTTTCACGTAGGACTATTGCAATGTCCAGAATATCCTTGTTTTCATGAATTGCATGTGTGAAATTTGTTTATGTTGGTAACACTTTAGATGAAACCTGCTCATGTGGCAGTACAAAAGATACTGAAACCTAAGCCGGATCATGCATTGGAATGGGGAACTTTTCAGCCAGATGGGTTGACTGAGAAGCAAACAAATTCAAAGGTTTGAGACTGGTGGGCTTAAGCTAAACAGGAAACGCTGCGGGAGAGAAAAAGTTCGTACATAGAATGACGAAATAACCAGAGAATAGGACGACTTCGGTAATGGGAACGAGGGACGTGGCCTAGTCGACGAGTCAAAAATGCCAGTAGAAGCACCATTTGTTAATGTTGGCCAGGAACAAGGAGCGAGTGCTATACCGGAATATGTATATCAATGCCATGGAGGAACATGATTGTGTGCGTGTTTGTAATGAAAGGGTTAAAGTATACTCTGGAATAGGAATAGTTTTATAGGCCGAGCTATATCTTCATCGTATGGAAAGGTGGGTTAAAACGAGGATATTCAGCACACCCTCGGCATCATAATGGCCGAAAATTTCAAAGATGATACTTAAAATGGCCGAAATTTGCCAGTTTTTCTGGTTCTTCTTTGTTTTGTCGTAGACGTCTACCTTTGTTGAATAATTTTCTTTCATGTGATAATATGCCTCAGCTTGACTGAATTTTTTGTAATGGCTGACATTCCAAGCTATGTTACTTTTTCAAATGTCTGTGATCGGTTAAATTGTTACATTAACCCTTAATTGCATTTCAATTGCACAGCAACTGGAGTTATATTGCCTTATTTTGAACGGTCATTACTGTGTATTGAATGAATTCAATAGCAATTTGGATCCCACAAATAACTACCAGAATTTGCTTTTTGAGGTGCTTTTGCAAATTTTGTGTTAATGTAATACATGCATTCGTTTTGTCTATACATATTTACATACATTCATTCATGATTTGAACATACTCGGCAGTCGTATTTATGTGGGTAATTACTACAAGTCGATACCATCATTTCAATTTTAAAATCCAATTCACTCTAGAGCTAGACGATCCGTGTGGATATAGCGATCTTGGCGTTACGACGTAAATACAGATTTGATATTGATGGGAATTTTTAAGCAACAGTCGAAGATTCGCTGCTATTCACATTTTCGTGTTAAATTAAAACAACTTTATGTAACTTCAGAGGAAATATATTGCCAGGCGTATTAAATTCCAAATATGTAGTTCTAATTTTTCAAATTTTCAAATTTTTTTTAGGAACTAATTAAATTGATGAAAAAATACTTACGACATACTTAATTAGATATAAAATGAATGCGTAGTAACACTCTACGACAGATCTCATGAATTTGGTTTTATTAACAAATGACTTCAATATAGGGTAAAATTGGGTCATTGCCCCAACTCGCCTAGCACTCGCTCTGACAAAGTTACGTAGCCCACGCAAAGCGTGCGTGTCAGCCACAGTCAACGTACATCATTGCTCTTACAAAAAGTCATATTTTGTTATCCTTTATTTTAAAAATTTTTGAAAACAATTTTTTTTTACATTTCGCCAATTTCTGGCAAGTATGAAGTTTTTTTCTCTTAAGCGATATATATATATTCTATGTTAAAATCAATTGCTGTGTTGTAAAATAGATAAAAGCACTTATAAGTTCTTGTTGCTTCAAAGTTGATAACCCTGAGTTCTTAGCTTGGATCTTGGTGGGGCATACTAAAAATCGAAATCGACTTAACATAGGTACATACAAATTACTTTTAGTATTTACTGCAGACAATGCCTCGTACCTAAATACATTAGGACATCTTTGAGAGCACTATGGACCAAAGAAAATTTAGATGAAGCTCATAATCTTCCTATAGGAAGACTGTCAAAAAGATCTTCTCAAGCTATTCAAGTAATTAACTAAAAAAACTTGAATTTTTCAATTAGTTTTCTGTTACTTTTATATTGTTTTTGCATTTTAATTTTATTTTTTTATAAGTTCAATTTCATTGTTTTTATTTCGTTCAACGATTTGATTAATACTCTGTGGCATTTTGTAAAGGGTGCGGGGTTTATTACTCATAACTGTCGCTTTGCGAAACGCCCCACCTATGGTGCATGAAAAATAAAATATTAGGATATCTGTAGCTCCTACTGTAGTTTTATGACTGCCACATTGTAGACATAAGACCAAAGAATGGTCCTAAGAAAACAATTCGATTATATATTCTAGGTATTACCTAGTCTTAGTGTTTATTATTTGAGAGTTTACACCAAAATAGTCTATAATCTCTAGCCATTCGTGTGGTAGGTACAAAGTTTTGTGAATAAATTGAAATATGTATGTGTTCATGAACTACAAAACTTTGGAAAAAAACGGAGATATAAATCAAGTGGCACCATTTTTTGATTTTGTTAAGAAAACAAATAGCTAGAACAATTTTAAATCACAACTGTTTGAAAAGAACAATCTCATTTTTATCGACATTTTGAATTTAAAAATTTTATAATTTTTGAACGAAACACCTAATTAAATCAAAGGTTTTGTGATCGTAAATAAAATTGTAAAGAATACTGATAAATTTTGTTTTCAGACAACTTGTATACCATTTCGAAAAAAGTTTATTCGAGAGACATGCTGAAGAAAAAATACACCGGTGTAGCATCTTGAAATTAAAAATTTTTTTTATTGGAAATGATTGGATCCAAATTTTGCTTCAGTGACAAGTTTATCATTACGAAAGAATATAATGAACAGAAATAACACGTTGTAATTTCTGATCGTGCAAAACCGAACAGAGTTTGTTTAAGAACATACCTAATTGTTGCATTTATTTTATTAAAGCTTTACCGATTGGAAATTTTCTCATATCTATACCTTCTAGTGGAAAATTGAACTCATTTACCTATTATAATATGTACAGAAGGCTCATGTAGCAAGTAGTAAAATATTTTAGAACTATGGCAAATGTTTCTGCAGGAATGATAGTTAGAGTCTCTAAATAGTGTTTGAAGTAACTAAGCCCCTTAGAGCCTCATTGAGAGTTATTACTCAAACAAGCCGCCCTGCACGTTTTATCGCATTTTGCGTTTATAACAATATAGTGAAATGATTATTAAATTAAGGAAGGAAATTGCTCTAGAGCACACAGTAGACCAAATTTTGAGGAATGACACGTTGTGGTGTTCTGCAAACATTTTACAACATGAAATGATTATCTGAAGTTCTTTGGCAGAATCTGAAGAGCAATACTAGCACGATTCTTACACTATCACTCATTTATGTTGCGCGTGTGCCCACTGATATTGACCAAGGGAGGTGTAATTCTGTGTCAAAATATTCTGGCTATGTACGTAAGGATCACAGCTTGTAAGTATTCACTTGTTTCGATTCTGAATATTGTAAACATCAATTACACGTGGATATGTCTTAAATATGTTGAAATAATATTGATAAATTGTCAGACCACTGTGCTACATGAAGCCTTAGTTAAATTTCCAAACAAATTGGCTAAACAAACTGTGGAGAAATCGAAACGGAGCAACAATTTTCCACCCCACAATCACAACAAACGTTCTGTAATGAGTGATTATTAATAATTTATAATTGAATTGAATTGATACATTCAACTATGGCTATTGGCTACCAATCGACCTTCATCTGTTCGATTGTAATTTGCCGTACCATAAGCATAGACTTCAAAGCTTTGTTAGTTGAATTGCTGTGCAGTTTGCGTGCTACCATAACATGTAACCAAATGTGTTTTATGTTTATTGGGTGTTTTGTCACGTTATTAACATTTGACCTATTAGAAACTGGGGCAAATTAAATAATCTAAATTTGGAAATCATTTTTATTTCCAAATCTGTCATGCTTCTATTTGCAAGATTTCCGATCTGATTTCAGTGTGTTAAAATATAAATCACATGAATGAAATGAAATTCAAGTGGAAAGGCAACAGATTTGGCATCTAAACCTAGCTAGACTAGCTTTGGTATCTAAGACTATTTTATTGAACAAAACTGTTAATGCCTATATGAATCAATTGGTTTTCTAGTGTCAAAAATCGGATTCTGTAAAAATTAAGATAAATTAAAATCCCAAATCGTTTCTTTATGCTGTTGGAAATTGTTTTCGATCAGTTGGTTATTGAAAAATTTCATATCAACAAAACCCTCTCGACTTCACAAATATTTTCTCTACACGATGCATCGAATGTGGTACTAACATCGCTTCAAGAACAAGAGCAATCTGAAGAAACAATGTAAACAACTCAATCCAGGAAATAATTCAGATACTGTAAGCAGCTTTTCGTCTACCTTTCGCTATCGTTTCATTGACAATACATTAACCTTGAAATATCCTTCAAAAAAGGTATCTGATGGCTCCTTGCAGTATTTATGTTTCACACGCGCAAGCTTCATGTCCTTCTTTCGGTCATTACCACCACCTCACTTCCCACAACTGGTACTTGAATTTTTATTTCTCCAGAAGTCTGTGAGATTCATCTCTCAATATGAAATACGATGAGGAATTGATTAACTGCGCTTTTTAAATGAAATGATTAAGATCAAGTCTGACAAATCCAATTTGCTGGACTACAAAACAACCAGCTCTCGTCGTGGATTAAGAATATTCTTAAAAATTGAGACGAATTCATAGTATTTCCAGTAAATTTATATTTGTTTTCATATCATCGAATATCGAAATGAGGGATCCGAGAAAGGATTTGTTTTCTTAAAAATGTTCCCGCCATTTTTCCTCCATTTTCTTCATTATTTGTCTCGAGCTTTAAAAGCTCACTAAATTCCAATTGAAATTACGCGTCATTTTCTGGATAAATGTGTGTGTATGTAACCTGTACAGACAATACATTTATGAACTGAAGAATGTTCAGAAAAATGCAAAAAACACAACACAACCCTTAAAAATTTTGCTTAAAATCTCTAGTGCGCATCATTTATCAATTCATTTATGTATGTGTTTTCCCATATAAAAACACTCATCCCTTCTAGACGCATTCGAGTGTGTATGTTTTTACGGAAAAAATTGTTGTTTACATTTTTAAAAAATCGCATGTGTATCAGGAAACCCAATCAAAAAAAATTTTCCATAAATTTAACGACTTCGTGCGTGGCTCGTTTGTGTGCCCAATATCTACCCTCATAGCCACAATAAACTACACCCAATCTCTTTCCCACATTGCTTCTGTATTAGTGAACAAGAAACAAAAAACAAGGGAAAGAGTTGAAATACGCTTTTCACCACCAAACTGAGTCGAGGGTGAATTTGCTATCTGTTGTAGCTAACATCCAATAGATGGTGCCACATGAAGCCACTTGTTTTTATGATTTTTTCATTTTCATGTGGTGGTAAGTTTTGATGTGTATCAAATGATAATAGCAACAACACAACACACCAACATCATTGTGTATTATTATGCATGCACCGGGGAATGTATTGAGTTCTGTGGGGATGTTAACACAGAAAATTTTCATCCCCGTGAAAAACTAAAACAACAAAATTCACGAAAAAAGGCGCATGGATCGGGTGAATATGAATGACAGGCATGATGGTTGCCACGTAATGGCTGCAGTGGGGGTGATGTTGGGAAAAAAGGCTGAGTAAATCGAAAAAACGAGAGAAAAATTGGGAAAAAGCCAGTAAAATGGAGAAATTGGAAAAAATTAAAATTCAACTAAAAAAACTAAAAACTGGGAAAATCCACCCGGCCCGACCCGAACGAATTGTTGACTGGGAAAAAAACCAACAATTTTCGCGAGACGTGAAAATTTTTCGCAAGCTCTGGGACTGCGAGAATAGCGTTTCGTTTTTTGGGTTTTCAGTGCGAAAAAATTTTTTCTCCCAGTGTGATGTGTTTGGTGTGGTATAAACGAATTTAAATGAGGCAATGGTAAGTTTTTCATTGTTTCTTTTTTTATTAATTTTTAATTCTTATTTCTTCCTTCTTATTGCGTGTATTATGAGTTAAGCTGGTCCTTCCCGAAAATCGTTTATAAAAATGAGTGAGTTCATAATAAATCAATGAATTCCTTATTGGCTGGTAAATTTCCTCCATGTTTCTTTTTTTTTACCCAAGAAAAGGAAGCGAGTCCTTGAAATACATAAAAATTTTAACTCGAAATAAGAACAAAAATGTTTAAAGTTTGTAAACAAGTGACGTGTGACCGGTGTTTCCGAAATGTACCATGTGAAAAGCAAATATATGAATTTATCGTAAATAGCAACAACTAAAAAAAATGAGTTTTTTTATAAATCATCACACGAAAAAATTACTAGGTCGACAGGGTTGGGGTTGTTTGTTTTTTAATGCACCAATTTTTTCACAAATCGACATTTTTATATTAAAAGGTCATTAACGTTCGGATCCAACAGACGAAGAAGTGTGTTTAACGCGACGGCTAACATGTTATCAAATAGCTGTTTGGTACCAAAGGATATGGTGTTATACATACAGCCAACATTTTCATGTACTAGTTCTAATATCTATTACAGTTCGACATTAGAACAATTCACTTTTAAATTTAGTTGTTTTTCAAGGGAGTTTTTTCAAGCCATGCATAAGCGTTTTGTAAATAACTAAAAGCCAAAGCAACAAATCAACTTTATTTAAATAATAAATATATATATTCTACAATAATGTTAAGTGCTATAATAAATTAATTCTAAATTTGCGATAGAAGCGTGTTATGTCGTGGAATGTCTGTTACGTGCCTCTGTTAAGCCGAAAGCGTATAGTAACGAAGCATATCTTACAATTTTCTTAATCGACGATTCTAATATCCAAATTCCTTATCATGTCGGTCTCGAGATCTGAAAAGAAAGAATTTGTATTTGATTAATAATAGAAGTAATTAATTGGTGAAAAAATTGCCTTTCGCAAATTTTCAGATAGTCAATAGTTAGAAGCATAAACAAAATACAATAAAAAAGATGCGGACCTGCTTTAATTCATATATGTATCTACATGTCTTAAGCATATGAGGAAACCACTCAAAGAGAAGATTTATCTAAAGATATAGTCCAGTTTAAATACCGACGGAATAACTCGGAATTCACAATGAATTTCCTTATGTCTTAGACTTTATACTGTACACATCTTATAATATGATTACACCGGAAATTCCTTCTGATAAGGATCAAAATTTAACTCCCAGATATTAAAATCTTTAGCATCATTATTAATAATAAATATATTAACGCTTGGTCCTTTACTTTATCTAATTTTTTGCCATTTTATGTGATAAATGCATCATGATTTCTCAACCAATTTTTATTATTTATTAATTTTACAGTAGAAAGCTTATACAATATTCTAACTATTGACTTAATAAAAAAACCCAGTAATAGGTTCAGGTTTATACCACTTATGTCTTGCAATTTTAGAACAGTACTCGATTGATATCCAATTCTTGGTAAATATTTTTTTTTTTGATAAGTTACCCCGCTACTATTGATCCTTAGGAAACTTGAAGTACGTTAAAAGTGCTACTCCCTCGCAAGATGAAAATTTTAACAATCTTCATTTCTAATGCATTCTGAAAATGATGGTTTTCCCGGAATCATCATGATCTAGGAAATTCGGGATTGATCAGTCCAAAGGTGTGCATCTTTCATACATTTATATTTTAGACACCTTTTGCATAGACGTATGTACCTATGTAATAATATATTAGTGAAAGAACTTTCCATGAGTTAATTAATACCTGATAACTGGAAAGAGATACATATGAATTTTACAAATATAATTGTACAACTCCTCGTCTTTTGTTTTCTTTCAATTTAGCTATGAACTTTCTAAAAGAAAACATTTAAAACCACGGAAATTCCAACACAATCTATTGAAGACATAAAGTGGTTAAGGTTTTATTTGTCGCAAATCCGAATATGAAGATCGCGCAAATATTACTCTTGTAAACCAATGTTCTTAAATACAAACTTTGCCAGAAATTTAACTAAAAATTTACATTCCTAATAATTGTAAGAAAATAATAATCCTAGATAATTATAAATCCATAGCAATAGTGGAATAATGCCGAGAAGACGCAAGGATTAGTTATACAAAGATATACGGATAGAAAAGTCATGTGTTTTGGGGTGATCTTCACTGCTCATTATATACTCAAGCACGCGGAGTTATTTAGTAATTGTTCATTAAAGTAGAGAACATAAGTAATGATTTTATCCTTTTGTGAATATTTAGTAATATCGCATGCGGCATGAATACTTGGAGCTAAAGCTTAATCGATGTTTTGGTCGAAAATATATAATTGTTTTTGATAAGCTTTGTGTATCTCCCAGCCTTCCTATTAGAGACAAGTATCTGTTTGATAAATTTATGATGTTCCAATCATTACAAATTTGTTAATCAATCAAGCATTACTTCTAAGTTATTTCATTCCTGTTGCAAATAACTAGACTCAAATTGTGAACTAAACTCATTCACTTTCAAAAGTGTTTGGCGACAAATAATATTGTTACTCTCTTTCCTTTGCAAAGCTATTGTCGATCCAGAGCTTGGACTCGAATTCATTTGAATTTTTACGCAAAAACTATCCTCTAAAATCTTAAGTATAAAATTAATATTCAATAACACCCTTTGGTATCTGAAAATTAATACATATATACATGTTAGCCTCTATTATATGGTTGGTTCTGTACAACAACGTTTCTCGCCTTCATATGAATTTGAAATCAAAAACAGAGTGTCAAAGGTTTAGCGTCGAAAGTTTTGCTAACAGTCTGACACGTCGACAGACTGATCTAATTATCATATGTCAACAAAAGATCCTTAAAATATTTCTGAAATAGTTTGAACGAGTTGAATTTTAGAAAACTTAAGCTATGGAGATAAGAGAAAGTAATATCAACCCTATCAATAATAAGTTCAAATCGGCAACATATGGAAAGAATTTTATTCTTCAAAGTTTTCATAAATACTTCAAGTACTTTGGATATGAAAATTCCTCTCATTGCGTTTATTATTTTATTCTGTTTCTGCAAATTTTCTAGAGTAATCAACGAACGGTTCCTAGGACTTTTGTTCTTATATTCTTGAGAGATAAGATATATGGCAATTAGCTACAGAACATAATTTTCGCATCGTGATATCAACCCAACTAACAACTTTTTGAAGGCTCAAAATATACTGATAACCGACGTCTCTTTGGGTAAAGATGTCATGCCCATACAATATAGAGGTATGCCACATACGGATATTTTCAGCTTGAGAAGGCTAGTGTAACTATGCATGCGAATTAGTACGAAAATTTGTTCTGACGAGTTCTGATCAACTCGTGCGAAGAAACAAACGCCTGCTTTGCGATGCGAGTGGTTACACGCGAAGAAAACGTCAGAACACGAAGGAATTCGTCAGAACAAATTTGACTTTCAAATCGGCTTCATTTTTGACGTACTCGTCAGACCAAATTTTCGTAGCAATTTGCGTGCATAGTAACCGTAGCCTAAAAGAAACAGCGAAGACTGTACTAGTAGGTGAATTTTTAAGAAGCGTCTTGTCTTAGGAAGGATCTACTTGCATGTAGCCAAATGATTTTATTATACTTCTTGTAATCTGGCAGCAACAATTGTGAGGCACGTAAGAGTTATATGAGGATTTACCATGTCTGAAGGAATATTTTTTCTGGGTTGTATTGGGCATCGCTTCTTTTACTCTCACGCTTCCAGCGAATATCCGAAGCAGGAAAATGCCGAACTTAGTTATGCTGGTGTTGCGAAAGTGTTGCTTCACACATTCTTTATTGGCTGTGCATTTCTGTGCAATTCGCTGGTCTCACACAGACCCATTTCTCGCACACCAAATGAAAACTTGAGTTTGCGCACATAGAGAAGCGTTTTTCAAGTGTCCTTTCATGTGGCTTGTCCTTGTTGTTGCGCATTTTCTTGGACGTTTTTTTTCCCGTCCGAATGTGTACATTTTTTCTGCATAGATTTTTTAAAAACAATTTTTTCTTCACGGATTTTCATACCAACAACTAGCTAAAGACAAGGGAAAGCTTCATATTTTTTGCTGTAAAGCTTGAAGAAAAATAAAAGTGTTATTTACTTTCAATTTTAAACCCGCTGAAAGATTTATTTGGTTGTATAGGAAGCTTCCCCAACGAACTCTGGGAAATGAAGATGTCCGACATGTTTGTTTGCATTTTCAAGTCGCGGTGTTAATAATGTGGATTCTTTCATTCATTAGTCCTTTATATGAACTTTCTAATGACGATGAACTTGAATTAATGGCGGGAAAATGAATTTTATTTCTAGTTATTTTTTGTGTATAGTATCAGCAAAACAAATGGATCTTTTGGATGATGGGACCCAAAATTGTTAAAAATTCTTTTTCCAAAATTATTATTCATACGCCTTTGCTTCAATAGTGTTGTTCAAGAAATAGTTAGAGCTTCAGCTTTCAGATAAAGGCAGTTGCCACTATGAACACTAACGGTTTTAATACGCGTAAAATTCCAAACCAATTCATTATAGGGAGAATTGTAAGGCAGACATGAGTAAACCCTAAGAAAAAGGGAATATTTCATATACACTTATGTATTGTAGATAGGTATTAATGTTTTTGTTTCAATTTTGTTAACATCGCGAAGGTTGTCAATAAGCGCATTCAAATTTGATGATATTCGTTTTTAGGGATTTTCATTTTGAAAGCCCAGCTTGAATCCTTATGAGGAAAATAATATTTAGTACGACATAGTATATGCTGTATGAGACGTATCCCGGGAAAAAATATTTAGTTGAGAATGTATCTGATGAGATTCAGTTTAAAGCTTGTTATGGAAAACGGCTTGAGATGAAGGAACCTTGTTATGTCTTTGAATTCCATTACTTTTACAATGTACGAAAATTGAATTTCTCAAGAGGCTAAGGTTCTTGTGTTTGTATGTTTAATTAAAGCAAAAAATCATTAAGCTGTGGTTTTTCCCAGATATATTCACAATTGAAAGTATTTGTGTCCTCTGGACATTAAATACGAGCTAAGGGATGTAAGTAGCGGTTACACATTCATCTCTAAAAAATATTCAACTTTTTGAGGACACATCTCGACACATACATCACATTTGAATGTTCGAAACTGGTCCTTGATGCTTACAAAAGATAAAGGAATGTTAGAATGTGGAGATATTCATTTACAGAATTTGGCTTTAATCAGCCAACATACTCGTACTCAGTCCCAGCTCATTCCATTATAGTGACACCCATCTGAAATCCCACTCTTGAAATGCTGTTGGATATGCTGGGCTAGGAACAAACCCCATTGAACTTATATCCTTTCATTTTGTGAGTCACTCGAAGGATTTCTACCATGAATTCTCCCATTTTTACACCCTGCTTTTGGACCAATGCAAAAGGGTTAAAACCAAGCAAACTTTATGGATCGTAAAGACTCGAAAGCTATTTGGTTTTATTTAGCGAACACTAAAATATACATATATTTGTATATGATGTATTTTATACGTATGCGAACACACGCAGAAAGCTAAGGCAATAACGTTCGTTTAGCTAGCTTAGCTTAGCAAAAGAACCAAGGTATACTTATACTGTATTTTGGAGATAGGGTGTTTAGATATAAGAATATCGTTATATGGATGAATATGAACCCTTCATACTCCTTGTAGAATGAATTGTTGGGTAGCTGGCCAGCATTCGTATCATTATGCAAATTTTCTCCAGAAAACGGTCAAGCAGTGAGTGAACTACCCAGTCATGGAATGATGAGGGATGAAATAAAACGAAACTTCTGTCGAGAAATTGGAGAACTTATATGATGGTGTTGTGTTCATTAAATGTTTCATCGTCGGGAAATTGTTTATGAACACAAGTCTACCTACACTGTGACACTCATTCTATATAAGTACTACTTCAATGAGGGTGCTCTGAAATTATACAATAAATTCACCCACTTTTGTATATGGAAAAGAGAAATGAAAATGTCTCTTCCATACCATCATCCCTTAGCCATGTCTTCGTATTAAAATGTTAATTCTGGCTTGTCGACTTCCAGTGGTCATCCTTTTACTCCATTTTATTATCCTTCGCTAGTTCGTTGTTTTATATTCTAGCTCTATTAAAATATCGTTTCTACACTTCACTCTTTATGCAAATTCTTATCGAAATGAGCGGAGCTTTGAAGGGACGTCTTCATGTTGAATTAAATCTAAATGTGGAAAAAGTAATTTTCAACGTTATATGTTGAAAAAAATTAATTCTACCAAGTCATTAAAACACCCTTAGTTGTACCAAAGTCTGTTAAGATTCTGGGTTTATTTAACTAACTTCGGGTATGATCCAGTTTTAAATTTTTATGGGACACAAAACATTCACATTCGTCGTAGAAATTCTATTAATTCCGTTCATGAAGTTCTGGACAAATTAGAAAATATTTTTATATTTTACACAAAATTAAATCTAGTTACTTGTCGCAAGGGCAACCCTTTTATTAGACTGTCGCTCCATTAGACGAAGCAATTATTTTATGCTTTTAAATAGTGTTTCTAGGATCTCTATTCAAAACATCAGTAAATTACACTAGCTACGACATTTCCTCCAAGTATAGATGGTTAATCCACAACCCGAATTTATTTGGAGTGAGTGAAAAGTAAAAATTTGGGTCTACAATTCCTTTCTTATTCAGGAATTAGATGACACCAAATATTTTTCCTCTTACTCTATGCTGATAACAGGGATGAAGATAATAGATACACCAGAAAAGAATCAATATCCTATTAATTAACTTTGTATTTCAGCCTTATTGAGATCTTGTAATTCATTGTTTAAGTGAGTATGTAATTTTCTATAAGAAATTCATAAGCGTATTGCTCTGTTATGATAAAATAAATTAGAGTTGATCAAAGTTGGGCGCCTTAGGTATTGAAACAGTGTATGGAGTAATATCCTATTTCCCGTGCCTAGATATAATCTTTAACTTCATTAGAGCTTTGAAGCAAATAGTTACAAAAGTCAGAATATTTCAAAAGGTTCTTCGAGAAAGTCAAGCACTGAAGTAAATGTTCACGTCTATAAAATGAGAAGTTGGAAGAAACTTTATTCAACCGGATAGGCGGTGCAGTTAAAGGAAGAACTAGGATGCGATATTAATATAGATATTACATGGAGTGCAAATGTGGGTCTATCAACCCTAAAGTGTACATATACAATTATATCACAGCGAATATATATTATTCAATCGTATGCAATAACTATAAGTTATAAACCTCATATTCGTGTTGAATGCTTTCGTGAACATGTCCCGAAATATCAGAGTATACCTTAGCTATTCGCCATTTCCCTACCGCTCGCAATAGGATACGTCTGGTTAAAACTGTATGGAGATGTTGGGAAGGGCACTAAGGATTATGTCAAAGGTAGAGGTACCCTCTATTTGAGTTTTTAGAACCCCAGCATCAAACTACAGTCACGAAGTTAAAGAATATAAGCATCGAGTATATGTGTTTGAATGAATGCAAATAATGTAGGAATGTATTTAAAGGCTCTTTTGAATACGAGATGACTTCTGTCCAAGTCATAGCTCTTTCCTTCGAATGGTCTTTCCGTTGAATGTTATCACCATCACCAGCCTTCTTCACATTCAAAACTTATTCGAGCCAACGAACATGATATTTAAATGGTTTCAAGGAATATAAAATAAAATAAAAGACTCTTATAACATTCTGCAACTTACATTTCACATTTCCTTTGCCTTCCCTTAGAAAACCAAACATTTAACCCATCCTCCATATCAAAATCTCTGGTGCAACGCAACCTCTTTTACCTCTTTTATCTACATTTTAGTTGGCCCACTCCCATGCTGATGATGGCATCACTTTGAATTTGTAAAACGTTCCTGCTTATATACTTATATACTCATGCTACTGTCATCAGCAGAAAGGTAACTTTTAACATGAAATCACCCCTCTTATTCCATCCTTGAAAAAGGGGATGTAAAGAAACTACATAGTGTGATTATGTGTACCGAGGAGATTGAACCTTAAGGTGAGGGTACTATCAAAAACCGGACAAAAGCTTCTCCCTACTACGATGAGGGTTAAATGAGAGTGTCTTTATAATTTCGAATGGGACGAGAAGAAATTCAAATTAAAACACGAATGAATGAAAGAATCCGAGAAAGTCAAGTCAATTATACCAAGAAATAACGAACAGACGTACCTACCAGTATGGATCTCATAGAAGTAATGCAGAGTAGATCCCAAAAAATTCTACTTGTCGACTTCAAGCCCTAGAACTGAGGAAGATTTCAAAGCCATTGAAATTTTCAGATTTCGCTACCTCAAATAAAAAACCAAGGACTGCGACGAGAAGGAAATTTTCTAATCGTCACGTATAAGCATCCTCATTACTTCATACATTCAAAGTTGAGTGTCTTACCATGAGCATTTTGGAATGGAAGCCCCTGCAAGGGGATACTTCTATTGGACAGAGATGAATACATTCGTTGAATCAGATAATGTTTGAATGCTGGAAATGAAAACGTCTCATAAATGGTATGAGTTGTCCTGCAGAACAGACATCTCTGGTGAATTCAAGACAACCTCTCTATGTTGAGGACAAAAAACCACCCCATTTATTCAGAACATGAAAACTAAATAAATGAATACCATAGAAATTACATTAGGCTAAGGACGAGGAAATGGTAGTTTGGTCGTGTAAGATGGCATGTGTTGATTTCGCTGAATGGTTGGATACTGTATACGACTCCCTCTGGTTGGACTTTGGTTTTTTTGGGGGGATGGATAGTTGTTTTCTCTCCCTCCATCTTCAAACCAGCACAAAGTAGTGACGTAAAACTTTCCAGCATCTGCACTTTCAACGATTAAAACTTTCATATCCGAGAACGAGCATGTAAGAACCTACACTTCTTTGAATAAATGAATATAAACGCTCTTGTTGGTCATATATATTTCATTATTTAAGTACAATTGAAATGTGGAAAGGGTTTCATTGCAAGCTCTTTCGTACTTATGAAAGACATCCCTTCATCTACAACATTCTTCGTACTCTAACCTTTTCCTAAATAACACTTATTTATTGCAAAACCTCCCAGTAACGCCTTCACCCATTCTACACATTAAATATGTTCTATGAGATCCTTGTTATTTTATATGTTTTTTGTGTACAGTAGGTACTTGGTTTCATACAATAAATTGCAATTGTTTCCACTCGTAAATGTGAACTTTCTTGGTAGGATGTACTAGCATTCAGATGATGATTAAAACCGTTCGTTTGAAATGTATAAAATGTCGTCGTCAGACGTTGCTGTATTCAGTGTGATCCCTTAAAAGTTATGTTTGGTTTTTGTATACAAAAGGATGACTTCATGAGATTTTTTGTTGGAAGTAATTTCTAGCATCAAATAGAACATTTATGAAAAGTATACTTTGAACAGATGAGATGGAGATTTGGATTTATTAACAAAACCTAATATGTTTTGCGTAGTGTTAAGCTATCCATTAAAGCTATTTCTGAGTATTTTTTGTCTTTAAATAACCGAAATGGTTTAAGTCACATCTATATATTTTTCTCTTAGGAATTCTTATATGATTAGTTTATCTATTTATAATAAAACATTCTAACATGACATTTCGACGGAATATTATTTTATCAATATTACATTACCTAGATATTATATTGTCAATAAATTACCAATAATGTTGGCGGAAAAACATAAAAAGATGAAATATTAAAACGTTCTTTAAGGTCTTTTGGGAAGGAATTCATAAAAACTATATTTAAGATTTACGAGAAAATGTGACTTAACATATAGTTTTCTAAAATCTGTTGGTAATCAACGACAGCCTCAAACTTTTGTGACAAGTACATAATTTTAGTTTTAGAATATACAGATCCCGTGGCTTACCAATAACATATAGTATATTATAATTTTCGAAATGTGGATATGAATAGAGAGAGGAAAAATTTTGTTGTGAGTCGTACGGAATTTTCCATTTAAAGTTGTGGGCTTTGGAATGATGGTCTGTGAAAAACAAATGTGCTCAGACCTCACAGAATGGTTAGGAAGAATCCAAATTGATTTCATATACCCCATCAGATGAGTGCATAGAAGTAGAAACTTTGAAGGGAGGTTTTCTAATCAAGTCAAGCTTTGACTTAAATTTAATCCCAAACTTGCATACTTACACACGAATCATGTAGTGTGCACCATTGGGACGAATGGGTACTCCTAGTTGGACCTTAAATTTTGTTGTAACTTTGCACTAAAATTTCGTTCATACTGAACATTCCTACGAATATGTAAATAATGGATGAGCTACCACTCCTTGATAAGGAGACAATGTATGGTGAGAAGAAAATGTTCACCCTCTTCTAGATGCCATTACCA
The DNA here is from genome assembly GCA_963971475.1 of Chrysops caecutiens. Taxonomy (NCBI): domain Eukaryota; kingdom Metazoa; phylum Arthropoda; class Insecta; order Diptera; family Tabanidae; genus Chrysops; species Chrysops caecutiens. The sequence goes on along the minus strand of OZ020570.1, from coordinate 24,308,344 downwards.
ATTTATATTATAAGAGAATATACTAAATCGTACGTGTACTCCCAGTTACAAACCAATATTCTGACCTAACCGCTGGAATACCAAGCTAACCTGCAACACTTCGATATGCAACCCTCACTGAATAGTAGATTTTCCAAATTCATCTAAAAGTATATTTGTAGATGAATAGGGTAACCCTGGTTTGAGTTATAATGATATTAAAACATTTCTCCAAAAGTCTCAGTCCCGGAAAATCTGCTCCCACCACCAACATCAATATAGTTTTACCTTTTTAAGAATATTCTTCGAAAAGGGTCTTCATGAAACTAGTTTCGGGAAAGAGAAATTTTGGTTATTCTCGGGTTACTAAAAGAAAGAGTTAGATTTTGAAAACACCCAGCTAGAATTATATTGAAATGGTACTCATCCTTGTCAGAGCTAAGCGCCAACCCCTAACACAGCGGTCATTACTTCCTCCGGAATGGGGATGAGATCTTCAGGTTAGTGACAATGATAAATTGCTCTTAGGAAAAAGGGTCCACTTTTGGTCCTGAACTAAACAACATTGTTTATGCTTTTGCATATATTTTGAACCTTAACAACAACATACATTCTAAACAGGATCCATGCTAAAAACAATAATTATTATAAAATCCATTCGAACGAAACATGCTAATAACGCGCTCCCTAGTCGATGCCAGCATTCTGTTACAAGAAGGACTATAAGGACTTGAACAAATGCTTCTACGAAGATTAAGGAAATTTAAATTTATGCGACGGATGTGAATAAATGGTTTTGGTGTGTAAACGATTGTCATTCAATAGCAGTAGTGAAAGGATAGACCAAACCTTATTCCAAATCCTTTCCTACCTCCTAGGATTCAGGGTTGATAAATTGGGGTACAGAAGCTTACATGGCATGTATAAAGTTTTGGTTTCTATACACAATAGCCATACTAACTAAGAAAAAGATTCGACGTGAACTTACCTACTTGTTATGGCGTTCCAACTTGGGCAAACATTTTGGATTTTAACATGAAAAGGTTTTTCGAACATAAACTCATTTATAATTATAATAACTTTGTGAATAAACAATTTGCATATATTTGCACTTAAAAGTTAGCGCGTAAAGAGTGTTATCCCCGATACCATGTAAAACTGTGTAACTTGAATTTCATGAAAGTCTAATAAAAATGGTCCAGGGATGAAGGGATTGATAAGGGATGAAGAAAAAACTGCCAATAGCCAAAGCGTATTTCTGAGATATGTATATAGAATCCTTAATTTAAATTTGTAATTGTCCTCAAATCTGTTTTGTCGAAAGCAGAATATTCAAATTTAAGAAATTTTATAAGTCAATGAATGATCAGATAATATTATAATTCAACTAAGAAGGTTTATGTTTCGCTGTTCAATTAGAAACAAATGTCACAGGACTCCTTCTCAATCAATCCTTCTATTACTATCCTTTTTCCTATGATCATTACACTATGACCATAATGTTGATATAATTATTATTATTACTATAATTTTTAAGCTTCTCTTAAGTCTGGTGGATGTGAAAATAACCTTAGCAGCCATATTGTGTGATGCTCCCATTTGAAGAAATGGTAAATTAACCTTGACATATAAGAATCTTAAAAAGTATTATGTATTTTGAAATAAATTTCAAGAAATCAAAAATTGCTTTATTAGAAACATAATGAAAACTTTGTTAAAAAACCTCCATGAAAAGGTGAAAAATATAGGACTATCTTTCACTTGTTTTTTAATACAACAACACTTGTGTAATAAAATTACGTCAGATTTCTTCAAGTGATAAATAAGTCACTAACACGTCATGTATGAGAAACAATTGACATTGAAATTTTGCAATATTCTAAACAAACATTAAACAAAAGACAATCGATTAATCCTTATGAGTATTTTTCAATGTTCTAATAGCAACAAACTCAATTGAATGATTACAATTTTGAAATAACTAAATCGCATGAGACTAGATTTAGAATTTATCTAAAATCATGTGTCGGTCGTTTAAACGTATATGGATACGTGGATATGGAGATACCTATGTGGAGATGTTGGTATGGTGTCGGTATGTTTGTTTAATTTACCACAAATAAATCGATTAGTGAATTGTCGGTCAGCCGGTTCATATCAAAGGCAATTCTATATTGCATTTCGATTGCATAGAATCGATGTAGATATGCAATGTTCCTTTGTATGGCGACGATGTTATGTTGTTTATATTCATATAGTTATAAGTTAGTGTTATTATGAAGAGAACTTGCCGCTCTTATGTTGCTACTAGATGTTCTGCATGGAACGTTAAACTATTATTTGGCCATGAGCTGGAGACTCTTTAAATGTTAATTAAATAATATCAAAACCTATTGAACATATGAATCACTTTCGATATCGTACAAGGTTATGGACATGGACATTCGAAGTCGGGGAATCCCTTGATGGCATGTTATTATGTCGCATGTTCGTACGTATTCAGATAGTTCATGTTAAACAATAACAATCAATGATACTTGACTTTGTGAAACATGGAACATGGTTTGTGGTTGGAGCATAGTAGACCCTACCTCGCATTAACTTTCTTCACAAAACTAGTTACGCACGTCATCATACGCGATTTGATAAATCATCCCTCGGAAATACTCCGCAAGATGGTAGTCGTTTTTTACGTAAAGACTCAAGTTGCATCTTAATCTGATTCTTTTATGATCGACACTTTTATACTCACAGGTTTATGAAATGAGCCTTAAAATTTTATTGTCCTTCTACACATTCTTGCCTACATATATTTTTACTTAAACTCCTTGTATGGGGTGTGACAGGACTAATTCAAATCTCCCCTTTCCATAAAAACGTTTAGAACGTTTTTTTCTCAGTTGTTGCTCCCTAAGAACCAAAGCCTCATCCTTTTAGTATTTTCTATCCCTTTCCAATGGTAAATATGAAACCCAAAGAATATCCTTAATGCATTCAAATGATATCTCGTACAGGTGTGAAAGGGAAAACGATATCAAATGTGTTGAAAATGTTCATGTGTGCGTATGTAAAATCCTTTTATTTTCTCTTTCGTTCCTGAAGTTTCTTTTCATTTCATTTTCATTTTCAACCCTTTATTGTATGTATTGGCACGCATACACAAACCTAAGCTTCACGAACGCATTTTAGAAACGAATGTATTGATGAATAAATGTCCTTTTTATGCATGTATTGGTTACTTCATGCGGACATGTGTGTAATTATAAAATTTTCTGTGAAGAGTTTTAAAACGCATTTTACGAATGGACCGCCCAAACTCCCTTTTCATGTTTAGAATTGAAATGCAAAAGAGCAAAAGAGATCGATAGACACCTCGTTTGGATATGGAAAAACGGTAGAAAGCAAACGTGGCAAAAGGAATTTTTGAAAATAGAGAAAATGCCGTAAAACAAAAGCTTTGGTATAAGGCATAGAGAACGTACGTTTGTGAATTGTGCGTATGAAATTTAGTTTGATGTGCTCCAACGGCCAGAGCCCGAATATGGGGTGCATAAATATAAACTATGTGGATCCAAACACTACTCTCGCATTCGTTCTTCTTGAATCCCAGTAGTGTGGCCTATTGAATCTACTTGTATCTCCCATGGATTTATCTAAAAGTGAGATATAGATACGAACCCTGCAATCTGCATGCGTTTATACGTAACAGAAAATTTGTTCGCTTTGAAAAACTCAAACTACTCGTACATGCTCGTGTTTCTGACATTGTTTTTAAGGGTAGGCTTTTTCGAATCCTCTTCATATCCTCATACCCTCACCCCATCATAACATCATAGCCTCATCCTTATCCACATGGTCAGCATCGTGTGTGTTTATGTGTCTGCATGTTCCTTTGGGTTCTTTGGGTTTTTTGGGACATGAAGTTGAAGTTTTGATGGCATATTACTATTTATTGTTGTCGTTGTTGTTGTTGGTATTTCTAGGATCATTTTAGGATATTCCTGGACACATGTGTGCATGTATATTCATTGTCATTATGTGATTTCACTATGTTCATCCCAAATGGTTCTGCTCAAAGTAGTATTAGGTTTTAGATTTTCCATGTTTTCGTTTATCAAGACACCAAAACATGTACGCCATTTTTGGATGGACGGATGTAGATTTTCGAATTTCCTGGCATCCGCTCTACTAGATATTGCGAAATGAATTTTATTTCAAATGCTGAAATTGTCATCTAATTACATTCTTATTTTTGTCTAAATATGTATTTAAACCTGTGAACATCACAATAAACATTCGAAGAAAGGAGTGAGTTTCCGCAATCAAGTATAGCTCTCAAAGTTAAGTGTCAACTACGCATTTATTTTGATAGGAGGCTGGTTCCGCAATGAATCTATAAACGAAATTTGGACGAATCTCCTGGATCTAACCCAGCTGAAGGTGTTATTTTATAAATTCCCAAAAAAAAAAAAAACAATTTACTCTTAGATTTTAAATAATCCACCAGAATTAAATTCTTGAAGTCGCAGAACGCTTCCAAGCAAACTTACATTAAAATACCCAAATTTTATTTGATCCTTTCGCAAGAGGAATATTTTTCATGAATAATAGAATTTATCTTGGGACAACAGGAAATAACCTTTAGGCAATTTCGCTTAATAGAGATTTATGGCGTAGAAGGTTATGCAAAGGATGGATAATTCAGAAATATTATCATGAAGCTTATGTACGATAAACAACTAATAAATGTGTATCCTGTTGAGAAAATACTTAATTATAAGCCAGGATCTATTTGAATGTGCATTATAGATGTTTGCGTATATCCCTTATTTAATTTTCAAGTTTTTAATTCAATAAGAGGTGTAAATTGACCATTATATGAACGAAAGTTTTTGAGTGTTACTCACATTCTTTCAGTTTTCCTGGAGATTCACCCCTTGATCGTCATGGTTGAGCTGCATGTGATGGAAATGTTTCCTATAAGAGAGGTTGAAGTAGATTTAAAATAAATTGCTTTTTTGGATAAAAATACTTCTGTCGAAGAAAATACAATTATCTATATAAAGTTTAATTTGATCACAAGTCAGAAGGATTTCAACAAGCATTTAAAACTCAGGAGGAATCTATAGATATATAGAACATTTTTGTTGCCTTATACAAATAACAAATTTGGAAGTTTCACATGATCACAATTTATTTGTATCTAGCTCAAAATAATTTGTCTCTCACTTCCGAATCTAGAATATCAATGATGGCGCCTTTTAGGAAAAGATAATCTACAGAGCAGTTTTGTCGTCTTACAAAGTTGAGTAACGTAACCGTAGAAAATACATATCTTTTGTGGTTTACTAATAAAAACCTGCAATATCTTGTCAAATTTCAGATTTAATGTCTGATGAAGACTTGCTAATGGTTTTTCCTTGAAGATTGAAAAAGAGCTTGAGTTACGTTTCCTATTAAGGATATCCTCTGATAAATTTAGTTTTCCTGATAATATTCTGTCGTTGCGTTGTGGAATTAACATAGAATTAGTCATTTTTTCCATCGTTGATGTCATTTGCAAAACTGATGCTTTCCGTCTGTCTTTTCAATAGAATGATTAATTTGTCTACAGATAAGCCATGCAAAATTTCAATTAGAAATTCTCGTTTCAATGTGCAAAAGACTGTGAATTTTGTTTTGTTGCATTTTTATGTGTACATTGAATGTACATAAACGAATGCACATTTTGATTCTACAATTTTTTTGCCATCTTTTCCTCGGTACACTACCTATCTGATGTGTTACCTTTGCACCGGCCCATATATATATTCTGCGCTTTGTGAAAGCCTTGTACTGAAGAACGCATATAAAACAAATATCATCAAACCCATCGAAGAATAGCTGTCAGTTGCACTTGGACTGGAATTATCCTAGTCCATATATCAGAGTAGTGCGTGCATATACCTACACTTTTTTGCATTTTTAGAATATGGACTGAGACTGGGCATAAATAAACGAGAAATGGAGAACTGGATAGGTGCCTAGTATCTGTCTATCTATTTACCAACGTTGGTAGGCCCAACGTTGGTTGCTGGGAAGATATCCCGAATAAAGGGTTGAGGTACAGCTAGTTGCAATGGATGCAACATTCGAGATGCATCATAGTCATAGGCCTACATCGTTTCTGCCTAAATACGAATACGATCTGCCTATGAAATCCTCGGGAAGTGGACCATGCATCAAACCTCTAGTGCATTGATTCGCGGGTATGGGTTGAGAATGTTCTGTCGTTTCGTTTTTGTATTTTTGTTTTTCTCGGTTTGCTCTGTTTTCTAGTGTATGCGTTTTTGTTAACTTTTTCAGCCGAAATTTCAGCAGGATATATAGAGCTTACATACACGTTGTACGTTCTCCAACATCCACAATGACATATCGGTGCATTTCAAAGCGCATAGGAGAAATTGATGTGACTGAGCTTCATTGCATCAAGGCTTCGTATGTAGGTACGTTGGACAAAAACCCTAAAATTTCAACGCATCTCCGTTTTTGATGCAATTTTTCAAAACTGCATATATAATATGATACATCAGTACCTATGTATGCACTATTGTCTAGAACAAAAAAATTTTCGGAAAAAATTGCATTTTTCAGATGAGCCTGCTGAATACTTATTGTATGAACATTTGTATTTGGGTGCATTTTTCGTATTAGAAGAGGCATAAGGGATGATGGCTGGCAGAATGGAGAAGACCAGCTAAAGTGAACAGCATCATGCCTGAAAACAAAGCTTGCTGGTATCCGCGGGGTTACATCACTTCAATTGAGGCCTATTGCAAATAGTATAGCCCATCCCTTGTTTTGTACATATATAGAGGCCAAACATATCTGCCAAAAAACTTGCCTAAATCCATTTGGGCTCATACCAGGCTATTTAGGTAAAACTTCATAGTGTGCGGTTTGGTGTGTAAGTTTTTGTTATACATCTATTTTTTGTACGGACTAGACATGCCATTCGCCCTGAGTATTGCAAGAATAATTGATCATTATGCTGTTCATGCGCTAATACTGCCTAAAATCTAGACGTATTACCTAAACGCATTCAAAGCTATTATTACTGAAATATAATTTTATCAATTGGTCTCTTTCACTTATTCTTGTTTCTTAAGTTTTTCGCTACAAAAATAAATTTTCTCAATTAGGTTTAATCAAAATCTTAAGAAATAACACAATGCTTTCCAGAAAACGTTTTCATTAATTGAAACTACTTTCTATACCTTGAAGCCATATGTACAGTGTTCAAAATATGATCGATTAACCTGAATTTTTCTGATACTTCAGCTACTTGCAACGAATGAATTTTCATTGCTTTACACGGAAAACAGAGTTTAACTGGAAGGTTTACGAAATAAAACGTGCTAAGGTGAAAATGGCATTTGCATAAAATATTCCATTTAATGAATATTTTGGCACAATAAACCGGATATAATTTGCACTTTTTAAATATTTTTCCCACGAAGTTTGTAGAGTGGCAGATCCTACAACACTCGAGGGCATTATGTGCTGCATTCTGATGCTTTCAAACTCATAAGGAATTTTCCAGAAGTCACTTGTTGAAAACTGATAGATCATCATGAATGTCTTAATATAAAAATTCTTCATGTGTACCAAACATATATGACATATGTAATTCTATTAGATACTAACTAGAACATCGATGCTGGTTATATGAAATAAACTTCAGATTCTCAAATCGAATTCATTGTGCGAATTACTAATTCAATGTGCCAATCATATACATGAAAGCAATCAATCGACGTAATTTGCCTATAGGCTGTACAAAGATAGGCAAAGTTTTCGACGCGAAGGGATGTCAAATTATTTCCGGCTCTTCTACGATTTTTCTTCTATGTAGAGATGCAACCATAAATTCGTATTTTTTGCTACCTAACAATTTCAACATTATAACGTCTCTAACTTAGAGCGAACTCAAGTGGAGTCTAGTAACTTAGAAAGTCATTACCTGGACTATAATTAATGAATCTACACGTGAACGTCGACAACAGTCATCAAGGATTGAGTGGCGAAAATTGCATTTGAAGTTTAGTTCAATGGTGTCTGGAACAAATGCACAAGAAAGCCTCCACTTTGGTCGTTAAGGGTTTTAAGAGGCTCATGTAGGCCTGGTAAAGGAGTTATGAAATGGCGCCATGAGACAGTACGTGCAAGATGGATAACACCGTTCAATCTATGCTGGTGAAAAAAAATTGCTCTTTGGTGCTGTGGATATACAAAGAATACATAACAGGAACGTTGTTACTGACATGGCACTGTGGATGAGCGTTGAAAAAGGCTAGAGCCTATTGAAGAAGGTCGCAATCATTTGGGTCTACGTTTGTCTTTTTTGACATACTATCTCATCCTTCAATCTCGGACCGTTGGGCTTTACATACACATAAAGAGAGTAATGCAGGAATAAATCTCTCAAAACCAGCCCATACCATTCAGTTAACTCTGAAAACTGCATAACTAACCAATTCTTTTCTTTGATACTATTCAACGTGAATTGTGTCGTTGCATATCTGTTCGATATACATATACATATCCTTAAACATATCTTCAACTACATACTGATGCACAACCAAAGCTGATGATGGCGATAGGTGCACATGCATCACGCGGTGGCTTGCAACGCGCACAAAACAGCAGGTAGAAAAACACGGGCTTTATTTTGAAGCGCATAAGAGTTTGGGGCCCGCGAATGCTGCTGTAAATATCATTCAGACGATATGAGGATATTTCACCACCACTATGGCGTACATTTTCATGTTTTCAGCGTTGTAGTGAAGCTCAGTTCTCATTTGCTTGGATTCTGCATTGAATTCATTTTCCAAGAGAACACCCTCCCAGTTATCAGATTTTTCATCCCAATCACAACGTCATCATCATCACCATCACTCTCATCAACATCATCCTTATCACCATCATCGTCATCAGTGTGATCATCTACTCAATCCACCTCTAGATGTGAATGTTTTCAGCGTTGAGCCTACTGGATTTCATCCAGAAATGGAATGGTAACATTGATAGCCGTGAATTTGGCTTAGGGAGAGTTGAGAGTTTTTCACTCTAAAGTTACATGAATGAACCACATCACCATATATTCAAATTTTCTGCCGCTAACAGAGGAAACATTCAGCCTCTACGGAAAAGTGCACTGAATAAACACAAAAACGTCCGGCCACCTAATTATTCTTTGAATCCCTTTTCACAAAGCATTCTGTCTGCGTTTTGTAGTCATTTCGTTTGGTCCGTTTTCCCGAAATCATACACATACCGTCATATATCCTTCATTCAGCATAACTTCATTCCATAAATTTTTCTGTTCAATTCAATCGCTGAGATATATGTACCTACACCATATCAACGACGTTCTAAGCCCTTCTTCATACGTACCTACACATGACTCAAATGAATGCAGAGTCGTCAGCCTACGCAAATATGTGCCAAACAAAAATATTAATGATCTAAACCCATTAAGGGATGCAACGTACAGGGCAAATGCATCTCGTTGTTAAATTGAACTTTGTCCCATGAAACTCAACCAAAAGTCTGAAGTTGAAGTGAAATTAGTGAACTAACATTTCAAACATTGATTGTCGCGTACAAATTCACTTCAAATATTTTCTTTAAGAATTTCAAACATACCTATAATGAAGACCGTCACAACATTATTAGTTGAAAAATACACCAATTAATTTTAAAAGATAATACTATAAGTTAGAACTTGAACCTTCTTGAAATAAAAATTTTGGCAAGTTAATGTGATCGCGCGCGAACGTTTCTTAATACTATTCTAAGAAAATTTTCCAAATCTCTTCCTTAGTTAAAATTATCCCTGGATTTTCATGTTCTGTAGAGAAGATGACAATAGAAACTTGTTTGTGCTCATCACAATTATCCCTTGAATATCTTAAGTAAGTTTCACCCGGTTTGACATTATGTCTCGGCTCGAATTGAGTAAGGAGTGAATTCCACCACATCTTCACCTATTGAACTGATGGGAAAAATTTTCTAACAGTTCCAAGCGTTGTCTTTTTCCGAACTTGCAAAAGAATATTCGTGACATTTGATCCTGTGTTATGAACAAATTCTTGTTTTTCTATCGGAGCTATAATAATTATTTTATTAATACATCCATCTACGAAATATTACTATCCACGTGCAGACGTAGTTCTGCTGGTTGAATTTGCAATTTCGAATTTCGCAAAAATACGAGTTCAACAAATTAAATAACTATTCAACAAATAAATTAAAATCAGAAGATTAATCTAAGTAAAATTTCAGGAATGAGAGGCTTTGGATATGGAGATGACCAAGATGCATATTTGAAAGTTTATAGTTCTGTAACAAGGAATTGGCTTAGTGCTGCACTTAAACTTTATTTGTTAAATATTCATTTTATATTCGAATTGAATCGTTGAACAATTTTAGAAGAATGTAGGTATGGGTTGGACATAATGATGGCGATTCTGGCCACTTTCGTTAAAGTAACAGATTTCTGTTAAGAAATTTAACAGATTTTGTTTCTAACAGAATTCTTTAAGTTGGTATTCTGGCCAAAGCTTACGTTTGAATCACCATATCAACGACGAAACGGGTTTTGTTCCGAATCTGTCAATTTTCTTAACAGAAAACCTGTTAAGTTTAAGTTGACGAATTTCGGGGCTGTTATGGTAACAGATTTTTAACAGAAAAACTGTTATCTTTGGGCACCCAGAATACCGATGTCGACCGTAACAGACTTTTACGAAATCCAACAACAAAATGCATTGGATGTCAAATTAACACATTCTGTTATGTGCAGCCAGAATAGCCCCGAATAACTAGAGATTCCTTTATTTTACATAAAAAATCCAAGTATTATCTTTTAGATAAATATGGTTTGTAATTGAATAAAGGATTTGAGAGGATAAAGTGGAAAAGTAATTTTCAAAATGTACGATCTTCTACCAAATTTGGACTGTATTTACATTGACTCGCAAAATCGGTTTTGATCCTTCATATCCTTCATTCGTCTATAGCCGCCTGTTTTTTTAAAGAACTCATTGGGTTTGAAAAAATGCATAAAGAAATTACTAAAGAAAAACTACAAGAAATAGTCCTTATGTTGGTCATCGAAAGCCCATGGGCGAAGAATGGACCAGAGAAAAGGCAAAAAAATGTTAAAGTTTTAACTCACTAATAATTTTAGCTTTGATTTTTTATGTGAAACGTAGAAATCATGATATCGTAGAATGCATTCCAACTGGACGGTTTTGTCCTTCAGCAGCAGTATACAAAATTGAAGCCCCTAAAAAAAGACGCCTAATCATGTTTACATTGTTATTTAAATTTGAAATTAGTTTTATAAATTTAATTTAGTTCGTTACATCATTTTAGCTGTGTTACAGTTTATTGCAAGCAAAACTGCAAGAGAATATGGTAAATCTACATTTCGAGCTTATTTCTATTTGTTTAGCAAACTACTTTGCTGAAAGTCCTAACTGGAGTTTGGTGGAGTTGAGTTGAGGTGACTGGCTAGTTTGATACTTTTTCAACCAATCCTACAATGGAGGGGCACAACCTCAGGCTAGAAAAGTTTTCTGCAAAATTGTGTAATCTCCGTTCATTTTCCATGGCCAGTTTGCAAGCTGGTCCAAAGTTTTCAAAACTAAACGAGGTAGTGTGGTTTATGTACGTATCAACGTTCATGGGTATAATTGTGCAGAATGCATGTAAGATGATATGTATCCTTGCAGAGCTGGATAGTGTACTCAACTATTTATTCAGTTCATAATTTTGTTAGGAAATTATTTTCGTCATTGTTATTATTGTTCAAGCGAAGAAATTAAACTGGACGAGAGACCTTTTCCCTCACTGTACACCTCAGTTCAGGCATACCTATTCAATAGAAGCACCTGATTCCACCTCGAAATCTCCATCATTATATAACCTTTCTGGGAAACAATAAAGATGGGAAGGTGTTTCAAAAATGGTGGTAGAATACACCCTTTCACGTTACAAGCTACTGAAAGTTTTAATGCCTCTTAACTTCTGAAAAACTCCCAAGGGGAGTATTATGCAAAAATATGAATGTGGTTTACTTTTAAGCTTTATTCCCACAGAAAGTTGCACATAGATAGAAAATTGAGTAGAAATAAGAAAGTTTAACACAAACAACTAGAAACCGTAGAGGATCGTGGGTGTGACAGGGTGTTATGTAAGAAGAATACAAAAGTGACTCTAATTCATTTCGGACATGATATAAGAGACGAAGGTCTACGACAGCTTGCCCCATATCATCGTAGCGCTTCTTGTTCTGAGAATATAGCATAAAACGTTGTATGTTATAATGAACAAAGTTGTGCTTTAGTGTTTTATGTACCTATATATGCTCAGGTGGGTTGGAGTTTTCTATACTGAAAACACCATAGACAATGGCAGTGGTCAACTTGAACAAGTGAAAATTGTTCATCCACCCGTTAAAGTTTCTCGGGTTTAACGTAAATTTTCCAATAGAGAAGTTTTACTTTACCTATTCATAGAATGAATTTTTGTACTCATACCTTCTCTATTCGAAATATTCGTTCCACCTCTTAATGGTGTATGAGGGACATTTTAAAGGAGGTCCAACAAATTTTTGGGAATCTCTTCAAAACCAACTCATCCTGCAATAAAGTCAAACCCGCCCAAAAAGGTAAAGCTTTTTATATTTCCCATTCTACATTCAATAGCTGTGTAGTCGAAACTTTTCTTTCGTTTTAACCTTTGTTGGTTGTTGTTCTTGTGCTTAAATGAGTATTCCCTCACATGAGCTTTACTTTGTGTTTTGGGGTTTAATTTTCATCTTTTTAGGGCTTTTTCTTTTAGATTCACGAAAAACCCCAAAATAAATTATCATCGTAACATGAACATGTATCTCTACCCATTCTCTCAAAAAATTTCATATTAACACATAGGGGTTGTAGGTTAGAATACCCTTGAGGGATGAAAAACTACCCACTTAGAGTTCTTTCAAGTCGTTAATTAATTACCGCATGAAGGATCATAACATACGTTGTACCGAAATAGGCTGCGGCCCCTACAGGTGTTTACAGACAATCTCCATCCTTTAAGCAATCTCTGCAAATTTCAAACTCTAATATCTCCCACGTGTCACAGAGTGATATCAACATGAATAATCCGACTCTAATATTAACATAACTTCGCTATGCATTTCAAAACAGTACATTTGTTCATCACCATTATTACTGAGTATACTATAAGTAATGAGTCGTGATAATAAAAGTTGTCTAAAGAGTCACCTCTTACTAGTTCAAGGCACTCAATAGAAAGGGTTTATTTTATCCATATTATAGTTCAGGAAATTGAATGAGAGAATAGTTTAGATATGGTTAAGCAATGTGAGAAGGAGAAACCTTCATATATCTTATCTATTCTCTATCTTATATAAAGTAAATCTAAAGTCAGTCAAAAACATTTCGGAGAAATAAAAAACTAACTTGACTGAGACATGTGATAACTAACGATTCCACCCTTCCTCTGTCCATTCATGACTTCCTTTCTCTATTTATTCTTAGAGAAATTTGATCTGATGAAAATCCTTTATCGATGCTTGGACAAATATTTGACTTCATTTAAAATAATTCTTCGACTTGGAGTTAAAAAGTGAAAAAACCTTCGTTTGAATTCAAATGCGACTTTCTCGTTATGTAAGTCGTCCGAATCAACCTTAACCCTTCCGCTTGAACCCTTGTAGATTGTGTGACGTGTGAGTAGTTCTGGGAATGGGATTCCACCGTTTTAATGTTTTCAAGCTATTATATTACGAAGACAGCGCTGCATCTGGGTCGGAATGTGTGTTGGTAATGAATATGCGTTTATCCTAGTGCAAACACACAAAGCTAGTATCTAGTAGACGCCAACTTACGATCTGTACCTTGGCAAGAAGAGATCCAATGTCGAGAGCTAAGGATTGTTATAGTGCTTTCGTCCCTTGACTGCACAAATACGAGTTGATACTTGATATCGTAGAGATAAAGTGCATACAACATACATATATATGAAAAGGAGCTCTCATCCGGTCCGAAGCGATTCTAAAACGGATGTTGAATTTAGCCAACTTAGCCTGTAATGAAGCATTCATTACAAAGTCAGACAAGTTATTTGTACTTTGTACTACACAAATACCTAACATTTGGAAAGTTAACGCAAATATTGCCCTCTCTCCCAATAGCTCTTGAAATTTAGTAAAGCTTATTAAAATTTTTGAATAAGTTCACTTGGTTGGTGGTTTCTGAAAATCATGTCCACTATATTTGTCTATGTAGACAAGGTACCTCATTAAATACTTCCACAGTTTGAACAATGTGGTGGAATTAATCTGGACTTTAAAGAAATTAATTACGTATAAGGATATTTTTCTTATTTGCTCTCTACATACATATGTCTGAACTTATCATCGACAAATTGTTGATAGTCAAAAATATAGCATGATAAAGTGAAGAAGACAATCATATTTAAATAAACATTGAAATTTTCAAATTCGAAGCATCAAAAGTAGGGCGATACCTGTTTTCAAAAGAGAATCAAAATACTATCAAAATGCAACTATTTAAGCAATCGACAAATTACAACATCCGAACCCTTATGCAACAGTGAAAACAAATATCTGATGACAGGTTAAAAGTCATATCATATTATAGCTTGAAGAAGCAACTCTATCCCATGTCAGAATTCATCCCTTTCGATTATTTCTAAGGCGCTGAATGCCATAATTGTGTCAGTCTATCCACACAAACAATAAAATTGAACCTAGAACCCAGGCTCAAATAGAAGAACAATTTATCCCTTAACTATTTTGTTATCCACGTGTCAAGTAATCCAAAATTCACGCCAAACCTCGGATCAAGGGACAACTTTTCAAACACTATACTATAATAACCACAACAGGATTCCACTTGACATTTTGAACCTTACAAGTCAATAATTCCGGCACGGGCTAGTCCCGACGAAGACGGAAAAAATCAGGTTGCATTTTAGTTATTCATAGTGGCAAGAAGTTAATAGCAAGGGTTAAGGGTAATAAGTTAGCTCATCATTTTATCCTGTTTTCGGACCCTTTTTTTCATCAGTTTTCCCTGACTAGACGCTTGCTTCGGTAAGGAAACTTACCTGTTTTTGCGCAATTACGTGACATTAATATTTTTACTTGCCTTAACCTTCGTTTCCCTCATGGGCCATTAGGAAAATGTTAGAGAAAATGAGGGAAACCAGTGATACTCTTCTGAAACATGCCATCATTAAATTCACTACCATGAGCAGGATGGGTGGACAATCCAAAGTTGGTTCTTTGGCTTTATTTCGGTTATAAATGATAGAAATGGTCGACCTTTCGAAAGGAAATGACCACCGTTCTGTCCCACCCCTTCTGCAACAGGGATGAAACCCTGATACCTTACATCGGATAAGTGTAAAAACTTAATCTTCATTGTGTATGTATGAGATGATGAAATTGCGAATCCTGGCAGGTTTGGTGTTTTGTTTATAGTAATACTATACAAGGATATGAAGGAAATTTTATACGTCGACCCTAAGAGGGATACAAGATTGTTTGGTAATCAAATATGCAAAACAAAAAGGGATAGATGAAATAAGTATAGGCACTTGCAATGCGGCCACCTTGGATTCTTTGCGTTTTGTATGTATGTGTCCCTTTCTATACCAGTAAAAGTTATCTGAAGGGGGTGGCATAAACCAACAAGTAATTTATTTAGCCACGTCCGCCATTTTTCTAACAAAATTCTCATTCTTGTCCCCTTATCCAAGTTGATGGTAAATTTTGTTGGGGTTTCATATGGAATGGATTGGCTTCCCTTTAATTTGTAACGAAAGGGTGTTGTTTTAATTTTATAATAATGTTCAAGGGTGGTTGCAACTCCTTGCTCCTTAGGGCTTAGCTTGAAATTCCGTTTTAGTACATTTGATCCCAAATATTTTCTCATACCGATATTACTTTGTGAACCCCAAAACACGTTTTACGTCAGAAAGCTTGTGTATATACGGGCATAAAGTTTCTCATTTCTAGCTTACATAAAACTGGACGTATCCTTTTTGAAATCCCTTTTGGAAGTAATTTCTATATAAATTAATGACTCAAACTTATTATGTATGCGGGCCAACGCAGATTCTAGATACTTTCTATATACTCAACCATTGTACTTATGCATCTTTTCATCGGCATCTGTATAATATTGTCGTGACAATTCAAACCCCAACCCTGTGGTCATGTCCGTCGTCGTAGTCATCATTATTTCCAAACGTTCCAAGCATTCGTAGCAACCGTCTTTCGTATACATTAGTTGACCTATGTCCTTTTTTTAACGACATTCCCTTAATGCCTTCAAGCATTTGTACGAGTATAGGCTGACATATCAAACCCCATCTTTAGGTCACGCCTTTAAGTATAATCTTTCATGGTACCCACAATATCATCTACACACGTCACGGCGTCACACAGATAAAGTTTGTTTTGCAAAAATTTTGAGTTGCTCTTGGGCTAATCGAATTTCCACATTCTGTTTGTACAACAAAGTTAAATAAAGTTTGATAAATGAGTTTTTGGTTACTTACAATCCGTTTTTGTCCTGATAAAATATTATATCCTCTTAGGAGGTATTTTTTAGCTTTGAATAAAATCTAATCTGTGAAGAGGCAAGGTTTGCAAGGTTTAGTATCATTTGTATAATCATATAAAAGTGTAACAACTAAAAACAACGAATCAAAACTCACAACTTTGATTTAGAAATTTTCTTAAATAACCAAACAAAAACAACCAACAAATTCAACCAAAAACCAACCCATTTCTGCCACTTTTAACCCAAACTGATCTCCTTGGGAGCATCTGATACGCGTTTTGAAAGCCCAAAATCTAACAACGGCTTGCGGCAGAAAAAACCCTTTTTACCCTAAATTATCCGAAGCATGCTTGGATTTTCTTTCCCATGACTTTGTAAAGCTCTTTTCAACGGAAAAAAGGACGATGGATTGTAAAGTACACCGTGACCAGAAGCGGACGTTTTCTGTTAAATCACTAGAAATGATTTCCCAACAAAAAACAAAAAAAAAATTGTATAAAAAATGAAAATCTGTGAAAAACGGAAGAGCGTCTCTCCTCAAAGAGCTTGACATTCGCACACATGTGGCCACGATTAATGTGTTCTCCCCAAGGAAAGACAGGAAGACATCACAGAGCGTTCTGGAACCCTGGGTCCAACATCCCGGATCATATCCTCATCCGCAGTCTCCTGGCATTATGATTCAACAGAACAAGGAGAACATTTTGAAACAAGACTTGTCATAGTTGACTGACCAGTTGTTACTTGAAATTTTCCGAACCCTTTCTGCGATGAGGATTTACCCTGTGCTATTTTTATATTACATAATTTTCACTTTTATCTCAACCGTTTTTTTCTATTCATAATGTTTTCCCCCTGGTCATCTTTTGATACAATTCCAGTTCACGTCACGTAACCGACGTCTGCCGAAGGTCCTTTCGTTTCAGTCAAAGGTGTACAAGGATGCTGGACTATTTCTACTCGTGGGAAAAATTGAATAAATCCTTTTCTTAAAGGGATCACGTCTAAGATACAAATAATTACAAACGTTTTTCAAAGCAATGCATTCCTTACTTTTTAAACGGATTTTATAAGGCTAGCTGGAAATTGAGCAGTTGTTGTGCTTCATCTGGTAGTTTTTCCGGTTTGGATTTTCTTGAGCTGTTGAGTTAGCCAGTAATTCCTCATTTTTGAGGAAAATGAAAAATTAAAATCGCAATATATGAATTCAAGAAAAGGGATTCAGTATAAAAGATGAATTTATGCATGTGACTCCGTTCTTTCATAAATGAGATCTAAAATCGTACATACTCCAAGCTTCAAGATTTTGTGTCCGTCGGAGTTTTGTGATGTTTAGCGTTTCCAATTTGCTGTAATGACATCGTTTCACTTCCATAATGATATGGTCGTCAATGTCCTTTGCAATAATGTGAGATCACGAGCTAGAAAAATATTATCAACCGGAAAACACCTTTGATTATTATTTTCATCCGATGACATTTCCATACAATGCGTGAAAACGTTCGGAATATTGTTTTCAGATTTTCCACAACATTAATTTAAGAAAACTGCGTTAAAGCGAAAATGCGCACCTAATGTTCTTGGAAACATATCGAAGTCTAAAAACTTTTTTGATTTAACAAGAAAGTAAACTCCAAACAAAGATCCTTGATAATAAGAGACATCAGGCGTTTAGCTAGGACGTTGATTCTGGTATCATTGTAAAAAGCGTGAAAAGAACAATAAAAATATTCTACGAAATACATATAAGCAAAAATCGGTTTGAATTTTAAAATGAAGAAAAATGGAAAATATCGTCTCATATGAGTCGTAAATATGCACCGAATTGTAAAAACTGAAATTGGAGAAATCCCGCATCAAAACGAATATTATAAATCAAATATGTCTCGTGCCGAGCAAGTGTGAGAGCTACGGCGGCATCGAAGAAGAAATAAAAAACGGCGCAAAACAATGAACTTGTGATTTATCTACTCTCCACTATGGAGTACTACTCTCCATAACCATCGTAATTAATAGTTTGATAATTAAAGTAAAAATTAGTACGAAAATCTTGTTGTAATTTTTCCCTGATAGCCAGTCAAAATTCTAGGGCGTGTTGTTGAAAAAATGCAAAAGTTGAAAAAATTCATACAAATGTGATCTGAAGTTGGTTGAAGTGTGTAATCTATCGAGAGCAAGTCCGGGCTGTTCTTTTGCTGCTTTGGATTTGCTATCGATAGCGATGACCAAAAGAATACGGCTGATATAACCATTGTATAAGAGTCACAGAGTTAAGTACATACTTATAAGAAACACTTGTTGTAGTTTTATCCCAAAGTTTTCATGGAAAATGTATGGTGTCGACCTTGACTGGGCCTTTTGGTTTTTTTTTACTGTTTGAGTAACAGAGCGAAATCTTCTAAAATCTGTCATTTTTCTTCGAGTAAAGTCTAGTAAAGTCTAGTATAAGCTCGAAAAGCACTTAAACGGACCTACTTATACACGATGTTTGCCGCTGCGTGGAATCAATTTGAGCAGTCACCAATTGAATTCCGTTTCAAAATTGAAACGCATGACTACTGAGCTCAGCCCACATAAAATATTGGTAATAAATTACCGTTAAACATAGTAAAGTGTACTACTGCTAATAAATATTGCTCATTTTTATGATAAAACTGTAATTGATTGATTGTCAGGTACCTACATGACTGAATATTTTCTCATATCAAATAATTTCGAGAAATACATACATAGATCTCATAGCAATAGTTTTTGTCAGCTATTCAGTTCTTCGAAATTAGGCACAACAGGCACAAGAAGTATGGAACTGGGATTATGGCTTATAAGTATAAGTCAAAATTTCTAGAAAATTAGATTTTTGCGCCATTGCAATCTAAATGACATTCTAATCATAATCTAGTTATGAAAAATGTTCATAACTGTATTAAGGTGCAAACAGTCGATCATATTTCTATGATGTTTCATCATATATGTATATGACGAAAAAATATGATGAACCTGTACACACGGAATATAACGAAAAAATATAACCTATTTCTATGCTGTTTCATCATATTTATGACATTGAAATATGTCATATCATATGATCGTGTGGACAGTTCATCATATATATGACATATCAATATGAAAATGTATGATGAAGAGTGGCGCCAGTTTTAAATTTTAACTGTTTCTTTTCGGACTTCAATATTTCCTTTTGTGACAATTCTAAATAATTTTTACAGCAGGTAATTTCCTTGTAAATCAAAAGGAGTGTGGTAATTAGGAATATAAATTATAATTTTTATATTTTATTTATAATTTTCAAACACAATTTTATTTTTATCACTCATATTATTTCCAATTCGCTCACTTCTATTTTTCATGATATACAATCTGTATATGAAAACTTCGAACAACACACAAAATGTTGTTTTTTATATTTTTTCTACATAGAAAATGTACATCATATTTTCAAAACAAGTGTGTGTACAGTTCATCTGTTAATATGTCGTAGAAATGATATGATACAAATATGTCATATAATATGATGTATTTTTCTATGATCGTCTGTTCGCACCTTTACACATCCAAAAGACAGAAAAATGCAATTATCAAAACAGTAAAAAATTATTCACTCCAATTTTTTGCGGTACAAAGAGTATAAATTGACTTGTTACTATAATGTACAACAAAAGGTTCAAAATGCGTGCCAACAACGAAGAAATAAGTAATATAGCACAGTTTAAATTGCTAGCCTACAACCAGTAGAAAACATTTTATTATATTTATCGTTCCTGAAAAATTCAAATTTCTGGCTTATCTCCCTTTTACCGCCCATCAAAGAAATGTCAACATAGTTGGAGTGAAGTTGATAAATGAAAGCTTAAGCTTTTTAAGTTTATTTAATTATTACTAGATATTATTAAGAATATTGGGTTCTTTGAGTAGAGTTAAGAAAACATAGTTTAAATACAAATCTCAAAATATCGTTGCACAAATTACAATACTCAAATGAATTGAAGGAAAATAAAGTATTTTTATCAGAAGTTATTATTGATGATATCATTTTATTATAAGATTTTAAAATTTATTCAAGTCGTTTCTTCCTCTTCTAGGATATATAGAGAAACAATGTCTTATAAAATTAAGGAAATCTTCCTGAATTTAAATCTGAACTAACTAAAAGTATTTCTCAGAACAAGGATAACTGACACACAATTTCAAATCATGAAAAACCGAATTAAGAAAACAGAATATATTTTTGTAATTCTAAAAATTTCATTTCATTTTTATAACTAACCGACCTTAAATCTTGATTCAAGAAGCAGATAATCCAATTGGAACGGAACAAATTCGGTAAAAGTCTAATAGAGAAATTTCCCCTCAGAAAAAAAGGATATCATCAAGAAATCCACAGGAATCTTCCTTACCGACATGAACATCTATTCGAAGGAGTAGAAATTCCCCTCCGAAAGTCTTGGGAATTTTTCTAAAAAAACTTCGTCCTGAAATCTATTTGCCAACAGATGTCACTATCGGTTTGGAAAATCGAATCGGAAAAGAATCATACGAGATAAAAATCCTATTGGTTGGTGTGTTTCAAGCAATATGAACATATAAAAGGAGCATAATTCTAGTTTGAAAAAATTCTAATTTTAAAAGTGAAATACTTTTGTATTCTAAATATACACATTTGAAAAGTCAACAACTCTGGAGGATATTTTCAATATTTGTATTGTTATCAATTAAGGGGAGAATATTTACTTCAATTTACAAAAGTTGTAACATAAAAATTACATTGGAACAATGAATGGTCGAGCCGTGATTTACAAAACAGTAATTCTCATTGAAAATAGAGCACAAAATCAAATTGCAATCGATTCCATAGAAGATGTTAAGTAATTTCATTTGATTACTTTCTACAATTTCGTAAATTGCAACTGCAGACTCAATGCAAATATATCCAACGATAGAAACGATGGAAAAAATATAGTCCATTAATACAATTTAATCTTGTAAAATACGCCGATGAAATGCTGGAAAATTCGGCAGGAGTGCTTAAATTCTGCTGTGGACTGCATTAGAAATGCACACAAAAGGGACGGAGTTTATTCTCTTAATCTTTTTGTGTTTTTTAAAATATTTGTTTCACCTCTTCATTTTAAACATGATTAACATGCTATAACATTCTGGGACTTGGAAGCTGGAGTTTGCCCTTAGCCCATTCTAGAGTTTGGACACGAGAATGAATTGACTATTTCCAGACCAACTTTTACCTCAAAAATAAAACCAGAATTTGCTCTAATATTGTATAAAGGTTGATAATATATACAGTTGTCGAATTCTGGAAACGGAGCGCTAGTTTCTAACTTTGCTTGAGGTATTACCTTTATACAAATTAATTGTAACCTCGAAAATTGCAAGCCTTGATAGCCGCAATAAATACAACTAGCTGGGGCAAAGCACATAGACTGAATGGAAACTCACGTGAAAATCTGAGACTTTTGTAACAAGGAATAAGATACATATATTCATGTATATACATGATATATAGAGTAATAGCACATATAGCACACTTACGTATATATCACTGATATATAAGTGATCAGTAGTATATACATCATTTTCTTTCCTCCTCCCTACAACCTCAGTTATTGCAACGGCCACAGTTTCCTTTATTTGCGTTTATCAATATTGTACTGTAATAAATTTACAAATTCACTTACAATAAACATATTCGAAAAGTCAGTCGCTAATAATTTCTTAAATGGAAGTCCTGTTCAAATCTATACTGCATTCAGAACTACTCCCAATCAAATTCATCCAGCAATAATCTCGTGGAGAAAAGGACTATTTTAAATAACGGGTGTGAGATGCTTTATACGTAAATTAAACAATTTCTATTAAATTGAATACGTGCGCTTAATATTTACTAAGGTATAGTTCCATACCACAGTTCTAACAGATATATCTATAGGAAGAATTCTGTTTTTGTAATAATCATGTAACAAGCAACAATTAGAATCCTTAAAATTCTCGAAACAATGATGACAAGATTTAAAACGGATAACATTCCACATAAAGAAATGTTCTGCACAACTACATACCTTATGCCGCATGATCGTCATGGTTGTATTTATGATACGTTATCTATTATAATTGAACATCTTCTTATGAAAATTGCCACAGAAGATACGTTTCCAACACCAGCTTGGAGTGGAGTGTCACTCGTTTCCAACGCCAGAGCGGATTTCTTTCACATCCGCATCTGTCGAGCATAATTTCAGTCGTTTTCAATTATAAAAATTATAATATCCTTTCCACATAAAATAACCATATTTGAATTCTTATATCTTTAATACATTAGAACTGAATATTTTTTTCCATTTTTCCTAATTTTACTAAAGAAAATGCTAAATTTCGTCGCATATTACGAATAAATTCGCTGCGGCCACTTGTTGAAATCACTCCGGAATAAATCTTCTTGCCACTCCAGCGTGGAAATAGAAATAGATACTATTTTCACGCCACGCTAGACACAGGTTGCACGAGAGGCACATATAGTGGAGTTCGTGGGTGCGAAACGAGCGGAACATGTAAGCCAATCAACTCCACTTCAAGCTGGCATTGGAAACGCGCCTTTAATCTTCTCCTGCAATAATAATTGAAATTTGAAAGTTATTTCTGCAAAGCTACTCCCAGAAAGAGTTTGAAGAATTTATAAATTACTCTTGATATGTTTTTAGGATTACCTAAACTTGTAGCTGCGAATCAGCAAATCTATCAGCTAAAATGTTTTTCTTGCTTACCAGTGAACTAAACATACATCAGCAAACGGAAAAATTAAAAAATTTAATTAATCCGAACTACACTTGAAGATGTTTAATTCCACACATGCAAAATCCCAGGAAAAGCAGTTCATTTTAAATTATTCCAAGCACTGGTGAAAAATAAAAACTACTTTAAAGCGACCACCGTACTTTACCCCATTCCAGAACGAGGCTACCCAACATCAAAAGTGTTTCCCTACATTCCATAAAAAGCACAAAACTTTTTTTGAAGGTGATTCGGAGGAAAGCAACACGACACAGTAGTGTGTTATGAATTACCAAAATGAGCTGACACTTGTTGCTTAATCACGAACCGTGCAATGTCCCATAGTACACTCGCATACAGACATAAGTGTATAAAATCACCTGTTATTTTTGAAAAGTAAATATTTCATTGTGGGTAGGAATCGATAGCATAAAAACCACAAAGTCTATATCATGTTTATGAAGTCAAACGCAATAAGGGAAACAATAATGAGAAATACCAAAGGAGATGTTTAGATTGAGCAGTGAAATTGTAAGTTCTTCCAGTTCCATCTAGCCTTGAAGTACAATACTTTCAGAAAAAGGCAATATCGAAAACTCAGCATTTGACAAATCATTTGCAAGTCCTCCAGAAATAGACTGTATTCTAGACACTGCTACTATACTAGTACGAGCGGCGAAACAGATACCATCAGAGATGCTTATTATACAAGAAGTAAGTATACACTATGAATAGCTCCTTGTCTCCAGCCGACATCGTTTACTTTTTTCTACCCTTAATCGCACAAAATTAGTTTGGAAACTTAACTTAGGCCGTTAGGCTCGTAAAGGAAAAGTCGATGGATAAACTTTGATATGAGGCTAATTTCAATGCAATCCAGAATGCATCATCTTTTCATTATTGCAGTTTAAAATAGGCCTAGACTAGAATGAGCTTACTAGTAGAATAAAACAAGACAAGCCGCAAAAACACAATAAAGTCCCTAACCTCCGCACAAAGCTCCCTAAAATGAGAACGTCTTGAAATTGTAACGATGACGTGGCCCTCAACTTTGTGTGTTATCTTCGTTGTGATTATTTTTGCCATTACAGTTCTTGCCTTATATACAATGCCCTTATTGCCCTTTCGTCTCGTATGCGTAGCTCAGTTAATTACTTTTTCAATAGTTTTTGATTATAATGGAAAGTTTCATTAAAATTGCATGCTTTTAGACGTTTAAACTTTTCGCAACTTGTGCATCAATGCACTTCTTTGCATATGAGCTATACGAATACAGGCTGCATGTCCCCAGACCAACTACACCAAATGATCGTTTCAATTCCTTAGTAATACTTGGCATAGCAATGGTTTGTGTGACGCTGCACGGGGTACGAGGATAACGAAAAATCCCTTAAAAAGACTGAAAACAAACAGTAAAAGAAGAGTCAGCTCTCCGTTTCCTCCACAATCAAGTAGATGGCACAAGTCAAGGGTGCAGGAAGCGGAATGTGTAATATTTGGTGCATTCTTATGCATGGACGTCAAAGCCATCCCCTATCCTAGCACGCTGCATATGGAAGCTTAAAATAAAGTTTCTTGTTGCAATAAAGCTTTGGGCCTAGTTTCAACGTGAGGTATACGAATATGCAATTCCAAGGCTAAAGAAACATTTAAGGGTGGTGAAGAAGTTTCAACTGTTTTTTGGTACTTATTGAGGGCTAATTGCAATTTGGATGCCCTCCACGTTAAAGAAGAAACAACACTTAAAAGTGAAACGGAGCTTAATGTAAATACCACAAATGAAACAAAGGAATGGAATGTGAAAGGGTTGAAATTTTTGCATACGTGCAGTTGAACGAAATCATGTGGTCGTGATGAACGATGGAAATTGTAATATTACAGGATATTGTTAATATCTTAATGAAACTTTGAGGGGACCAGAGTTATACGTATTATCAACAAATGCATTTCTTCTAGAACTATGACGCCATGTTTTGGGAAGAGGTGCTTATTTTTAGCTTATTCCGAGTTTCTGATAAGATACGAATGTTTAACAAAACTTTAATGAAAATAGTCCCACCTGTCAAAAACCCCTTTCTAGTGTTCGTATCAACACCATTTCTTTGCTGATAACGATTATTATCATATATACAAGTGCTCTTCGTGGGTGATTTTTCTATCCTAAAAATGTTTTTTTCTTTACTCGTCGATAAAAAACATGTAATGGAGTGAGCAACTTCAAGGAAATATTATAATCACTCGAAAAAAGGAAGGGATGATTACGCCAAATGTAAATAAGATGGGGTAGACAGGTGGTTAGACATCTGGCAGCAAGTTTATTTCATAAATATTAAAAGAATGGGTTGTTGTTTTAAGAAGGCCCAATGATAAGATATCAACTTTGATAAAAACTTCTATTCGATTAGCAATAAGTCAGTTTGAGTACTTTTCTGACAAATTAAATCCAAATAATTTGCTTATCTTATCTTAGACAGAGGTAAGGGTTGAACATGTTAGGCTGACAATATCTATTTACCCGGAGTTTCCGTAATATTTTTCCTAATATAAAAATAAAACCTACTAATAAGAATTTCGTGCGTCATCAACTGTATTATCAATATCCTAAATAATATGCAGTTTTCATTGAGTTAATCCAAATAGGAGTATAAGTATAAAAAGTGGGAGTTTGAGCTTTTACCTTCTGCAAATGTTTAGCTATATGAATATACATATCTATGTATATGGTATCTATATAGTATATTTAAATAAAGGATAAGGATTCTTATTTACTCTAGAAGGTAAAGTCCACATGTATCCACATCCATTTTTTTAATCCAACTTGAACGTAAACGATTTTTCACACAAAAACAGCGGAATAGATTGCGGTAGAGTTTTTATTTCTTAAGCATGAATCACTCAAACAAAGCCGACATTGTATCCTAACACTCACAGGAGTTGTCTGAAGCCCACAACGCTATAGTCCTGAATTGAATTTACCACCCCTTAAACACCTTTCCATTACTTAACAAAGGCAATCATGTCCTTGCAGATATTTTCATTTAGTTTAAAGGCATTTTTTCTTGAAGCATGTGTTAACGAGTTCAATAGCAGTTAGTATAGAATTAAATATAGGGTGATGTACGAAATAGCTATGACTGGAATGTAGACGATGAAGTCACATGGAGATGGATGCAGCCGTAGAGGCTTCACTTAAGAATTTCATGGTAAATTAAATCAGGTATGCGCGGTGTTTTGTAGATTTATAGATTTTCCTTTGATCTGATATGAAGAAACCGAAGTGTGAACTAAAAATAATAAAACTGTCCATGTATTAAGGCTGATGATGAACCTTGTGCCTTTCTAAGTCGTAAAAGCCGATAAGGTGTCACATTTTCTAATTCAATTATTTCCAGCAGTTTAAGTTTTTACTCATGAATTCAGCAATTTTCTTTGAATATTATCAAGTATATCATGAACGAAATGTTATGTGTATGTGTCACACACGTATGGTTTTGTCTTTCTACCCTTAGGTGAAAGGACATTTTGTCATTATATCTAAATGATTTTCTTTATAGAAGAAATTAACCTTTTCGTTGTCGAATACAAAAGGAAGAATATTGTAAGATGCTATCAGAGATCTAGTTTCAGTCGCTTTTCACAAAATGAATTTTCCTAATCTCGAAAGAAAATAGGAAAACCCTATCTTGTACCTTCAGGTAACCTTAAAGAGTTTAAGTTCAGTTCATTCATACGTGCTATAATATATTGAATCGATTTTCATTCAAATATATGAGGGTGAGGGCAGAGTCTCATTGACACATACACATTAACTGATAATTGATTAGTGTGACACACGTGTCGTTATTTTTCACGGTGGGCAAAAATATTGTAAGGTGCTTGTAAAATTTGATTTCCTTTCCTTACGATTAAAAGAAACATCCCCATAGAAATGAAAAGTATTTTCCAGCGTTCTAATAAAATAAACACATGCGTTTGCTATTGTGGTTTGTGATTTCAATTGTAATTGCACAATAAAATTATTACAAATGGTGCAAGTTCTTCTTCAAGTCTTCATGTCCCTCATGATAAAAATCCTGGAAATGATGTATTTGAAATAAATATAGTACTTACCTACCTCTGTACTCGTAATTCTGAAATTAACATGAAGAGAAATCTGTACTTATATAAAGTTACGACAGATTATCAACTGTACGTAAGTCATTTTTCCCAAGGGATATGGGGGAGCATTTATTCATTCAATGCTCCGCGCCTTTCAGCAGAATCAAAGAAATTTTATATACAACGTTAAGGCAATCATAACTTGTAACGTCAAAATTCATCTTATAACGAGGTTTTTCGCGGCTAACAATGACCAAATTAAGTTTATTTTGTAATTTTCATATAAATTTCGTGTCCATCCATAAAAGACGAAATTTTACGGCAAAGAAATAAAAAGAAAATCATCTCCTGAAAAAAAAAATTTTCACATCTAGGGTTGGGTTTTGGGAAAACATTTCATAAAAGCCACAATTTTAATGTGTTCTTAAGTTGTTGTTCGAATGGTCTACTAAATTGTTGGATATAGTCCGGACACTTGACTACCGCTGACTGCAAGGGCTATTCCGATTTCATGATGATAAAGGTCGACTTTAGGATTTCAGACAATTATTATTCAGCGCTATAACTCAAACCGACAATTGCTTCGTTCAATAGCCTCGTAAACTGTTAACGAATTTATCAATCTTTAGCCCTCACTTTTTGATTAAGGCGTCTTTTATGAGGATAATTCGTGTTTATATTTTTATTTCGAGCAGATTTTTTAGATTAAGTACACGTGCTGACAGAACGAAGAGTCACGAAGATCTTAGAACATTCAAAGTAAGAAGTTATAGCTTTATTCTTCAGATCCTTCATACGGAACAATCTACTGTTATCTAACCCGCTGTAGATCGGAAAAAACTCGAGTGTTGAGTTGAATAAAAATTTATATTTGACTTGACTCCTTTACAACAGGTGAATAATGAGCAATAAGCCTTATTTACATATTGTATCTGTAGTGTGATTGGTCTTATTGAAATAAATACAGTACAACCTTGATAAACGCAACTGAAGCAAACTATGGCTGGTGGAATAACTGAGGTTATTGCAATAACCAAGTAACACATTTGAATGGCTATGAACGAAAAAAGAAATTGATGTTATTACATGTACATACTGCCTTTTTATACATACATTTCTATGTGTATCTTATTCCTTGCTTAAAAAATCTGAAATCATCAACTGGGTTTTCTGTCACTCTATGTGCTTCGCCACAGCTAGTTGCGTTTGTTGAGGAGTTGTGACTATCAAGGGTTGCAATTATTGCTATACTGTATATGACTCAAAAATTGAACAAAATATTTAAAGCATTTTCGTTTAAAGAAAGCAACGAACTCAAAAAAAAACATGTATATTAGATGGGTATAAAATTTTGTACTCTTAAAGCGTTTAAAATAAATGCATTAAATCTGGATAATTTAATTTCATGCAAAATATCACTTCATGGACACGAAATTCGTGTGACTACTATTCTGTTCTCGACAGATAAAATATCCTGTTATCAATGGCGTCAAATGCAACTCGTTCCGGGATACATCACTCCAATGCACTAGAAATCGAAAAAAATGCGTGGGATGCACTGAAGTGAGGGTCGCGATATTAAGGCAGGTTGAATGACTTCAGTCAAAGGTGATAGGATTAATAAGCTTGAATCATCAAATCATGTTTAAAGTGACACTTAGTAAAGACTTCACCGACGGATCCCGTTTAAATTCACACCGCTTGGCTACCCTAAAATATTTCCGTGCTTGATTGAGTTATCCTAGACTAAAAAAGGCGCGAAGGACGGAAGAAAAATCATGAACGCGTTATTCGTTACAAAAAAGTTCCAGTGATAAAAGTCACCCGCATTTTATGCATTTCTACCCCAGCACAGGGGCATGCACCCCTTACAGGCGGATGCCAGGATGTTTGGGGTTACTGCTTCACTCCTGTTTGGTTTCTCTGCCATAAGACCAAATGCATAATTTTTGGGTGTTTATTTTATTGTAATCCTTCCGATTTGCATTAAACGATAACTGCATTGTGTCAATGGGGAACACATTCAGGTTATTAACAAATATACACCTTCCTCGGGTTAACGTTGAGATATAAAAAATGAGACAAATGTACCAATGAAAAATTCTGATTCAATTTTAATTATGTCAAGTAATGAACAAAATTACGAGGTCAATGTGTTATATAAAGTGGACGCTTAACTCTGACATGGAAATTAATTTTAAAACAGTCTATGAGAGATTTTGAAGTTGATCTATTTGGCCAATTTCACATCAGAACCTGCAACTCAGATATCTGTAGATACTTACTGATGAAAAAGTACTTGATTTCGAATATTGAAACATTTATAAAATACTTTGTACTTATAGATTCCTTGGAATAATATGCTTTTCAGACAAAAAATTTCATTTGAAGGAAATATCCTTGGTAAATAGCTTGAAGGAAGCTAGCCCAAAACATGATTCTTGTTTTGGGAAAATTCTTAAAACTAAACGAAAGGTATTAGCTATTAACAGATGTTCATATTCACCCTTGAGTCTTAAGTGGGTTCCAAGGTGTTTTGAAAGTATTGTGAAACACACACATAACCCCATATAGGGTTGAAATATAATGGAAAGAATAACAATACTATCAAAATTTACAAACAGGTATTATACTGTGAAGTCAACCAAAAACTGGGATTAAAGCCTTAACATAAAAGCATACAAGTAAAACTGTAAATTTAACTTTCTGCCAGTTAAATGCTAAGATATTAAAAAATAAAAGTAATCGATGGAACTCACTCTTGACCACACTACATTCAAAATAATGTTTTTTGAAAATTTTCAAGCACAACTACCAAAAACGGAATTGTCATTCATTGTATTTAACAAAAACGTCCCAAACACATTTCATTTGCATGTGAACCCGAAAACTGCACCTCATTACCTTAGTTTGTTGACACCGGGTCATGTTCTGATGATGACAAGGAAAACTTCCCTCATTCTTAGACACATTTCATTCTACGAAAATCATGTCATATTGAAAATCAACAACCAGAAAGTTTACCAAACCCAAACTTTGAAGCCTCATATCATTTGGAATTGGTAAAATTTTCAAGTAATAGAAGAAAATTTTGGGATAAAAATTAGAGAAAACAAAACAAACCAAATGTTCAACGAAAGTTCATACTGGATATTCTGAAATGCGAAAACTTCTCGTCAGAAAGTAAGGAAAATTTACCCCCAAAGAAAATTAATAAACTCCTTCGTTCAATTCCATTTGAAATTTTCGATATCCTTAAATTGAGGCTGCTTGTCTCTGACCCGTAAACAATTCATTACAGGTGGACAGAAGGCGAAGGAGTTATAGATTTGGGTTTAGTTTTTAACTCTCTCTTATCCATTGGTAAGTTTATGTTGACCACATGTGAAGTTTATGGAAAATTTTAAGGGTTTGTTGGTTGCCATCGATCGAACTCCTTTAGTTTATAGAATCAGTTTCCCATTCAAGAATTGGATAGAAGCCATGTAAGGAAGTTCAATTTCTGGTTGTATCATTATTCCTGGTTAAGCAAACATTCACTATGTCTAGTTTTGTGTTGGTTTGATTCAATAATTTCTAAGCCAAAGTTTTTTCGGGATTAAGAAAAGTCAAATATTCTCAACAAACTTTACTTCACGTTGTCCACTTTGTTTAACTTTTCCGAAATTCATTCCAAAATTTTTCAATATCACTTGAATCGTAGTTGAGTTGTCTATAATTGAGGTGAACATTATAATTGAAAGTAAACAAATTAGCAAATTCATCAATTTCAGTTCAAAAGGATGCAAACCTTCGAGCAGACCCATCCAGCGATAGTGTTAGTAAATTTTTAATAATAACTATTCAGCTTGTTGCTATTGAATAAAAACTTCCAAATGTTCCATGAAACTTATGTTCCATGTATTCCAAGTTGAATACAATACATGTCCATCTCATACATAGTTCCCAAGTTACCTTTATATTACTTACTTTATAATGGAAGTTGAAGAGAATTTCATTTTCCTGATGAAGGAATCAACGACCGTCCTATTTTCTTAGAAGAATTTCACTTCACTGCGTTGCGTGCTTTCCATGTATGGTAATCTAAATACCATATCAAGCTAAACTCATTTAATATCGGTAAATTTATATAATCTTCTTCGATGATTCGTAGAAATTATTGTGTTTTAATTTCCTTTGTGACCGGAAACATGTCACGCCAACAACATATCTGGATCAATGGAAACAATAAAATTCTAAAAATGGGAAAATAGTAAGGCAGTAAAAACGAAGGAATTTCATTTACATACTATTTATAAGAAACATTGATTAATAATGAAATTAAAGAAAATTGAAGCTAAGATTCCATCTTAAGCAAAGTCAAGTTTAAGAACGCTAGTTGTTCTGTAGGTAAATTTAATTCGGAAAGCACCAAAGTTCATTTAAACTATTTTACTATAAAAAAAACCTCAATAATATAAATTATTCGAAATTGACATTATTGTGATTACTTTTATTTCGACAAACACAAAATCAAAATCGATTTATTTGAAGCCGAGATATTCTGGGTAGTCGATGTGAATGTGTAAGAAGTTGAATAATGTGCTATTCATGAGGTACTTGAATTCTATTAACCTGCTAAACTACATTCAATTATCAGAACTTCATTTGTTCAATTCGACATCGATTCAATAGCAGCCGACCATCGTCGCCTTAAAAATGAGACGCACAAAAATTTTGGAGTTGAACGACGAAACAGTCAGAAACCGTTCCATTCTAAAATCATCTTTGAAGTTACTAATACGAAAAAGAGGAACCTTCTGCCCAGCAACAAGTGTGTTTGAATAGCACGGCCACCGTTAGAATTCCTTGAGTTTTTTATATCTCTTGCGATACCCTTCGGGTAAAAGAATCCTGGAAATCTAATAATAAAAAAACACTTCGTGCTAGTCCGTTCTCTGGATCTGGTCTTACATTGTTTGGCAGACGGAAGAAAAAAATCCCTTTTCTTGTTGTGGTCCAATTTCACTTTGTGGAAATTTTCAGTTGATTTCGAGATTCCACCGGGTTTGTTTCGTAAGGAATCGTTTTTATTGAAATTAATTTTGATTTTGGCACGTTAAAAAATAATTTCAATTAAGTGAAAGTGTTTCGTTTTCATTCCAGGTGAATAGTTCGTACTCGCAAACACCAACACATCACGCTGTTATTGGACTCAGCAACTGTAAGTAACCAATAATTATTTATTTTTTATTTAATTGAAATTGTTCCTAAGGAAGAAATCAGTGTAGAAGAATTTATTAAGGTATTTTGATCACAACTGCTTTCACTTTCGTGATGTCACGCATCTCCCCTTGAAGGCAAAGTTGCTTTTATTTGATAGCGTAACGTAAATAAATCTTGACGTTAACAGTTTCTTGTTTTCCAACCCCCCGAAGGAAAAGTACATAAATGTGAAAGGTTACATTGTGTTGTATACAAACAAACACAGGCTTTAATGTCCTATGAAGGTGTAAAGTTTTCTAAGAATTCCGGCAAATGAGGATTCGTGACAATCATCAAAGTCATGCGTTTGGTGGCATGCCTTTCCTGGGAAATGTACAATTCTAAGTGTGAAGTACTCCTTGCGTTTTATTATTAAGAGGAATTTAAGAGAACTTCCTGCATGCTCAGTCTACTTTGGTGAAGATAACGCTGTCTAAGGAGCGGCATGACAAAACTAAAAAACTTTCGAGAATATTAAGTAGTTCTTTCATAAAAATTATAGCTGGAATTAGTAGGTGCGGCTATCCTTAGGGAGCCTTATTCGGTCAGTGAATATTTTAAAAAAATTATGTGACAGAGGAAACGGTTGACGTCGCGAAAGAACTACACACCCTTTGGTGTCCAGCCACAATCATCGCCTTGGGGTCAAAGAAACTACCCTAAGTGGGTATTTTTCTAATTTGAATGTTTTTTGTTTTGTTTTTGTTTTAATTTGAACATATTGTAGTCTTTTTTTTTTGCTTTTTGTTGTTTTTGTTTGGTTTGATGGCTATGACAGTTCTTACAGTTGAAGAGTATCCACAAGAGTCCCCACATTCTCCCGCTGACACAACAACCCTTAGATTAACATGGAATATATGGCAACAATACTCTTGACTGGTAAGAATGATATGAAAGGGTGCGGTTTACTTAATATGACCATACAACGTTGAGGTTAATGGTAGCATATAATTATCGCTTAATTACTCAGCACATCCAAGTAACTGGTTACCTTGCATGATGAGTGTTCCCAAGAAGGAAAATTTAATTCCGTTAATGTCTCAATAAACAGATGAGTTAACAAACAAACAAACGCTAACCATTCTGAAGGAGTTAATCTAGGCTCCCATCCCTGGAAACCGGTTTTGTTCCAAATTCTTCTTATCACTTTGTCCAAGAACTTTAGTGATAAGCAGGGAGGCCTACTTTATTTTATTTCCACGTGGAAGGCTATTTGTGAAACATTTTTATTATTAGATAACTATACGCCTATCTAGAACTAATACGTTCGTTAATTTATACAAAAAAATCTAAATTTTCGGCAATTGTAAAATTTCATAAAATTCGTTTCTTAAAATCTTCATGAAAACAATTGGTAACTTTAAGACAAACGAAGATGAATTGATTGAAGACAAAACAATTGATATAATCGAATTGAAAATCACCTTTCAACCGGACGACGTATATTGTTCAACCCGTTGATAGGAAGATCCTCAAGGGAGGTCTCTTCTCTATAGTGACAGAATCGTTTCCACAACCACATGAACAAAGAACATAAAGAACATATGAAGATGTTTATTAAAAGAGGGTACAAGGTGGAACATGTTGAACAAGGTAAACTATTAAAGTGTTCAATTCAATATAGAGAATACGTGCATGTGTGGCTAAAGATACTTGTCGCAGAACAAAAGTGTACAAAGGTTACTTAAGAACTCGGCACAAGTGGCAATTGCCCGGGATGAAACTTTGTCTCTCAATAAAGAAATTTATTAGATCTTCTTAAGATTAGAATCTCTAGTTTTTGGAAAATTATACGCAAAGTTTATGTGAGAACCAAGGGAGTAACATAACAAGTTAGCCAGTTAGCCTGTTATTTCATGACATGGATGGGATCGTAAGTGCTTTGGATGGTAACCCTTCTCTTGCAGAAGTTTCTATCATATTAGAATCTATATAGTTTAAGCACCCATTTCTTGATATTCCTTCTCGTTACTATCCTTAATCCCATCCTCAGCTTTTCCCTTTAGCCTTAACCAGTGATTGTAACTTTCGTGTCTTGATTATGCTAATGTTGATGATGTTGTTTTGGAAAGATATCATATATGACCATTGTATGCTTGATTGGGTTGTGATGAACATTTGTGTACAAGATATGTGTTACGTGTTGTCGTTTTACGTATAAAGAGTTTCAAAGTTTTGAATCTCAATTTGCAAGGAAAAATCCTTCAAATGTTAATTATTGCCAAAGGATAAATTTACCCCAGTTTCCGGTCAATATAAACTATAAAAGACCTACGGCCTAATACAACTTCAACTTCAACTTATGAAGTCAGATATCGACTGTAGTTTAAGAAAACCTTTCATTGATAACATTTGAACGTGTGTCAGAAATGAGGAGATTGACAAAAATGAACAAGCAATGAAGTATCCTTTGGAAAATCTTTTTAATCCTTTAGATAATTTTAAGAAAATGCTTGTAGTTCTTGATGTAGGATTTTTGTCAGAACATATATATTCAGTAATTCTTATGGTCATAGAGAACACCGACCACAGTGAATGCGAATACCTTAAATTACACATATCCCTTTTTAAGGATAATGCGGCTATAAAGATAAGTAAAATGTCTTTTGCATATCTCCTGAGATTTGGTGAGATATTCAAACATTTTAAAATTTAGTGAAACAGAGAGAATACAATGTTGTAATTTGGTATGGACTTTTCTGGGGCTTGGGCATTTGCGTTAGGGTGGACATAAATGTATGCCTAATGAATTAACCCCTGCCGCATATATTCGTTTGTATATCCCATAGTTTTGGATCACTTCCGAAATAGCCTTTGGTCATGGAGTGATCAACTGATTTTACAATATTCTAAGTTTTCTCT
The DNA here is from genome assembly GCA_963971475.1 of Chrysops caecutiens. Lineage (NCBI taxonomy): Eukaryota > Metazoa > Arthropoda > Insecta > Diptera > Tabanidae > Chrysops > Chrysops caecutiens. The sequence goes on along the minus strand of OZ020570.1, from coordinate 24,272,705 downwards.
GCTTTTCATATAGGTATGCTATACGATTATGTTTATGTACAGATGTACGTTTATAAAATTCGTATACCCGCCTGGACTAAGAACATCAAATTCATGCACGTATGAATGAACGTCGTCGTTTTATTTTCAAAATCTGTATACAATTTTTGTCCTACGTATGTGGCAAAAGGGTGGCGGGCAGTAGCAATTTAACCCTCAATGCTGACTGACCGGAGGGTTTAAATGAACAAGTGAACTATTCAAAAACCGAAGGTTTAATTGCGCCATTGGCCAGTGCTTGAAACGCTTGTTCTTGTATTAAAAAAAAATCGATAAATATACACTTCATTTGACGGCTTAGAATTTTCGGGTTGGTCTTTGGAAGCATCCTCGAAAACAGACACAGGATATTGCGGAAAATTGTGAGTATACAGTAGGTGCTGTTCATGACTTACGAATGTTGGGTAGTCTTTCGCACGTTTCCCGTATCTTCCACGGTTGGGTTGTTAGGTTCACCCAAGTCACTATGGTGTTTTGTAGTTTACTGGTAAATTGACTTCCTGAAATCGTTTCGAGGTGTAAGAATGGATAATTTTTTATTTTTTCAAAATTTTGCAAGAACTAGAAAAGTCATTCGAACCTGTTGCGCAGTTTTGTTCCTTTGCTGTTGTTTGTGTTTTGTAAATCGTTACAGAGTTCTACTATATGTTCACCTTATCCCATTTTACATGCAATTATAATTGCTTTTTATATCATAGATTCATGTAACGCCAATAGTTTTAGTAAAACCAAGACAATTAATACACTGAATTGCTTTAATTGCGAATCCAACATTAAATAATTTATTTTCATAACATGAACAAATATTCTAGCTTTTCATAAATTGATCGAAAATTTTGAAAGGTGTCTTTTTTTATATTTGGAGCTATTTGTTTCGTTTTTATGGTTTTTGGTGGGTTTGACCATAAAATTTTAATTATCAATCTGATTATTTCATGTTATGTTTTAAGATAGTCGTCTTTCCACTGCAATCTGTGACAAGTGAAAGAAGTTTAAATTAGATATACACCTAAATGATTAAAATTTCTATCGTACGTAAGAGTATTGCTATTTGGTATTTTAAAACTTAATTCCTGCCTATTCCACAGCCATTGCGTGCCGTGCCGCTTGATTTGAATCCGAAGTTAAGGATTACTGTCACTGGTTATGATTTGATAATATGAACATGAGCAAATTTGGTCTTCAATCGAAATATTTTAAGCGATGAATCAATGTACAATCACAATTGAAATACATTGATAATCCAAACGTTCCAGAAACTTTCCTGAAAAATAAACATGTTTGTTCTTATGAATGTTTGGAAAGGTGGACAGTTCCTTCCACGTTATGGAAATGTGAAAGAATCATTTCCAGTTTGGGTGGCACGTGTCATCCTAGTGTAGTTCACAAGTTTCCTTGCAATTCGATTAAGTCCCTCAGCTTCAACCCTCTATAAGTTTCGTTGAGTCCAACTAGTCATTATGATATCCATCACTGTTCCATTTACGGGATTAGTATACTTTCCTTATCGCATAGTTTCCGTTGATAAGCTGATAAGAAACATCGATTATTTGCATATGCCTTCACTTTGTTTCTTCATCGCGTAAAGTGTTTTTCCATTCCAACTTTTTTTCATTTGAACATTACGTCAAAATAATATTTTCCTATGCGGAAAAAACCAAAAAATATTCCTTCGACGTACCTTCGTTTATCGATTTCTTGTCTGTTTAATAATTAAGCCCACTCAGGGAGACTACAACGACGGACAATTGTTTCTTTTGCCTTAATTACCTTCACATATGCTAGGTGTGCTAGAGACACCGTGGAAAAATACGATCGTTTTAATGGTTTATTGTTTTTCTTAGAGGTTCTGTGTGACTTTGTGTTATAAATTATTAAAATCATTAAAGGAACCAAACCGCTTTCTTGCTGCGTTTCCAGGACATTCGCATTGTTGCTGTAATTTTATTCCTTCGAACATGAAACAGCGGTCTTTCATTTTTCAAGAAGACGATTTCGTGAAAGGAAGTAATTAATAATACGCTAGTTGAATATTCTTAAAAATATAATATTTTGATACAACAATGAACATATGGAGAATCTTACAGAAATCTATCGTGCGTGAAACATCATAACAAGGACAACAGTTGCTTGTCCTGACCATATGAAACCGAACAGCCAAGAAAATCAAGAAAATGTTCTTATTGCTATTTATTATTTATGTTTCCAGAATGCATTTTTGATATCTCTGATACTGTCAGCAATCATTTGAAGTTATGTGTACTTACTTTACCAATATCATCTCAAAAAGATAAGTTTTCGTTCAAACTGAATACCATTTGTCTTAAATACGAAAAGACTCATTGTTTTAAAGTGCATTAAAGTTGGGTCGTTTAGTGAAATTCAATTTCAAATTTTAAATGCTTTATCAATGATGAGAAGAATTGAATTTAGTCTAAAGTAACATTGAAACTGCTTATCCCACATGCAGTGGAGCAAGGCTAATGTTACACCTGTTGCACGTGAAATTGACTCAATAATACAATTGTTGTGTAGCTATATGTATAAGCAGCAAATGTTTTCTCTGTGGCAATGTGGCCTTTGTTGTTGATATAATTTGTACTTGTTATTGTTGATACCTTAATACTCGATATAGTATTGAAATTTCAATAATAACAGTCCACAAGACGATACCGTATGATATCTCAATGAAAACGATTAGGTTAGGGTGTTGGTATGCGAATGTTCAGAAAGCATGATACTGTTTAATTGACTAGAGCAAGTACATTCATGCTAAGTTCTTACGAGCATCTTAACTAGTGCTGAAGTGCCAACGGCAAGAACTAGAATCCCCATTCGCCTTGAGTGTGCTTGTTGCACCTGATGCTTTGCAAATATTCTTGGTACACCATACATACATTTTGTAGTCCTTATAAGTGTCCTGTATCCTGCACGAATGGAGAAAATTTTCTTATTCCCTTGTTGACCATCAGGACAATAAATTTTTTAACCGCACAATTCTATAGATAGTACTTAATTGTGATGTTGGTGCATTCAGTCGTAGAGTGTATCTCGTAGCCATCGATGACAGTCCGAAATCGACAATCTCAAATAAGCAAAGCGGACTTTTAAACCGCAACACACTTTTAAAGTTAGACCTGATTTAGGCCTCAATTTAATAACGTCTATTCGACATTCTAAATATCAACCTCGTAAATAAATCAAACAGATGCTTTTCTAATTGGATTAGCTTAAGAAAACTTAATTTCCATTCGAAAGCAAATAAATTAAATGGACACTTAGGCGGAGAAACTAATTAAAGGACCCAAGACGGACACTGCCTGGACGATAAATGTCGTAAGAACAACAGGAAGTATTTACACATGATTACGTGAACGTGTGTAGGTATATGTATGCGATTGTAACTCTGGAGTGTATGCATAATGACAAAGGGCACAGCATGTGAGACAAGGGACTAGATCCAGAGATTATCTGGTCTTAGGATGTTCGATTGACAGTTAACATTTTAATTCACTTTCACAGTCCGAAAGTTTATTCGTTTTTTGTCGAATCCTCTTTAATTGAATGCTCTTTACAACGAGGGTGGGCAATGATAGCTTCCTCATCTCATGAAATAAATTCTTGTAGAATCAATTCTAAGGATTGAGGATAAGGCAATAGCTGTATGTGTTGTTGACCAAATTTTATGGTTTTGCAGTCTACTTTCCTCATGTTTGCAAGACTAAATGTAACTAAGTGTATATTGTGTCTCCACCTCTTGATGCGATTCTTCTATATATTGTGAACATTGATAAGAAAATTTTAATTTTCCGACTTTTGGGAAGTTCATTAAACAGACGAAAATAAAGTTTAGAACTTACGATCTGAGAAACTGAACTTTCTGCTTTCACTTATTAAACGTTAACATTTTGTTAAACTTACAAAACTTGAAGTCCTTAAAAATTTTGTTTTATCCAGTAACCACTTACTCGGTTAAGAGTATTGAACTTTGAGTGATGTCTCTCTGGTATCCTTTAAGAAAAAACAGATTTGAAACGCCGAAAGAAAAAAAGAAAATTATCTTTTCTCGTTCTTCTGTGGTATCCTGGGAACAAACTACGAATTCTTAATTGGATAACTTTATTAATTTTTTGTTGTTGTTATTATTTGGTGAAAATAGAATTTTTTTAGTAGAACTTTCTTCTTTCATCTTCAAATATACTCGAGTAGAATAGCTTGGAGTTTTTTGTGTTTTGTCAGTGAGGAAATGCCTCTGATGGTTTCATTTCTTGATTGAAATATAACTCCACTGAAACTTAGTTTCACTTCAAGAGAAGAAAGAAGTCCCTCCTAGAGGATCAAACCGCAACGTATTTATTTATTTATTTTTTTGAAATTCTTCCGTTTTGCTTCAGAGATGAAGTGTTTGCGTTTTGCATTGTATTCGTCCTTATAAGAGGAGCTTATTAAATATTTTCTCTTAGCTCTAAGTTTTAAAAGGTTAATAGAAAACATAACTTGTTCAAGAAGACATTGTGGTTTATGAGACGAGTTCGTCAGGATTCTAATTCCTTGGATAAGGAAAGTATAGAAACCATAAGCAGTTTATCATTAACAAGAAGCATTCTTCGTGGACCATGGAGTAAATTTATTTTCATTTCCATTGACACTTGAACAATGAGGACATGCAATGAAGGAGTTAGGTATGGGTCTAGCAGAAATCCTGCGATCAGATAAACGAGAGAAAAATCAATAAAATTTTATACAGACAACAGGCTTGAGCCATACACATCTATCATACGTTTTTGGAGCGTTGCACTAACAGTGCTGTTTTTTGCATAGAGAAATGAACATTGCCTAGCTAGGCCCCGCTGGTGCATCCATAGAATGCACCCATATACAAATCCATATGTAGACTTTACCTTACCCAATTTGTGTTTTTGGTCGTTTGAAAATTCTCAGCGAATGCTTGAGTATCTGCTGTTGTATCCCGTTCAGGCATCATTTTTTTATATTCGCGAACTTCCAAATATGCGTGCATATGGAGGATGGAGGTAGATTCATAAGAGTGTAGTTACGTGCAACGTGATGCAGTTTCCATAAAATAACACAATATAGTTTGTAGTGATTCGAGCAAGCATAGAACCGTCAGTCAGTAGCTAGGAAAAGCTCGCGTTCAATGGGCATTGCTTGCGACCCCATGGGGCCCATGCTACTACCCCAAAGAACATAGAAAACTGTGATATTCACATGCAAGCGTAAAAGTATTTATTTTTTTTGCTTTCGCGATGCGGGTATTCATTCATTTACGCATACGTTGAAAAGGAATAGATTTTTAAGAGTATGTACATAGGCGCTTCTATGAGCGCGGTCGAAAATTTCCATCCGGATCCGGTCAAACGTTCATTTCTGCGCGAGTATACATGCGTACGTACATTGTACGTTTTATTTTCGTGTAATTGTGTGTTGTGTAGGTAATCGGAGTTCTACAAAAGACCACCTCGATGTAGGAGAACACGATTGCATCGGATGTAGAGAGAGAGCAAATGGGAGGTTGAATTGCATCGTGCTAATACTAGCTACTGGCTAGTGATGGGCAAGTGCAAGTGCAAGTGCAAATGCAAGGGTGCACTAGCAGAACCACGTTTTTTTTTACCAAATTCCAAAAGTTTGAAGTCCGTTCTTTTTGCATGTATAAATAAAAACTAGCCATGTACCACCAACACTCGAACTGATAACAATGATTACACACAAATCAGCCTAGCTTTGAATTTTTGCCCTTAAACTTTGAATTGCCAAACGCAGGCAAATCCAAACCAAACCAAACCAAAGCACACCAAACTCTATCCTCCAACGATTTTTGCTAAGCGAAACGAAACCTAATACCAATTGCAGTGATGATCGGGTATGGTTGGAAACGTTTTGCCCTCCTGATTTTTCGAGCTTTAAAACTAAAGGATCAATCCGCAGCGAAGCCTCTAGGGACTAGGCTACACTGATGAATGGAGGCAAGCAAGGATGGTATGTTATCTGGTTGGAATGATAACGTATATGTACAGCATATCCCTCAATCCACATCAGAGCAAAAGTGTGAGAAAGATAACCAATCCTATGCGACAGCACAAAACGTATACCTACTACCTATACTGAAAAAGAAACAGGAAAAAATGAATGAATAAATAAATAAACAAATTCTATATATACAAAATGCCAATACTCTTGTACACAAGATGATTTTATTTATTTATTTTCTATCTTTTTTCTATGAATTACCTTCTCGTTCGCACAAAATATTTTTTCTGCATACAAAAACTGCAAAACTGCGTTTTGATCTCTTACTGGCTATTCTAGGTTGGACATTCTAGGTTGGATGCATCTTATTTGCCACCGTAAGGTGAAACCAACCGTTATGAATAAAATTTCCATCCCAATAGATTTCCCTATCTTCAATACTAATCCCTTGCCTACTTGTAAAATATCCTGCACATCAAAACAGCAGCATTCAGTGTTCACATATTCTAATATACTCGCTAAATATTTTTTAATATTTTTTTATGAATTCAACATTTTAGTTTTGATGAACTCAGCGATATTTCAAACTCTTTTTGAATCATGTCGTCCTTTCAAGTTTTTCTAAAGCTAGCTCAATCAAATCACGATTGCTTAATAAAACGCTAAAAATTTATTTACACAATTTACCTTTCGTTTCTTGTTCTTCGTAGCTGAGGGATAAATTTCAGAGCCTATGATCATATGCGATGTAATTAATTTATTTGAAACTTCATGCGTCAATTAATTTACAGGCTCATTATAAGGTATCATTCGGAATTCCTCGGATTTCCAACTCTTCTTCTTCATGATGCGAATCGAATCTATTTCCATTTCAAAATGTGGTGATTATACTAATTGTAGCGATCTCCATTTACTTTATAACCGACTTTCCCAATATTTAGTCTAGTTTTAGTTATACACTAGTGGAATTAATTCTGGATACTTTTAACAAAATTTATAAATTCTTCATTTATATATTATATATCCATTACGATTGTATTTATTTCGTATGATCTCAACAGTATTATTTTAACCTAACTTAATTCAACTAGTCAGTTCAAAATTCAAACACACAAAATGCAGGAAATAAAAAAATTAGTAACTATATCAAAATTAATAAGAAGTGAAAACAAATAAGAAGGCATTCCCAGATTGTATCGTTGAGATAAAGGAACTTTTCAGTGTTGCCGTTCCTCACAAATTTCAATCGAAATATGCTTCTTTGAGACACGAACTGTTTTCAATTTTTTTAAAGCAAAAACTGAAAACAAATTAACAGAAACTTATGTTGAAATAATGAGAAAAACAATCATAGTTTAAAAGGGAATAGACAATATATTAATATAACTCTAAAAAACATAACGTTTTACAAAAGTGTCCAGAATTAATTCCACTAGTGTACATATTAATATTATACTAACTAGATTTATTAACGTTCAAAAACACCAGGAACAAAATGTGTGAAAAGTTTTCAATAGAATTTTATAAGACATTTTCTACGGGCAGTTACTATCTTCATGTCTGGGAGAAAATTTTGATTCTTTACTGTGAAGCGATAATTGTATTAAAAGGCGCTATTGCCCAATTCGAAATTGCTGAACGCATCCACCCTGTGAACGATGCGAAACCCCGATCGCCAGCTACTTCAAGATGAAAGCAGGTGAACAAGGATAACGGGTTCCCCCAATCGTCGTGGGAAGGGGAGCAGCGCGATGACCAAAGTTTTTGATCGATTCGTCGTGGGAGTTGGACGCGTCCAGGAGGGCCTGAGAGGACAGTTTTTCCTTCTTTCTTGAACGAGTAACTTGAAACATGTGTTCGTTTTAATTTTTTAGTTTCTTTGTAGTTTAATTCCTTTCTTTTCTTGAATTCTTATAGTAAGAACCTAGAGAAAGTTTTGTGAAATCTAATTTGTTTCTTTTCCTGGAAATTGCCCCGAGAAATTTTTTCAAGTTTTAATTTTTTTTCCTAATGTATGATGTATAAATTACTTTGTACACCAGATATATGAAAACATATACGTGCATATAATAACAAGGTACTGTTAACAATGTATATTTGTTTAGCAACTATGAAAAAATTATTGTTATTAAAAAGGGAAGGTCAATAATTAACACACACAAGCCAATTACAAGAAAGAAAAATAAAACATTTAATAGTTTTAAATTATTAATTTAATCTTCATATTATTTTGTAACAGCGCAGTTTGTTTTTTTTTCCGACACGTAACTTAAGGACTAAAATTAAGTGTTTTGTTTTGATCATATTACTTTAAAACAGATTTGAAATTCATAAGTTAAAAAATGAATACGAATGAAGTTTTAACATGCGTTATTTACGTATAAAATCATTAAAGATAAAAATGGAGTAAGTAGACAAGAAATGGCGGGTGTCCTTATTCTCCGCGCCTGATCGAGCCCTAGAAGACTAGCACGATTGGGGGAAAGCAGAATTACCGGTCAGGGTGACGGTGGCTTTCCACTGTTGGGTGGGATGCTGTAGGTCCAACATCAGGATCCACCAACGAGGCGGATCGCTTCCCTTTTGATTTTTCACCGTCGAAATGTGAACCCTTCTTCCTTCCCTACCCCCTGATTCTAGTCCTGACAGTTCCTTTTCTGTCCCGTTCCCTGGTCTCTTAATCCTCCCTGCCCATCTCCCTCTCTTCTTCTTCTTTTTTGTGACGTCAAAGACTTTCCTGTTTGTGTGAAGTTTGCTTTTCCTGCCTGCACTTCGGGGTTACTGGGTCCGTTAGGTTCCCAACCTCCCTCTTCTTTCCGTTTTACCTCCCACCCCCTTGCCCCATATTTTGGGAACAGCACGACTGCACGTCGACACGGACCTAGAGGACGTTTTAATCTTTTGCTGTAGTCGATCCGGTGGTCAGTATTGAGCAAGAACCCACCCCAAATTTAGCCAAACTAGCTGTCAATGTCTGAAAGGGACTTTTCGCACGAGTGCTTGAGCTTGCACGGCCCTCAGAGCTGCCCCGATCAGCTTGTCCTTCTTGCTACGTCATATCAGACGTCTACCAGATCACTAGACCGGATCCTATGAAGGAAAGGAGGTGAGTTCATCAACGCCTTTGCCTTCCCTCTTCGCCCCGAACTGCTTCTGGGAATCGAGTCAGGACATGACCAAAGTTAATCCTGCCAAACCCCTAATTGTATATAATATTTACTACATAATCTGAAGATAAATTAGCTGTATACATATATGCCTATAGATTGGAATCCAAAATTTTCTTGAATGTTTTTACTTCTTTCAGCTTTCGTGATGGGTTGATGAGGTCTTGTACGGACTTTTAACATTTTATCTGGCACAAATTCATAAAAATTTACTACAAAATCTATTTCCAGGTAAGTTACTCGGTGCATTTTTAAACTAAGTTGTTATAATTTAATAGTCAAAATTTCTACCAAATGTGAGTTTCGATTTTTAACAATGTGATATCGTCAGTGTCCTATTCCTGGTCACCGTAATATATTAATTTTTCATAAAAGTCAAAGGATTCTCCACATCAAAGTTTAAATGGCAATCGATTCATTGTACCAATTTGCCTAAATAAAATCCTGTATTTGATACGATTAAAATTGATATCAGTTTCCATTATATAATTCTGGGAATGTAACATTTCACTTGACCAAATTAACTTTGAGACCTGATGATAAAAAAATTTGTTGTTTTTTATTATAAACTTCCCTGTTTTTTTTAATTGTGAAAAACGTTGCATCCAGCCTTCCTATGGGAGTCCCTCATTATTGACATTCATGTGTGAATAAAATCAATAAATGCAGTTTTACATACTCGTCAAATACAGTAAGGGGGGACGGGGATACCTCGAATTCCAAACTAAGCCAACAATTTAAAATTAAACGTGAAAAATGCGTAGAGCAAGTATGAAGTTGAAAGTTTTATATTTTATTTGAAGCAAACCGACGGCTAGTTTTGAGGATTCGCCTTTGGAATGTTGACTTTTGAAAGTGTTATTTGCAAAGCTTAAGTTAGTTAAACTTTCCGGTGGCTTGATTTTTCAAAATTTTCAACGATATCTTTATCTTCAGCTCGGCAACTTTGACGTTACTTACCATCAGGTCGAGTTGTTTCTAAAAGGAAACAGTCTTATGAAAACGGTGTAATTAAAAATTTTCATAAAGAAGTTGGTCCTAGTTACCGTCGTATCTTATCTTTTATACAGTGAAGATAACCTGCAAATTTAAAAATATAATCCTTTGACGTTAAGTTTACGAAAACTTGTGCCGACTTGTGCCTGAATGCACTCCTTGGAAAAAATCATGTGATTTGTGATCAATTATAATTTTTCAAGATGCTTTTTATGATTTGATAAACTGGCGAAATCTAATTTACATTGCACTTATGCCTTTTCACGCAACAAAAATTCCATTGATAAGTGAAATTTCAAGTAACGTCAGGAAATTTCTGCGACGGGATTCAGTACTCAGCATGGTTTTAATGATAGGAAAATTTATAGAGTGACAGTTGTGTGTTTCTGTGATAGGTTCTAGACATGAAAGCTTTGTCTGATTAGTGTTTTCTTGAATCTTTCTTCGTTTATCTCTGTTCCTCAAAGAACCATCTATTGGAAACTTACGTGGTTATGTGCAAGCTTCTTCATGTTCGACTGCCGTTTACTTCATGTTTGAGTTACCGAAATTATCATTTTCTTAATGAACAAATTTTCACCAAAAACGACAAAAAAACTTCTTAAACGTCAAAATTTAAACGTTAGCAGTTATCAGATTTTCACGAGATTATATGTATCAAGTTGGAAAGCCAGTGATTAAAGCTAATATACCTTATAAACAATATACTCGATTTTTTCGGTCTACCACTTTAAATTCCAAATTGTTATTAATTGTTACGATTTATCCAATTTTTTCAATTTTTATTTCGGTGTCATATTCTCGAAGTTGAAATAATAAGCTGCATTCATCAACGTGAACCTACATGTGGAAGTGAACAAACCAAGATGAATCAGACCATGGCCTGAGACTGTACTAACATCCTGTATTCAATTGGCAATATATCCATTAAAAACGGAAAAATCATATCTCATAATTTTTTTGAAATTTCGAGTTAACGTATCATCAGTAATATCATCATGAAAACATCGGATAACTTCTTGTCTTCAAAGTTTTTGATTTCAATGAAAAGAAAATGGGTTTTTGCTCTACTTTGTGTAAGCAAATGAATATCATGAGTCCTTCTTGTTCTTGAAACGCACAAACATACATAAGTGAAAAATAGTCCCAACGTTTTCCGGTAGTTAGTTCCCTTGAATTATGAAAATAAAATCTCTCTAGCAAAATGTTAAATTACAATATTTTATGTAGAATGAAACCCCTAGTACCTTCGATGTAACTTATGATTAAAGAAAGCGTGTTCTAATTTATAAAGAACTCATTGCAGAGTCTTTCATTTATTGTGGCTCCTTTATTTTGAAAAGTTAAGATTTCACATTATATTCCAGTAACGAAAATATTCTTACATTTTCACAATTTCAGAAGCGTGTTAAAATAAGACGAATGTTTCAATGAATTATAATATAATTCATTTAAATACGATATTTTACATGAAGTTTGCAACCAGAATATTAGTTATATCTTTAGAATATAGGTACATATGTTCAACATTAGTATTACCTATATATAATAATTTGATTCGAACCACAAATAGCATAACTCGCAGTTGGTGAATGATACCAATCTTAAATGTTCTTAATGAGGGTGAGAGAAACTAGCATTTTGGCGCTTTAGAAGACAATTTTACTTTTGTCACTACACCACATTAACCAAAATTAGTTCAGCTCCCACTAAGAGCTTTGAGCAGTATTCCTTGCACGCAACCGAAAGGACCGCAGAAGACGTGTGCAGCTTCCGCAAAATATAATTTAAAAAAAAAAAACCGAAAGGCTCAGTCAAGGTCCGCACCATAGATTTTCGGTGAAACGTCGGGATAAAATTATCATAAGTTTTTCTTATTAGTATGTACTTTAATCAGTCTCTTTAATACAATACTTATATAGATTAGTATGGTTACAGAATGGATAAATTATAAGTTTATTGCTTTGGGCCGGTTTTTCCTTTCTTCTTCGATGCTGCCGTAGCTCCGATAGTTGCTCGGAACTGGATATTATATGTTTCCTAAATTCGCTCTGGTGCAAGCTTTCTCTGATGTGCGTTTTATTGAATTCGGCGCGTACTTACGACTCATATGAGACGATATCTTTAATTTTTTCACTTTTCAATTTAATGCTGATTTTCAAATATTTTACGGTGAACATTTTTATTGTTTAACTTGGCGTCCTGGTACTTCTTCTCAAGCTCTTCACAATGACGCCCAAAACAGCATCCTAGCTAAACGCGTTCTCACGCTACACTAATTTATAATTTTAGCAATGCTGATTTACAACAATCACGCGTAGCTGCTTACACTACCCCGTTGACGTCACGGGCAAAACAAACGCTGCACGATAAGAACGATATGATATAGCAACCGTTGCCATCACCTTATTAGTCTCGTAGTTATTACCGTTTGAAATCTAACGGTATATTGTAATGTAAGAATGTTTGATAGCCATATCACCGAACTTAACGAACGAAAAGACGTTTTCACGTCAAAAGTGTAAACTCTTTGTCTAGCAGTTGATGCAATGATTTGAGAAAGTATCTGCGCTGTTTTCGAATGATCCCGCTTTACATCTAAGTTACGATCACGAAAAATCTAAAAGAAAGAACTGGATATATCGTCCGTTCGATTCGAGACCACTTGCGAGCAAAGAATTTGAAATGTAAATACTACAATAATCTAAATACTACAGCATATTCACCTAATTTACATTGTCTAGAAGCGAGAATTCATTGTTCAACAAAAGTTGTTCCTTATAAGGAAACGGATAATTGTTTCTTCTTCGTTTAGGCTTTTTAAACAAATATAGAAATATGTTTAAGAACCTATTTTAACAAAACGGAGAATTACTACTGATGTTCATGCAACAATATCCACAATCTGTAAATGTAAAATTTTATCGAATTTAAAAGACGTATGTAGAATCAATGGGTTCCCGAGTAAATTCCAAACTTTCTTACTTGAAAGAGTTTTATGTAAAAGTAAAAATATGAGAAGCTGCTTATAATAATTTACTTTTTCGCAAAAAAAAACATTTAGTGTAAAGAACATATAAATGTTGTTAACACTTATTTTGAACTAAACACAAAAAATCCGAATTTTTAAATTCATATTATTTTTATCATTATAATATTTAAAATATCTAATCTTATCCTAAAATACATTGGACAGTTTTATCCTACAAGCTCACGTCTTTCATGATTGACCAATGAAACAAAAAAATATTCACTTTTGAAAATATCATAGTTTAACCTTCAAGCGAGCGCGCGACGTCGAATCAACCGCAGTTGATACCTTTTTGTTGGTAATTTCTAATATTTCTGTCACAACTATTTCTTGTCAAAAACAAAAGGAAACCGACTACCAAAAAAATAATAAAGTGTAAAATATTATCCTTAAGAATAATAATAATTTGTTTAATATAGTATTTTATAAATCCCTTTTATATACCCTATAGTATATACTTTTATAAATCCCTTTTTGTGAGCTTTTTTCAGGTTAAAATTGAAGTTCGCCGCGAAACCGTTGAAATATGAGACATTATAGTTATCAATATATAAAATTCAAATATTAAAAATTTAATTTAATTTAAAACCCAAACTTTAACTTTAAGTCATGTCAGCACTCTGAGTCATGGATGCTGGTCACACCTCTGTAAAATAAAAATCCACTATAACTTTAAGATTCTATACAAGTGGAGAAAGAGCGCACTGTAAAAGACTTTGGCAAAGTAATCAAAAATCGTTCAAATAAAAGAAAACTAGTGTAGAACCTTTTTACTACCTCATGACGGGAGAACACCAAGCCAGTTGGTAGCGCTTCCGATCAAGATCAGTGGAGAACACCTACCGAATGTTCGATCAGGAACAACAGAAAATGTCGAGGCGCAGGATAAAACCAGTCCAGCACCGACCACAAAGTGTGGGAGAACACCAGCAACACACCCCTTAGGAACGAACAACACTATTTCTTTAGAACTTATTAACTACTTTTATAACTAAATCTCCCATACAATGCGCACCAAGAAGAAAATGGCAATCACACCTACAGAAAGTTGATCACGCTGTTGGGGTAAATTCATACTGCCACGTGAAAAAAACCAACCACATGACAATCATCACCTATGGGAGAATACCACCCCAATAGGGAACAAAGTCACTAAATCAGATGCAGGAGAACACGAACCTCACCTGATGCAAGGAAGAGAGAGAATACCAAGCACACTTCAAGAAATAACTAATAACTTATAATTAATTTACAATTAATAACTCAATTAAGGGAGAACAAAATTCGTATCCTCACAGACACATTGAAACATAAAGATAAAACTCATCAATAAACCTTAAGAAACTTAGTGAGAAGACTCACCTGTCAAGATTCGCAATTAAAACTTTAACTGCCGCCTATCACTAATATGAATTTAACGCGTCCGGATCACTCACATGTTCAGAACTGACACTCACTTGGACAAGGGACCACCAGCCTGACAAGAGCCCATATAACAAAATCCTTATGTATCACTCGACCATTTCTTAAAACTAAAAACAAAGAGATAAGCCGTATTCTTTTGGTAATCGCTATCGAGTGCAAATCCAAAGTAGCAAAAGAACAGCTCAAATTTGCACTGGATAGATTACAAAGTTTTACCAACTGCAGTTCACATTTATATGAATATTCTGCTACATTCGGTTAGACCCTTAGTTGCATAAATTCCTCATATTTTATTTGATTTCAAATTTTCAGAGGAAATTAACTGGAAGTTTTGAAGAAATTGTAATTTTATGGAATTTAAGAAACTTTGAATACTTGGCAAGGAAAATCTGTATATTTCTAGCACTACATTTTTCGAGTGGAGTAGTTTAAAGCCAGTTATTATCGATAACAAATTTGCACTAGATAAATGTATGGGATTTGACAGTTCTGCTCTACTGGATTGACCAAAAGAATGCAGCTTTAAATTCCTTTTTTCTTTGTTTTAGGGACGCAAACTAAAAAACTAGAGGAAAAATAACCTAAACCTTAACAAACAAAACAGGGACAAGCGAAACGCACATACATATATTTTTCGCACCGAGGACAACTGTTCTCAAATCGCTGCTCTCTAAAAGTTTGCGTCTTACAACACTTTAGATGGTTGCTAAAACTAAACGTCTACGTTGATTTAGACACTTAAAGTATTTTAAAACTAAACATTTCGATTTGCAGCGTAGTTATAGTATCTAGGGGTGCATCATGATAATGATTTGTTTGACTGACACTTTGAAAGAAATTTTATGTATTGAAACCGATTTTCTGTACACGATTCTGAAGAAATATTGATATTGAAGAGTCATAAAGCAGTTCGTCAACTGTATCTGATACATTTTCCAAGATTTCAATTACATTTTCATTTGTACTACTTTTCGAATGCCCTTGCCCAAGTTATCACAGCCACTAAAAACGAGGTTAACTTTGTTCAACAATTTTCCCATAGGCAAATTCAAAAATAGTTTCAAAAAAATTAATCCTACCAAATAAATTTAACGGACCAACAAACAGACACGCTAAATATTGAAGGCCGAATATTTTAACACACATATTCACATTCATCGACATTTCAAGGCCAAATTAATTATCCTTCCTTATAAAAATGCGGCCAAAAAAAATACAACAGAAAGAAGAAAGTGAATCAATATCCAAACAAATGAATGTAGCCGGTATAAAGCTACCGAACACGTTTATTCGTAAACACACGTGCTGGGAAAGGTCACCGTTTTTGGGATAAAGTGTTATCCTCATTTTTTTATTTGCCCAATTTTTCCGACACCATATCCCAATTTGGGTTCAAAAGCACTTACTGGTAATTATAAAAAAACACAAAATGTAAAAATGTGCTTAATTTTTACCGGAAAATCCTATTTTTTTAAATGTGTTTGTTGCTGTTTTCCACACATTTTAAATCAATTTTTTTCGACAACTTTCTTTTTAAGCATTTTTATTTTTTCATTTTCGTTGTATTATTTCACACGATGTAAAACTGATGCAATTCGGGAAAGTGAAAAAATTTTTTTAAAGTCGTTTCGAAGGACACCCGAAAATTCATTGCATGTGTTAATGCAAACAAGGGTATTCATGGTTGATGCAAAAAAAAAATATATGTGATAAAAATTGAAAAAATGAGAAAACCCGTGAAAATTACCCAAATTGCAATGATTAACATGGAAATTTTTTTTTTGGAAAAACAAAAACTACCATAAAGCCAACAACGAAGGAGTGTGAATGCATTTTTTATGGTTTTTCAAGGATTTTTGTTTTTTTTATTGTTTTTTACATAAAATATGAAAAATTTCAGACATTACGAGTCACAATTCTGCATAACAACTTTTATGCTTTAGAATGGTCATATGTTTTGATCGTATATAAGCATGCAAAAACACAAGGTGCCCATATGTATGAATGGTTACTCCAAATTTTACCCAACTTTTATTAGGGATTGCTAGAAACAAAACCAGTCGCGCCGCGTGATGACTGACCCTCAGTGCATCCAGAACCAGCATAAATACATATATACTATATAATATATTGAGGGAGTCTTTTAAAGCATGATTCTTTCCTCCTCAGTGTATCCATGCTAAATAATTAAAAATCAATGACACATATTTAAGTCATATCTCCCTTTTTTTGGGGATCAGTCTTTATTCATACATTTTTACGTAGGACATTTATTGGTACACAAACAAAACAATTTCAAGTTACGAGGCTGGAAAAACAAAAATACAAAATTTGGAAAATGCCCCCAAAAAATATTGTCAGTGAATGTTCTACTCTATACTCGGATTAGATTTTTATTTGGCGTTCGTTTTATTTCACCCAGAATTTTGTAAATTTTCTTTCTGATACTGTGTAAGTGCATCATGCACTTCAATTCATGTGGTGCAATATAATAGTTCAGTGGTAATGAACACCACAAAATTATTGTCTTTCTTTCTCTGTGCTTTGATGAATATTCAGGGAAATTTTTCATACCTGGTTACATACTATAGGTTGGGGGGTTGGTTCTAACTAAATCTGCAATAGAAAAGTTAGCTATAGAGTGTAGCTTATATTCTGTTCGGCTATTGAAATTGCATGTACTCAGGGAAGGATATGTGTTGTTTGTTTAACATGAAAATAGAAAAAAAAAAAATTAAAAACGATTGCTAGAACATAAAAAAATATAGATTTTTTTTTCGTTGCGTCAAAATTAACAAAACACAAAACGAAGAATTTGAAAAACAAAAATCATAACAAAAAAAAATCCATCGAAGAAGAGAAATGTTGAAAAGCAGCGGACTAGTACCCACTCACCCCACGAACCCAGTTGGGGGTGATATCCCTTTCGGTGTGGAGTTGGTGAACGCAAAAAAAAAAATGTTTTTTCATGTTTGTGCGTATCGCCTATATGTTGTCAAAAGAAGGAGGAAATGCTACTGCTTGCCGTCCACTTTTTTTTTTTTATTTTGCGAAAGTTCAGTTTTTTTGCTCATTTCTCATACTCAAAGTTCGCCACGCGGACAAAACCGGGATTTTTGTGTTTCGGGTAAGAGTTGAATCCTATCAGAGTGCTCAGCACCCAGTACCCAGTATTTTGTGCCCTTTCCGGAGTTTTGCATTTTCCCTATAAAATGCTGCAGGTCTTTCCTTTTGCGATATTGCAAAAGTCCTTCTACATAACGAGCGCAAAAAAAACGACATCGAAATGCAAAAACAAAAGCAACAAAAAAGAAAACATGACCAAGGTAGGCTTGATCCCTGCCTGGCCTGGCTCATTCAAAGTACGGGTGCAGTAACTATGAGCCCTCCTGGACTCTCTCCTAGATAACAGCGGGTCTGCCCTCCTTTTTTCGCGTATTTGATGCGTGTATAGCTTTTTTCACAAAAAATTGGAAAAGTTTTATTTTACATTTCAGCCTCCTTGAATACGTTAACCGGTGGGCCATGTAAAGTAAAGGTACATACAATACTCTGGACTTTATTTGATTTCGTTGCTTCACATGATGTGATATGTGCTCGTGTAGGTACCTACTAGTTCATTCGTAGGTATATGCAATACGCATTCATTATTAAAACAAGTACAAATTCAAAATACAAGGACCCGTATCTCATCCTTTTCGGGAGAAAAAGCGAAAAAGCTTTTCTGTCGGAAATATGTGCGTAAGAATTTTCTTTGTTTTCGCTTTATCTGATATATCTGAAGAAACTATATGAGAACTGATTTATCTACATATGATAGATATATGTATGTAGGAAACTATGATCCTTGTTGGAAAATGTTGCCGTTGATTCCCAAAATCTATTTATTATATTTCAAAAAATGTTGAATCGAATCACCTTCCTACCCCCATTTCTTCTGATATTCATTTGATTTTAATTTCCCACTGCGTACGTCATAGATTGAAGAGCAAGGCAAAGTGTGTATAGGAAACGTGGAAAAAAGGAATGAAAAATGACCAAAAAATAAAAACTCCAATTGTGGTGTGAGTCCTATGAGTCGAACATAAAGACAAAACTGCAACAACCCTTTTCCACCCTGCGTCGCTTGCAATCTATCGACTGTCATCCTGAATTGTGCAAACTTCTGCTCTGCAGGACCCCCATCAGTATGTTGAAAAAGGTGAGGAATGAATCTAATATATCTACAGCAAGTGAAAATATACGAAAAATGAGAGTATACAGTTAACGCCAAAGGTTTGGGGGTAAGAATTAAACCCCTCCTCATTTTTTTTTTATTTTTGTTTTGTATTTTGTTTTTCAGCTCTCGAAAGTGGACATAGAAAAAGATAAAAAAGGACATATGTATAGGAAAAGGATTTTTCTCTTTTCATTCTATCCTAGTGTAGAATGTAGCCCCACAGAAAAAGGGGGGAAAATTCAAATATAAAAATGCGTATTCAGTTGGTTGTGTGTTATATTTTGGGGCGGGGCAAAATATATCCTACGCAAGCGCAACAAACATTGATCTATACTAATTCAAAAAATTGTATCTGTATTGTATAAGGAACAGTTTATAGTTAAAGCTGTGAGACACTCCCCCACCTAAAAAGTTTCGTAAAAAGGACCTCTTTTTTCTCTCGTCGTATAGACGAAGCTAGACCAACTTGTTTTGCTTCTTCTAATCGCTACAACACACAAAGTCTCTACCTTTTTAATAACCTGCATCTTTTCTATCTTTCCAATGTGTCGTTTTGGTGCGTCGCGACGCTCAGTCACGCTGTTACAGCGTCGTTGTTGATACGCGTGTTATCGCCGTCGTC
The DNA here is from genome assembly GCA_963971475.1 of Chrysops caecutiens. NCBI lineage: Eukaryota > Metazoa > Arthropoda > Insecta > Diptera > Tabanidae > Chrysops > Chrysops caecutiens. The sequence goes on along the minus strand of OZ020570.1, from coordinate 24,253,215 downwards.
CGTCGCACAATGTCTAAAATTCCGGCGTCAAATTTATTCCTTTAGTTTATTTTAAATAAAAACAAAAAACAATAAAATAATATAAAACCGACTAAAAAGCAAAAACAACAAATTCTTAGAACATATTATTATATGTATATATATATATATGTATGCATATATATGTGTGTATAATCATAATATAAAGAAAAACAAACGAATGAACAAATTAAAAAGTAAATGCAAGAAAAAGAAAAAGAAGAGAATTATTAAAAATTCTTTTAACTATAGTTACGCATAAATATAAATTACAAACAAAATAAAGTGAAGGTGATATTTGCTCTCATATTTTCAAAAATATAAAATCATAATAATTTTAAAAATTCTGTTGCAAAATATAATATATTGTACGTATGTCCAAAATATACAAAACAGAAAATTGAAGTGATTAAATAATAAAAACTCCGTTAAATTTTTTCATTTTTATTATTTTTATTTAATTAATTATTTTCAATTGTATCGTCATGACAATTGAATATTTTATTTTAATCAAATTCAAAATAAACTATAATAAAACATAACTCGTATCAACATGAAGTTACAATCATTTAAAATAACAAATGTCTGGTTCATGTCTGTACTATTAGTTAAAAGCTAAAAACAATCAAAAATATGTTTTAGTGACAATTTCAATAAACATTTCATTTTTCATTTTTTTGTTACTAAAGTGTTACACTTTTGTTCATTTTAACGTTAAAACTGAAACGTGCAATAAAACGAATTATTTTTCAAGTTGAATTAAATGCGTAGTTAATTTAGTTCGCAACAGTTATTTCTTATGTAATAGTGTTAATTTTAAAAATTGCAATTTTAAATAAACTCAAATTTTCAATAAACAATATTTCAAACAAAACAGACTTTCTTGAGCATTTGACTGTTTCTTAAGTTTCGAAAACAACATTTTTGCAATGTATTCCTCTGTGCGTAGAATAAACGTAAATTTTTTGAGATCAGTTAAACACACTCGAAAAGGATATAAAAATGTGAGAGGCAAGTACGTATTTCATTTTGTTCTTTTTGTAATTGAACGTTCAAAGTGATAACAGCAATCATAATACTGATAACCGATTCAAGAAATATAATTTAATTAATTTACTTTTTGTATTATATATTATGTTACTTGTAATAATTTAAAAGCATGAGGATGCAAGTTTCCATTTACATATTTACTCTTGCTTTAGAATTACAGTTTCCCTCATATCTGTTTTTTATAATTAACAAATCATTTTGTTATGTTGAAAATAATATAGGTAATTGATTGAAAAATTGCATGTTTTCTAAATGTCATTTTAAGAAAATTTAAAAAATTCTCAACTCGCAATAAATTCAAGGGTTTTTCGCATTACATTTTAAGCGAAGAACAAACAATTTTCGGTCTATGTTTCAGTCCTGCCCAAATGTGTCTCGTCAAGAGTCATACTTTGAAAAATTGTTACTCGCTTCTGTAGTCCTTGTATTCCTTAAAATATTTCCCCTCTCATTTCTCAATGAGTTAAGGAAACATCTTCTGAATAATTCTTATCCCCACTCCTCGCAGTATCAAAAATACCCCATACAAAATCATCCCCTTAGATAAGCCTCCCACTTTCTAAAATATAAGTCCCAAGAAGTTTGTAATGACATTGTAAGGGGAAAATATTTGACTATAGAAAGTGAAAGGTATTTTCTGAAATCCTTGCGGGGAATATTTACTTACACTACCTTCAAGAGAGCAAGGAATAAAGTTGAAGAAGGAGAGAAAACAGATTTTGAAAAAATTAGGGATGTCCGGTCAGAAGTTGCTCATAGTAAAGACCAAGCTAGAACATTTTTATATCCACAAAGTAAAATACAAAGACAGATATTAATTTGTATTGCATTGGGGTAAGAGAAATGAAGAAAGAGGGCGAAAAAGGACGAAAAAGGACATACGAAATTTGGGTGTCCTTTGGTCATTTTGCATGAACAGTAAGAAGGGTGGGAAGACTTATCCTTATTTGATAAAATTAATCGTGAAGGTGGTAGATTACACATACAATTATGGAGCTACACACACTCACACAATCCACACATTCGCATAATAGCACGCACCCCCTCTTTTCGAGTTATTGAATAACTGTTAGAGATGACACGTTGTAGTGAATCTGGTCGTAGTTAAAGTACAGGAGAAAGCTCGATACACTTGTCGTGGTCATTTTGTGCTTGAAAATATGTATAGAGACGATATTTATCGTTTTTGAGAAATGGACATTGCGCATGCTTGTCTCCTTTTTCGTATCCTTTTCCTATAGCCTTGGAGAAATTTGTTTGCATTCAAGGGATTGTTGTTGTGTGGTTCAATCTCCACACGACTCCTTTTGCCTCTGAAACTCTTCTTGTGTATTCGTTTTTCTCATCTAACTTACACTTTCTAGTTTACTTCCTTTGTTTTGGTTAAAGCTCGTACGAGTATACCTTTGCTTTCCTAATAAAACCTTTCACTTCCCCCTCTTGATCCTGTATTTGAATGTTCTGATGATGTTATAAGCCCAATGTTGGAGAGGCTTTTCGAGTAAAATAAGGAAAGCAAGATACCGTCGTTTTCTCCGATTTATATCTGCTCAATGATGTTGTTCTCGTTTTGTTGCTCTCTTTCAACAATCTCAAGTCACATTTTAGTCGCTGGCCAAAAGTCGAACTAGATTGCTGTAATATTTGAAACATCTTCGGTCACGCGCGCGTAAAAGAAGGAACTGTTTGGCGACTTACAATTATACAGTGTTTGTTATACATATATAAATATATTTATATATATATATATATATAAATGAGGACATATACATATTTATAAAAAGGATAATATTTGAGTGCATAATCGTGCATATACACATGCGTGTATAAATATATATATATATATGTATGTTTATTTCATTATATATATAAATATATTTATAACTATATGTAACGATTATTTCTTATATGGTAGACAAAACTGACCGTTGGAACGTTGTAGAGCCGTAGAACATTTTATACACATTTACCGTCTCAAGTTACCCCTCCAAAGTATTTTCTTTAACTTAGAATAAAGCATCAAAGCAGTAGTATCAACAGCAGCAGCAGCATTAGAAGCAGAAGCAGTAGCCTCCCCTTTTTTGTGAGTTAATGTGGTGTCTTTCTATACTTACGATGGTGCCTTTCTCGGTAAAATTACTATATAGTTATACACGAAATAAATGTTGCTCATACCATCTATATTCTTATTCGTGGTTCGTTATTTGAAATACTAAGGAGTTATCCTTATATAGTGTCGCTTCAGAAAATTGTACCACATTGAACTCTACTCTCTCTTGTGGTGAAGAAGCTTTGATAGTTAGTATTTTCTATCGTTAAATTAAACTAACTAAACTAAGGAATTTTATATTTCATATATATTTATATATCTTAATATATATATATATTTATATATGCACATATACTATTATATACAAAAGATTTGCATAAATGTGTAACGAAGAAGGAGCAACATCTTCTCGAGGTATTCGACTCTATGTCTTAGACCAAAGAAGTCGTTTTCTCTGCGTATATCTGGACCGGAGCTCCTTTCGGTTAGTTCAGTCTTGCGTCGCAAGTTGTTGGATGAGTGTCAAGCTATGAAGTGACATAATTATGTTGAAAATATTATGAAAATCAAACTTAATAAAAAATACACAAAAAAAAATATTAATTATAACAAGTTGCTGTATATATCAATTTTTATATATATATGTATACGTCTGGATATGTAAATGTTTAACAAAATGATTATTAAATAAAAACATCTGAAGTGATAAAGTGCAATAGAAAAATTTCGCAAGTTTATTTTGAAAAAAAAAAATAAAGTAAATTTTATTTTTCTCATTTCATGACGGATAACAACAAAAAAACGTAAATAATAAAAACAAATTCAATAATAAAAAAATATGCAAACTAAATTCTTAATAAAAATCAATGTGAGAACAGTTTAACTAATTTTCGTATTTCGAAAATATTTCTTATTACAAGGGAAAAATTACTCAAACATTTTTCTATAAAATCAAAAAATATAATTCATATTAATTTACAATAATGTTAACAAAACATTTTGTGAAGATGAAAATCTCACATGCAACGGATGCTACAAGGAATATTTGGCGCTTTAGTGGTTCGTGCCACGAGGCAACATAAAATACCACAAAAACAAACCGGAAAAATCTGCCTTATTTTGTTTAATTTCTTATTTCTTAATATCATTAATTTTCGTTAACTTTGAAAAGTTGCGTGTCGTGAAAACTTACAGATTAATTCAAATGATAAGACACTCGAAATTAAAGCAAAGTGAAAAACCATCAATAAAAATAGTTTACAAAAAGCGTAAAATTAAATTTAAAACAAAATGTGATAAAAATAAAAATAATGCAATAAAACATAACTAAAGAACTAAGTTTAAAAATAATAGTAGACCCTCTGCAGATGTGTGTACAAGAATAAACTTTTTTGTTTTTCGTGTGAAAAATCAGTGATTTTAATTTAATGTGTTTAAAATAATATATAATCAAAAACTAAAAACAATATACTAATAACAAATGATTTTAATGACAACAATATATGTAGTTCCCTCTTAAAATTCTACATTATATTGTTATGTCTTAAAGTTCATTGGAAGAACATATGAAAAAACACTATAATATGAAACTACAACCATAATATGTATGGACTTTCACTATCCAGGATATTTACAAACAGTGATTAACGGTAATTGAATTTTCATTATGATGATGCATTTGAGTATGTTGTGTTAGGTTTGTTATTATTAAAACACCTCGTATTGTATAGTGAATTACATTCAAGATGCAAAATCATTGTGAACAGTGATTATAAACAAATCTTATCACTACTTTAGCACATGAGATACGTAATGCAAAAATCAAGCGCCTGCACTTACTTAACCATTAAACACATTTATGTGAATATTATTTTACATACATATGTATGTTTATGTACCTCCAACATGAAAAAACACAAATAATCTTACACACTTAAACACAATACAAGCATGCATATATGTGCATTATTAATATGTCTCTGTATGTTATTATTACACAACTGCAACAGTACAACTTAATGATGGCAATATTATACTGAGTGGCGTCATACACACAATTTGTTTTCAATTAATGTTACGGTGTTATGTTATTGATAAAAAATGTGAATGGGCTTTTATTGTTATTGTTGTTTATTTTCGCTAAATGGGTATTGTTTAAAACACATGTATTTGTTTCTTGTACAACTTTTTTAATAATATATAATTATTGCTTTTTGTAGTGCGATTATCTTATGTTTTGTGCAAAAGTTTCAATGGCGTAATATAAATAAGGGTTTGTCTTAAATTATACTTTTACACTTCTTGTAGAAAAATATATACAATTTTATAAAAATAAACAAAATTACGAGAAATCAGTTCAAATTGATAGAAGTTGAAGAAATTATAATTAATTAAGTTACATGCCTTTTTAACCGTGAAAACAATAACAATCCCTAAATGTTATCATCCATAAAACGCCATAAGCTGAAAATCAAATCCTGACTTTAACACTTTTATTCTTACAGTTAAATGTATGAAAAGTATTTATACAAAAATTTACAGTATTTACTTTAAAACCAATTAGGGACCATATTTAACAAAATGCAAATATGTTTTTGCTTATTAAAAATTCAAATAAAATGAAATAAATTTTTTTTCTGTTTTCACAAAAATTTATATTACTTGTTAAATTTATAATTTTGAAGTTTATCTCTTAGACAAAATCGTCCACAGCTAGTTTACAATATCCTTCAGTCAATCAATTGTCAAAAATATTTGTTTCAAGTTAAACACACTATTAAAAACAGAACTAAAACTAAAATTTTTAACGACATTCATAGATAACGACGGCTGTTGACTCAATTTAAATCTATGTTTTAAATCAATGATATTAGTCACTCATCTGCGATTTTTCAACTCATGCTTAATAATTATTGACCATTTGAATATCAAGAAAATTTATTTTCCTGTTTTAGTAGGGATTCATAATCAGTTATTCTCTAATACAGATTTTTAAATCTGCTATTAGGTGCAACACTGAAAATTTAACTAAATTTTTATTCCTAATTAACGACAAAATAATAAAAATGATGTATGATGATACTTTTTTTTTTTTTATCAAATCAAATGACCATTAAGCATGTAATTTTAAATTTAGATTCGTCTATCTCTAGATATAAAACAGTTTTGAGGTTTTTGGTGTCAAATGCTCATTGTCATCATCTTCTATAAATTGCCTTGTCCAATTCCCAATAAATAGGTATATCTAAAAAATTCCTATTTTCTCATTTCCTTCTCGTATTAAAAATATCGTTTTCTATGATATCCAAATTCACAAGTCCTTCATCATTGCATGCATACTTAATTAATTACAATAGAAAAAAAAACTATTTGTTCAGTACACTTTTGAATAAATCTGTTATCCTTTTTTGAGCTTTTCAAGCGCACTGTACAAATATTCTCCACTATGGGTCCTGCCCGCATTCACACATAAAAGTATTCTTTATTTTGGTTACACAACTGCTTTAGGGTTTAATTATGAATAACTAGTATAATTGTGGTTAAATATAATTTTATCTTTTTTTTAGAAGGGTTACCCTCATGAATTTCATTCAACCTTTGTTTTAACGTTTTTATCACAATTAATCGTTAGGTGCTCCATTGATATCATGAAGGATATTTCAATTAAATCCCAGTAAGCTTAGACACTTGCAACAGTTCTGGAAAACTATGTTCTATTTTCTGATACTTATTTTGTTGCATCTCGAAACATTTTTAATACAACTTGAGAAGTCAAAATAAAGTCAATATCTAATTCCCACTGAAAGCCAGCAACATCAGTACAATAACGTTCATAAATGACGTGGTAGTAAAGTTGATCTCGCCTCATATTGCATACACTCCGGCAATTGTGAAATCTTATTTCCGAATAATTACATTTATCTGTTGCCGAAACGTAGTCTAAAAATTCGGTAACTCACGTGAAGTCTGTATCCCACGCGTGTCATTTCAACTTTGTGACAACATGGTCAATGATTTAAAAGAGGTAGCTATTCGTTCTGTTTGTGTAGTTATAGCTATTGAAACCAAAGTAAAGTCAAATTCATAACGTCATTTATTTCTTGATCAATTGTGTAATTTGGTACTGCCTGTTTCATTTCCAGCAAAAAATGAAATTTTTCTTATTGAGAAACTTATTCAACTCAACAAATTTTATTCGTAAACAAAATTAAACCATTTTAAGTTTTTTAAACATACATTCATACAAAATAAATAATTTTTAATGTTATTGTTCTTTAAATGTTATTTCGAAAAATTATTGCACAATTGAATTATCATGATTTATTTTTGAGATGAAAATCAATAAGGGAAACTGGTATGCAAATTTTTGTGTTCATGTCATTGACGATACCGACATAGCGTTCCTAATACATGTCGTTATTAAGCCAGCAAGCGTTTACTGATACATTTCTTACGAGACTTTGAATTATCTATCATCTCAAGTCGTCCCATGAGTGCTACGGTTATGTGTATGAATTTTCCCTGGTGAGGTAATAATAAGCCGCCAATCCAATATCACATTAATCTAATGCGAATGCGTATCTTGCAATGAATATATGTCACCGGGCACGCAATCAAAATACTATTATTAGTTCAATTATTTTGTATGACACAAAATATGTTCTTCATCTCTGTTTTTACTGGAATTTTAGTTTTCATTTCATCGCATCAACAAGAAAAGACCGTCTTTCTCCAAGGAACTAGATAAAGAATCAGTCTTTCTGGCATTGTTAATATTATACAAATGACACAATTCAGAAAAAACTAATTATAGAAAAGAAGATAGGAAGGCGACTTGGGACTACAAGTACAAAAATTTCACAAGATTAGATAAAACAATACTCTGTCCAGAAACTCTGTTGGACTGATAAGATTCCTGTAGGCTTTAGTTCTTTCAAAGCAACAAGCAGAAGTTTAAGAAAATTGTGGGCGTATAGAGATATAAGTGAGTTTTGTTTTTGGTTTCTTTGGTAGTCTGTTTTATTGTAAGCCTGTAGCATCTCTCGTTCATTTCTATGCCACCGATAAGATAGAAGCATAACGCCCTCCTTTTGAGATCTTTCTTTCTGTTAACTGTCCGGAAGTCGACATCAAGAGACTTATAGAAGGAAGTTCTTCACAAAATCGGTCTTGGTGACTAATAAGCTGCAAAGATATTGGAATTAATATATTCTTGTTATCTGTAAAATTATAATTGTGATGCATTTCAAATTGAACATTCGACAATTATAAAAATTTGAACAAGTTATCGTTTGTCGCTTTGTGTTTCAACTGTTTCACTTTAAAACCATATTGGACAAGTAAGTTTTCCGAAAACTGTTCATTATAAAACTAAATCTTCAAAAAGTTTTACTGTAATTTCTGTTCATTCATTCTTACAACATATCTTTCTGGACTTAGGCATGTTCATTTTCTCATTTTTGTTGCACTCTATGGTCATATTGACACTGTAGCCGCATACCCATAATTCTAGACCTTATGAAAAGAACCAGGTCTATTATATCTCCAAAATTATTAGCTCGAAACACAATTTGTAATACAAGCTTACAGCAAAAAGTGAAAAACAGATTTCCCTACGATTTCAATAACTGATCATAAATAAAACTACTTAATAACTGTTAATTCAAATTGAGTAAACCTTAATTGAACCTTTTGTGCTTTTTCAGATAACATCTTACCGTCAAAATTACGACACACCTCGTCGTCAAAGTCAGGTGAGTTCCAAATATATATAGATACATACCTATATTAAAAGTATGTATGTACTTACTTAAAAGTATCAATATATTTATATTAGAAAAGTAAAACAAAATTTTGAATGTGATTAAGAACAAAATTCGAATGCATAAATGCAGCAGAAAAGTTACTAGGAAAATTCGCATATCTGTAACCTGTACAAGCTACTTTAGGCCAAATTATCCTGACAGTAATCAAACATTTCAACGCTGTCGCTTTCCCTGTTACACTGTGTAGTAGGTTGAATGTTAAACTTATATGTTTGCGTAAATAATTTTGCTACAATTCTACATTTCAAGCCAAATTTAATCCCGTTTACTTGTTCTTTATTTCATTTATATATATTTTCCTCGAAACTTGTATTAAGAATTAATATATTCCATAGCAATAGTGAACAATACATGGCTTTTAGGCAAAATTTAGTTATTTCCGCGGCATTGACATTTTGTGGCAAAGAAACACCACCAGTTTTCTGTCCATCAAACCACGTATGTTCAAAGCTCCTCAGGAACCACTTGAAATGAATATATGTATAATGAAATGAATATATTCGTTATAACGAATTAAGAAATGCGATATGAGCTCCAAGGCCCATTATCGGAATTGTAGAAGTTATTCAGAAGCCGAAATCAGTAGGTTCTCCATCACATGAAGACACAGTTTGCTTATGCTTAAGTGTCAGATATCAAAAGTATTTAACTCAAACATAGACATGTAACTAGTTGAAAGAATCTTCTACTATATAGAAGGAATATATTTTAGCAGAGCAGTAAACAAATTGTTTTAAAATTAAATTCAAAAATTCATGGGAAATTGGATTAAGGCAAAGATAAGCAAGCATGAATCGTCACATGTTTCATTGCGTTAAAATTGACACGTCGCTAAATAATGAGAATATTTCCACAATTCAATTTGATTCAATTGAAGTATTCAAAAAACGTAACTGATTTGCGCAATACGGATCGCATAGCACATGAAATTTGTATTGGAAAGATGCACGAAAAGTTAGTCATAGTGGAATTATTCTGTGATGATATTCTTGAATGTTTTGCATATATATGACAAAAACTCAACATTTTTCACATAGCAAAAATATCGTGCCGCGGAATATGTGGAGATGGTAAAAGAAAATGAAATTTTCCTGGGTGCTGTCAGTTGTATTAGAATTTATTACTTCCTCTCTAGGAAAAGATCAAATAAACTGCCCATAGACGACCAGTCAAAGAATTCATGAAAATTCGAGACAATGAGGCGGTTCCGATGGGGCTTTTCTCCAATTGTGTAGTGGCATCTCCCCTTTCCAAATCACGCACACTACAGTACTTAACGATTCAACCAACCCAAAAACTTTGTGCTTATCGTGATCAATAATCAAGGTATTCTTGAAGCTTTACTTTATGTGCTTGTCAAAGTAAACAGCGACTTGGAGGCCAAAATGACGCGCTTGAATTGCCGCGAATGGATGGGGGCATGGGGCACACATGGAACTACTCAGACCTTACTGGATACGTTGCTTTTCTAGTTTCATTTGCACTGACCAATGGCCTCGCAGGTATTACTTCAAAGATTCGATAATTGCACGGTACGACATGATGTTTCGTTTCGTGGCATGACTAACAAACACTTCACGGTTTCCTCTAGATAATTTGAAGCACATCGCTAGCGGTGGAGCTTTTGGGGGCGGTATAGCCATCCCACTATTCGAATAATTCTCGTTTCTGTGATATCGACAAAATCAAATCATTATTATTTTTTTGTTTTGTTTTATGAATTTCCGGTGGAGAGACCAAGATAAGACCGCGAATATTCAATTCCGATTTCTACATACCTATGGAAAATTTTGTCTTTCCACCTGCCAATTAGCCAGACGTAGATACTTTCTACGTAGAATGAAAACAATTAATTCTGAAACGAATTGAATGCTATTAGTTTGAATTTTCATAGCAAATTACTGAGAATACGAACTGGTGTCGTTCAACAGATTTTTATAGACGAAAATTTGATTATGAACAAAAAGCCGGAACTACTGTCCAAAGATTATTGTGGAAGTACTAGCAAGTGGAACCTGCGATGAAGTCGATACCGCGACATCGTGATACACCTACCCCATCATCATTGGAGCATGCAAGTTAAGTTTGAATTGTATTTTTTTCATAGCTATTGGACGGTTACGTTCCCGACGTACATACCTAGATATATGTATATACGTCTATAAGTTAGACCATTGTCATGTAGCATTATTAACAAAGACTTTTACGAAAAACATGAACAATAAAAGAGTCCAGCTAAAGTTCCAGTGAAATCAAAAGATCGAAAGGAGCCACTAAGCACTGATTAAGCTACTGACAATAAACCGGATATGAGGAAGTAATATTCTATGACGGCTTTATAGTTGAGGGAGGTGTAGTTCCGGGTATGAATACGTTCCAGAACATTGTCGTTGACTTAGTCGTTTATTGAAATTCTACTTTTTTATTGAATGCTTCGAGTGTTACGACATTATTATTTTACAGAACAGACCATTGCTAAACCGCTCAACCCATTCCAAACTATCCCCAACCGCCTTTGTCATTGTTGAATCTATTTTGTCATCTCTTCGACTATTGTGGTCATACTATACGAAAAATAATAGCAGCTCAATAAGTAATTGAGGCCAAAGCTGTCGGAAGTGAGTGCGGAAGAAAATGTCTAGCATGCGAAGTGAGATTCTGTTCTGCCTCCTATCACAAAATGTCACTGTTGTTATCTAGGAGAGTCCATCAAGCAAATAGAGTTATGGTACGCGAACAGGTTGAATAGATGAGTATGTAGCTATTACGCGATCACAGTCGGACAAATAGATTTGAAAATTAGAAATAATAAAAAAAAAACAACACTCAGATACAAATTAAAAAACGAGACCAGAATAAGAGACTTTTTGCGGACTCAATCTGTTCTAAATGCTTCAAGCTTGCTTGGCTTGGTTGTGACTTAACGTTGTTGTGATCATTTGTGACTACTTCCGTTTCAAATTTATTCATTGGAAGTTTCTTTTTTAGTAGATTGCCTTATATTATAAAAAAGTTTTGTACTTGTCGCTTAATATTATACAAAGATAATGGAGGGTTTGGGGATGGATTGCTATAATGTTCATTACACGTTTAAGTTATGGATGACAGTGTTCATTCATTGGTCAATAAGTATTTGTTTTTTTTTTTTTGATTGCTCTAGATATCCATGAAGCGCAATTTCGTTACGCTGCTTATCTTTTGCTCAGTTGTTATTTTGAGTAGAAATTTTTTGAGTTGGAGATTTGAAGATAAATTGAGCTTTTTTTGGGTACCAAATTCGAGTGATTTCATATTGAAATGTTTTGCAATTTCACTTTAAATTAGTCGCCGTGAACAATTGTGAACAAAATAAGTCATACGTGGACTTAAAATAGTTTTACAGTCCCGCTCCAATAAGTCTTTGTTATCATTTGTTACCTAATAAAATACTTGTGAATCAAAGAAATGTTCCTTTAGAACTAATACTAGTGAATACGCTTATGTGTAACTAGATTTTCCAAAATCCTGGGAAAAATTAAATCATGGAGATGTAGGTATGTAACTCAAAAACTTCATGGCAAGCAAACTATGAAAGTCCATTGTTCTTCAATAGTAGATCTAATATAAACACAAGTTTCACACAACTAAAACAGCATATAACTCCATTATACAATGAACTTCCTTATAGACTATAATCCTTATTGTATCCCCAAGGAATTTGTGTATCGCGTTAAGAAACGATTCTGAAACTATTTAAAACTATTAAAGCACTAAATCAAGCGTGAAACAAGATGGTTTGGCCGAGCGAAACAAGCAACGAAATTTATTATCTTAAGGAAAGTGCTTGTGGTCATTGAAAATATCCCTTTCAATTAAAACTTTCAAAAGTTTATGGCTTATTGTCCTGGAAAGGAAATATTTATTTCTTAAAAGTTTCTTATCTGATTATGTTGTTGTTGCAAAGGAAATTATTTAATTAGATGAATGACAAACAAAAAATGTCTCGCAAATTCACTGAGATTCAAAAATAATTGGCTTAACACCATCCACCCTCAAGAGACTTCGTGTCCATGAAACCGATGTTAATTTTACAAGAAATAATCCAAGATAATTCACAAGTTCTCTGCAAAACATAAAGGGAAGATTTTCTTTACGAAAACTTCACCCCCGTCTTTATAAGAACAACATCTAAAATACCATACCCCACTACTTTTTCCACGTCGACGACTCTTGTTCAAATGTTTACTCAACGACTGGTTAACCTCTTAAGCATTTATACCCTTAAGATTCATCCCTTAACAAAAGGCAACAAATCGCCTATAAAACATTTATTACGACATGACACTAAGTCGTCAGGGTAAATTGAGGGAAATGCGAAACAAGAGCAAGCCCAAGGAGTTATCCAGGATGCCATCGTAGTCGTCATCACCTCGGAACGTCCTTGTTCACTTGTTGAACATTTTCTTAAAGAATTTCCCTTTTTCTTGTGAACGTCCTCAAGACAGAATAACCATGTGGAAGGGGGAAAATATGAAAGGGCAAGGTTGCTGAAGCAAAGATGAGCAGATATCTATAGAACATAGTCAGTTGGAGGAGTGGATCTGTTAAGTATAAAGCCACACGCTTTGTGGTATAGAACTTATAGAAATAAAATTTTCTCATTTCTTTTATATATAAAAGATTTTCCGGGACTTTTTCCTCCAAGGACGTTTCTTTTCTATTCGAATGGACAGGGAGATTGGTGAGATCCTGAATTTCCATTTGGCATTTCAGTTCTGTTTGTGCAATGAAAACGATTTGGCGCAATGAAATTATTCTGTCCCAACAAGTTTTTGCTAGTGATTATATTTTTTGGTCGCCACCAAACCGTCATCGTCTTAAAGTAAACCCTTAAGGGACTTCATTTTTTTTTAACTGATTCCAAATGGGATTTTGTTTCTACCAATTTGAAAACTTCTTTGCTATTCTTTTCTCATTTCTTGATTCATTTGTGTTAATGCTGCTCGTATTTTCTTTGGAAAAATTTTCAATACTTTTCTTTTTATTTCTTTGGAAATTCGCATTTCTCCCTTATAATTTTTTTTGTTTTAACATTTTTCTTGATTTCAACATTTTTCTCTTTGAGGATGTTAAGTGTAAATACTTTCGCCCAAGACGATGACAGTTTTCACAGCGACCAAAAGGGAAACAATTCGAAACGCTTTGGGGGTGCAGTGAATTTCTGCTTGTCGTTTTTGTTTGTTTTTGGGAAAATAGAAGGAAATTTTTTTTTTCTATGATTTTTTTGGGCGAAGAAATATTTTCAATTCGAGAATTCGGGTGAAGGGAAGTGTTTCTGATTTGCCCTCCTGTTATTTCGCTTTTTTCCTTTACGAAACGAGAGAAATGTCTGGAGGCATGAATGCGACACTCTTACATAGGATAAGGAACATTTCTACGAGCCATACGATGTGGCATTTTCTCGGACCAGAGAATGAACTCGTTGCAGTCTTCTCTTCCTTCTGAAAGTTTTCCAATTTTTCACCATTATTTTTTTCGTTTGATTGTTGGTCTTTTTCCCTGTGAAATTTCTTTGTTTTCAAGAAATAATAAAAAGATAGAGGCGTTTTTAACACAGAAGCGTGAAAAAACGTTTGAAAGGGATGAATTTTTGCAGCTTTAGCTTGCACCAAATTTTCAGTGGATTTGTTATAGATAGGGTTGCGTAGAACGGGTTATGGTTGATTTACTCTTTTCGTAGAAAAAATATAGGTTCTACTGAATTAGTTCGTAAGCATCCCAAGAAGACAAAATCCCATTCAATATTCCCTGACCAATTACACGATGCATTTTGCCATTGGACATTATTTCGTTGACGTTCATTTCGTTCAAAAGAAGATGCTGAGTGTCTCTTTTGTCCCTAAGCTTAATTTTGCAATGAGGGTAACATTGCAGTTATATACAAATCGAAGCATATTTCTTCGATAAAATATTTTATTTCTTGTTTTCTTGATCCGACAGACATAACTAGGCACAGCTGCTGATGAATCGGCGTCATGCCTCTAGAGCTGTGTGTCACCCTTCCAAAAGCTGTAATTACCACAAAACCCGCTATAAGGGATACTCATATTCTCTACACTTTAGCTTGTGTATACGAAAGTATGACAATAAAGTACACAAAATACAAGAAGTTTTTGACCCTCAGTTATTCAACGTAAGGCAATTGACGACGACGGCGACGACTAGAGACTTGTGGTACACCTGGTTGATGTATGTAGCTCCTCGTCCATATCCTCGCCAACAAGTATGAATATCGTACAAATATTTTAGGGTTCCGATCTACCATCTCCCCTTGGTAAATCACCATCTTTCCCTAAATCTACTAGGTGAAAACTGAAATGAAGAACACGACAACTGCACATTGCTATGCACTTCCATTTCGATTTACTTCCTCAAATCATTCACTAATTAACATTGAAGTGTGGCATGTGCCACGCGGAAATACCTGGAAATGCATCATCACTTGATGATTTGGTTAACCGGAGACACGATTGAGAAACTTTCGGACTCTAATAGCCTATTAAAAATTACACAATATTATTGTTTTTTGAAAAGGCTCTGTTAAGACACCCATCTGCTACAACATACGAGTACCTTCTTAAATAACAATAATTCAAACCAATAAAAATTGATAACACTACAATAATTTGCTTGATATGGGGAGGGAATATAAGAAATAAATCTTCTGTGAGAAAGTCGAATGAACGATGAGGGGAGAAGGAAATCAGTTTTGTAGCTATTCCCCCTTAATAAATATTTTCCACTTTCCTGACACTATTCCCCCAATGATTTGGAAAAAAAAGAAAATCCAAAGAATTGTTTTGCTAAACGTTAACTAAGTGTTTGTTATTATTAAATACTTGTTAGTGATTTGTACAAGGCAATGAAATCAATCATTCTTTATACAAGTGAAAGTGTGAGGGATACCCTTATTTGAATGCAGTGTTTAGTTTGTATCGAAGAAATTAAAGTTTGAATTTAAAAAATATAAAAGGGATCAACTTGTTGATATGTATACGCTCTTCCTTGCATTGTTCATATCTGTAACCTATTTTGATCTAGAGTATCCTAAATTTATTTTCTATTCGATGATCAATCAATTATTTATTTTCATGGAACAAGAAATAAGCTTTCACCACATTCAGGGTTTAACATTTCACATTAAGGGTTTAAGACTCGAAACCTCATTTCCTTAGTTTAATTTAGAATGTAATCGGTCTTTGATGGGTTAAGTCCATGTTTTATAATAAAGGATAGTTGAAATATAATATCAAATTTCATTTCTTTCGTGAGTTACAAATTCTTCAGCTATTTCAAAACGGTCATTACACGAAACGTTACATCAAGGTCTTGTTAATGTAATTTTCAGTTACATCAAATGAATGTATCGCAAATTGAAGGAGTTATATTATTCCTCAAAAAAATTGAAATTAGTTACTTAAGCTTATTAATGTTTATAACGCATTAATTGACTACGGATCAGAACGATAAGGGTTCTAGGGCGATAACAATACCCAGTCTTTGCTATCAGTGAATTTTTCTGAATTTCATCGACAGTTGAAGTATTTTAAATTGTCTACGAGAAAATATAACAAAATCTCTTCCATATAATTCCTCATTTTTAATGATTCTGCTTCAGTCCTTAATAGTTCTTAACACAAACTACTTAACTAGTTTAAACTGAAGCCAATTTTAGATTTGTCTAAATGATGTTATCAAAAAAGGTTATATCTCCAAAAGCCAACTGATTCGTCATGATTGCATTCATTTTTGCATCAATTTCAAAGTGAACTGGAAAGAATGTTTGGTACATTCAACAGCTAATGTTGATTGCAACTGGAATCTTCTAACTATGGAGTATACAAGTATACTTGAAGATTCCTAATTTTGTTGATATTTTGTTTACCAAAGTCTAGAATGTGCAACATCTCGGCGGACTTATTGTTTATTCAAATACTTGTTCCGCGTGCAGTTATCCTAACCACTGAGCAATGGTTACCTGTGATAGATACTTCCGCTGCCCCGATAGCCGTCACTGTGATTAGCATCGACATCATCCAGCAATATCATCATCATCATCATCATCACGCTTATCGTCGGTATGGTCGTCGTTTAATATAGTCGTCAACATTTTCATTTGCATTATGACAGTCTAATATGCAGTTTTATCATGCGAAATGCGCAGAAAATTCATAAATTTGCATTTCTTCATTCTTTTTCGCATAAAAAGTATTTGCTTTCATTTCTACGACTCTGAACTCTTCTTTCACCGCAAGGAAAACTTACTACTCTGATGGCAAGTTTACCTAGGCAGTTGCTGGTATCACCGCTGGTTTGTTGGTTGGTTAGTCGGTAAGTATATGCGAAGTCAGTGAAATATTTATTATTATTATTATTCCTTGTTGAAGTTTTTTTCCCGGTGTATAAACAGTGCAATTAGTCAGATTTTAAATGCTTTTTAATCCAACGAAAAAATAAATATAAATATGAAAAAGCAAAGGTACGAAAATAATGTGGTTCGAAGAGCGCCGAGGCAAATGCATACTTTCGACTTGGTACGTCTCCAGCAGATAGAGATATGTATATTCTAACCAGACCCGTCCCATCTTTTTGATATCAATGCTTCTTATGCCCCAGAAATTAATATAATGCAAAACGGTGTATACTCTCGAAATTTCAGTGGCCATGTACCCTACAGATGTACTTCCAAAATTATTTGGGAAAGATTGAGTGACTGAATCTTTGGTTCTTTTGTGGATTCTATGCAGCCTTAGTTTGGGGGACTCTCTACAGGCAACATGATTTTGTTTACACAGTTCCACGAATCCTGATTATTGACTTGAGGTATCATGGTTCTGTTTTGTTGTGATTGTTGTTTGTACTCTTGAAAGGATAATTTGTGAGGGATAAGGGATTAGTTTTTGTACCATCTCCATGATTTCCAATACACGGCTATTTACATATTGAAGAAACAATCTCGAAGCACAATTAAATTTCATTTTATTTAAATGTTTTTTTTTAAATAATATTGTCCTTATAACATGATCATTATGGTGACAACTAAAATAAAGATAACAACATTGATGAGAAATTCATATTAAATTCTCTAGTTTAAAATAAAACTCATGTTTGATAAAATAAACTAATGCCGCAAATGTATTCGAAATTGACGTCATAAAAATATTCCATATCACTCAAATTTCGACTAACGAAAGTATTGCAAGGGGAAGAGTTACAAGTTTATATAGTAAAAGCAAAACCAGGTTTACGCGGTTATGTACGCAATCTGTTTGTTGAATAAAAACCAGATAGGTACCTCCACATGACAAACCGTGCTTGCTGTCATGATTTGGAAGTGGCACAGATTTCCAGAATATGTTTTATGAATTCACGTGAAACGTCAACCTTTTCAAAAAACGTCATTTTAATTTCTCCCTTATCACGTCATCATCTTCATAACGAAATCGTAAAAAAATTATAATAGTGAGGTAAGCAAGCGACGCGTGCGTATAGCACGCGACACAAGTCGCTTCTTTAAAAGGCGAACAAAAGGAAATGAAATCCTCTGAAAAGAGAATCGTTGGCAGGGTCTTGGTCTACCGATCAAGGGAATTATTATGTCTATAGGCAGGGGTTCAAGCAGGGAACCAAAAACTAACCATTAGTTGCCCTTCACCAATATTCTATTCCTCTTCCTGTTTCTCTAGTTTTTCTGATCAGATCTTCAACAGTTTTCCATCTAGGAAGAAAACATCGTCCCTAGCTTGCTACGTCATCTGTTACCTCGTTGGAAGAGAGTTATGAGAGTTCCGGATCATAAGATCCGAATTGCCCTCAACGCGTTATGAAGAGTTACTTGTGATAGTATGTCGCCCCTACTGCAAATTCTACTTCAAAATACCGGGTGTCATAAAAGGCAAACAAATTCTAGGGATACTCCGAAGACGTAAACCTAAGGGAACTACCAGAACCACCACCATCAGAGCAGGAATTATGACGTTTCGATTGCAACCCTCTTTTCCGTTTTCCTATCAATTCGAATAGCTTAGGACAAGGGAATGACTGGGCTACGATTCTTATTGTATTTCCAAAGAAGCAGATGTTCGAGACGTACGACGGCGACGGCTGCTTCTACACAACCAACTGAGTTGGATAAAGTCTTTTTGATTTTCTATTTTCCAAAATGTATATTTTTTTCAATGTCGTATTTTCAACCATAAGTTGAAATGTTTTCTTTCATCCCCTTCACCTTTACGTCATAGATGCAGCTGCCTCTTTACGAACACGAATACAACCTCAAACGCTCACGTGTTGATGGCAAATTCTTATTTTTCCTGTTTTTCTTCAACGTTTCGATCATATTAGGGTGAGGGTAAATTCACGAAATTTCAAAGACTTTTGCAAAAATTCGAAATATTTCATTTCGTCATTCAAAAATATTTTGGAAAACTCAAAACTTAAATTTTACCAAAGCGCAAGATTCCAAAAATATGAATCACACTAGTAAGGGAATCCCTTCCTTGTGGCCTTTCTTACTTTTCTCCTCCTTTCCTTGAGAATGTGTTAGACAAGGTCGTTTCTACACAAGCAAACATCTTCAAGAAATACCTGACAATGACGTAAGAACATGACGTCACATGTGCTTCTTGTAAGAAATTCTTTGAATGAGTTTGTGTTATGAGACTATTTCGTCCTCTTTCTTACTAGAACGAATGAGAATTCTTAACAGAATCTTACAAACACCAGTCAAAAGGAATTCGGGGATGGAATGGTTCAAGTGCTTGCGTTCAAGACACTTTCTTAGATCATTCGGGTTTAGTAGGTCTTGCGCTCTACAGGTGACAAGGATATAAGGGATTTTTGTTAGCAATTACCAACTGCTCAATACGTTTATGTGAGATTTGTGAATGATTGTGCAGAAGACGTTCACCTTATTAGAGGCTCTTGTGTGTGACACCAAATGTTGTGATACGAAATTAACTAGTACCTTACCTAGATGTGATTTGTTAAATCTGAGATTTATTCGATTGAACGAAAACACACTTATATGATATTTTTTTAAGGATACGGATACTTGTATTTAGGGGTTGGGCTAAATGGAAATTCGATTAATTAAAATTTTGTTCTTGAAATGTGCTGCATATGAGAAACAGTTTCAAATCGGTTGTTCTTAGTAACCTTGATCTCTTTTTTAATTTATTGTTACATCTGACATATTTGCAAATTTGCTGTTAAACTTTCCGCCAACACGTGTCTTCTTTTGTATGCAAATTTTCACATCATGACTAGGTTTCGGGTACATTAGGGCTTCTTTGGCTTGAAAAATTACAACTTCGGCATAGACATATTATGAATTTGCAAATGAATTGTTCATAAAGCAAAAATTACTGGTAGCACTGGGGGTTTCCAGCAGCAAATTTATTTGTTGTTCGTACATCTTTGCAGGAGAATATTTTATCCAAAGAGAACTTGAAGAGGATCATATTTCCTATGCTAAGATCATTCCTTAGATATACATATATTGATTCGAGATATCGTCAGGTAAACACGCTCACTTGCAACTTAACGCAAGATTCCTTGGGCGAAACTTCAGCTCGGTTAAAAAATGTGAGGCAAACAAGATGGAAATCTCGAAAGAAAACACAAGAACAAATAAAAAGCTTCTCATAAATGACTTGAACCAATTCAAGTTTTTAATTTCGAATTCACGAAGTTTTTTTAAGCTTTGAGCAACTTAAGGACTCTGAAGTGAACTCACGTATGCGCTCAGGGTTGCGGAATAGTTGTTCTTTGCTTAAGCTCAGAGGAAGACGAACCACTACACTTGTAGGAGTTTCATTTCACGTTAAGATAAGGATTGCTTAATAAAAAATACTAAGAGATGATGCAAAGAAGTAGGCTGCAAGTTGTAAAGGAAAAATCATTTACTAAGCTTGAGATGGATTGTAGTCCAGTTCTGTATTTGCACAGGACAAATAGAAAATTTTTTTCGAATTAAAGGAAATGGAAATCCTTTGGGTTCTGCATTTCTTATCACAATGGAATCTTAAGCCAAAGAATATAAATATTAAACAACGAAGAAAAAACATAACCATAGATTGATGCAAGGTTGATAACTAGCCTGTCTTCTCATACCATTCCTCAAACTTTCACCATTTTCTTCCAGCCATACTTGAACTCAAGGTTTTGAATTTTGTAGTAATTATTTTGTTTTGGTCAGAATCTAGAGAAATTTTCGTAGGCACTTGAGTGGACAAGTCTCATCATCGGGGAGACAACCACCGAAAATGGTAATTTTCTGGATGGACCTTGTAATTAAAAGAAAAAGGGAAAAATGAAATTGTGATTTTCAGAAATTCCAATTCAACCAGACAACGGAGCAAGTTTTGTAGAAGAAGAGAGGAGTATCTCCATATCCGAATAAGAATACTGTAGAAACATAGTTGTGCAGATGCAACTGTGGCAAATCACAACCCATGATTTATTCCTTTAAGGCTTTTCTTGTGATCCCTCCAAATACAGTAGTTGATTATCTTGTTTGACTAATTTTCTCTTTCTAATCTATCAAGGATACATTCATATAGTTTGTTTTGTATCATCAAGAGAAAATAGAAAATATATTTGAATTGAAAAATGCACTTTCCGCAGCGACTTTATACCTAATATTTTAAGACCCGTATCGTCTTTCTCTTATTTTTCGCCTCATGACTATTTGAGCAACTTTCTTGTTTGGTTAACGAAAGTTTTGTGCATATTTTTCCAATAATTAAAGTTTATCTGTTCAGTGAATGTGTGCTTTTCGCTATCAGGCAACTCCATAAAATTCCCATAAAAAGGTAATCATAAAAGTGTGTAAAGAAACTTGTGGTCTTGTATTAGTAGGCCATCGAAAACTGCAAAGAAATCCGGGTACTTATTAGTCGGTTCAAATACCTTTCGTTCACATGGGATTTCACCAAAGAGCTGCTAAAGTAGTTATCAAGGTAAGCAGTACTTGCCAGTTGCGAAATAACAATACTTTTTTTAAATGGATTACCTTAAGAATGTGGAACACAACGATGAATGTGTTACTGGAAGTATTAATAACAATTGCTTCACGACATGAGTTAATTCTTACAACATACATACGTGAATACGTGAAAAACATTCTTTTCCGAGAGGGCGTCCTAGGAGCTCTTCCGTCAGCTACATTACAGTCATTACGCCTTGTGCCTCGAAGACGACATCGGCATCCTAAACACAAACATCAGTAACCCTTGAATTGGTCGTCTTTTGTTTTTCAATGAGGTTTCTCAGTAATTTTTCTTCTTCTCTTAAACTAGCTACATGTCGTCATATGTATACTCTGTACTCATTTTTAATCATATCCGCAAAGCATAATAAGTTACCCTGAGGTATAAGAGACTTGATGGTCTCATTCTTACCATGATAGTGTGCCCGTATGAGGTTTTCAAGA
Source organism: Chrysops caecutiens (assembly GCA_963971475.1). Lineage (NCBI taxonomy): Eukaryota > Metazoa > Arthropoda > Insecta > Diptera > Tabanidae > Chrysops > Chrysops caecutiens. The sequence goes on along the minus strand of OZ020570.1, from coordinate 24,230,798 downwards.
CGGATGCATTTAAGCAAATTAACTGAATCTTATTGCAATATGCATACCACAAAAGAATAGGATTTTCTTTAATCATCCACTAGAAAGTGTATAGGGGTTGTGTCGAATATTGTTTGTTACATTTTTTGTATCTTGAGCAAGAAAAACATTTCCGATAAATGTCACTTTCCTTTTTAAGAAGTCGTTAGGCACTAGAAAACATTGTGTCCTTAGAATTGAATGGATCATTTGACTATTAGCTCATAGCAAATGTCACAGAGACTGAGAAGTGTCTAACAGTTGAACCTTTTAATGTTTATTCTATACTTTACATGATTGAGTACCATTAGATTTTTTATTGAATTCATTGGTACACACAATTTGTATTTACTTGAATGCATGATGCGACTTGAGCCTTACAAATTGTATTGCGAAGCAGTTACTTTTAAAGTGATAAATAAAGTTATTTGACTTATATTATCAAACAAACTTTCTTAAATATAGGTATAACACTCATATGGACATTACATATCTGTATCTGCAGCATGGCGTTCCTTTTGGATATCATATTAGCATATTCGATGCATCACGCTGACAATACACCGTCATAACTTTTTGGCACCTCACATTGTTAAATGGTAATATAAGTGGTATTCGAGGGAATCAAATAAAAGAATAGAATTAAATTAAGGAAAGCGACGCCAGATGTTAAGGACCCGAAGGACCCAAGAGAAATGACGTCAAGATGACGGTCTGGCAATCATGACCAAGATGAGCCGTTTCATTATAATTTTTCCTAATAAATGTTAAAAAGATCAAATACCACGGTTTACCGCGAGCACGGGCCAATATCACATGGACAGGATGGAAGACCTTTTGAACCTTTTGAACCTTCATATTTGATTTTATACAAAAGCGAAGAACCAAAAGAATAACAAAAAAAAAGTGCAACATGCGGGTGTTTTGAGATTGGTGTGTTTAATGGGAAAGCTGGTTACAAAATTAAATGTAGCTGGTGGGTTAACACGAACAAGAAACATAAGGCACTGGCAAAAAATCGTGCTGAGGAAATTCTATTAGGGATTTTCGATTGCATCTTGAAGAGGTTTTCATTGAATTCATTAGGAAGGGATGAAAGAAACCTACAACATATGCCAAAGTATCGATACTTTGTTATGAAAGAATTTAGTATCAGTTGCTCATGAAGACTTCCTTAACGATTCGGAAGTTGTTCATCTTTAAAAGACGTAACTTCCTTGCCATTATCCTCGGTAAGTCTTGAGCTAGCAATTCTAAAACGCTTTTCATTGACGAACGTGACAAAACCAACAGCAATTTACTTCAAATTGGTTGGTGACTCAATGTCACAGTGGTTGATTCCATCACCACCTTGTCCATTTTCTCGAATGTAGCTTTCTGAAAATTCTTTGTTACTATTTTTCTTGTAAGTCTTTGACTCGTGAAATGTCCTGTTGAGTTGTTAGAGAAACAAAACCAAATTTGATCAATTCCTGACTAAGGTGTTAAAGGTCTACCAGTCTTGTTGGCGGACAGCAAAAAGGCGAAAAGTTACGCAAACAGAACGCCTGCAAAAATTCATTCCGAATTTTCACAATCAAATGTACACAGACGCACTAATAATTACACAATCTATCTATTGTTATTAGCTACAGAAAACGGTATGGATTCAAAGAGATATATCCTCCAGGAGTCACAGCGGGTTTTTCTTATGTTAATTTGTCGTATTTCACATTGACTTGTTAGGTTTGCCGGAAACCGAATTATGGAAAAAACGAACAATGGTTCGGTAGTTATCTACTAACTTCCGGTTACATTTGAAAGAAGATCCACGTGCCTATAAACGTAGATATTAATTACTTCGACTTTATGCTTTGATTAAACATAGGGTAGAGTTTCAAGGCGTGTTTTAGAATCACCAATGATTTAGTTTTTTCAAGTGCATTACATTTCTAAGAGGAGGAAATTACTCGTTCCTGCCAATAATGCAATTAATGAGTTTTGATTCACTTTTAGTTTAAGCTAAAAATTTAGATTCTTTTACAAGATATGAAATTTTGCATTCACTATTTTATGTTTGTGCCTCAAAGAGGTTCTTTGAATATCTGAGAAACGTGTCACCCCACAACCTTCTTAAGGTATCGGTTACGTCAAAGAAAATCCATTTTCCGCTACTTCATGTTGATGAAAGGAAATTTAACGATTTGACATGTTCGAAACTGACCAAAAGTCATCCTTTACATACAAATTTTGCCGAGTCACTTAAGACTTTTCAGGATCTGGTGTCCGGGACGAATCGATTTGAATTGTAGTTTCCACTTTCATTAAAAAGATACTCTTGCAACACAATAAATTTAAGGGTTTAAATGCAAACCTTGTTCTTGCAACGTCACATCTAAAGGTGTTTTCTTGTCTTGGCGTTATAAGAAGTTGCAGCATTCATCGTTTGAAGCCTGCACAATATTTGCTAAGAAATTCATGACTCTTTGAAGTTATATTCGTATCGGCTTAATTGACCTAACCACTTAAGGAACTTTCACAAGTCAAAAGAGGCAACAAGATGATCATTTTGTAGAGAAGCAGGAAAAGAAATATGTCAATCCAATCAACCAACAGTGTTATTCTTATATACTTTTCTTATGTTCAAAAGTTTTCTAGAAAGTGCTTTATAAGAGTTAATCACTCCACGCACTAGAACATGTGAATTATGAAAGTTTCAATTTCATAAAAATTCGTTCAATTAAAGTTTTTCTTAGAAACTATAGAGATAAGGTTTTTCAATTAAATTATTTTAGATAATTGAAAAAGAATAATATGCGAAAGAATAAGTGTATACTGAAACATATCTTCTTCTTCTAATAGAAATGCATACATTATATGTAGGTATATCTATGTATTAAATTTCTTTTTTTATTAAAAAGAATGAGAAGCTTTCCGTTTAGTTAGTGGCAATTTTCATGGAGTCTTTCTTTTATTTTTATATTTTTTTGATATGCATGATTTGGGTCCTTTGTTTTATTTGTACGTATTAATTAAGATTCAACAAAAGACACAGAGTACATTCCTTTATTTTTCCCAAGCACACGTTTCCGCATGTGTGTATATTTATACATAATATGTGAGAGAAACCTTTCTTCTAATTTATGTCCTAGAAAGTAGCCTCTTATGCATTTTCTCATCATCGTAAAAATGGAAGTAGTCTGGACTAGGCTAAGCTGCATTATCTGTGAAAGACCATGAGAAATTCTGATGGCCATCTATAGAGTTATTGTAGCACCTGTGCGGATGCATAGGTGGTAGCATGGTTGCGGCTTTGTAGGCAACACACCTAGCTAAGGTTTAATGAAAAACCAGAAGAAAACTTTTCATACGATGGTTTCTCTTTCTGAAATAAAAGACACGAACAAAGAACAATACGTAAAATTATAAGAGTCTAAATGTTTTTAATGTTCAAAAGCCTACAAAATGCAACTATCCCGGAAAGCATTCTGCATGCACCGGAAGAAGGTCCTGCTTTGGTAGATATGTGAAGAAGGAAAAGGATGAGATGGCACATAAACTTGTATATGTGTAAACAGGATATTTATTAGGTGGCATTCTATATAAGAAGAAAACTGATGTTCTACACGTATTCCCCCAATGGGAGTCGGTGGGCTCAATCCGGTTCGATAAAAGTTTTCGAAAGCATCCAGACTTACAAGCTCATACACGAAATTGTCTACCTTTGGTCGTTTGAAAACGTTCACAACGTTGGACAGATGCAGGATGCACAAAAATAAAGATGCATCCTAGCTGTCCATTCCGGTGCATTTGGGGGTTTATTTCACCAATTTATTCTGGTCATGTACATGACTATAGCACATGTACACATATTAAAGTTGAAAGTTGCGTTTGTTTTAAAATCCTATCAATTCGACTGAAGTTGGGATGCATGTCTCATAATGCAAGTTAATGTTTGGGTGTATACCTATAGCTGTCTGTTCGAATAAGCTTCAGTGTATTGGTGGATTCAAAGTGCATGTGCATATGATGATGGAGACACATGATGGTCAGGACAAGACTGTCTGAATCCTGAATCAAGGATGGATTCCACATGATTATTTTGCCTAAAAACGAGTGCATTACTTTAAACTTGTGCAGCTTGTTGGCAAAGGATGTTTATCCGTTTTTCAGTCGGTCTACGTATATTTTCAGTATTTTGAGGGAAAACACAATTTCATTACGTTAGCTTTGAATGTATGGAAGGAAGTAAGGAATTTTTTTTGTTTTTGTACAGTGTGCCCGATAACAATCTACCCTTAGCCCATTTCCCTTCACCTTATGTGCATGTGCGTACATGGACAATTTTGTGAAAGCTCAGGATTCATGATAAATAAACAAAAATGCCGGCTGAAATTCGCATACTTGAATTGGTTAGCAAAGTCTCTGACATTATATGCCTATGATGTTCTATGGAATGTACAGAAAGGGTAGAGATAAAATTTTACAGGTTCAAGCTACAACGATCAAATGCATACAGGAAATTTAATACATGCATGTGCATCGCGAAAATTCCGTAAAATAATATGCACACATTTTGATTCATTTGTGAGGGTAAAATTCATGTAGATAGATAGATAGGTAGATAGATAGATAGATAGATAGATTTGTAGAGAGGTAAGGGTGGTTTAGAGAGTGGCTTTAGTGGCCACCATTCGGGTGGCTACTAAGGAAGGGTCTATGGTTACAGCACACAGTACCTACTATACCAAATTAGAATAGAAAATGGTCCCATTTTGATGGGAATGTTTCGGACTTTTTGTTTGTTAACACAGCCAAGCTAAAGTGCAAGGGTGCATGGTTTGCGAATAGAGATTGAAGAGAATTGTACCATATATACTATAGTATGTGGGTATAATGTACATACATACGTCATACAAAGTTTGATCTTTGGATGCAGATGCGAATAAAAGATGGTCCTTCACACACATGTGGTGACGTTAAAGGGTAGGAAACCTGCAAATTTAATCTTCATTAATTAATATATTAGCTGATGTTAAAAAAGCACAAATAAAAAAAGAGACTGAGCAAATAGGACCAAAAAAAAGTAAACATAAAAAAGGGCTAAAAGGACATGAGAGAATTGCATGGCCAGAAGGGCTAATGATGAAATGCTTCTATCCAAAGTTCAGTGATTGTAATTTTAAAAAAGATACTTAAGTAAGTGTATGGGTATCTTTTGGTGATATGCCTGCAAGGATATGCTGAGAATAAAGTTTTGAGTATAGAATGTGTTAATCGTTGAGAACAAGTAGTTTTGTATATTTTTTTCTTATAAATCATTTTTGTTCCCTTCATTTACAAAAGTTTTCTAATAAAATGCTCAAAGACTTTATCCACCCTTAGTGGATATCTAGACATGACAAGAGCTGAAATCTCCCTATTTTTGAAAAAATCTTAAAATTCCACCCTCTTTTGATTCTTCATTAGCCATTGGGTATTTTTGGTTGTCATTAATTAAACAGATTTCATTATAATCGAGATATTAAAGAATTTTTTGATTTAATATTTTTATTTTGATGCCGATGACATGTTTTTGATTGATTTTTCCGAGGATTATCTAATATTTTATAACTGATATTTGGTGTATGATACGAAATACATCTTAAATTTCATTGTCCTCCTGTTACTGCACCCTTCGTGAACCTTCCACCATCACAGTCGCCACCAACTCTCCAACTTAAGTTAATTGGCATTCATAAAAAGCCAAGAAATAAAATCCAACTCTTTTGTTAAACCCCTGTCGGTTTCGCCAAGAGACTCCCTGACTTCCTTACCTGTTTTGTGATTTATACAGCTTTGACTAGTAAGTTCTCTGCTTCTAGCGTTCGTTGCAACATCGGGCACGTAAATTTGCATGTACTTAAGAATAAAACTTTGGCGCTAATTAGCATTTTATTTGATTTTTGCATTCTTGCATTTAATGCGCGAATGACCTGATGAATGAAAATCTGCTTGGATGGATGGACGGACGGATGGATGAAGGCCTAAAGGAATACAACAAGGTTTGGAGAAACGAACCAGTAAAATGTACAATTTCATTGAAGTCAATGAATCATAGTCAAGGAAAAATTTCTGCAGCAGACATTATGGACATAAAAAAATATGTAGTATTATAAAATTGAATTTTGTATTGCATTCAGTCTATACTCGTATATAGCAAAGCTGACCACCGAAATATTTCAGAAATCTCTACCTAGAAATTTGCATGTTTGTCTATGGACATTGATCATCGAAAGGGATGCAAAGGTGAAACAGACAACAAATCTATTTCGTTTGGAAATTTTATGCCATACAGTAGATACAGATATAGATTTAGCCTTCTGCCGTAGCTTGAATATGAGATAAGTGAAGCCCCCTTTCTGTACCGACCGTAGTCCTACTGACCAAATCAAATGGACGTCAACGCGTTTCGTGTACCAATGCAAAGTTTATTGGTGTTCGTAAGGATATTCTAGCGAATATAATTTTAAGCTTGGGCTTTTGCTAGTGAATCCATCCGTAGGCACAATCGCCTACAATGTTATATACCTGCACCGAAAAATAAATTGAACTGCATTCAGTAGTTGGACTTTTCTCGCCAACGTCGAAACACACTGACAAATATTTTATCAAAGTGTTCGTACTGCATTGGGATTATACCCGTACTCTAAGAATCCGGTTCAAGCTTCCTATGGCTATGACGAGAGTGAGGTGATATGCCTAACTTTGGGCTGGACGCTGCTGTGTGACTGAACATGGAATCATCGTCCACCGGAAACTTACAAGAGATGAAGGAAGAAGGACAGAGAGCTCTGGGGAGCTGTGCATTCTACAAAGTATGGACGGAAGCTAGCATAGTCGAGGGTGGCTTTATCGGAAAACTTCGTAGTGCTGTTGCGTTTTTATTTCTCCCATTTGGCATTTGCTTTGTTTTATTTTTCTTCATAGAATTTTGCCGCACATTTGGTCCTTCCCTTAGATCTTAGGATTTTTATTTTGTTTTTGATATTTTTCTCGCTCTAGGAGGTTCGAGTTCGAAATCAAAACTGGATAAATATTTTCGTTCAGACCAAATGGAGGGATATGCAAAGCTAACTCTATACATTGATGGCGAAAACCATTCCATTGCACAAATCTATTCCATGGTCCTTTTGAATCTGGAGGTGCACTCGCCAATGTATTGGGCCGTTCAGTGAGGTGTGTGCTCTCGCTTTCGCTCGAGTTCTGGCGACTATTCGTTTCGTTCCCTTTTGAATTATTGGATAAATTGATGTTATTTGTTCTATACTGTAGAATGCGATGTAGCAGTGTGCCGCATTTGATTGTATTGAACAAATCATGGTAAAATAGAGCAACTAGAGGGTTAAATACTCCCAAATTGGTAAACATTTACGAAAAACAGAATATTCTCGTAGGTAGATAATCACCCCAAAGTTTGCGTCAGATTGGGCGGTTAAAATTTGTTGACAATCATTTTGGTTTGGATGTTATAATCGCGAAAATCATGATGACGTTGTTATTATTGTGTATGTGCATCTTCTGCTGTTAAATCTTTCTCTTTATCGAAGGGAATCTGGAAAAATTTAAAACTTAGAACGGATTGAGGTGAAACGCAAACTTGATATTGTTACTAACTCAGCTTGATTTAATGCAATTTTGTTAACGATGTTAGTTTAAACTTGACCTCGTACTACGTAAAAGAGATAGAAGAAAGGATAGGTTATTCTATTGAAGCACCGAAAATAAGTATTTTCAATGAAAGTTCATCGGAATGAAACGAACGATTTGAAGAGAATCCTTTGAAATTAATATCCGAAGCGTAGGAGATTTTAATAAACAACCGCTAAGAATCCATAACATGAAAACGATGTAAATAAATTCTAATCTCATGTCACATGTTCGAGCACAGCTAAGCTGCACTCAAGCCAAAATTAGGAGGTTTTATTGAAAAATAGACATTTCTACTTACGTTGTTAAATTTTATTTCGTTTGTTGTCAAGCTTCTGAACATTCTGCATCATTATTTCGTGTTTGCATCGTACAACTTTCTACTTACAAAAGTGCATTATGATGCATTTCTACGAAAGTCAGAAACACATTCCCTGTCAGTTTCCCTGGCATCGATTGAGCAGCCCTCAAACAGGAAATTTGAAACCGTATGTCAGCATAACATACACTCCTATATACCTATGTTCCATAGATACTTTTGCAATAATTCACGAATCCAACTACGCTATCAGAAAGTTAACATTAATCACAAATGATATGGAGATGCAAATATCATTCATAAATCCGGGGAAAATGGTACAATTATACACATACCTACGCACTCCCGGAACCCTTGCAAATGGTCACATGTAACGGAGCTAGGAGTACGTGGGTCATGTCAAGCTTGAAGGATACAAGCCTGAAAAAATGCTACAAGTATAAACCAGGTACAGCAACGATTTTGCCATGCTTCGTAGAGACAATAGTGTATAATATTTCTCTTACTCTCGAACAGAATTTTTTCACATCTTGTAGATCTTCGGGTCTTGCAGGGCTGAGGGCCAACTTATACCAAGGGTACAGGGTGTTCTCTCATTTGTGCGTTCCAATGGTATTGTTGCCCGCTGGTATTTTTGATGAACCTTGTATTTTGTTGCTAGAAAATTCGTCCTTTTGCTAGAATCGCACACTCTTGTGCATCAAAGCATCTCCTGCTCCATGAAATTCGTGTTCAAAGTTCGGGCCTACAGCTAATTTGGGTTTTGTAGGCTTTTGCCTGAGCTAATGTGAATTATGCACACTCAACGTACATACATACGTGGAGGAGAATGATGCTAGTTTTGTTGAGCTGCACCATCAGTAGCTTGAATGTTCGATGAGCAAACGGCTGCAGATTCGATTTAAGCGCTTTTATGGTTGTGAAGGGGTTGTAGTCTCTTGAACAATATGAAGTGTAAAACTTTTCGGTCGACATATATCTACATACGAGTATATAAATTGATGGATGGATACTGGATACTGCTGCTGCTGTTGTCACTTTGTGTTTATCAGGATGGTCGCTTCTGTTAATCGTAATGGCAACATCAAACCCATGTGAATGTATTGGTATGTTGCTTTTACTTGCCAAAAACTTTTCTCATTCTCTATAACCTTGAGTCTATGGCAACATTTCTACGTTTGGACATTTTATTTCGTCCTGGCAAAATTTCACTGGAGCATCCAATGAAAATCATCCTCCAACGGTTGGCGTTTTCGTCTTGACTTTTGATAAAAATTTTGCGTTCCTCTTTCATCCTGCACGTTGTCGCTTTTTTCGAAACATTCCTCTGTTTTATTAATTTATTTCCCTTCAATTTTTGCCCAGATACATTTGCCTTTCGTGCATTAGTTTCTACAGCGAGTGCAACATAAAATGCAACTCAAAAAAACCATAGGATGCAAAATTCGAACACAAACGCGCGTTCAATTATATACGCGGTCGTACATGGTTCCTAGAATTATATCGTAATGATGTGAAATGCATGTGCATATAACGAAGAGTTGCATGAAAAACGCATGCATGCAGTTTTGTTTAAATAAATGGAAAAGAGCCATTGCAACTGTAGCCCGCAGCAAATTTGATAGAATTCGTTTCGTTTTGCCAATAAACGTGCAAGTGGTAGGAGGCTCCAGACTGAATTCAGCCATTCTAGATGATACCTCCGAAACCTGATTTAAGGGATGATATCGTGTTTAAAAAGGAATCCTGACACTTGCCATCTAGGCTCATCTCTATAGAAATATTTTCATGTTTTTAATAATATCTGCGTTTTTTTTTGTTTTAGAAATTTCAACAATTGTTAAATCATTCTAACGTTCTTGAGTATGTATCTGGCGGTAAGAAAGGTTGATATTAAATTCCTCAGGATACTACTGCTAAATACAATTAACTGCTACTGGCGCTCAGTGGCTATCTCTTAAGTGCATCTTCAATGATTCAATAACGACATCAATGGAGCTTCTGTTTATTTTAAGGTGAAACGCGTGGTCTAAAATTTACAAGTCACAGCTTGCTGACTTTTGCTTTCTAAGATTTGAAGTGTATTCTCATGTGCATTTCATGGCTAAAAGTGTCTACTTGAATGACCTTTTGCTACTCTCCAACATAAAAATTATTGTACTGTGAGTGAGGTGAAGAGGAAAAGGATGTGAGTACTGCCACTTTTATTTTCAAAAACCAGCTGAATCAAATGGATATAGAAACGGACAAGCATTACAGCAGATGCAAAAATTATCCTTATTTACTTATCCATTCATCGTTGGAGAAAGGGTCAAGGAAACGATTCATGTCAACAAAAGGTTCATAGTGAAAATTCTATCGATTACCGTGTGACAAAGGATTGAAGGATTGAAAGAAACATAGTATCACAAAAAAATATCGAAAATCTAAAAAGATATTTCCATTTTCCCTAAGTTTACTTGGTTAGTCATGATCATCATTAACACCATCACCATATTCACATCGATTCCTTCAAAATCTACCTGTTCTGCCTGAGAAACCTTATTCTTAAAGGCCTCCTGCAGATTTTTGTGGTTCATTTGATTCCTTTACATACTTTCAACATTCGTTATCCTGTGACAATTGAGAAATTCAGAAATTATGCATGTCTCCTTGAGAAAATGCAAAAAGAACCTCAAATCCTTTTTCTTTTTGATAAAATTTTTCAAGAATTTTGGGAAAAAGCGTGTGAAGAAATCCTCAAATGAAATCTTAAATGTACACCTGGTCAAGCCAAATAAAATAAATGTCTTCCATCAACTGAAATCTAAATTCTAGAAAGATGCGTCAACGATTTTGTGGTCACGCATCTGGTTTAAGGGTTTCTCTGTTTTTGCAATTAAACTAAGAGCTATCAAAAGAATCTGGCTCCGACCTCTGGGTCGTCTGGGAATAGGATCATGTTACACAAACAAATTTTGGTTGGTCAGATAAACACAATCAAGACGTTTGGCTAATAAGTGTAGTTTTTTAAATTATTGTTAATTTGTTTTGAATGATGCTCGATGAACTGTCTAATCCTCAGCCACTGTAAATGCTTAAACGTCCGTCAAATGAAAAATGATATTTTCATACAACAGCTGTCCAGTTAATCTCTTAAATAAGTTAAAGTTAATGAGTCTAATCGAACTCATACCTCTCGAAGGATTAGAGGCATAAGGTTTTTCACATTACAAACATATTACCTAATCCAAAATTTGTTTCTATTGAAACTGATAGTACATCAGCACGTTCCATATGTTGATTCTTGAGATCAAAGTGATATATTATAGATTTGTGTCAAACATAATTTATAAACAAACTTCAAGAATTCCATTAAGAAAACTCATTACATTATACTAATGGATCTTTCTCTTTTATTTTCAGGTAATACTGATATGCTTAGTCATAAGGTCAAACTAGTTAAGAGGACTAAACGAATACCGACACCAATATGACCAATAGGGAATACGTCATGTAAGACTATACAGATGTACTCAAATGAGGTTATTATCATACCATAGGCTGCTATTGTGGATATTTGCCGACATTAATCTAGTTTTGCTTAAGAGAAATCGTTAATAAATTTAAATTAATGCATCCACAATAACGCCTATATGGTTCCGGCTCCGTTATGCATTTGAAATGACTACTCTCTTTTTAATCAAAAAATAAAACTGTTAGATACATGATTTAACTGATGATATCTCCAACCGGCTAAGTTAATTGTTCTCACTTTATCATGTTTCCAGAAATATGTCTTTAATCTTTGTTGTTCTAAGTATTGAAATTTTTCCGCCAAGTCATATCGAAATTCATTAAAATAACGAAGTCTTAAACTCCTAAAGAGAAGAAAAAGATGAACGGAAGACATTATACAGTGTCAGTAGGAAGTTGCTGAACTCAGATGGAAAATCTAGGGGGCAATTCAATTGCTTCCTAGACAATTCAAGGCTTTTTGTTTTGAAAAGGATCAATGAAAAAAGAAATAAGAAAACTTGTTAACTTTTCTATTTTTATTTTAAGTCAATGACGTCTACCCCTTTCTAAGAAATAAGTTTCTTTTTTTTTTAAAGAAAATTTCAATTTTACTCGTCTACTGTCAATGATTTTCCTTTACTTGCCTTTACTTGCACTACCTAAGGACTGAAACATCATTCTCTAATGAAAAATAAAATGTGCAAAGAAAAATTCAAATTAAAAGAAAATCAAGTTTTTCCTTAATGGTCTTCTAGCATGAATGTCGCAAGAGATGCAAGAAATCCCTAACACCCTTCACCTGTAAGTTTTACTTCATTTCTCATGTGACAAACACCTCAGCTATAAAATTTCGGTAATGATTCAAATCATCCTAGGCGCAAGACGAAGAAATTTGAAAAAATAGACTACCACCACAAAGTGTTATCCAACTCAACCTCATCCTTTCATTCCACATGCATGAATGAATGCAACTCTTGAGAAGTCTTCGAGATAAACAGTCACAGAAACTAAGTCCTTCTCAACTTAGCGTGCATTCATGCAAAATATTCGCATTTGCCTGCAAATCTATGCACACCACACATACAAATATCAAAACAACACGAACACTGAAATACGATTAAGTCACATGCATTCATTAAAAAGGAAAGCATCCCCTTAATTTGTCTTAAGTTTTCCGTGGCTTAGTTTCCTCCCTTATAGAATTTTTACTCTTTTATGTCTTGAGCCATTGATTCCATCATTCACATCATGATCCTAAGTCAGCAGTGGTGGCACTTTGGAGGAGTCGGTTTGGCAAATGAAGACAGTTGAAGGAAACATCAACGTCAACATTTACCACCCTTGCAAGCACCGTATGCAAACCCTTTCTTATAATATGCCTATAGAATGGTTCAACTAGGTCTCCATACTTACCCCCTATGGCGAACACTTTTTCTGAATCCTTTCTTGATTTCGTTTCTTCTTCTTTTTTCTTCATATTTTTTTCTGTTCCTTGCTGCCTCAAAAGTTCGGGAGAACTTTCAAAGAGGCAAAATCCTTACAGAAAAATTATACGATTTGTAGGCTGTTAAAATATCGAAAGGATTTCACTTCGTCCTGTTCATCGTCGTTGCACTGCTTCATCATGACCTACCATCCACCTCTGCCACACTTCTCTACCATCTCCTTGCCTTACACATTGCATCCTATCTATTTCGTTTCCCATCAACTCCCCTTCTTCATCGCTCTCCTAACCTTCATCAGTCTCATCAGCTTGCATCCTTCATCTACTCCTTGTCCTGCGTCGACAAATACACTCTAAATATCATCTTGGATGTTGGGTTTGTATTCAAAAATAAAAGCTGGTTAAATCAAAAAATAAAAAAAATAGTATGCAAAAAATTTGAAAGGATACTACAGGACTGGAAATGAAAATAAATGCTGGGTAAAATCAATACGCAGGTTGTTAATGGAATGAACACATCGTAGTCGTTTTTAATTCGCCATGGACTCCCCCAAACCAGACGGGCAGTCATCCATCTTTGGGTCATATCTTCTCATTCCCTTCGTTGCAATAGAATGGGGATAATGTTCGACCGAAGTCATGCCACAGACCTGTACTTTTTAATATTGGCTCGGGCTAAGGTCTGGTTGGATTTTCATCATTTTATACTTTGATTCAAATTTCGGATAAGAGTTGAAATTGTTTTCATCATTATCATCACCAACCTCATCATCATCATCATCATCTCATCATCATCAGAATCATCATCAGCATCGAATATTCGCAAGAAGCTGTTGAGAAAAGAAGAGTCACTTGAGTGCACTATGCATCAAGCAGTGGTACTAGCCTTAATCGCCCTCAAAGGCCCACTCTAATTCTGACTGCAAACACGTCAAAAATCCTGTCTACTAGTAGGACTCTTCTATCCAGCTAGAACTCCTTGCATTGGTGTTAATAGTATTTCCAAGGGAAGAAGAGACTTCAAATCATCTTCTAAGAGTTCTCGGAAACGCTTTAAGATGGTCAAATTTTCCATAAGTCACTGATACCATTAAAGACCTTGAGGAAGGTGATAGGAAACTCTCAACTGTATATTTTAAATCCCAAACCGTCATGTCCTTATTAATTCGTCAAAAATGAAATTTTTTCGTGGTTAGGTATCTGAAAAAAAAATGATTTATTCCTTGCAACCCTTTTATGCATTCTTCTTGACTTACACCGCGCCTGCTATGTATCAAGGGATGGAGTAGATGGATAGACTTGTTTCTCATGGTAAATCTGAATTGAAGTAAGAGCAGGAGTTGGAGTTGGAGTTGGAGTTGTTGAGATGATGGTGGTTAGGTTATTTCGCAAAGGGGACTTTAGTGATGTGTATGTTTTGCCTATAAAATTTTTACTTCTTTGCCCTCTATCCCCTGACGACGTTTGAAAAAGTAAGAGGATGAATGATTAAGAATGGGGCATCCAAGAGCAGGGATTGTTAAAAATGCGGTCGATGCGGCGATGATGACAGGATTTGAAGGAAACCATCCAAGATGCATTGCAAGGCAAGTAATTAAAACTCACAAACTCACAAGCTCATTCTGCACGGTTTATTCATATTGCAATCTTATACTTATAAAGTTACGCTTATAACTCGAACATTGCAGGCTCCCCTGGCTCCATCATCTTCAATTTAAGTTTTATTTCAATTCCTTGACGATTTTTTGTAATTTTTCTTTTTGGAAAAAAAAACTTTTTTTACCGTTTCTCTTTCATTTGATAAATTTAACTTGGCAGTCGGTCGATCTTCTTCATATCATTTTACTTTGCAGTGCAATGCCTATTTGCATTTGAGTTTCGTTAAGGATATACAATTGACACAAACTCTTGAAGGGAAGAAAATGAAAAGTTTACAAAAACAACAAGAACTTGTAATCAAATGTGTGTAGATGTAAGTGGATGCATCTTTTCTCGTTTTATTTACTCTCATTTCTGGGATTTCTTGTGAAAAATAGCAAAAAAATTTTCTTTAAGTTTTCACCAAGTAGTGCTGCATATCAAAAGATTCACGAATATGTACCTACGTGAACATTTACCTAAGTATTGAAATAAAAACGTTGAAAATACTTACTTAATGATAAAAGGAAAATTTTTTAACTCAGCCTTTGCATTTAGTTTTTCTGCAAAAATGCTAAAACCCAAAAGGAGATAAACTGCTTGCAACATGCTACAACAGATTCACAAAGCCTTAAGCTTTTCTTTCATATGCCATGCTTCTACAAAAGGAGGCAAACAAGCATGTAAGTAAGGCAAATTGCACAAGAAGAAAATCTTGCTAAACAAATCCATGGTATATTCATCATATTTGGTTAAAAAAAAATGTTTTCTTCTTATTTTATCCAACTTTACACAACTTAGCTACTCTACTGCCGTTAAGTCATTGCAAACTGAGTCAGTTCAAAGCTTATTCTTGACTCGAAACTCCACAAACTCCATACACTCATTCCTCAACAAAATGTTGTAGGCATATTTTCTGGGGTAATTTCTCTTATAGGCCTTCATAGGCAACCCACATCCTGGTTGTGAACTTGCCTAGTTGCTAGACTTCTCAACCTTGTGTTAATTTTCGACTCACAATCTTAACTAGTGAGCCTCCAACCATCTTCATTCCCTTCTTCGTCTCGACTCACAAATTCCTGGTCTTGCTTTAGCAAATCCTTTATTCACAGTTCATATATATAAACAAAAGATGAGAAAATTGTGCAAGAAGGAAAATGCAGAAGGACTTAAATCGTTGTATGCAGCTAAAATGTTAAAATGTTTAAAGAAAGCCCAGAACAACACAAGGACTAAATAAGTGAAAAGAAAAATGCAAGATCCTTTGTAAGGATTGTGTAGTTAATATCGTCGTGTTTTCATGTCAGAAACTTAGACGAAGCTTGGCTATATGGATCCCTCATTTTGGTGTTGCAGCCTTGAGTAGTTGGGCGGCTTTCTTGTATGTTGAGTCGACATCGTTGTCGGAAGCACTTATTTTATTAAAACGAACATTTTTTTTTGTACGTTCTTTTATTTTCCAAGCATCCGTGCATGTAGTGGTATAACTAGTTCTAATTGTAGTTTGTTTTCTCGTCATTTTTTCTGCTATGCTTAATAAGCCATAATTAGTTAAGTAAAAGGCTAACGTTTTCGGTTTTATACTATCGTCGATTTTATTTTGCGGAAGAAAATGAGTTGAAATAAGTATTTCTACCAAGTGTTGATTTGGTGTTTAAGAAAATAAGAAGCAGTGTGGAGAAACACCAAACTTTAAAACCTTAACCACTCATGGGAATCTGAAATACTCTCAAACTCCATATTATACAGTCATATTAAACTTTGTTGAAATTGACCTATTTATCCTAACCACTGGGTAGAACCTGACAGTATACCAAACAGTATTCCACTAGTTAATGGTTAAGTCATAAGGACAATAACACAACTAAGGCGCAACCATACCTTCTGCTGATTATTACTTTTTTTGGCATGCAAAAAGATTGTCAGAATCAAAATCATCCTCAAAATAAAATGAATCAAACATCATCGCATAATTCCAAATTTTTTTTACCATTTCCAACCTTTAGGAAAAATTGTGAGATTTCCCCAAGCAAAATGTAGACTGTTGAAAAATACATCATCAAAAAAATCCTTGATACCGCCAATAAAAATCCCTAAAAATTTGCAGTGCTAGTATCGTCTGACTTTTGTCCTTTATCACCTTCATCTTAACATGTCTGTTCGGCGGGCATCCTGGAAGCACAAAGACACAAACTTGCATTTCTTAACACTTTATTTAATCCTCCACGTCTATGGAAAAGGACCTCAAGCCATGATGTGGTTTTTTTTTAATGTTCAGTTTATTTTTACACAACCGGGCAAATTTGCTTGCAATATCAATTGTTCATACAATTCAAATGCAAACATACACCAACACACTCTAGCCAAGGGAAGACATGTGCTCAAGTGGAATCATGAAGTCCCAAAGCATTATATTAATATATAAGAAATTGTAGAACTTCTATATATGTAGCAAGAAGATGTATAAGACGTAGAGTTTGATATAGAAGAAACCCTTTTCATAATAATAACACACTGCACCCTAATATCGATGTGTAGGTGTGTTGTGTCTCTGTAACATACACGTGGAAATTTCTCAAAAATCATTCAGCCGTCTATATTGCTTCGGTTTAAAAACGCAGACATCTTAAAGGATGTTGATGCTATAATGCAAGATCTGCATTTTCAAGTGTATATCAGTCATCCTTATTTGGGGTATTTGCTCAAAGGGTTGAAACAAAAGCATCCTTCTAATCTTAGCGAATCCTTGGTATTGTAATTGCGGGTGTTTTTTTTTTCCTTCATTCTTTTCTTTTATTATTAATATATATATATTGTAAATGTACATGTACACATACGTGCACACAGTGTTATATGTGGGTTAGAGAGACATGTGCCCTGAATGTAAAGAATCGGAGTACCTACCTACAGGATTTCACTTTCGTATGATCCGGAAACGTAAATTGCAGCTCTGCTGGTGCTATTAATATGTAGACTAATACGTTCTATAAGTTTTTTATTTTTGGTTCTCCGCTCGTTTTCTTCCTCGTGGTGGGCTTTAAAGAAACTGCGAACGAAAAATATCCTGGGGACGGTGCGATATATTCTACTGCTTTTTGGCTTTATCTCTGCATTTTTCGTAGGGTTTTTTTCATGCATGAACGGCTTGAGAAACGATGCAAGTCCTTAGAACCGTCACATATTTAGCATCCCAGACGTAGGTATATGGAAATTATTCTAAAAAGACGAAGATACTAGGATAAAGCAAGAAAATGAAGAATACCACGAAAGAAACGGAAAAGGAATGCATCTCAACCATTGAGCTATTCACACAGGATATTATTTTGTTGATGTGTTATATGGTTAAATAAGAACCCCATATTTTGTCTTAGTTACTTTTTGAGACAATACAAATGAGGACTGACACCCCATTTCTTTCTTTATTGAAAGACACCCTTACTCGCAGTGCAGACTGCCCTTGAGATTTCCTGCATCTTTACGCACATCGTTATTTTTATTTGAGAAAATCTTTGTTTCATGCAAGTTGATGTTTGAAAAGGTTCCCCTTAAAACTGCATTGATGCATTTCAATTGAAAAGGCAAAATATCCAATGGGAGAATGTCTTTCTACTCCATGTGGTAGACATATAAGAAACAGATAAAAATCAATATTTGAATTTTCGGAAACTTCACAGCTTTTCTTCGAATTCATCAGGAAATTCCTCTTGAACATGATAAATAATTGCAGTTATCCTTGAGCCTAAAACAAAACTCCTGTTGTCAGATATGCAAAATTACAACCTTCAACTGTAGAATTGAAGCCACAACTTTCAAATTAAACATTGACGCGGAAACTTAGCTTATTATGAATTCAATAAAGTATCGGACTAAGTAAAACCATCGAAGGACACTTTTAAATGGGAACAAACCTAAGTGTCATGGTTTAGGTATAAGGTCATGAAACAGAAGAACTTGTTGTATGGGAAATTACTGGTTATTGATATTTGAGTTGTGCATGTTATTTCCTTAATAAGTGCAGAGACACCTTGACGCGTTTTATTATTAGGTATATGACAAGCTTAAAGTTATAGTTTTTTTTGTAATGATAGCTCTACAATAAGAAAATAACACCGAATAAATAATGAAAATAATAAGGACATAGCATGACTTCGACTCAAACGATAGATTCAGGATATCTATACGTGGTATTAAGTTTACAATGTACTCTAGGTGACACGAGTTGCTGTGCATATTTTTTTAATATCATTGCTTAGAAAGCTCAACAATTTTTTTTAATTGCCCGTTGAAACATTTACGATTTTATTATGATTTCTGATATTCTAAAGCACGAAGAGTTTTTCCAGGTACCTAATGCATTCATTTCAGGAACTAAGGATTCCAATGATACCTTAACTTAGTGGCATATTCTTGTCTCCCAGGACATCATAAAAAAAACTCGATGGTCGTAGAAAGATAGCTAGGATGTATGAATTTAATGCTTTCGTAAATGTGTTTGAAATCATATATTATTTAGTGATCGCGATATGAAACACGCAGATATTTTATGTCTTGCTATTATAGGATGACGAATAGAAACCCCTTTAAGCTACGGGCCAGTTACTTGTGCTTCTAAAATGGACACAAGGTTGACAAATTATTGCAACCATCAATACACCTTAAATACAAATGTTTCTTAGTCAAGCTAACCACGATTCAACTTGATATCTAATGGCATTACCGTTGTATGACTTTATGTCATGTTGTGGATAATTAGGCTCTTATCAGCATATCTACTTTATTTTTCGTTACTTTTTTCGAGAACGTCCTAGCTTTTTCATATTACCAATCCATACCTTATGATAATAACAGTTGCTATCACAAAGCTGCTTTCGTAGATATTAAAATGGACGTGTTTGAGTCATACTCAGAGCATTTGTTGTCATTTATTGTGAATGCCGTAATAATGGGGGGTTTGAATTTATTCTAATGCTGCTTTCTTTGGTGTTTTATCATCATTGTGATCTAGAAAAACTTTGCATAAGGACGATATGCTTAATGTCACTCCAACAATGTAAATAAATCATTTTACTCCTTACCAGCAAACAAAATAAAATGACAATTGAATCAAGGCAATTCTAGCACCTTAAAATGTGTTTTTCGCTATCACCTGGAACTAGCCTCGCTTCTATAATAATTTCATTGCAAATAAATGAAATAATTTACTATTCTAAAGATGCCAACTAACATGAATCAACACGTATCACCACAAAATGATAACAACAATAAAAGGCGCAACCACTGCAAATAAGTAGATATCACAAGCATTTTACCGAAAATTGTTTTGCGTGAATTTAAATAGGCCTAAACTAAGTATAATTTAATTTATTTGGTTCGAGACGATAGAGCAGAAAGTTCCCTCATCAAAAGATGCAATATCATTAAGTAGATAGTATTGTTTATGATATCTCTCGTAAAGATGGGAAGGTGGCGGATAATCCCATCTGATCTATGATAAACTGAAGTGTATAAAGAGTGATGATCCTCGTCACAATTTCACGTAATCAAATCAACCACATAACAAGTCACAATGATAAAATAACAAAAACACAACTGACAATTTCACTTAATCCATTATAGCATCGCACATTTCCACAAGACACCACATTTTCCCAGTCCATCTTTGCTCATTTCTGGGTGGTTTTGTCAATGAAACTGATCTGCTCGAGTGTTGTCATTCAAGTAAACAAAAAACATTAAAAATTACATACAATTAATGATGTAAAAATACCCAACTTACGAGATGTGACCGCTGTAAGTCACATTGATGAGTTGCATTTGAATTAAGACAAAATTAACACTTTCTGATTGGAATATGAGTGTGCAGACTTAATTCGTTATGAGATGATCATTTTTGTTTTAAGGGGTGAGAAAAAAACCCGGTCAACCGGATATTCTAATCAAATGACATTGTGAAGTGTGATGTCGAAGTATACCTTAAGGTCAGGCGTCTTTCCCCCCCTTCCCCATAGTCTGTAGCTGAATCACTTCGATGTTTTTCCGTATTTTCTTTCAACAAATTGCTGAGAACTTTTCTTTTCATCAAACGCAGTTATTGAGTCTCACATTCATTAGCATCTCAGAGTTTTTGTTCATTTTGCAGCATGATTCAATTTTCCGGAGATGTGCAGTTTGCAGGTTGCAGGAACAATGTTTCCTCATGAAGTAATTTCTCACTTCCTTTGCTTCCTCTAGAATCTAGATGATCCATCTGAGATTGTTCGTGGAGATCAAGGATGGGGAACATCATCTCAGTGTTATCAGAAATAAACAGTACACTGACTCTTCGTTCCCAAGTGTTCTGAAATTGTTATTGGGGCTCCACGTGAGATGTAGCCAATCAAGAACTATTACCAACTTAATACAATAAATCGGGGGAGTACTTTGAACAGACTGAACCACTTTACGTAACGGATGCGTCATCAAGAGGAGTATATACAAAATATATGAAGAACGGGTTAGAGCATTCTGTGACCCTGAGACATTTTGGTGAATTCTTATTGTTTTCAATTTCTTAGTTGCGTACAAATTTGTTCATGAAAGTGTTAGCCAGCATCTAAAGACATCCTGCTTATGTCAATGAAGAGTTTCTCACATCATTTATGAGTTGTAGCAACAACAAAACCATTGATATGAATAATGCATCTTTTGAGATGCACCAATTTTCTGTGATCATGTCATTTATTAACCCCATATGAAAATGACAGTCGCAATAGCAATTCCAATGATCATAAGTAGGAACTTGTCTTTGAGTCTTTGACTAAACCTAAGGATTTATCGTTTATGTTTTTTAATAAACACTTCCGGAGAATTGCATGAAGACATTGAATTGAATTAGGAAACTTGCACGGAGGGAGGTTTATCGCAATAAAGGGTTTTCTCAAGAATCTGTTTGTTGTTTTCGATTCATTTCATAAATGAGGCATAATAGTAAGTATCTACTACTGGGTAGCTGGAAATTAAGAAACCATCAAGAATTCAAGGTGAAACATTTTAAAAGGAAGTCGATCAACCGCCGTGACGATTGTATTTTTTTTTTTTGAAGTTCATTAAGGAAAACTGATACATTTCGTTGTTTGGCCACACGGTAAGGAAAGAACAAAAGGTGCATGAAAGAATCTTTTCTTCACTTTTTCATTTGTTTTTTCTGTTTTTTTTTTTTTGTATTTGTCACCATCATTTCCCTTCTATCATAAATGTCCCGATGGTAGGTCAATAAGAAACAAAAGTCTTTGGGGTTAGTTAAAACTGTAGTTCAGATCTAGTGTGTCTTAAAAGGACACCTTATACCTTATACCTTCACCTTTATGCTTTATTTACATTCATTGTAACCGGTGCTTGGGTCGGTCTTCCAAGGAAATGCACTAACTCTCTCAAGTATTTTCTTTTGTTTTCTTTTCAATTTAATTTCTTTTCGATGGTATTGTTTGTTCTCAACCGTTTTGTTTTGCTCATTATAACTTTTCTTTTATTAAACACAAGCAAAAAAATCACTTTAGTTTAAATTGATATGGTTGTTAGTCTCCTCGTAGCACCGTGAGAAAATTTTCTTATAAAGCGGAAATTGAATGAAAAAACTTTGTCAAATGAAGACGGATATTAAGGGTGTGGACTTTGTGTTCTTGAGAGGATACAATGATTGAATGGTTTATTGTACATTTTTATAAGTGTAAATTAGTTCGATCATGTAATTATTTGGTAATTTCAACGGAATCTTCAAGAAACGGAAACCTAATTGAGAGAAAAATAATTTCACACTCATATTTTAATTTTGTTCTAATATAGGTAGGTACCTATGTCTACCCAAAGACGAAAAACGCCTTTTTCCTAAAACCCTATATAACTTCAAGTTTTCCCGCCAGCCTATAAGAAGCTATTGTGGAATTTTGTTGCTATGTTGTTTCATTGTACCACCAGATACGCATGAGCGCGAAAATTTTAGAAGATTTCTTGAATGAACGTCTTAGAATGTTTAAGACACTCTTGAGAAATGTTCAAATCTTTGATAAAATGTTGCGCATGTTCTTTGCGTGTATTTGATTCCTTGGCTGTTTGTTTGTCACCAACTCCGCCTTGGTGGATACAGTCGCATTAGATGCATTGTATTCTTTTTTCAAAATGAAACTTAAAGACTTTTCTTGGCATCTGTAGGTACAGCTTCGTAGTTAGGATTGGAGTTCTTGCGATTATTAATAGTTTAAGATTTCCTTTGCTGCCAAATGATACAACTTCAACTGAAGTTTGTCTGCAAGCAATGATAATAAAATTAGCATAAAACGGCGTATTATTATCATAAAAGATTGTCAAGATTTACGAAATTACATATTTAGTTTTAAAACAAAATACATTTGAAGTCATAATTGTAAAATTATTCGAGTTGGATTGTTGAAAAGTTTGCAACGATTCCTGCCAAAAACTTTCAACATTAATAAGGGAAAGTCTCGGAATAAGTTTGTAACGTAAGAGGATGTCTTAGTCGTAAGAGGTTATCATATAGCATCACGTGTAAATGTTCTTAGACTAAAGACCAGAATATGAGCTACTTGAAATGACAGCAATCATTTTATTTGGCTACCTACATATCATGCTTACCTTGATTCAGTTCAGTTAGAAAACCGAGTTCATAGATCACACGATCAATTATTTCGTGACCGGAAGGAAAAATTGGAAAAAGAAATAATTTTGTACTTTATCATTAAAATCGAACTTGAAACTTTACTTTGAAGGAATTCCAATATCGGAATAGTTCCCACACTGTCTGTATAGCCAACATCGGAAGAAAAACTTGTGAACCGTGGACAGCCTTTGAAAATTTGCACTTTTATTCCGGAAACGGAACAAACATTTGGGGTTAACTTAAGAACTGAGGTGAAGCTATTTCAAACTGAACTGAAGTAGAACAAACCAAATGCGCGAGGGGTGAAAAGATGAAAATGTATGTAGGTATGTCACGCTAGATTGCGTTAACAACATCTCCCAATATTCATATAATGATGATCACATAAAACCATATTGCACCTCTAACTAAGGAAAATTTTTACTTTCGATCTAGAAACGACATACGGCCAAGTAATTACTAGACCAAACTGACCTGCCGACTGATACGGAAAATTTTTCTAAGGGAACGGAACTAAATTGGCTACTTCCTCTTATGTGTGAGAATTTGTTGGTGGCTTCGTACAGTTGTCACTTTCTATAAGAAGGGATTGTCCATTCTAGTCTGTGGCCACCAGCCACTGAATCCAGCAGAATGCATATATCACTATTTTATCAGTCCCTCACTGCATGTTCAACGTAAGCGGAAATAAAAAATTCTCGCTTATACTCAGCCATAACCATAACAAATGATAAATATCACGGAAGTTACATTGTTTCTTGTATTGCGGCACGACAGGTATCCCCTTTGCGGAAGTTTATAGCATCTTACCCATGCAAACGGAAGGAAGTTACATCTATATGCTTCAAAGATTTCTCGGCTCTGCTTCCTTATTGGACTGTTTGGAAGCTGCATTTTCGAAAATTTCTTAAACCTATCTTTGCGGGACAGGTATAGGTATTGTCAGAAGGATCAAAGAATAAAATTGTTACCAATCGTCAAATTGGGCAATCATCCGTTCTACCTCTATTAGAATAAATTTACCGTTTGATGTCTTGATTAATTTCCGAAAATAAAAAAATAATCATCAAATTTTTAATGATTCCTCTTAAACAGCAAAAAAACAAATAAACAGAGAGATAACATTTGGAAATACTATATCAGAAGCAATACCTGATGAGAGCATGGAACACAAACATCAAGGCAACTGAACATCTGACTCCTTTAGCATGCCTAGCGTGTGCTCAATACTTCGTTCTCGTCTTCTTGCAGTCTTTTACTCCGCTACTGACGCTTTCAACCACCTTCTAACCCCTCAGAGTCGACCAGGTGTGCACATTTGTAATAAGAATGCCTAAAAACGCACGCCGCACTCCGACGAGAAACATTCAATTGAAACTGGATAGACGCCTGGTACCTGGTGCCTTTAGGTTTTATAAAACTCAATGTATGGGTGCGAATCCTAGTGTTTTGGAACTTTCGTTTATTTTTCTTGCTGCTCAAAACCTTATGTCACCTTGAACATTCCTTCAACCCCTATGGAAACGCATATATTCTGGGTTGAATCGAAGTGCATTACTTGAGCATTCGGAAGGGGATGTTTGCTTAAGTAGTAAATTAAATATTATTTTTGGATAGAATTTTAATCAATTGCTAATATGATCAATTACTCTGATTGATACCAAGAGTTTATACGTTTAAACTTATTATACCTAAAACAATTGATATTTTTGGGAATAGCAAGATAACTTGAAACATTAATTGAAACAACTACATACCGAAGTTTCAATTTCATGACCGTTACCGTCTACAAAATTAACTCGTTCTCCCGCTTCATACATGACCGCGGTTTTCAAATTTCAACGGCAAACTCTGTTCCTTCCTGAAAGTTAAAAGTGACTGGAATCAAAAATTCCATTGAGATAAAATCGACCTTAAGCCATAACGCCGCGAAAACATTATCTACCGCTACAATATAATTTTAAGAAAACAGGGCGTCTTCAAGACGACAGCAGTTAAATGGGAAGTTGAAAATAATAAATTCGTCTTAGACACCGGTTTAAGACGGTAAGAAGGAAAAATTCGTGAGGTGTACTTATGAGTTTTGATACGTTACAAAATTGTTGGCAAGGAACAGAAGGTTTTCTTATAAAGACAGAGTCGACCTGGGTGGATTTACCATCTGAACTCGAAGGAATTGTGTCTTCCTATGAAGCACGCACCCTTCTTTTTATCGAAACGTCTTGGAATTTCCTTAAGACGTTCAGGGAAAATTTTTAGCCCATACAGTACCCTGAGTGTGAATGGAACCATGTAACCGGTATCACCAGGTATGCAATGTGCGCCACCGTGTCTTAAGAAAAATGTTTTTTTTTGTACCCTTACCTACCTTGCCATATACCTACCATCTGTGCGCACGCGTGCGTTACCGTTCAAGTATGTCCGTCTTACTTTGAATCATTCATTTCTTGAAAGTTGTCGTTGCCGTTTCTTATCGATGGGAAAATCAAACAATGAGGTGAACTTTTAACGGAAATTCTCAGACATCCGTGAAAGGTGCACTTATGAGAATGACTTAATGAGCTGGTGCTAGACGTGGTCAAGTTATCATTAATGAAAATTCGTTACAATTTCAGTAGTAGGTGCCTATATCTTCCGGAGCTACCTGTTTCTGAACATTTCCTTAACACATCGGGATATATGTACTGCCATGCTAAGAAAGAAAGTCATATGTCCATTTTCATAGTTTTGAGATAATCGCAATTTAAGTTTAAACAGCTGGTGTTCCTACTTACATGAGATGCGGCTTAATAAATTTGTTTTCTTGAAACTCTGATGAATATATGACTTTATTTCAGAGCAAAAAGATAGGAAAGTTTTTCAGAGTTTTGGCGCTTAGGACCCTTTTTTCTTAGGACGATGATATAGGTATAGGTACTTTTTGAAAAACAAAAATCAAATTTTCTCTTAATTCAAACTCCACTTGATTTGAACTCGGGAATGTAAGGGGATATAAATTTATATAAGACAAATTCCGAGATCCCTTCATGAACAAAGTTTCAAGTAAAGCCTACCTATTGATGAGCTCCACATCAGACCTTGAATCCCCTGTATTCTATAATGAAGGTATGTACACATTTCCAAGAGCCTAGGGATGATTTCAAAGGCATCCTGCCTTCAAAGATTTAATGGGTGCCTTGATTAACTGCCTGTACATCAATAGGCAATTCTGGAAGTTGAAAATAAAACCCGACGACGAATCAAACAAATGTAAATAAACAAAAACCGATAAATCTGACTTGAAGACAATCGAACATTTTTGGAAGGTTTAATATTGGGAGAGAGGGATGAGAATCTCTTACTAATAGTAATTTGTTTCTCTCGTTTCTCTAACAGGTCCATGCAATGGAAGGGGAAAAATAAGGCTGGGTTAAGAAGCGGGGCAACGTCGTCGTCATCGTCGTCGATTGGAATTGGAAGAAGAAAGAGAAAACATTTTTCGGAGGGGTAAAAGTTTTGAGAGACGTCGTGACAAGGCAAAAGAAAAAATACGAAAACAAAAACAAAAAATAAGAAAGAGAGAATAAATTTTTCATTGCACAAGTTTCTATTGAAAGAAAAGGTAAAACGAAAAACCGAAAAAATTAACGAAGTCGCACGACCACAAGGAACAAAACAAAACAAAACAGCGAAGGTACTGGCAAAATTCGGCATTTGGAGAGGAACGATACGAAACGAAACATTTTTAAGGAACTGAAGAAACAAAACAGTTTTCAAGTCGCTGCCGTCGTCGTTGTCGCCGTTGCGCTAGTATTTTGTCGTCGTTCGTTTTTTGGTAAAAGAAGCAAGAGAAAAATATATATTTTGTTCCCTGTAGGACACAGAAAAGTAACTAATATTCATTGAAATTTTCTGATTTAAGTTTTTTTAATGAAAATCTCAACGAATAAAGGGAAAATAATCGAAATAAAACGACGACAAAATCCACAACGTCAAAATTTTGAAATACGAACGTTGTTGCTGCTGTCGTCGTCGTCGTCGTTTACACTGTAAGTCACAAGAAACGAAACGAAATCGCAACGGAACGAACGAAACGGAGTACGAAGAAGAAGGAGAAAAGAAAAAAGTAGAGTTTTTTTCATAAGCAAGAATTGCTTTTTATTGGCCACGTGTGTGTATATGCGAGAAAACGTAGAAATAGGGCGAATCAGAGAGAGGAGGGAGAGTGATTTCTCCCACTTTTTGTGGTCTTTAGGCCAATAAAGTGTTTGTTTTCTTATGATGTCATCAGAGGAGGACACAGAGTGCTTTGGGTTGTACGGAGACAAGTTACTAAAGAAAAATAAACGAACCAGACAACGCGTAGACGCGGGCGAACCAAGAAACAGTTATTCTTCAATACCAAATTTCAGTTCAAGACCATCATTCATGAGTGGAGGTCTGTACGGGGCGCTATTAAGCCAAAGCCAACAGCACTTTGGCTTATTTGGTCCAAACGGCTTTGGATCAGCCAAAATGCTTAACGAATTATTTGGTCGACAAGTTAAACAAGCGCAAGACGCTACGGGACCGGACAATATGTTATCAATGGAATCGGCAGCAAATACCGATACAAATAATTTAATAAATTCAAATAATAATAATAATAATAATAGTAATAATAGTGGTGGTGGTAGTGATAATAATAATTCAAGTGTTAATGGTGTTAATAATAATAATAACAACAATATTAACAACAATAATAATAATAATAACACAAAAGTTGGATTTGAGACAAATTCATCAAATTCATCACCAATCTTACGAAGGACAAGTAATAGTAGTAGTGGTGGTGGTATTGATACCGATAATGATGGTTGTACACCCCCAACAACACAGCAACAGCAAAATGAATTAGCACATCACATGTTGCGTAATATACTACAAGGAAAAAAAGAATTAATGGCGCTAGATCAAGAGTTACGTTCATCAAGTGGTGGTGGTGGTGGTCTAATAGGTGGTGCTAATCAAAATGGTGCTACATTATGTGAAAGAGGATCATCATCACCTGATAATAATAACAGCATTAGTAAAAACAATAATAACACAACACAAACAACAACATCAACAACAACAAACAGTACGAATAATAACAATTCAAATACAAATAATAATTGCTTGAGTGCAAAAGAAATCAAAAGTGAACCGAACGTCTTACAATCACCAAATGATATGACATCGTCAATAAATAGTCATTTTAGTTCCAATAACAATAGTAACATAAATAATAGTAGCATAAATAATAACAACAATAACAACAACAAAACAAACAATAAAAATAACAGCAATACATCTGAAATGGTTAATTGTTTAAGTGGTGTTGTGAATAATGTAACGAAGATCCTGCAAAAGACATCGACAAATGAGGATGGCTTGCGTCTAGGATCACGAAGGAGTATTGATGATCATCTAGATGATTGTTCAGACAATGAGAATGATATGCAGGATAGATTAGTTGGTTCATCTGGAGGGATCGTTACAAAGAAGGAAGCCGAAGATCATATGTTGGATGAAGATGAAATGATGGCTGGCATTAATTCGAGATCATCTGACTTGGAATCATTGGATTCACCTGCATCATTGGATAATGATCTGGTAGGACAATCGAAAGATGATTCAAATGATTTGACTTTGGTTGAAAAAGTTGATTTGATGTCATCACAAGTTAAACAAGAACCGATCGCTTTGGATATGAAAAGAGCTCGAGTTGAGAATATAGTGTCCACAATGCATTCAAGTCCATCATTGTCTGGTCATCATCAGCCAACACCAGTTAACGGTTGTAAGAAACGTAAACTATATCATCCCCAACAACATGATAATAGTGCTGCTGAACGATATGCAGCAGTAGCAGCTGGACTTAATTTAGGTTTGAACATACAAAGTTTGATGCTCGATGAAGACGATGATGATGAAATGGAATCTCCGCAAATTCAACAGAAACGTGTGGAGAAGAATGCATTAAAATCACAATTGCGTTCAATGCAAGAGCAACTAGCTGAAATGCAGCAGAAATATGTGCAATTATGCTCTCGTATGGAGCAAGAGTCCGAATGTCAAGAAATTGACGATACTACTAGTGATAGCATTGAAGCTGATGATAACAATGATGATTCACCATCATTAGTTGAGAAAATCCCATCGATAGATACCCATGATCAAATTGTATCACCCTTAAAGGAACTGAAAAATTCAAGTGCACCTCATATGCTCTCGCAAATGATGAGCAAAATGATGTCATCGAAATTGCATAATCCACTTGCATCGCATCATTTACAACAAACATTTAACGGTGCTCATCCTTTCTTGCATCATATGCAACAGCACAGTAGCCTTGTAAATGATCATTCGGCACAAAATTCACATATACAACATCATGCTATAAGCAATGCTGCTGCTATGTACCTGGGACAAAAATTCTTTCTAGAACAAGAAGCAAGAATGGCGAAAGAAGTTGCTGAACACCACGAAAGACAGCAACAACAACAACAACAGCAACAGCAACAGCAGCAGCAACAACAACAACAGTTGCATCATTCCCAACAACAGCAACATTTGCATCATCAGACATCACAAAATCTTCAACAATCACAACAACACCAACAGCAGCAACAACAGCAACAGGGCCAGCAACAACAACAACAACAACAACAGCAGCAAAATCTACAACAACAATCCCAACAAATGTTGCAGACACAAACGAATCAACAATCTCAATTAAACAGTCCACCATCATCATCATCAACACCATCAACCCAGCTAAGTTTGAGTGGCAATCGTCTTGGAGGAGTATCTCAGACATCAGAAAGTGTCCATCACCAATCACCATCACAACAGCAGCAACAACAACAGCAACAGGTGCAACAATCTATTAACCATTCAGCTGGACTGTCTAAAGGATCATCACTGTTATCATCATCGATAACCTCAAGTGTTAAACAGGATTTAACAGAAAAATTCAACATGATGCGTACCAACACAAGTTCCGTTGGGCCAATGTCTGGCTCTGATCTAGAAGGCCTAGCTGACATTCTCAAAACCGAGATAACAGCATCACTATCTACATTAGTTGATTCAATAGTTACAAGATTCGTGCATCAACGTCGTTATCTAAGCAAACAAACTGAAGCAGCAGTAGCAGCAGCTGAACAATTGAACAAGGACCTATTAATGGCATCACAAATATTGGACAGAAAATCACCAAGGACCAAAGTAGCTGATCAACGATCAAATAGCAATCAAACAGGTAATAATGCAACATCAAATAGTACTAGTCTCAATAGTATTAGCCAACAAAGTAATAACAATAGTAATAACAACAATAATACTAATATGATGCATTCAACAAATCCTATGATCAATACTAATAATAATAACAATAATTGTAACAGTATTAAAACAAATAACTGTAACAATAACATTAACAATAATAATAACAATAACAACAACAATACAAATAACATTAACAATAATAGCAATAGCAATACGATTCCAATGAATAATAGTGGACAACGAATGAACGGCACCGCCTTCCCATCAATGGGACTGCCGATGCACGTTAGCGGAGTCCCAAATGACAGTAGTAGTAGCAATAGCAATATGAATTCACTAAATATACCACCTCATGTACGACCTTCGCCCTCAGCGGCAATGTTTCAGGCACCTAAACCAAAGCCAGGAATTAATCCAGTTGCAGCAGCGGCTCTTTACAATTCAATGAATGCATTGAGTATACACACTAATCAAGTGAATCCATTTTGTTTGCCGCCAGAACCACGAGAGCAGAATCAAGAGCAAAATGAGGCATTGAGTTTGGTTGTTGCGCCAAAGAAGAAACGTCACAAGGTAACCGATACACGTATAACACCACGAACAGTCAGTCGGATACTAGCTCAAGACGGAATTGGTCCACCAACATCTTCAAATCCATTGTTGGAGCAGCAACAGCAACAGCAACAACAGCAACAACAGCAGCAACAGCAACAACAACAGCAGCAACAGCAACAACAGCAGCAACAGCAACAACAACAACAGCAGCAACAGCCACAACCAAGTTCAACACCGAACAATATGAAATTTAACAACCTCCCAGTAAGTAGTGCTGCTCCAACAAGTACTCCATCAGATACACCATCACCACGATCAACTGGTTATCACCCACCACCGCCATCAATGCTGCCAGTATCCCTACCTACATCAGTGGCAATACCAAATCCATCATTGCACGAATCACAAGTGTTCTCGCCATATAGCCCGTTCTTCAATCCTCACGGGCCACATGGACCTCATGGTCCACACGCGCCACAGCCAAGTCAATTGCATCACATGCAAATGTCTTCAAGCCCACCTGGAATTGGTAGTATAATGGATCCAAGAGACTCACCACCTCTACCTCATCCACCGACAATGCTGCATCCAGCTCTTCTGGCTGCAGCACGTCATGGTACATCACCCGACTATGGACATCTCCGTGCTGCTATGGATGCCAATGATCGTAATTCAGACTGTAATTCTGGTGATATCTCGTTCGATGGAATTCAACCTACTATATCCTTTTCAAATGCTCAAATGTCAAAGTACGTGAATTTTTATAAAATTAGTAGCTTAGTCAATTCAACCAATATTTTATCACATTATCAATTTCTTCAGTTTCATCTCTTTCACCTCAACTGTATTCCTATCTCCTAGTTTTCTCGGTATTTTTGTCAGCAACACTCACATTTAACATCAAACGAACAACCTGTTGCAACATATTCTCGAATGATTTTATAAGAATGTACAATTGAAATTCGTATTTCATATTGATTCAATTTATTCATACAATGTCGTGAAACTATTATTGAGGTAAAAATCATGTAAATATTTTGTAGATCAGTTGAAACAGCGTTTCTATTAGCTACACCAGTGAATAAATTCGATTTACCTCATTAACGACAAATTCCAACATTCCATTCCCTCTCCTTCCTTCTTGAGGGTAATATAGAATCTTCACAAGTATAGAAAAGGAAGTTCCAGATTCACCATTCTCTATATAATTAACACGAACAAGGTGTCTTATCCTTTTTGTTTATGTAAATTACCCTGTGAACGAAGACAAATGTACCTTTAAGGAGAATCAATTCAATTCAATTCAATTCAATTCAATTACAATTGCTTCATTTGAATTCCTCCCCTTCTGACCTCTCAGAACTTCTGTTGAAGGAATGACAGTTTGACATTTCTAAATATTTCAAAGGACGAAAGGAATAACATCTTGGAAAAATATATTTTTCACTTTGAATTGTCCACACTCATGAATCTTTTATTGGTACAGAAAGTTCCTTTTTACTTCAAAGAACATTAAAAAAATTGTGTCGATGTTGTATTTATAAGCTGCCATAAAGTCACGCCATATTTTTCTGCAAGACAGTAACTAAACGTTGGTCATACACGACACTACCTCTAACTAGGTACCTACAGGGAATTTGAAATCAGCTTTTCAGAAGCAGACATTTGACTTGGACATTACGAGTATGTTTCTTTTTCCCAATTCAGAATGTCTCCATGTTCACTTGTAGAGATTCGTTTACGATTAAATTCTTATTTGTCAATACTTCGAGACTTATCCCCATCCCTGTTAAGGGTAAGATACCCCTACCTAGTCGTATGCACTGAAACCAGACAAGTGTCTATGGCCGATTAATCCGGAAAAAAGAAAAGCTCTAGATGATGGCGATTGTTTATTATTGCACAGAAACACATACAGTAGTTAGACATGTGTAGATAAGGAAAACTTAATGCTTTTCTTGGGTCTTCCTTCTACTTGTTTTTACTGCATTCTTCTCCTTCTTCTTCTTCACTATCTGTTTTTTCAATACTCGACGTTTTCTAGAGCTATTAGACACTAAACCACATCATTTTGTATTTATTTTCACTTAATCCATTTCTTTCTCGATATTTGATTTAATTCGTATTGAATTACAAGTAATTACACTTCAGTTGGTGGTTTATTCTTATTTTGACTTTTTCATTTTTGCACTTGAAACAGTCACTGTCACCCACATGACTTTATTTTACCATGTGCCAAATCCCAGTTGAAATATGGTTGATTTAACAAATTCGTATCATGTCAATTTACATTTAGGTACAGATCATATAATTGAGTCAATAATTCCAACTGTCCTTTGTCCTGTGAGAGATATACGAATCCTTTTCCTTTCCCTTTTCCAAACGCCTTTCTTAACTTTTGAAGAAATTGAATGTGTGAAATTAGAAATACATTAAAGACTAAGCTTTTTATCTTGATGGAAAATTCTTCTACTTCTTTTGATCTATTAGTCAACAACACATGCAAATTTCCTTGACTCCAATGAACTCGTCAACATTGACTCCGATGCACCTACGGAAAGCTAAATTGATGTTCTTTTGGGTCAGGTACCCAAGTTCAGCAGTGCTGAAAATGTACTTCCCGGATATAAAGTTCAACAAGAATAATACAGCGCAATTAGTAAAATGGTTCTCCAATTTTAGGTAAGTCATCACATATAAATTTTTAAGTTTTTCATAATTTAAAAAAAAAAACTCAAAAGCGACAACCAGTGTTTCATAAAAATTAAATTATATTTAAACACAATAAACAAAAAGCTTTGGTACCTAATCACCAAAAAAGGAGTGTATAGCTTCATGTGTTACAATGTGTCTGTATAAAACAATTTTTTTTAATAAATGTTGTTTTATATTTACTGAAACAAATGAATGTTTCACATGAAGGTAAAATTAAAAAAAAAACGTTAGCTTGATTTTTATCAACAAGTTTCCATCTCCATTGCTTAAAAAAATTAGTACATTCTGACATATGTTGCGTGCTAGCCAAACAACCCTAGAGTGCAATCAATACAGGGGTAGGTGGCTGGATAATCGTAGTAATCGGTACTGGTTTCCTTCGAAGGCGTTACTACAGGAAATAAGCTCTTTCCGCAGCACATGACTATTACGTCCGGAATTCACTTATCGTTACATTAAACATTAAGTGTGAATTATAGATAAACACACAAACACATACAAATGCGGAGTTTGTCCTTGTTGCTTGCAATTTAGTATGTCGCTTCTAGTATGATTTAGTACCTACTATTTGAGGCTATATGTTCTGCATAAGGAAGTCTTCTAGGTGGGTCAGCGGTCGTATGCAAGTTGTCTATTCTTAAACTTAATTAGTCTCAGTGGTGTTAGTTGATTTGACTAATTACCCATTAAGGTTTTGGTAATGGTCATTATTTGAAAAGAATAATGACACTTTCTTATATTTAATAATTCAATTATGATAAATTATAGTCATTTTTTGTTAGTTAGTTACTTTGTCGTTTATTTTAACAAATTATTTTTTCTGATATTCAAAAATAGACCATCGTGCGAACTTCAATTTGTCATTTTTGTGTCTTTGAATGATACTTAAAGATTACGAACATTTTAAAATTTACATAATCACAACCTATTCTTTATGCGTGAGAAATTCAGGAAGTTTCATACCATATTCCCCTAACCGTAATAAATTACTGAAGATTCAAGTTATTGCATAAGATGCAAGTCATCATTGCACATCTTCTCAGATTCTAGATTGCTCTCCGTCAGTCATATCCAACGGTTATTTCTTGAATTTCCTTCCAAGTCCACAATAAAACATTCAGGAACACCCTTGGGTTTCCATACTACGTGAGAAGAAAAGAAGTTGCAAGAGTCAATAAGAAATCAAAGTCGTTGAAGTTCTCGTATTGTAAGATGCATGAAGAGAAAAGGGATGTTTCTAAGAAACTAAGGGATGTGGTCGCAAGAAAGTCTTAGACTTTAAGACGTTTCGTCGTTAAATTGTTCCCTTTAACGTCTTATGAGAAAATTTTCTATTTTGCCAGTCTTACCCTCGTGCCTATTGTTTGACTTGTTTTTGGACATACATACCTACCCATATAAAATTCAATCAGGGTTTCATTCATAATCCGGCTTTGGGTAAAGGTCTGAAAAAATTTTTACTTTCAGCTGTTAATCCTTGACGAAAAAATCAAACAAAAGATTCAGTTTTGGCGGGAAAAATCTAGAAACATTACGCAGAGAATTATCCTTCGGAAATGTTTTGGGATATCTTTCATGTTTTAGATTTTCTTATCGCTCCGGATATTTTATCCGATTTGCACATTACTTTGTCTCATGGTAAAATCTTGAATATTTAAAATATACCTAAAGGATGAAAATGTCCATTACAGAGTTTGGTAAAGGAGTAGGTACCTACCTGAGTGCAGGTACAATTCATTTTGCCAATAATTTTCTCTCATTTGAATGGCTCCGTATGTTTCTTAAACGAATTAAACAATTTTTTCAGTATCTAAGCATTTATAAAAATCAGTTTTATCTAATTGCAAGTTACTAAGGACATACGTAGGCACTCCTCAAGTGAACACTGTGTACCCTCAACGAACTCCACTAGTCACTTCAAATAGCTCTCAGCTCGAAGCAATTTTAATTGTTTTGTTAAACAACTTCAGAGTAATGCCGACATGTGAACTTTAAAAAAAATCTAAATAAATAAATAAAGAAAACCTTCTCCATTCAAAATGAAGCTATGAGTTTCTAGTTGACTCGTTTAGCAAGTGTGGTTAAGGTGTCAAGCAGGATGGCTTATTAAGAAATAGTCTAAGCATAAACAATGGTTAAATAAATTAGAAAAGCAGCTTTTGAAAAGTGCAATTTTGCACTTTGAACGTGGTTGTATTTACACCTTTGCACACAGAAATTCTTTTTTTTACCACCTGCTCAATTCATCTTTTGTAAGGACCTCCTGGTTATTTTATTTTCTTCCTTCATTTTTTCCTCCTCTTTGTCACATACGCTACTTTAACGACAATCCTTCGTGGTCTTGTAGTAGGTACAGTACGTCCGTCTTTTAAGTGTAAGTGGCTTATGAAATATAGGTACAACTTAAAAAAAATTTACAAGGATATAAATGCAAATAAATCACATATGTGCATATATGTGGTGTTGTTCGCTATATTTCTCACCTCCTCAGAAATTTTATAGGATGCCGGCTTAAGTGAGAAATTCTTTTTCTCTGCGTATAAAACGTGCGAATTTTTTCTCCATTTTTGTTTAAATTCATAAGAGGTTCCAGCTTCATAACCACATATGCCCACATTAGCATATTCACTCTCTATTAGGGTGCTTCAATATTTTATAAATACAGGTGCTGATGTGGAAGGTGAATTTGTAAAAGTAACGCCGAGTATTTTGTCTCTAATTAGCGCAAATGCCTTGATTAAACATTATTTAGTTCCGTTTAGCGCGCTTTGATACAGAACCCTTGGCAATTGTTTAGCCAGTTTTGTTGTGTCAACGTGAAATTTTTCTTCCAATGCAATGTAGTAGTAGGTACGTGGTACACATAATGTGTTTTCTTTCAACCTTGCTTTCCTCATTTCTTCTATACTTTTATCTGAAATTTTTCAACTTACCATCCATATCACGTACTGCTATAATAACAATACAACTTAATTCGAAAGTTAACTGAGCTTTTATAGTGCCAGTACCATCACTCACCGCGAGCTGGGCTGTTGCATGTCCGCATATGAACGTTTAATGTTAAGTTTAATAGATCCTGTAATTCTATTCCTCTACAAAACAAAATACTCTCACAAACATATTTGAATAATACAAAATGCATTCTCAGATTCTACACATTCTTACAATACAATAAATTTTCATACGTGTATAGGGTCCTGAATCATGCATGACTTATGGGGAAGGAAACGAATCTGTTTTCAAGGCATTTTCGAACGGAAATCGCTGGATAAAATTCAAAAGGATAATTCTTTCAAAATACTCCGTTTATGCTGCTTCTATTTTACAATTATACCAATATCGTTTTTTAAATTTATTTTGAATGCTTTTGCTCTTTTTTTGTTTTTAATGTCATCCTTTGGTTTTAAGCAACACAGTTCCTAATGTATTTATATTTCTATAATTTTCTCTGTAAAATCATTCAAAGTATCTTAAATATCTGCAGTATGTTGGTACCTACATACCATATATAAGAACTGGTTCTAAATAACAAAAATTTACACTTTCATTAATTATTGATTGATTGATTTTCTTATAGAAATTATTTCTTTTGCTCTACACTCTGCGGTTAAATATGTTCACAAATTCAAATTCACAAAACATAAAATTTAAATTCAGGTACCTGTATAATAGTTGAGTGACAAGCTGTTAGCGTTATTATTATACATATTTACAAAATTTTCAAAATCTCAATAACCTAACACAGATTATTCCCGCAAATTTCATTCGTATGATCGTGTGACACTGATTCGTATGATCGTGTGACACAGTTTCACTGGTATCCGAATAAGTTGAATTGCATACATTCGGGCGTTCTATTTCTAAATATTTTGAAACCTGAAGGCAAGTACAGTCATGGCGAAAACCGATTATTCGATTGCTGAAATTTCAAAAACTGGTATAAGTTGTAACTGTTATTGAAGTAGGTAATTAAATTGAATAGTTCTTTCCAAAATTCGCAAAACCCTATTTCAATCTCAACATAGATTTCAGTAGCAATAGATTTCAATTCTTGTAGTTTTCACGGGGAGATTTCAAACATAACCGCTCAGAAACATGAAATCAAAGAGGAAAAATTTGATGATTTAGAATGTTGCCTCGTATACACTCCCGCAAACAAAAGAAAACTACTACAAGGAACAAAAGTTACAAAATTATGGATACATTACAAGGATAGAAAAAGTCCTTTTTCGTACGAGAAAAAATCCTTTTAACGGAGAAAGTTTCTTAAACAAACTACTTGTCTTTCATAATTCGAGAATTTTAACACCCATTATCGTGGCATAATGAATAATTTTCTAGTAGGATAGGTCACGTTTATTATTCTATTTTGTTCTTTGCTTGTTTTTTCTTTTGCAAATATGCATGTTTTTCTCTTATACTACATCTTGTTCTTTTTAGTATCCTTCAAACTAGTCTTTTTCACTTCACTTAAGTTGAGTGCTCAGTTTAGTGCTAAAACATCTACTATAAAGGCGAAAATAAGAGCACTTTTCACGCTTTTCATTTTCTATGTTTTTCCAACATGAAAATGATCGTCACACGGAGAACACTTTAATGCCACGTGTTGAAGGAAGCAAACATTAAGAGTCGTCATATAAAATTGTTATACACAATACATGGCGAGGAGAAGTGATGTATAAGAATATAAAAATCACATGCATGATGAACATACCTATATGAGTGTACCTACATCTTAGAGTGATAGCAATCAAATTCTTAGCATAATGTACCCTGAACCGCATACTCCAATGAAAGTAGTTCTCAACTTTGAATCCTTTACACATAAGTATACAAGTATGCTTGCATACAACATGGTGCTTGCTACCTACAACTTGTTTTCTTGTACTTGCATCAATATACAACTGACACAGAAAAACCGTTTTGAATATCTTTACTCTGTTAAAAAGTGACAGTACATCATAACTATATCCTTATAGTCTTCTTTTTGTGCATTTTTCCTCATAACAACGTTTCACATCATTATCACCCAAGTGAAAGGAGGTACCGAAAGAAGGTGCTATTTTGCCAGATATGGCGAAACAAGGAGAAAGTGGTATTGTGGTGGTGTTTAAGGACACCCATATGTGAGAACCAACGACGTTCATTTCTATCATATCCACATATCGTAGCACATTAAACTGTAGATATCCTTGTGCGAGGATAACAGCTCGTAAAAATTTAGCATAGAATAAAGAAAGAACGTCGACGAGCTACGGAAGGTTGAAATGGTTGGCAAAAATAAGAGGACTATAGAATGAAAAACAAAAAAAAGCACTGGGAGAAAATCTGACATAAAGGAACTATTTAAGAAAACAAATATTTAACTCGGGCATTGTTATGTGCAATAATGGTGCTTCATATGGGG
The DNA here is from genome assembly GCA_963971475.1 of Chrysops caecutiens. NCBI lineage: Eukaryota > Metazoa > Arthropoda > Insecta > Diptera > Tabanidae > Chrysops > Chrysops caecutiens. The sequence goes on along the minus strand of OZ020570.1, from coordinate 24,191,593 downwards.
TAAAGAGGACTCAAAGGATGTTTAATTTTGTATTTTATTTCTTTATTGGATCAATAACGTAATTAATGTGACTTTGAGCATTTTTAATAAAGAATTTTCAATGGATTCCTCTTTTTGCAACGCGTTTTTCGTCATATATGTATACTATTTTACCTGAAGACTAACAATAACATTATGCACATTAGCACTGTTCATATAAAATTTGAAAATATCCTGGTTCACCACACTTCCTAAAGGTTTTTTGGTTTAGAACTAGGTACACGATAGGAAATCATATTTAACGCATAGATAATCTCTTTTCCGAACAACGTTTCACTGCTAACATAATCATGTCGAATATGTTCCTGTCAAAAGATTTTAACTCTTGTCTTCTTTATATTTTAAAATTATTTTATTCTTCTCATAATGGCTGATTGAAACAGTTCAAGTTGAATCTATGTTGTAGTTTCTATTAATTCTCTTATTGTTTCTATCTCAGGGATCTTACCAAGTCAGCTATCATTGGAAAATCAGTTTTAATCCAGTCATTAATAAGGAATTACATGTATACAATAAAAAAATCTTCTCAAAGTTCTATAGATGCTCTATGGGATCTGTACTAATATGAGAATACAACATGAAATATGAAACCTTTGAAATGAACCAAATCGCATACGGCATCTAATAGTATAAGTACATATTGGAATGCAGTCCTTTTCCATCCCTTGATGTAACAAATCCCAATAAAGGATACACTTCATACTTACTTTGGCAATAAAAAGGAAGGTGTTAACGTTCTAACTTTATGTTGATATTGTATATCCACTGAAAAGATATTGTATACACCCTAGAAAAATCCACAACGTGAGCAATGCTGCTAATTAAAATGCACTTCTTGGATTATATTGTTTATATCCTTTGACTTGCATGCATCAAGTGCAATAATGAAAAAAATAAAAGCTACAAATACCACATATAATCATACGAGATATATACCGTAGTACTCATACCAGTATATTTGTGCACATGTACATATTTTTCAAAGTGTTACTCTTTTCATTTTCAAGAAATTCAATTACATCGTTAGTTGATAACAACGATTACACAAGGAGGCTTACAATAACTAAGTGAAATACCTTATATAGCATAGATATAAAAGGCTTAAAAAGATTTCATTTCGAAAATGATATGCTTGCCCAAGTGAATCAAAATTAAGAGGTGTATCCGATTTTTCCAGCCAATCATAAAAAAAAAAAACTAGAAATAGGAAAAATGTAAAGAATGCATATTATAAGTGAAAAATGACTTCATACTTACTTAGTGAATTTGATTAATGAAAAACCTTTTTAAAAATGCATCCACCTGTTCCATACGTGAATGTGCTTAAGCAAACGATTCTAAAACCACACATGAAACTCTTGTAGTGTAGTACTCCTGGCTTTTGTATGACTTTGTTATAGAAAAAGGATTCTCATACTTCACGACAATTTCTACTGAGCCTTTCGTAAATCTACATAACTAGCTCGAGATCCTTCTCCATAACATTCGTGAACATTTCAAATATCTAAATGTATCAAGTAAGCTAATCACTTAATAATGAAAATATCCTGTGGTATCATATGATGATTATTGTCAAGGACATGAAGAGAATACGCTTCGTCTCCTGTCTATGGGATCTAGGTTGACTGGGTGCTATTCCTAGCTCTTACAGGTGGGAAAAGTGCCAATTAAAACTGTTCTGAAGAATAATATGAAGCAGCACATACTTTTGTTGCTTTTATATTCTCAATTCAAACACATTTTTTTCTGCTTATCTACCTTCTTTTCATGCTTTCTCATAAATGACACAGTATGACATTTAGGTATTCCAAAGATACCATCAAATATGTATCGTAAAGGCTCCATAAGTATATTACAAATTTTTTTTTTGTGTAATGTTAATATGGCTTCAAGTCGGGAGCTTTTTCTGAGGATAATAAACCATTTGAGACGTGAATAAAAAATAAGCAATGCAAATAGAAGTTAGAAGAATGGATTATATTAATTCTCTCAACTGTAAAATAAACTTCTTTGAAACAAAAACCTGTTAGATATATAAACTACCTATAGTGCTTAAATTAGAGCTATTTTACGAATTTATATAATATGAGTTACTAACGAAAGCTTCAACTAATTTTAATAACTGATGATACCACAATTAATAAACAACGAGATGTTGAAACTGAACAAAGTGTACAATTAGTTAATTATTATCAAGAGTGTACAGTATGAATCTTAGAATTTATCCATAATTAAAATATGTCAGGATATTACAATTAATGTAATCCCTCTGGTATGTAATTCTGAAGGTTTCATTTATAGAAAATCATTAAATATATCCAAGTAGCGGTAATTAGAAAAATATCGTAGCAGAAAATTGCGCGAAACATCAGCAAAACAAAATATTTCATATTTGAATGATTTTGAACACTTAAAAAAGCCCAAGTGTCTTCATATATCTTCATGTTAAATGTAGATATACATACTGTGACGAAAACGATTAAAACATATTTATAAGAGAATATTTTTTAACTCCTCAAGCGACATTTTAGCAGCTCATTTTAATAAGCCCCATTTATCAAGAAAAACATGTCACTCCGCATAAAAAACACCATCTGCCTTGTTAGAATTATGCCAGCTTTATTCAGAATATATACTTGTGAGACCTTTCAGCATGGAATACCTTAAAATAAAAAAAACATGAGACTCAAGTGAACAAGCATAAGTTTTCGACTATACAAATAGTACTTATATTCAATATACCTATATGTACATATACAACAGAATAATATCGCTAAGGATTTGATAGGATAGAACGTGTTTTTGTGTAACATTCCCTAAGGCATATTTAGTTCAACTCCGTTTTACATTTTTTCCGGGAACCAATCTTACAAATTACTCAAACAAAAAAAAGAGTTTTTATTATTAGTATAGCTACATGGCGAAGAAGATATAAAAGTCTGTTCAAAAAATATGAAAGAAATAATATCCAACGATCGAGCTTTCAACGACAACAGCTTGGAATAGCAATAACGGATAGTAGGACATGCTCAACATCTGCACTATCATATGTGAAAAGCAACTTCCGAGAAAATGTAATACAATGATGATTATACTATATATCATATCAACAACAGTGTCTAGTTTTTTTATTTCTAAAACTGATATAAGGCTAGCAAACAGGACTATCAGAAGAGCGAAGGATAAGTCGCTATCGCAACTCGCAAGCTTCCTATCAATTTATATATGTACGTGTGTCAACATGCTAGGAATGTACAAACAGGATATGGCAGGATTTCTGATGTTTCCTATAATTTACACTTTTTTCTTATGACATGCATGAGAGAAACTCACTTGTTCGAATTGCATAAGCCTAACTGAACAATCGTTCACACAAACGCTTATATTTGCGCGATTATTATGTGCAAATATACAAAGGAGTCTTCTCAGCAATTGTAAAGAAAATTGCCGAGTTGAACATTTAATCAGAAATGTCATATCCATATGCATTCGTGCATGCCCTGTTATATTGTATGCATTCTTTAGATACGACATTATAGCAGCCTCAATTTTATCTCAACGTAATGTCATTTTTTTCTGTATATCCTTGCGGATTCAGGACTTTTTCTTTTTTCTTTTTTCTTTTTACACCCTTCAAACATTATGCTGCTCATCTTCAAACTCCGAACACATTTCTTTTTTGAATCATTTTCCATTTGGTTTCATTTGGAGAAGGCTCGTTACACTCAAATTAAGGGAAGTTATCTTATTTTCACTTCAACATTCCAAAGGGATAGGTATATTAGAACTGACATTAAAAATTTTTTTTTATTTCTTCTATTTTTCCATTAGATCACAAATGATTAAAAGCTCATTACTTATTTGTTACGCATACAAGACAAACTCCTTTATTATTAGCCTCAAAGTGGTTGCAGCGGCATAAAAACAGTCACAAGAGAATGCAGTTAAATAAACAAAACCAAATACATCTAGTTCTGTGAAAAGTTCTTCATTCTGTTCTGATGGATCTTGAAATATTGATAGCTTCCCAAAAATGTAACTATTAAAATTTTCATTTCTTTATCATTAAAGAAATGTTGCACTACATACATATAATATCTATAATAAGAACTGGTCTGAAAGTAATGCAAAAGCATCAACTGAAAAAATGCATGCAAACCGTCTGTTATTATAATTACCATTTACACCTTTTGGATAATATATTACAATGGAAAAAAAAACTGGCAACATATTAACATAACTTTAACATTAAATTTTTCAGAGAATTCTATTACATACAAATGGAAAAATATGCACGGCAGGCTGTTAGTGAAGGTGTTAAAAGTGCTGATGACTTACATGTTAGCGGCGACAGTGAACTATATCGGGTTCTAAATCTACATTACAATCGGAATAATCACATAGAGGTATGCAGAGATCAGGTGCGACCTAATAATGTAGTTTTATGAATGAGAGTACTTAATTGATTTCATACTCGTATAAAGCATCATTTCATTCATGAAACTTCTATAAAAAAAATTTTATATTTTAAGAGTCCAATTGGAAACGAAATGAATTTTCAGAAAAACCAGTACCTATTCAAAAGTTTAATTTATCACTTTCCTTACATTTTCAATCATTTATGATTTTATAACCAGAAACAATTTTGCCGTATATTACCCAATAAATTGAATATATTAAGATAAATAAATAAAATTTAACGATAAAAAACCGTCTAGCCTTATTCCGTTTATCGAGCTCATTGGAAAATTGTGCAGTTATTTAAATTAAATTTTATCCACTTTGTATAAAAGTGGTGATATTTTAAAAGTTCGCCTTTTAACATGTCTTTACCGTAACAAAAAAAAATCAAAATCCCAAATTATATTCAACCTGTTTGCTTTTGAAATTCACGCAAACTTTTTTAGTAGATACACCTCATTTCCATCCCCAAGCATTTATTATGAGAAATTTTATTTCACGCATATGCAAAAACGTGGGCATACAGCTATTCAAGAGCGATGCAACAAGTTATTAGGTGATGGCAATACGTTTCATTTATACACATATAAAATACTGTCTTCATTGTATAATTCTTCTCCGTAATTAATCAATATGAGTTCATTATATGGACTCAAGATTCAAGATTCATGTTTCTTATATTTGCGACGAAAAACATATTAAGATAAAACACAAAATATATAAATAGTATTGTAAATATATATGGTTTTCTTTATGTTTCTAGGTTCCGCCAAACTTCAGATTTGTTGTCGAACAAACATTACGTGAGTTTTTCCGTGCTATACAAAGTGGGAAAGATACAGAACAATCATGGAAAAAATCCATATATAAAATAATATCGCGATTAGATGATCCTGTACCGGAATATTTCAAATCACCGAACTTTTTAGAGCAACTGGAATAAGATGATTATGTATATCAAGAAGAATGGGAAAACGTGGAATTCATGTTTAAAATAATAAAAAGAAAAAACAACAAAAAAAAAAACAAAAAATTTAATCTATGTGAACAAAATTTTAAATGATTTAGGAAAGAAAAATTTAAAATATAAAAATATAAATAATAAATGTTAATGAAAGTAAAATTAAATCGTTAAAAATTAAATTTAAAAATTAATAACAACATTTGTGGTTCCTATAATGTAGTGTGCTTACGTCCAAAGAAGCGACTGCAATTATCGACGATATACTCGCGTTTAGGCCTTCATTTCAAAAATTATAAAAAAAAAAATTTAAAAGAAAATTTAATACAAAATTCATATTTGCAAAAAGAAAGTGATTATGAAAAATACGGTAAAATATTTGTAATTCATCAACACAAAAACTGCGGATTAAAAACAAACAGGAAGCATATATTTTTAAAACGTAACGAAACACTTATGCAATAGGATCATCGCAAACCGCGGCAGGATATAACACACAAACACCATTTTTATTTAAAACAAAAGGAGATCAACTTATGAGTTGTCATTAAATACCAAAGCAATTATGGTGGAAGATAAGGATACCCACAAACCAAAGATTCATAGCTTAACTAAAGGACTACAACAAGGATCATGTCAAGTGTAAACTGTATTGCAGGTGGTTTTTAAATAGCAACAAAAATATTTAAACCACATTATTTTCTAGTAAAAAAAAAACAAAAACAAAACTAAATGAGACGCAGTAGCGATATAAATTTTCTTACTTTTAAGTGGTAAATGTAAAAATACGTACATTATATTTATGACAGGAAATTGTCTAGGAATGTTATTTTCAAAATTTGTTACAGACAAGTATTTGAATGTGAAAAGAAAACATATGAAAATAATGAACTTTACAAAAAAATATATAAAAATAAATAAATTTAAACGTGTATAGTTAGAACCAAACATTTAAAATGGTCAAGTTGGAAAAATCCTTTTTAGAATATCAACAAAAAAATATGAAATAGTAAACAATTTTATTTAGTTTACGTCAAGACATACATTTATCGATCCCAAAGTGGCAAAGAAGCTTATCTTAACAAAACGATCTATAATAAATGTACTGTAATATAAAATTTGTTAATTACATATTAGAAAAATAGGAAAACTAAGATATAATGTAATTTTTAAGAAAAGAAAATTCGTTACGAAAAGGTCTCATCCATATTAATGGTCCCTAACATTTGGGATACTTTCTATGGTGTGAAGAACTTCGAAAGATATATGGAAAAATTTTATTAGAAAAAGCAATTATGGTTAAACTTTTCAAACTAAAATGAAATATTTGTGAATTTATCTTAATTTTGAAATGAAAATTATTCTTAATTCTTAATTCTTAATCTGAACTTCATGATTATGATCTTCACAATTATCTTTTATTATATGAAAAATCATACACATAAGTTACATTAATTATAACTTTATCCATTTCGTGTAAATAAAATTTTAAAGATTTGCACGAAATTTTATGGAAATTAAAAACTAAATTATATCGTATTTGCTTTTTCTCAATCCAAATTAAAAGAATGGCAACCTTGACAAATCTTAAGTTTAAAACCAACAGTTCAAAAGTAATGCTTGTATTTTGTAAATAAACAACTACTACCAAACAAACTGGAAAGCAAAGAAAAATTCAAATTTCTGTGGAAAAGAAATAACATCCAACTATATCATTCCTTAATCAGACGGTATTAAACCTAAATGTATATTATTATTATTACTATGCTAAGAAGTTTGGTAATATAGCAAGACAATGTATAAAGTTTAACCTCTGGAGTCAGATTAATTTAAAAATATATTCGGTAGTTAACAAATAAAAATATAAATTTGCAGTTAAATACCAAAAACATATAAGGCAAAGATAGTTAGTTCGATTTGCATTTGTATTATTTGAAATAATATGAATTCATAAAATTTTATGACAAATTTTCCATAAATAATTATTTCTTATGTTAAAATACTTTTACTTCGTTATTTTCTATATATATAATTTTCTTAAATACCACAATCACTTATTCTATTTTGTATATAATTTTATTTATATTTAATTTAATTCACTTGAACCAAAGGTCAAAAATCACTGAATTTACTAGTCTCTTCTTTACAGAAATCAGAAAGGACTGCAAGATATCCGACACATATTTTCCATTGTGTTTTTATTTTTCAAATTAAATATGTTAACTCAAAAATATAAACGCAATGAAAAACAATAATCGCTTCTTCACAAACATATATTTTGTTTAAGCACCAATTCTCGGATATCTTCAATTCCTGAATGTAAATTATTATGAATTTAGTATAATTTTTAATTAAGTTTTTATTATTTAAATAATGAAATATAGTAAAAATAATTTTATTTTATTTTTTAAAAACAAAATTATATATACCTATATATGTCCTTATAATTTGATTATATATTTGAATCAATATATTCTTTGAATAATGAAAATTTTCATTTGTGTTTTTTTCATTTATCTCAAAATTTGTTTATTTTCTCAATTTTAGAATAGACAAAAAAACGTAATTAAAATTCAATTGGAAAATAATTAAAATATTACCTTTAGCAAGTACTACATCTTTTAGGCAAATTTTCGGAAAACATTAATATATACCTATAGTAATGATTTTCAACTTTTTGGATTATGTGATATTATTGTATTATTAAATTCAACAATGAAAAATTCTAATCTGTATTGAATTCCAAATAATTGGCAATAAAATTTCAAAATTTTCAACAGTAAAGTGTTGGAGTTCAATTTATGATCGTGTGTAGTGGAAACAGCAACTTATCTTCTATACACCTTGCATAATTTGTCTCACAGTCAAAGAATTATCAAAACATGAGGGCAGAAAACGCAGACATTTTCATAAACCGGAACATGATTTATGTATATGCGATATGTCTTATAAATTCAAAAATCATATCGTATTGTCTCATATCGAAAAATTCAATGTTACCTTCCCGTAATATTAAAATTTATGATAGAGATGTGTATATATGATACATATCTTGAAAATAGTTACTTACTTCCGTAGAAATTGTTACTGCTTCTATAGACTATCTCACAAAATGCGACATTAGCATGTGTAGACTGTTCAGTTCAAGTCACAACATTAATTATTCAAGGATCAGTAAAGAATCTAACACTTTCATGCTTTCAATTTCCTCTGAGAAAATAACGTCATTTCATATAAAATAAAGATTTATGTTATAATAAAACGTCTGCGTACTGTGACCTCCGTGGTAAGGATGTTGACTCCAAGCGTGCAAGGATCATGAAGATGTTACTATTTTCACAAGGCACGAGAAGATCCCTTTCATATAAATTTTGTTTTCATTTTATAATATATTTTTCCAAAATTTTTTGTACTTTTCCAAAAACTCCATGTGGTGAACTACTGAATACGAAATGGTTTCCTGTGAATTTATATTGTTTGGTAAAAACAAAAATCTGAACATAAAAATTGCTCACATTTTCCATACCTTTACCTTTTAGAATGCTTCAAGCAAGCAGAGCTTTTTGCAAAATTTTCATGGTAAGTTTATTGACGAATTGTTAATGGCTACAGGCGAAAATTTTTTAACATTATTATGCAGAAAGAAAATCTTTGTTTATTTGATAAATCTTGAACAATTACCTTCGGAGCCTTCCTCTGAAGCCAACATGCAAAACAAAAGAGTAATAATAATAATAATTTTAATTATGATTCCCGAAAATTTATCAAAACTATTTGATAACATAAGAAGACATTCTTGAATAAATTGTAGAAAGTCATTGTCTATTTATAATCAAAATGATCAGTGTAAAATAATAAACTTTTAATTATAATACTATAAGAGGTGTATAATACAGAAGGATTCTTTTGCAGTTTTATACATTTTTCATCCGTATTTGGCTAATTATGAAGATGATAAATGTTTGAAACTAGTCAATGCTAGATATCTTATTTTGAGCGTTATTTGAAGATAATTAAACGCTTTTATAATTGTAAATTAATAAAAATGGTAAATTTTAAAATAGAAATAAAATATCATGCCTTCAAAATTAATCGACAATGTAACTGAATTTGTGATACTGAAAATAGATTAAATTTGAGTTGTTTGCATCATAGTAAGCCATTAGAATTTTGAAAATTCAAATATAATTTCTTACTATGTAGTGAATAACTTGAAAAATCTTGAACATTATAACCAAATTTTTGGAATAAGTAAATGGTTATACAAAATTTAAAAATAACAGAAATGTTTGGTGAACCTTTAGGCATAAAAAAATAATTTCATAATTCAATTGTATATTTTAATAACTTCTTTGTGAGTGCATGAATCAAATGCAGAGCTGTATTTATAATAAAATTCGAAAAGTTTTGGTATTTCTTAGGTAAATTTTTCGATTGAAAGTTTTTAGGTAAAATTTGTAACGGTTTGTTTAAATTTAAAAATTTGTTAGAAAGAAAAAAATGTTTTATTATAAAAAAAAGTTGTTAAAATTCAATTATCACTCGATCTATGTTTGAATTTATTTAAAAATTTGGCTCTGTATTTTGATGTTTTCAATATTTAAAATAATTTAACTGCTGTTTAATTTACATATGTTTCGTATTTGTATTTGGATAAATCTAATTTAAGTGAAAAACAAACTCTAGCGTAGCATTTAAACTATTTTTTGTTAAATGTTTTATGGTAAAATTTTATAGGCCGATGTTTTCATAAATCAAATTTTTTATGAACCTCAAACGTTTAGGTAATAAAAATACAATAATTGTTTGTAACACATAACGACTTTGATTCCAAATTGATGGCAATAGAATAATAAATGATCTTTGTTATGTTCGTGATACGAGAAAACATCATGCTTGATTTTAACAATAAAATGTAAAAGTATGAATATTTATGTAATATAATATATTATCCAACAGTATTCACCTCTGTATATGTAAATTATTATTTAAGAAAATTCCATGCGTCTGTATGTAAGTAGGTGGCTAGAAAAATCATTAATATCTTTGATTGTATAAAATGCTTTCGCTCAAAATTGATTAAAAAAAATATTTAAAAACATCAAAGCTGTTAATATCTGCTTATATAGTTATTCCAAAATTAGTCCATTTTAATTTCTATATCATATATATTCTTTATTCAAATAAATTTAAGAAAAAATTTACTTTCCGTTATTATAATCCTTCAAAACGGACAAACTAATTTTGGAATAATAACATAGAGCAGCAGACACCTAACCTCTTACAGTCAATGGAAAAAATCTTTGTTTGTAATATAAAACTTAATATTGTTTTACCGCAAGTTTCGGTATACATATTCAAAATTGATATTTGGCGAGAAGAATGTAAAATATATGAAATTCAAATGAATAATTGAAAATATTAGCTAACGATCTCAAAAGATATTTTAACTAATGTAATTTGAAATTTATTTTTTTAAATTAATATTTTCCACAACCAGCTCTTAACTTAAGATTCCATCATAAATGAAATAACACAAAATCAACGAAATAAATAATTTCAGTTAACACAAACTTAATTGGTCAAATATATTAACTATTAAAATTTACAGCGATGCAGTTTACACATAGTGGAACATCAGTTTTCAGTAAATAATACATAATAGAATTCAAAACTCATTGAAATAATCAAACCTTAAAGAACAGAGTGTATGAGGAGACATAGCGCGAATAATTCAATTGAAAGATAATTTACAATCGGTTGAACAACAAATAGGCTACTTTAACCAGATGCAACAATTAACTTAACAGAAACTATATAGAACTATGCAATAGAACCAGATGGACACAAAACCTAAATAGAATCAAATACGCATAAAGAATGTAACTAATTTTTAATGCTACCACATTCAAACAAAAGCAAAATAAAATGGAATTAAACAAACCACAGAGTGGGAAAAGATATTCTTTATGTTATAAAAGTACCACACACCATAATTAAAAACAATAAGATTATACTACAATATATATCTAAAGCAATCAAAAATTTTGGATGGAAATATGGGGATGACAGAGATACATTTAGCAAATTATGATTTATTCTAAAGTAACGTATACGTTGTATACTTGAGATGAGACGTTAGTGTGGAAGTTTTCCATTTATAAATGTCGAGTTGTATGATATATTTAAAAATATATTAAGTGAAAGTCATTCCGTATATAATCATATAAACACTATTCGTAACTATGTACAGAAATGTTGCTATTAAAATGGTAACAAATGACATTTGTAGCGAAAGAAATCATGGAACTGAACATACAAAATAAAACAATTTCCTGTTTAACAGCATATGGAATGGAAGAGAGTATATGATATATGTATATCATCTAAACACACAAAACGTTAAGTGGAAGGTTATAACATCTTAATAATTTGTATATGAATCATGACACAGTCATTTGGTAATCGTGTTTAGATTCAAAAATTCTTACATGTCAAAAATATAATACTTAGTATGCTAATTCACTTTGAATCATAAATATTTAGCAAATGAAAATTTAAAAATAAATATAGATTGTTAAGTTAGATGTAAACATCCTTAGTTTATTAAACGTCTGATCACAAAATCAACTAAAATCAAAATATGTTGACGCATTTTATGAAGCAAAAATAAAATTAAAAATTCGCAATGAATAAACTATGTTTGTGTTAATGGCTTAAAGTTTTTATTCTTCATTACATCACAACATTTCTTGATAATTTTATTGATTTATCATAATTATTTTATAATAATTATATATATCTCAATTTTAATATAACTCAGAAATTTATTTGCAATAGCATAAAACTACGTTCGTGCATTCATGTTTAAATATTATGAATAATACGATCGTGGTTTCGTACTTGGTTTTAATTTAGTAAGTAATTTATATGCATTTTGAGTTCATAAACGATAGGAAATTAAACATCTTTTGTTAATAAATATAGTCAATAATAAAAAAAAATTGTTAATTGAAATTGAAACTTAGAAATATAATATCAAAACTACGAAATTTATGCGATAGTGTAGAAATTGCTCTGTTTAAATGTGAAACCAAATTTCGTGCTTCAAAATTCAAAATTTATGGGTGTATATGTACAGATATACATATGGAGAGAATGGAGATGTTTTAAAGGAAACAGTGATCATCGAATGAAAAAGAATCTTATAAAACACAAGTTGCATTCAGAAATAAATATCAAAAACATTATTATTTTGAACTGTAACAAAAATAACAACAGAATACATTTTTGAAGCAGAATTATTTTTTAACAATAATAAAGTAAAACTGCAATAGAACTAAAAGCATTCGATTTTATATCTCATATATGAATAAAATGGAATGTGATTTTTAACGACAATACGATAACAATTTTGTTTATTTCTTATTTTATCAATCAAAGATGACGCACTGCATGCAATCAGAGAGAGAGATAGAGGGTCTACAATATGAAATACATAGAAGTACGCAGTATATAATATAAACATATTTATATTACTTTTTTCGTAATTTACATCAAATTTTTATTTTAACAGTGGATAAACACACAACCATTTAATTTGCAATAGTAAGGATGTCATTTAAGGCTGGCAAACCTTAAATTTACATCCAAAAACCGGGATAATTTATAGTACAACGCCAATACCAAATATTTATAACTAACTATTTATATTTTTATACAAGATACCAAAAGTAAATAAAAAATAGTAAAATATAAAAACAAAAATAAAAAAATATACAATTTCTAAATGGTAGAAAAAATTAAATCAAATTCGAAATGAAGTAATTTTATATATATACAAAAAATTAATCAAGTGAAACTACCATAATATCAATGATGATTATCATCTGAATTTGACGATAAAAATTCGATTTAACTATCGCTATGCACAATGAGAAGAATATTCAAATCATCAATCGAATATTTAAATGCAACTCCAAAATGCAACAATTACAACAGAAAGCATTATTTGAAATCTAATCAAATCAACACAAAGTAATTGAAACGAAGACACGATCGTTAAACTTGTGGTACACACAGTGATAAAATATTATTGAGAAAATTTTAAATACACATATGTATGTACACAGAAACTGATATGTCATGTTACAAAGTTATCAGAAATTAGGCAAATTTAATTAATTTTTAATCGGCTAAGAAACTTTTAATGCAACACTGCAATCATGTGACTTATTCATTTATCAAATGTTCATGTTTGAAGTCTTAAAACAAAAAGGCGTCTCTCCGCCGACTAGCACTTACCCATTTCATAATAAACCAACACTTCATATAATGTAATAAAATAATGAAGTAAGCACGCTATATGCGAAAAGTAAAATGACACTATTACTTCGAATATTTAAGTTCCAACCACTTGGAATAAGATATAGTTATATTCTCCACTGAGTGTTCATCGCTATCACTTACATATAAGAAATGAGGATATTGAATTCCTAACCATTTTCCGAAAATTTCGAAATTTCAACAAATTCAGCAGATAGTTGCATTAAAGTTACTATGATTTTAAAAATTAAATCACACTTTTGATATGCAAAATTAAAATATACATATGTGTGTTAAAGAATCTATAAACTCATGCAGCCAAAAAATTATAACTTCCAAATGAAGTTAGAAAATTTTTAACAGAGACTGTATTAAATGTGATCAGATATTATTTATTGTAATTATTACTCTTAATTAATTATAACGTAGACTAAATGCATACACAAAAATAGTTAATAGAAAAATAAATACATTTTACATGAAAGCGGATATATATATTAAAAATGAATTGAAAATTTGATTCGGAACAATATTTGCTACATGTCGAAAATGTGTGGCATAAAATTATATTCGCAGTTATATTATTGTTCACTATTCATCTACATACATTTAATAAAAGAATACTTCGGACAAAAAAAATGTTAAATTGCAAGATTTACGAATGTGAAATTTGAAATACGAAAAACATGATTGAAAATTAAGATGAGTAGTATAAAAATTGCATAAGAACAGAAGTTTTATGAAATTAAAAATGGTTACAATAGCATATTTTTTACTAAGATGCACTTATATATATATATACAAAAAGAGAAATTATATATTATATATACTTTACAATAGTTCATCGTTCGGGCATTGTTTTTATATATATTGCCTAGGACGGTGAAATCAGGAATTATTTATTGTTATACCAGATAATTTGCAATAGTTGAATAATGTTGTTCAATAGCATTATTCAGGACCAAACCAGGGTGGGGTCTTAATATGTTGTTATATATATTTCAGTATTACATAATTATTATCTACATAAACCAAAACATTAAAAGATAAGAAATAGAAACTCTATTTATATGATATCTTTTGTCTTAATGTTTCAATCAAGTAACATGAATCAACATATTATCACCCCTAATGTTAACAATCCTTAGTTTGAATACAATTTATACACAACGGTTTCATTTCCAGTTTAAAACAGCAACAATTTTCATTTATTTACAGCGACGAAAAACCAATCAAAATCAAATTGGTATATACATACGTATGCATATATATACATATATATACAGTTATGTATATATATTCACATATATACGAACGAAAAACAAGTATATATATATATGTCTGTATGAAAAAATCCAAGCATATATATATAAACATTTGAAAAACATAATGATAAAATAAAAATTAAAAGAATAAATTGATGCCATTTTCAATAATCTCATAGACGACACACATCCGCATTAACTGCTCGTTCAAATTAATTAATTATGATTAAAGAGGGAACGTAAAAATTAATTTGATACTTGCAAACATAATACAATATAATAAGTTTAACAATAGTGCCAGAAATATTTTTATAAATTACCTACATTCAATTTGCTGAAAACGAAGTATGTAATACAAGACGACGAACGATTTAAATAATAGTCAAATTGTAATTTGATGAAAAGAAGAGGTAAATTGATTAAATATGCACGAAGATGCAATTGCATAATGTGCAAATTATTTTCAAATGCAACAACACATAATACCAACGAGAGGTTTTCCCCTAAGAAAACCATGAGAAGAAAGTCAGAAACACTAAAGGTTTGTAATTGTTATAGGAAATTGTTTGATAAATTAAAATGAGAGAAAAATGAAATTTAATTGATAAAACTGTTCAGTTTCATGTTGGAAAATTTTCGCTAACCTACGAATTTTTTTAATGTTTCATGAATACGCATAGAAATAAGAGAAGCAAGCACAGCAAATAGTGCTATCCTTAAATGGAATAAAACTTTACATAAAAAACTATAATTGTAAATTATTTAGCATTATAACATATTATTATTATTGCAACTACTAAAACTTTAGACAGTATGAAACAATAGTTTTTAAGGTAATCACATATACCGATTTAACATAATCAAATTCAAAAACTGAAAAAGAAAAATGAGTAAAATAGAAATGAAAAAATACTGATTGAACTGGTGAATAACTTATAGAAATAAAAGTAGGATAACTTGGTGTTTAAAACTTTAAAAAAAAAACAAGAAAAAATATTTCACAGTTTGTAACAATTCAATTTACAGCTAAATTTTGTCTTTTGTTGTAGTTCCCTTGAATATTCAATAATTACGTAATATTGAGAAAAATCCAAATTCTCCGCAAAAATTCACATACAAGATATAATATACAAGTATGAATCATTTAACATGAAATAGAAACAAAAACAAAATAAATAAGTACATGTATCGCAATAAATGTGTAAATTAAATTTATTAATAATTAAGATAATCGTCAATCATATATATTACTGACGTTTACAGTGGAAAATTTTCAATTCACAATTTACGCTTTACATCTAAATAGCATTCACTCATGCATAGATATAAAGCATAAATAGTGGGAAAAATAAAATATTATTATTATTACTAATACTACCGCCACTACATCTGCTTCCGAAATGATAACAGGAAACCAAATGGCTACATCTAAATGAATAAAAGGCAAAATATGCATCATTTGACTTTAATTGTAAACGGAATTGAGTATTTCTTAAGGACTACTTAATATTAAACACAATGCTAAACAGATAAAAACAAACGAAACAGAAATTTCATTTTGAAAAACATATCAACAACATGTTAATATAATAATTCAAAAAAAAAAAAAAACATTACTCGGTACGACGAACAAAAGCAACCTTCATGAGAATACCGTTTGCTACTTAAAAATTACTTCATACCTGAAAGGTTTGTCAGTGAAAAGAATTCAGTATATCCATTTCAATATATACATACCCGAAGATTGAAAAAATTTTCCATCGAAAAGTATTTTTTGTTTATCTAATTCAACTTGGGATACATTCAGTTAAACAATAAAAGTCAGTTTGGCATTTTATTAATACATTTACTACCTCATTTAAGATCTGCTAATGTAGGAAAAAAAAGAATCTTTTAAATCAACATAAAGTAATAATACTAAATTTTACTGTTGAGTAATTAAGTAAAAAACAAAGAGAAACCATTAACATTTTATGAAATTTAATTACTTTTATTGTATTTTAATTATAGTAAGTAGTATAGATAATAAACTTGATTGAATTTAAAAAAAAAAAATCTTGAGTCACTTAAATACAGTATAGATGAATTACTAAATTGTCAAGAGCTAAAATTCATTTACTTAAGTTGATTTATTGAATGAAAAATATCTTGAAATGGAAAATTTCAATTCTCAGATAAACCAACGGTCATACTATCGAAGAAGAAGCCAAAGAATTTGAAATAAACTTGAAGGACTATCTGAATCTAATATAGAAATGAAGATCAGTATATTAAAATATAAATAAAAACAAAATGGCTAGTATTATTAGCTCAAAAAATGAAACCAAAAGAAATTTTCTATTCCTCAAAAAACCTACATAATATGTTTTCATGTGATGTAAACAACAAACCAATGTATGAAGACTTATATATAGTTTCAAAATTTCAAATGGGTTTTCACTCAATAGACATTACTCCCCGGTGAATGAAGGATATGACAATGATTTGCCCTCGAGTAGTGTAAATACGTGATTTAAAAGTAATAATAAAAACATTATTAAAATAAATACATATGTATGTATTAACTTCAATAGTAAAACAATTAATTTTCTCTTTTTATGTAATGATTATAAGCAGAAAAGAAGAATAAATGAAACAATAAATAAAAATTACAAGGTAAACTCATCAAAGTGTGCCAGAAAATTTTTGATTAAGTAATGATAATTCAAGCATTGGTTATAAATTCTTCAATGCGTATCAATGCTTAGTCCTGGCTAACGATTTTGATGAGAACACAAAAATCAATTTATTTTTTGAATATTAAGACTATAATACATTGTTTAATTTATATAATTTGAATTCAGCCGATTATATTTTAATCGTATCATAAATGTATAGTATAACACATATTACACCAAAATACAAAAATTTCTCTCGGACTAATTTTCGATTAACACACATCAATGATCGTAATATGATAATAATAATAATAACAATTTGGTTTTATCATTTAACGCATTTCATTAATTTTTATGATAATGATAATCATGTAATACAATTATTTATTTAGTAATATAACCAACCCCAACGTTTCGGGATACAACATTTTTACCGGACATTTTCGCTTTTTTCGGTTTCAGGAATTTTATTTTGCAAATCTTTAGTTAGCACACACATGCAACAGGCGGCTCTAAGAATCAATAATAACACACAAGGATGTTCCTAATCATATTTGAAAGGATACTTAAAACATGAAATTACAATAAATCCTAATGAGAAGGTAATATTGGTTTTAATTGAAGCTCAAAATCAAAACAAACATCATAATACGGATTATAGTTTGAAATAAAACTTGAAATTTATGTAGCTGGAACCTCTACAAAGATTACTTGTATACAAGAGCTTCCAGTAATTTTAACTGGCACTTCAATGCAATATAACGCAAATGTATGATATTCTTCTTAATGGCATACTCTTCAAAATATTTCAACGAACACAGGATATAGACAGATAACCGCTAATGAAGTGGAAATGTTCCTATACACAAAACATAAGGTATTAATAAAAAATATGACATGATATTATATATCAATGTGTCTAACACAATATGGGTATACATTATTCCTTTGGGAATTGATATACATACTTCTTTCGACAAATATGAGATATCATAAATCAAATTGTTACTCTCCAGTAAATTGATAGTAACCAGAAAAATCTCCATAATCACACAGATCACACAGCCTCCGGAAGCTCTAATATATATGAATCTTTGTAAAGGTCATAGCTGACCATTTGTTCAAATATAAAATATACAACATAAATATATATAAACTTAATCAGGCGCTGCGATCCAGTATTCGTATAAAAATAATGATTGGGAACCTTTTATTTCTTCTAATTTACAGGAAGAACCGAATTTTATGTTACAGGAAGAATTAAAGAATAACAAATTAACGTTTACGGCGTATTTAAAATATGATTTAATTTTTATTTTAACAATTATAATAAAGAACAAATGTAATATAATGACAAAATCAAAGTTCTCGGCAATGTTTCGGATTCCCGGTCTACAAGTATGTAAAAAATAATATCACGAAAAAAAGTACAAGCTTATTTTAAGCACCTTCGCGCCTTATCTTTAAGAGAAAAACAAGTTAAATAAAAAAGAAACATAAGTAAAAAAGTTAAAGAGAAAATTTTTGAGCAAAAAGTGAAGATTGTGTGTAATTTTTACCAAAATCTGCCTTAAATTATATTTTCTTATACAAAAAAGTAACAAAAGTAAATTCAAAAGATAAAAAATCCTACTAGTGTGATGGTTTGCTGTATAATAAAGAAACAATTTAACTAAAATAAAAGGAACATAACAAAATTTATAAATGTAGGCGAAAGCGACACAAAAATCATTCAAACAAAAATTTGAGGAGTATTAATTATATTAAGGATACACTTTAAAAATAAAATTAACCAAATTTTTAATGTCAAAAGTACACATATGTTTCTCACCATGTCGGCTTGTGGCCATAAAAATATTTAATTTTTATTTATTTTAATGAATCACAAATAAATAGTTTGGAGAAGATTTGACAAACACATGAAGAATTTTTGTTAAAAAAACATCATTCATTTTCTATATAAAGAAGAAAGGTGACTTTAATAATAAAGTTACTTATAATTATAAAATTTGATTATGAGTAACAGATGAACAGGAATTTGTTTATGAATTCTAACCATTTTCCGTATAATGTATACTTTCTTGATTTTTAATGGTAGTCTTACACATACCTATGTATGTTAATACTGAAGAAATCTTTATTGAAAATTCACATACCAAGTGATCGTAATAATTTCAATTTTAATTTTCCATTATATGCAAAAATAAACAAACACTATATGACCGTTAACATTTAATAATTGTGAATGACTGTTAACAATTTCACATAACAACATTCGAAAGAATCACGCTAAGTAATGAAAGGCAAACAATCAATAATAATTAAAGAGGTCAAACAACATGCATAGAGAGAAACGCATGAAATACAAAAAAAAAATATAATTAAATAAATAAATAAATAATTAAAATTAAAAACACAAAAAATATTATTCGATTGAGAAGGTTGGTATATAAAACAAACAAAAATTATAGACGTGTGTAATAATTTTTTTCCTTTTTGAAAGGCCAAATAAATTTCAAAATGACTATATATATAAAAGTAAAAATTTAAATATGAATACTAAGTAAAAATAATAAAAAATTCTTTTAATGTGGGATGTAGTATATGTAAAATTGTTGGGTATCACAGCATTTCTGAGATGATATCTTCATAGCTACATTGAAAATAATAAGTAAAGTTATTTGATTTCTGTTTATTAAGTTATTAACTGGTTTTCAGTTAATTACGGATTTTGAAAACACTCTTCTTAATAATTCTCATTTACAGGATACCATAATGTGATATGGAAAAATTAATGAATTTCAAATAAAATTTTTGTCCACTAAGAAACAATTGAAGAAATTTATTTTGTTGTTTTCTTGGTTAAGTTATGTAATAATAATAAACATCCTTAATTGTCAATTTTGATAAGGTAATGTAAAATAAAGTAATTTACAAGTGATGATGTAATAGTATTAAATAAAAGAAAAAAAACTGAAAATATGTAAATTGCAATAGAACCGGAATAATTTTACAATAGAACCGAACGATGTGTATAGCAAATAATTTATTTTTTTATTTATTAAAATAAAACATTATGTAAATATATATGCACAAAACACAAAAACTAAAAGATAAGGTAGGAAATTGATCATCAAGTGTAAATAATAAGAAGTAACATATACGAATGTATATACAAATTAAATAGTATTGATTAATATAAAATATTTTCAATATTTCTTAATGGACAATATATATTATAACGAATGGAAATTTTTCATATCACAAAATATTTATGTACTTCATTCATTTGAAAGTTATGTGTCATTTAAAAAAAAATCTTCATTTCACAATATTTATGATAGAAAAGCAGTTGTACCAAAACTATAAGTTGTGATTTGTCGTACAAATAGGCGAGTACTCTCAAAACTGAAATAGCCACAAATTTCTCAGACACATCCAAATCCGTTCTGCAATAGTAATGAAGGCAACCAAAATACAAAATATACAGGATGCAATAACCCAAAAATTATTGTAACAAAATTTTCAATGCAATAACCGGTAAAAAAAATATACAATAACTAATATTTGGCATCTCACAAACATTCTGGCATTAATGAAATTCACTCACAAAAATTACACTTGGGCCGCAACGTCCGATCTAAAGTGCCTTCAAAATGTTGATTTTTTACGAATTAAAAAATACTAAAAATTAAAAAAAATTACAAAAAGGGCCCTTAATAGACTTCTCGCCCCACCAAGGTACACGACTATTTGTGCGCAATCCAATGTAGTATGATTTATTTCAAAAACCAAAATGTATGTAAAGTATTTAATGTTATACTTAAATTTTTAAGGTCAGTCTATGAAGATAATCTCTAATTTGAATGCAATAAGTAAACCTTCAAAATATTATTAAAAATTACTAAGAAAATATATTGTTAATTGTAAGTCTTTACACTAAAAAGAAATATGAAAGAAAACCAATTTAATTCACATAAAACAATTTAAAAATTGAAATTTAAAGGTGAAAAATTGAATCAGCGGAAAGCAAAGAAAAAAACCAATTGCAATTAAAAATTACATGTAATTCAAGTCTTACAATATATAACATATAATATTTTATCGAAAATATGAAAGTGTATACATGGTAAAATCATGGAAAAATTATATGACTTTCAAGAACATACATATGTCATCATTGAAGAAAGTAATTGAAGTCAACAGTAACCTGTATTTATTTTTGTATTTTTAATAATTAAAGGCATGAATTACATCGTTAATTTTTAAGCTTATTTAGTTTTTTCGCAACAGAATAATGGTTAGATTTGAGAAAAAGAGATAAGGAAAAAACCTTTACTTTTAGATATAAAACAATATTAGCAAGTAGGAACCAGTACTACGTACATAACTAATATTTATAAACTCTATTATAACAAACAAGCTATTATCATTATACCCGTACTCACGACAAGGTGAAAATTTAACAGAGAAAGAAGGAAAAAAATCATAAAATTTTAATTAAGCTCATAATTATTAAAACAAAAGCAGAAAAACATAAACGAAAATCAGTTTTGGTTTAGATATTACAACTTTATTCGTACGTAAAAACATATACATATATATTTGAATGCAACAACAGAATTATAAAATAACATCAAGAAACATGGTTTAACTAAACAACATCAATACATATATGTTATATTTTTGTTTTATTATAATATTTGTTTATCCAAATATTTTATTGAATTTGATTTATTCATCCACCTGTTTTCAGTCAGTAATATCTGAAATTTTTTTAACCATAACAAAACACTAACAGAAAGCAAATTTAAGTACTGTTAATATAATAAGATCCTTATATGAATAAATGTTTTTAAAACCTTTCTTTTATTTTCGACCCAAAATGGTTAAGCAGGGATTCAGTAATGTTTCTCTTAAAACTTTCATTTTCATTAAACTTTAACAAAGTCCTTGCTCTCAAAATATTAATTTCATCCTTCTAACATATTATTTATAACTTTAAATTTACCTTTCGTTTAATTAGTTAGTTTCGCGGTGAATTGTCACTTTCACCTTTTGCTAAGAATCCATTCATTTATATAAGGAACTTATTCAAATATCATTCGAAATGAATATTAACAACAAAAATGAACAAATAATTTATTTCTTGTAAATTGGTCCGATGCTTCATTATTTATTTAGTTATAAGTATATTTGTAAAATATAATTTCAAGTTAATGGTGCAGTAAGAGCACGACCGGGTTTTTAATTGTTTTCCTTGTTTTAGCACATGTAATAATGAAAATGACAGGTGATTTGGTTTAATAAAATTTTGTTTGTTTCTTTTGATTTCGTTCATGAACCAATAAACTGATGATTTACTTTTGATGATTTATAAGAAGTATACTGTATAGATCGATGACACGCAATATAATAATCAATATACATATATAAATATATTTCCGCAAATAAATGATAACAAACCCCTTTTTTCAATAACTCACAAGAACACTTCTATGGAAGCACGCATCATATGTGACTTACAATTCACATTAAAACATACTAACGCAAGCAACGAACTAGTTGTTAGAACAAACCCACATGCCAATTTCCGTTAGTGCTATTCAGTTGTCTCCAAAAATTTACTACTATCCCCAGGTAATCATTTTATTTAACCATACCCATTGAAGCTCTATCAAATCTTATATCACTATGTATTAATTTATTCATCATGAAAGTGTCATTTTGCTTTTGGCATCCCACCTTTTTCAATTTTAACAACTTCACTTCACTACATTCACTTTTTGTGCAATTGTCATGAAACTTCGCGTAGTGTCCTTGAAGGACATCAAACAATATAGCAATTTCCCCTAACTAAAATTATATACTTATTATCTCAGAGTCCGAGAAATTGAATTTTTACGTCTGTAATGCATTTTACGGTTTCTTTTGAGAAAATTGCGTTTTCAGTTTTAATCAAAAATATATGAAAGTTTTGTTTATTTAAAATGAAAATTGTATGTATAATATTAAATAAAAATAAAATTTCATGATAAAAATTATTATAATAAAAGGAATGTATTTTTGTAATAATGTTTTCTAAAATTTAACATTTAAATTAATGGAAAATGTTAGTGTATATTATAATATGGTTGGAAGAGAAGTCAAAAATAAACGCAAAAATTATGTAAGAAATTTAACAAAAATTCGATGGAAAATTTGAGGAAATACTAAAAATACAAATTTAAGAAACAAATCATAGAAAAATTTTAGATAAAGAAAATATTATAGACATTGTTTTATATTTTAATAATTTTAGATTTAAAACGTTTAGGAACCAAAAATATGTATATAAAAGGTTAAGAATAAACTTAAGGCTATAAACACAAAATTTAATAACTTAAAATTGTGGCGGAAAACGAAATTTTCGAAAATCAAACAAAATGTATAACAGAGTAATTACATATTTCAAACTGGGCTCTTTCATTTACGGTTTTCATTCTAATATAACTCTTATTATAAAAATAAAAATTAACTTTAACTCCTCATTATTTAACATATTTTATTTATTTGATCAAACATTTAAAGAAATGTTATTCGAAAAAATGCATGTGCTCTTTATATGCATATGCGAAATATAATTGATGAATAAAATAAACTGTAATCGATTCATAATGATAGTATGTATACAAGGACGTGTAATCGTGTTTATACTTATTATCACTGAAACATTTTAAATGAAACACTATTAAAATTACTCCCTAAAACATTATAAATTATCGAATTACGAGTAAGTAAGTTCTAGAGGAAAATTGTATTATGTAACAAAATTTGCAAAGAAAATATGATTTAAGTCAAACTTCTAAAATTCGCATATGGAATGGAAGCAATGACTGTTTTGATGTACAAAATATAAAGGTTGACAAAAATTATTTATAATTAAAATATATTATAAGATAAATTAACTCATTTCATTATATAATATCATTTAAATTCGAAAAAGTTTAAAAATAAAATTGAATCATTATGAAAATTTGGAAATAATTATGTCTTTGCTCAATGATCTTTGTATTGTAAATCATGATTATGGCAAAGCTTATCATGTTTTATGAGAAAAAAGTTTTAATATGTATGAAATTTTCTAATATTATAATATATATTAATGAATTGTTTTTAAATTGTGTTAACATAATTCATTAAGGAAAAATTTGAAAAAGAAATCCTTTCGAATAAGAAAAAGTCTATGAAAATAAATTTGTAGTTCTTATCATTTTATTTGAATGAAACACAAAATTAAATTATAAAATTTTAAAACTATTAATTAACATTGGTATGAAGTTACTTGTGTGTAACGTAGCTTCTGAATATATAAACTAAGTAAAAGAATATATAAAAATGTCACCAAGAAAACATGAAGCCGAAATCCAATAAAACTTAAAAATGATATGTGACAAAATGAATACTACCAAGTAAAAGATCGTAATTCTTTCGATATATAATACAATACACAATTGAAAATGATCATATATATAATTTCTGGTTTCTTTAATATGACTAGCAAAAAGTCGCGTTAAAATAACTAATTGTATAAGATTAAAAATAAAACAAAATGCTTATATTTCATTTCTGTATTTAAGCGTGTCATTGTCCATACATGTTATTCTAGAATTTATAAAATTTTGATGTAATATATATAATCGAAAAACTTTAAGAAGTATGAGTACATATTTTCATAATTTATAAATAATTTGGTTAAAAGAAAATGATGTGAGACAAATTGTTTGTTTTATTGTTTAATTTCACTTTACTCGTATGTATCCTTTCAGGTTGAAAATAAATAATTTTATATTTTATTGAAATGCAAAAATAAATTTTGGATTCTTAGAACGACGAAATTGGACACACCTGTCCGTGATAACAGAATTATATTATTGAAAAATCCTTTTTGTGTAATTGTTTGATTTTAGTTTTAATTAGGAAACATTTTTGTTGTACATTATATACAATTAAGTAGTTTTAATAAAAAAAAATATTCATATTTAAGAGAAACTTTTTAAAATATTATTAAAATATATTAAGAGAGTATAACAACATAATGTGTAATTAACTGGTATTTAAAACAATGGAAAAGGAAGTTACAAAACTAAACTAACGAACAACAATTTTTTTAAATGAACACACAAAGGCAAATAATAAGTTAGTGTTAGTGTTATTCAAACACTTAATATAAAACTAAAACTGCTCGAGAATTGTGAATGAAAAACAAAAAACAACTTATTATATGACAAATTAAATGAATATTTAATTTTTAACATATATATTTATTTACAATCTGCTCCTAATTTAAACAAAAACAAAAAAATATAATAAAAATCAAATCTAAGGTACTTAATGAAGAACACAAGAAAAGAGATTGAAAATGCGAATAACAAACACGAAACACTGAAATCATATATAACCGTGGAAAAATGTTGCTGTATAAAACTATAACAAAAATGAAAAACAAAAAAAAAATTACATAAATATATATATGAAAGAATGAAAATTTCGGAATATTGTTTTTTGGAATTTATTTTATAAAAAAAAACAAATTCATGTAAAATTAATATATTGTTTATTTTTATCTTGAAAATAAAAGTTTTTAAAATCGTACTTCAAAACGACTCTTTTATTCGATAGCCTTGTCCTGCCATGCAAATCACTATCGAGTGCAATTTCGGTGTCCCAAAAGAACAACTCAAACTGTATGAACAAGTCCGTTAAATTTTACTAAATTTTAAATATTCCCGATCAATCAATATTGAGCGGCATAAAGAGAAGGATTGATGCATTACTACGTATGTGAGGAAGGGACAATAAAGCAGGGTTCACATCGCAACGTGAACGTGCACGTGAAAGCTCTTCGCTCTTCGCTCTTCAGAGAGCGTTTTCACAATGACAACGTGAGAGGGATATTTTATCCCTTCCTCACATGTGGATTGATGCACCAATCCTTCTCTTTAAGTCGAAAAATCCATCTATTGGGTTTTTCAAAAAGTTCTTCTCCGGTTCGAACATAAGGTTGTTTCCGCATGTGAGAACGAACAAAGTTGGATTTATCCAACTTTCCCTCGAAATGCATCGAGAAGGGGTGATGCATTTTCCAAGTATATGAAAGGGACAAAAACCACGTGCACGTTCACGTTGCGATGTGAACCCTGCTTAAATCTTTTTCACGTTGTATCATACTTGTTAATAATTTACCGGCGAAGAGCTTTTACTTCGCATTTTGACGTTGGGATGTGAACCTCGTCTTACTTTGGTAACGGTAGGATTAGCTTAACTGCTTTGAAAGCACAAATGTATTCGGCGTAACATATGGAAATATATGTATAGTCAACAAGTAAAAATAAAAATTTTATAATAGAAGGAAAAATGGATGGATGTTGGATGTTCGAGTATAAAAAACATTCAATTTTCTCGCAAAGGTCGTTTTTACTCGACCGATCCTTTTGAAATTTTAGACACTATTTCTACACAAAAATCAACAGGTTATCATAGAGATTTTCTTTATTAAATAAATTCACCGAAATTTTTTAGCAAAAATAAAACAAAAAACCGAAAGGCGTAGTCAAGGTCCGCGCCGTAGATTTTCCGTGAAAACTTCGGGATAAAATTGTAATAAGTGTTTCTTATTAGTTTGTACTTAAATCAATCTCTTTAATACAATGGTTATATAGCATAGTACGGTTACAGAATGGATAAATCACAAAATTATTCTTTTGCGCCGTTTTCTCATTTATTCTTCGATGCTACCGTAGCCCTGATTCTTGTTCGGCGCTAGCCATTTTAGATTTTCGAAATTCGTTTTGATGCGAGCTTTCTCTGATTTGCGTTTTATTCAATGTGGCGCATTTTAACGGCACATATACGGTATAAGACGATATCTTTAATTTTTTTTTAGTTTTCAATTTATTACCGATTTTTACTTATGTTTCGGCCAATATGTTTATCGTTTCACATTAGTTCCTGGTAGTTCTCTTCAAGCCCTTTACAATGACATGCAAATCAGCATCTTACCTAAACGCTTTCTCACACTACACTCATAAATAACTTTACACAATGACGATTAACAAGAATCGCGCTTAATCTAGCCCGATGACATCACGGTGTAACACAGGAAACTTAGACTGCCTACCAAAGTACATACTCAACGAGAAGAAAGACGTTTTCACGTCAAAATTTAAAAACAAACTCATTTTCATTACTTAGGGAAACATATCTTTTAAATGCATTTAGACTTTTATGTGTCAGATGATCCGGTAACGAGTCATGGTGTTCAGCGCCTCACAACTTTATTTTCGAAGCGCCTCCGGAAACTCTTGCCTTTCACGGGCATATTTACTGACATTTTCAATTGAAAATTTTTGCAAAGGTACTCAGGATGTTATACTATAACGTGTATATTGAATAAATAAACCCACATTAATCATATCTCCAAAAACGACATTGTAATGCTCCCCTAGGCTTGTAAAAGAAAGCATTCTTTCATTTAAAAAGTTTAAAGTATAAGTGTATGTTAAAATTAAGTAAATTAATACTGTCATGACTTTTGGAAAGGCCATGGCCAGTTAAGTTAACTTCAACAAATATGACTAGTAAACTTTAACACTTGTAGACAATAAAGAATCTGTGTTTCTGTATTTCAAATAATTCATGTTGAAGTTCAAAATGAAGACTAGTTCGTTTTGGAATAGCTTCCACGATTTTACGGACGGCAAAGAAAAAGTAGCGCTTTGCAGTATATGCAAAGCTAAACTGAGTTATAAGCCGTCCCTAAATAATCTCAAAAGTAATATGGAAAGGAAGCACCCAGCTGTGAAGTTACACTCTTCGAAGGCTGCTGATGCTGAACCTAGTAATTCTCGATCATCAACTGATCGTCGACGGAAATTTCTTTCGGATACACCGACCAGGTTTCAAAGTCTAAAAGGCAGCAATGTGGTGGATGTTTCCCCAAAGCCACCAGAAAAGAAGAAGCTGGATATATGTTCAGAGAATAAAAACTTTGCCAGCGCTCTGCAATTTAATAAAACGAAAATGTCGAAGGCGAATTCATAAATTGAACGATATTTGGATGTGCCCCCGATTCCCCTTGAAGAAAACCCATTGGATTGGTGGAGCACAACTTCCCCAACTTAGGTGATATTGTCAAAGAACATTTCGGGTTCATCGCGACTTCTGTGCCTTGGGAAAGGCTGTTCTCTAAACGAGGAAACCTTTTAAATGAAAGAATAAATTTTATTTTTAGAATTTAATTATCACATATAAATAAATGTTTTGTAAATTTCGATAAGTAAATTTGGTTGATTAAATATACTAAAACAAATTCAATATTTAAAATTTCCCAGAAAAGCAAATAATCGTTCAATAAATGATTGACAAACACCAAACAACGTCCCAAAGTCACTGTGATTTTCGAGTCACAATCACAACTGCGACCATGACGTGGAAAACACGCCATTCTCGCTCTCTACTCCACGGTACTCCACCCGCGGTGCCAGATGAAATTAACTGAAAGTTTTAAAGAAATTGTAATTTTTGTGGAATTTAAAGAAAACGAACCATGTTGCCATCTGGATATTTCTGGCTCAACTATTTCTGCAGAGGAATACGTTAAACCCAGTTATTATCGAGAGCTAATTTGTTCTGGATGAATGTATGGAATTTGACAGTTCTGCTGGAGTGACCAAAGGAATACGGCTAATAAGTCTTTAATGTCGTTTTGAAAGGGAAAATTCAGCTTACGTTTGGCGACAATACCTAAAATTGCGTTCCATTTTCCAAGCTTAATGGAACGCAGCAAATATGTTCTTAGTTCAAAAATCGGTGAAAAGTCAGTGAAACCGCTGTAAGCAAATACTAATTGTTTTTCGTGTACCCCCAAACTATTTTGCGGGACATCTACCGAGGAACGGCGAAACAAATCGGTTGTGTTGCTTCAACAAGACAAAAACCATTTATGAAATGACTGTAATAATGTAGATGGCGCTACCAGTTCAATCCAACCCCAGACACAAACAATTTCTGTCTTTTTCTTCAAAATGTTCAAAACTGTGGTTAGACCGTTGCGGTGTTTATTTATCCATCGAAACCGATAACATTTGTATGGTTTTTGATGTTATTGCATTTTTTACCACAATCAAATTCAGATAAACGGATAAACCATTTCAATCGGTGGATATTGTTCAATTTGTGCTTTATTACAATATACATTCTTGTAAAGTTATCTGTGAGCTATTAAAGGAAACCAGACGATTGCTCTGGAATAGATTCCTGAAGCTTTAAGGCTTAATTTATGCATGATTTACACAATAAATTCATTCATTTTCATTGTTTCGCACGTGTACCATAGTATGTATTTTATATAATAGTAATATGATTGACTATTTTAAATCATAAAGTCACAGGCTAGAGCCATAAATAAACTGTGAATGAGTGGATTTCTCTAATTTTGACCAAAGTTAAGAGCTGTACAACATCCAGGTATGTGGATAATAGAGAAGCTATTATAATTCAAGCTATTTTGTAGTGTTCCACCCATTTAATGTGGATATATTTAAATTCAGGATAACCAAATTCGCAAGAATTGGTGTCAATTGAAGTTGAACGTCTCCATATGAGTAGTTTTTATTAAATCAATTCAATTTAATGTCTTATACATCCATGGCTTTTGAAACAACTAAACATTTTTCCCGCAAAAGAAGAATTCCAACCCATAAAACGAAGTTGTTAGTCTGAACTGACAAAAGCAAACTTAAATTCAGAATTCAATTCCTCAGGGAGTATTTACACGTTTTAGATACAAAATGAGAGTAGCTAGATGTAGCGTCTTTTGTTCCGTTGAATAAGATACTCAGATCAAGAGGAAATAGTTTCGGTTTTTATCAGTTCAAGAATGTTTTCGGGTTTTCAAATGTTATGGGTATTGTATGCCATATGGTATGCATTGGTGAATGAAAAGATACATTCAAACATCCTTCTGTTACCCTCAGAGCTCGTCCTAGCTCTTGTACGTTTCACAAAGTGTTCCCGGTACTTTTCTGTCAAAAAGTTGGCCTTAGCAATTGCCTAAGTTTGATATTGTGTGTTAATTCAGTAAACAACTTCTTCTTTGCATTGTCCTTTTGGGGTTCCCAGGAGCCATGTACGTATCCGGAACCCAACAGCGATTTTGTATGCATGCATGTGGGAACTTTCGTGAGGATTTTCTCTTCTTATGGACGAATGTTGTGAGATACATATGACCGGTGTTGCATTTGTACATGATCTAACTAAACCGCATCACAGCATGTTTCTTTCTAGAAGTTTCGAAAACCCAGTCTACTCCTGAATACTGAAGGAAAACAAAACATTTCCCGGAGAAGTGTGGGAGGTATGAAATTTTCTTGAAATTGGATTTAATTTTATCTTTAGCACGTTTCAACTTATTCAATGATCAAACTCGATTATCGCGAAGGCGTCTTTTGTATATAACTTATCTATTCAGAAACTTTACATGGTTAAGAAGCCGCTGTACTCGTCAATACCAACATTTAACCTTTAACAGTATGGTAGTCCTTCGGATTGATAATTTAATATTCTGGGTATCAATAAGCTTAAGAATTTATTTTTAATTTAAGGAACTTTAACCTTCAAATACTGATATCATCCCCTTTAAACACTACCTATTCATTTTACATGATTATTATAGAAGTGTCATGTCCGTTTTTTATTCTCTGTATGGATAAGTTTCCTTATTTCATATTAAGCTAAATCTAGGCGTTGAGGAATGTAGTTACGAGCTATTCCTAAATCATTGCTTTGACAATCATAGGATGACTGCAACTTTGTATCACTAACCATTAATTACTACCATTACATTAAGTACTTGATGACAAATACGAATATCACCAAATAAACACCCACACTAGTAATTGCAAATGACTCAATAATTGATCAAACTTTAGTGGAACTCATAATGGAAATATTCGAAATAGCAAAAGCTCGTCATCCATTCAAAGTGAACCTGCAACATTGTTACATTGAAATGATGCTAAATATTTATTTAATGTTGTTTTCGTGACTTACACCATCCCTGAGCTGATCGTTAAAATTTTTGTGAATATGATAAGCATTTCTTGAAACAAAACAAATTAGGAAGAGTTGAGCTTCAGAGACCAAACAAACTGAATTTCATTAAGCAAACACCATTGGTCGCTTTTACGTTTAAGGCTTTGTGTTTTGCCAGTTATGCATCAAAATAAACACACTAAAAATCATTTCCATAGAATTATTCACGCAATTTATTTGGCAAGAAGTTGCAATTCAATTGAGTTCAATAAACACAGGGCGAAATGCTTAGAAAAACATAAGTTATCGAAGCCCCGACTCGGTTTTAGTGATCTTTATTGCTTCAGCGCATTCTTCAGTCTAGAACGATACCAACAAAAGGCAGCAATTTATTCGTTATGCAAATTTCGAACTTTATATATCGCATCAGTTCATTTGTTGACATTTTTTTGGTCGGATCAAAACGACAAGCCACTTTGCCGGGACTGCAGTCCATCAATCAGGAAAATTGTAACTACTGGTACAGAATACTTTGATTTAACATGTCGCAGCTTTTATGGCGCATTTTCCTACAAAAGAATTTTTCATTGAGGAAATTGTCTGGCACAAATGCAGTCTTTGAATGGCCGCAAAAGAAACGATCTTCCCTTGTATTACAATTATGCAACAAACTACAATCTTCAATTAAACAGACGTGGTCTCCAATGGAGACTGTGATTTCCTTAGCCCATTAGTTTAACTTAAATCTATCATTGGAAAACTTCGATGAGCTTAGCCTTGCACCTCACTGAAAACTAATTTGCCTTAATGAATTTGAATACACCATTTTAAATAAAGATATAATTCAATTTACTCAAGATTTAACTAAAGCATATAATTTTTGCTTTTGAAACGCAAAAACTCCGCAAATACTGCAACCTAAAAATTCTTCACTATCGAGAAGATATACTTTCAAAAAACGAAGGAATCTGGTAAAAACAACATAGTTATCCCGAAAGTAAAAAATTTCATTTTATTACCCTTACTGTAAAGCAAAAATAATAATGTATTTTATGTTAGATGGTTTTAAGACAAATGTGTCTGACATACTCAGAACATACATTGATCGGAAGATGATCCACCAGTTCAGGACAAGCTTTCCAATCTAAGATAAAGTTACTGAAAAAGTGAAACAATCAGTAGATGTAGTGAAATTTTTTTTCTTGTATCATTCCACATGGAAATCACAAAAATTTAGTGAGTTTTACGGCGACTTTTGTTTATTCAGGAAACATTTTTTTACCAGATCCCTCGAAATCGCTTGCAGTTTTAAAAAATAAAACAAATTTTCCTTTACTTTCCTCGGCCACCGAGACATTTACTTACTCCTCTGTACATGCACGAAAGAAGCACATTTTCACGCGTACAGAACGAACAGTTTGAAGCAGCAGCTTGTCGTAGATTCTGTTAGATTTTCGCGGGTTGTATAACAGCTAGAGAAAAAATTTTTTCACTACACATCTTTGCGTCGTTTTTGGTAATAGATGGGAAATTTGTGGAAATATTATTTGATGGCCAAAATATATTGAAAAGCTACAAACGATTTTTGAGGACCTGACAAAATAAACAATTTTCTGTAGAAATCAAATTTTAGTGAAGAAATATTTACCTCAAACCTCTAAGTCGTTTGTAGTTTCCGAATCTATTTTTACTTTTCCAGTATCCTTAACTCGGGTTCCAGGTTCACATAGCTTTGCTGATGTCCTGCCACAGAAACCGGTTCAAACTCCCTTTCTCTATGGATTTCTGTGAACCTTTTACCTGAAGACGTTCCAGCTGAAGCCACATGCAATTTGAAACTAACCAATTATTGATATGCTCTTAATAAGCTAAGCTATATTTCATTTTATGCTTCATATCAAGTTGCAAAAGGCGACTATAAAATTTAAGATTCTTTTAGGTCATAAAATTATTCTAGACTAAGCATTTAATTTTTATAGGCTTAGATGTTTAGTTTAAATCAAAAATGCATAGTTTGCATTTTTGAGATTTCTTTGTTACTTTTTCAAGCTTTGGTTTTTAGTCAGTCTTTAAAGAGCCGTCTTTTAATAAAGTCTTTTCAAATCAAAAGTAGAGTTTTAATTAGTGAAAATACCCTGAAATCCTAACAGGTTATGGGCCCAGTTCATCGTTTAAATTGAAGAAATTAATTTGAAATAAATAACATTGAATAACATTAATTAAAATTTTCATAGTAGCTTAAAATTAATTAAAATGGACAATAAATTATCAAAACGAAATATACAACCGTTTAGTGGCGAAAAATATGCGGTTTGGAAATTTCGTGTTAAGTTATTGTTAGATGAACTAAGTGTACTGGAAGTAGTGGATAAAGAATTTCCAAAGACAATAAGTGATGACTGGCGAAAAAAAGACTCTACTGCAAAAAGTGTTATTGCAGAATATTTAAGTGACACTTTTCTCAGTTTTGTGAAAGACAATGATACGGCAAAAGCAATTTTCAATAGTTTGGACTCTATATATGAAAGACGCAGCCTAGCATCTCAATTGGCTTTGCGAAAACGACTTTCTAATTTAAAATTGCAAGGTGATGTGAGTTTAGCACAACATTTTACAATTTTTGACGATATTGTTGCTGAATTAATAGCAGCTGGTGCTAAAGTTGATGAAATGGACAAAATTGCTCATTTATTAAATTCTTTGCCAAACATGTATGATAGTTTAGCCACTGCGTTAGAAACATTGGGTGATGATAAGTTAAATCTTTCATTTGTAAAAACGCGGCTTTTGGACTATGAAATAAAAATGCGAACAGAAGAACAATCAAATACTTCCCTAAAAGTTCTTCAAGCTAGTGTTGCTCCAACAGCGTCAAATGTGAATGCGAATGACAATAAATTGAAAAAGATTAATAAGTGGAAACCGCGAAAAAATTATAAGAAATATAATCAAAAGCAAAATAATGTGCAACGTAAAAATCCATATAGACTGTCGAAAATAAATTGTGAACATTGTGGTCGTTCTAACCATGAAAAACAGAATTGTTATTATTATAAAAGAATGAAACAATCATTTGAAAGATCTAAAAATTTAACACCTATAAACACAAACATTGCGAATAACGACAGTTTTGCCTTCATGATCGGAAATTCTAACAACATAAGTTCTAAAAATAAAAATGAAATTGTGTTTTTAATAGACTCTGGATCAAGTGATCATATTATTAATAGGGAAGATTTATTTTGTGAATATAAGGAACTATCACCACCATTGCAGATATGTGTAGCAAAGAAAGGGCACACAATTTCTGCAACTAAACGAGGAACGATAGAAATCATCACAAATCAAGGAATACCTGGAACACTGGAAAATGTGCTGTATGCGGCAGAAGCATCTTCCAACTTATTATCCGTACGCCGAATACAGGAAAAAGGATATAAAGTCATTTTTGATAAAAGTGGCGTAAAAATAAAAAATAGTAATAATGAAACTATTTTATCAGGTGAGCCTTTTAACGGTTTATTTGCCATAGTACTGAATAAAAACGTGACAAATAAAAGTCATGTAAATATAAGTGAAGCTAATAATTTTGAGTTATGGCATGGACGTCTTGGCCACATTAGTAATATTAAATTTAATTAAATAAAAAGTCAAAGACTATTTGAAGATGTATTTAACTTAAATAATGTTGAGCCTACAGACGAAATATGTGAGCCATGTGTGTTTGGTAAGCAATCTAGGCTTCCATTTAATAAAGTAAAAGATATAAATCATGTTAAAAGACCCTTGTTCATTGTTCATACAGATGTATGTGGATCTATTACCCCATCCACTGTAGACAATAAAAATTACTTTGTAACTTTTATTGACAGTTTCACTCATTATACAGTTACATATTTATTAAAATATAAATCAGAAGTCTTTCAAGTATTTAAAGATTTTGTAGCTAAGAGTGAAGCGCACTTTAATTTAAAAATTGTCAATCTGTATTGCGACAATGGACGGGAATATATGTCTAATGATTTTAAACAGTTTTGCTCGGAAAAGGGAATCACATTCCATTTTACAGTACCATATACACCACAACAAAACGGAGTAGCAGAACGCATGAATCGAACTATAACTGAAAAAGCGCGTTCAATGCTAAACGCAGCAGGCTTAGAAAAAACATTTTGGGGTGAAGCTGTTTTAACAGCTACTTATTTAATAAATATTACTCCTACTAAAGCTATTGAAAGTTCGAAAACTCCGTATGAACTGTGGCATAGTAAAAAGCCCAGATTAAATCATTTGAGGGTGTTTGGGTCCACTGTATATATCCATTTAAAAACAAGAAATTATAAATTTGACGAAAAATCAGTCAAAGGGATTCTTGTAGGCTATGAACCAAATGGATATAAAATATGGAATCCTGAAACTGAAAAGTTTCTTATAGCGCGAGACGTTATTGTAGATGAAAGAAATTTCAAAGTTTCAAGACCTCAGGTTGATAAAATTTCTGAACAAATTCCAACAACGAGCCGCGAAATCTGTGATAAAAACACAGAGCAAATACAAATTCCCGAAAGAAACAAATCTCCTTTAAAAGATAATGATGTAAAACAACTTGAATTAAGAAGAAGTGAAAGATTTAAAAACCGTCCGCAGCTCTGTTATAAAGAGAACACTGAGAGTGATTTGTATGCAGCAAATATACAAGCTGGTATCTACTCTGTTCCTAAAAATTTCCATGAAGTTACAGAGAGAGATGATCGAACTCAGTGGGAGCTAGCTATAAAAGACGAACTTAATTCACTTCAAATAAATAATACATGGACAATTGTAACAAAACCATTAAATAGAAACATAGTTAGTTGCAAATGGGTGTTTACGATCAAAAATGATGAATTTGGAAACCCCACTAAATATAAGGCCAGATTAGTTGCACGAGGGTTTAGTCAACAACATTCTCTAGACTATGATGAAATCTTTGCACCAGTAGCAAGGATTGCAACTTTTCGTTTACTATTAGCATTTGCAAACCAATTTGATCTTTTAATACATCAAATGGATGTAAAAACCGCCTTTTTAAATGGGATATTGCATGAAGAAATCTACATGCAAATTCCTGAAGGTGTGACGGCGGGAAAAGATCAAGTTTGTAAGTTAAATAAATCTTTATATGGATTAAAGCAATCATCTCGATGTTGGTTTGAACGTTTTGATACCATTATGAAAGAAAAAGGTTTTAAAAACTCATCTGCTGACAACTGTTTATATTATTTAAATAAAGGAAATATAAATAGAAATATTTATTTGCTTTTATATGTAGACGATATTGTAATAATAACTTACGATAAAGAAACCATGATCAAATTCAAAGAATATTTACATAGTTGTTTTAAAATGATAGATTTGAATGAAATAAAAATATTCTTAGGAATTTCAGTTGAAAGAAGTAAAGAGACAATATCATTAAATCAAACTTCATATTTAAAAAATGTTTTAAATAAATTTAATATGAATGATTGTAAATCTATTGATACACCGTTACCTTTAAAAATTGATTATGATGCATTAAATTCTGACGAATATTATAATGCACCTTGTAAAAATTTGATAGGGTGTTTGATGTATGCAATGTTATCCACAAGACCAGATCTTTGCTTTACAGTTAATTTACTAAGTCGATATCAAAGTAAAAATAACCAAGAATTATGGAAATATCTAAAGCGAGTTTTAAGATATATCAAAGGTTCTTTGGATTTAAAACTTAATTATTGTAAGAATGAGTACAAAAATATTTTGATTGGTTATGTAGATGCTGATTGGGGTAGCAATGAAATAGACAGGAAAAGTACCAGTGGCTTTATGTTTAAAGTTTTTGACAAATGTACAATCACATGGAATACTAGACGACAAAATAATATTGCCACTTCTTCCACAGAAGCTGAATACATAGCACTTTTTGAGGGTGTAAAAGAGGCTTTGTGGCTTAAGTCGTTACTTACTAGTATAAATGTGAATATAACTGAAGCCATAGTCATATATGAAGACAATACTGGTTGTATAAGCATAGCTAATAACCCCAAGCATCATAAAAGAACAAAACATATAGATATTAAATACCATTTCACTAGAGAGATGATACAAAAAGGTTATATATGTCTTAAATATCTCTCCACAGGTGATCAATGGGCAGACATATTTACGAAGACGGTATCTGCATCAAGGCTCTTAGGAATTAGATTTGCTATAGGTTTATTTGAAAGTAAAAAGTAAAAAGTAAAAAGTAAAAATAATAATAAAATAATAATTATAATAAATAAAAAAAAAAAAAAATTATACATATACATTTTGCTGAATATTCAAATTATTTCTTTTTAATTGTTACTTGCACCTTTTGAGTGGGAGTATTGATATGCTCTTAATAAGCTAAGCTATATTTCATTTTATGCTTCATATCAAGTTGCAAAAGGCGACTATAAAATTTAAGATTCTTTTAGGTCATAAAATTATTCTAGACTAAGCATTTAATTTTTATAGGCTTAGATGTTTAGTTTAAATCAAAAATGCATAGTTTGCATTTTTGAGATTTCTTTGTTACTTTTTCAAGCTTTGGTTTTTAGTCAGTCTTTAAAGAGCCGTCTTTTAATAAAGTCTTTTCAAATCAAAAGTAGAGTTTTAATTAGTGAAAATACCCTGAAATCCTAACACCAATATTTCCAGGAACCTGTCTGGCAGATCATTGATATTGATTATCTGTAATCCACCTTGACAGTGATTAGTAATGAGTTCATAATAATTGATTAATAATATCAAATTTAAGAACACGTTTTGAAGACGTGTACCTACACTTTACCGACAGAAGCGTTGATACGAATAAATGACACCAAAATGTAATACTTGATTCAATGTTGACGAATTACATTTCATACACCTTTTGACATGACCAAAAATGAACAACGCTGTGACACGAAACATTGGTTTTGAAAAAAGGTCAAGTTACGTAATAAGTCACTATCAAGTTCAGATTTAAAACAAAACTTACATAAGGCGTGTACTCAAAATATTGTATTTAAATAGGATGATATATTTATCTGATTATATTAGTTGACCACGCTTAAAATTTTGGCGCTTCTGTTTTTCAGAAATAAAAAATGAAGAGGAAAAAATCCTTTAAAATTTAACAAGTGGTTTTGTCTCGTCTTTGAGACACCAAGAGTTGTTTATCCATAACATGACAGTAGCTAAACAAACTTTTTGGATGTCTGGAGTTCATTTTCGTTTTAAGGCATAAAATATCAAAGCATAGAGGAAGTGAACAAGGCCATAGCTTTGCGGAAAGATTCTTAATATGCATGTCCTCTATGGTAATATGATATTTTATTGGGAACCACATAATCATCCCTGTCGTATCCAGCTTTAACTAATTAGTTTCACGATATTGACATGTCTAGAGCTGGGTTAAAGTGAGCGTATCAAAATGTGTCAACACTGATAAATGTTGATAGCAATTTACTATCCATAATTTTTTGTATTATGTATTCATGGATATGTGTATCTATACGATACGAAAACCACAAAACCATGTATACATGTCCTAGTTGAGGGACAAGCGAAACTCATCAATGGATCCCTTTATTGGGCATTGTATAGCAGAAAGTACGTGATTCGTGTACACTGATTTTCCATGTAGTTCATATCATTTTTATACGATTTTTTTAAAGTATTTTGATAGCAAATCTTATTGAACTCAATTTATCAGAGGAATGCTAAAATTAAATAGGAGAATATAATTCAATTATAATTCGCAAATCATTCCACAGAAGGGGTGGAATTGGAATTTTTTTAGCTCAAATAATGTCTGCTCGTTGTACGTAGTCAGATCCTTCACGAGCAACCTGTAAACTGTCTGAATAAGGGGAAACGAACAAATTTTGTACAAAAACATAAAAATAAAATGACAACGTCTTCATTTTATGCAAATTCATAAATGTTTGTTCAAAAATGACATATTCTAAAGAAACCAAAAAATTTACATGAGATTAAAGCGTTTGGATACTGAAGTCCTTGTTCGCGCATGACTACCAACCAAACAAATAAAAGGATGCAAAATATGAATTTATGATGTCTTGAAATCTTGAAATAATACCAACCGGTTTTACTGATTAATACTTGATGGAAGTTATTTGAGAGCATCATACTGAAGCCAACGAGTTTTGTTGTCATTCCAACAAAGAAAAAATGTTATTGGTGTAAGAAAGTAAAGGGCATATTATCTGGAATGATTCCTTCTTTGAGATCAATGCAGCTTATGTATATCCAATCGATACAATTATTCTAGAGTGATACATATAAGCTCTGTCACTAGTGCTAATTATGAAAATTCCTTCTCTCAATGAATTGACACCAGTTGTACGTAATTTTCTACAAGACATATCAAGGTAGGTATTGTAAAGGAATTTATGTAGAGAATTCGCAGCAAATTAACTTCAATTTAATTTCCTCAATTTGCATATAAATTTCCTCCCAGACGTCATAAAATCTTTGAAAATATCTAAGAGATTTTAAGCCATTTTCAAATTTTGGCCTTGTTGTATTTAGATAGTTTTATAGTTACTACGATTGACAAATTCAGATCTATAAGTAACAAAAAGAAGCACGTTTCTGTTTATTTTGGACACTTTTTCGAATTACGATGATAAATCCACATAAACCATCTGCAAAAGGCCAATTAGTACACGTTGGTATGGTTCACAAAGTTATATTGCATCTCGAAAGAATCACCTGCAATTTTATTGAACTTGAAGAAATTTACAACTCAAGTTTGTTTGTTTTTTGTTTCACCTGCGTTTCCAGAATGCCATCAATCGCCTGGCAGAGGTGAATGTAAAAGTGCATCATGCACAGAGAATCAAAAATCCATTAAAATTTGCAAATAAATAGAAAAGTACGGAAAAATTAGTGACCAAAATCACTTCACTCTGGCAGATCATGTTATCATGATTAATGAAATTCTTGGCAGTAAAATGTAAAGGTTTTCCTGAACTGTTTCGTTTTACTAAGACTCGTATTTTCGAATCATTTGTTTCAACGTTCAATGGTATAGAGGTTCTATCAATCAATTCCCTTAATGTCAAACTAATAACTCTTTTCCGTTTGCACGGATCTCACGTGGATATATAGAACTGCACGAGAGCCGCTGGTTATCCTGCTGCCTGGAGCGCCAGATCAACGTATCTACGGTCCGACATCTTTCCATTTACCAATCTTGCAACTACCTTGATGTCATGCTCCTGCACTTGATTCATCACGTTTGCGGAATGATATGACAAGCAAAATAGTATTCCTCTTAGATGATATTAACAAAAATCCCTCCAATGATTCCAGTTACTGGAAATGCGCCTTTAATGGATGTTTACTTGCACCGAACAGTTTATTTGACCTCTTTTTGGGTATTGATTGAACTATGAAACATATAATTAGCTAATGATCTAATTATTTGTCTATGTAATTTACAACCTCCGAGAAAGTTAGTAGAACTATGTTCTTATCCAAGAACATGCAACTTTGTTGGGCCCTTCTAAAAACATGTATCGTTTAGTTATACGATGTAATCATTTGAACGTTAAATCCATTGCTGCTTAACTCCTGTGCAATTATCTTTTCACCAATGACTAACTAAATGACGGAGAGAATTAGATTATAAAATAATGTGTAACATTGAAAACGTGAACAATTTCAATAATTAAAACCGATCTTGTAGCTCATTCCGGTTTCCGTGTTGAATCTATTGGACTGGGAATATAATACAGTAAAGAGAAATATAGAGTTCAGATATTTATCTACTTAATTGATATGACCACAGTATTGTTATGTGTATGATTCGTAATCTGTATTATTAAAATGTCTTCATACAAAAAAAGAAAACAGAAACTGGTAAAACTTTAATGACCGGTGAGGATCGCCACTTCTGCTTTGACGTGTTTGACACAATTGACCAGTACAATGACGGTTCACTAAAAAAACTAACCTGAGTCCTGCCAGACTTACTTAAGGCATTATACTATGTTTTATCTTTGCAGTCAGCAATACCAACACTCCGGTCAGTCAAGCAAATTAATCTCACCTATTGGGAAACTTGACGTAGCGCAAAACAATCATCAAATGAAAAGCATTTATTGCCAATTC
Organism: Chrysops caecutiens; assembly: GCA_963971475.1. Lineage (NCBI taxonomy): Eukaryota > Metazoa > Arthropoda > Insecta > Diptera > Tabanidae > Chrysops > Chrysops caecutiens. The sequence continues at coordinate 24,149,639 of OZ020570.1, read as the reverse complement.
TTCCATTTGAAACTTGGTAAAAGTATTGCTAAGTATTGCTGTAATAAATTAACATAAATCATTGAATCATTTTTAAAGTAAAGTATCTAAGTATTATAACGAAACGATTTCATATTCATATAAGAAAGAAAGAGCTATTAGATACAGCGTATTTTCTATAGTTGTGATAAGCACACAATTGCAGGTCTTGTATAAATTTTCTTGACATCATGATTTGGATTCACTTAGACTACCCGCAGACTACAGACTTTTTATCTGCCGATAGTTTGATCGGGTCGGGCTTTAAGCGCACACATTGGCCCAACTGAACTGTCGGGTTGCTAAGATAAACATTGCCGATAGTTCAGTTTGAAGGCAATCGTGAAGCCCATCAAGCTTATTTGTTGGCCGATACCAAATCGGTGTAATGTGCGTACTTTGGTACATATTGATACTGATTAACTACCCGATCAAACTATCGGCCGAAAAAAGTCTGTAGTTTGCGGGGGCTCTTATAGTGAACGACATAACTCTTGTCATATAATCTATTCGCCACAAAAGTTTTATTGTATATTCATCAATGGAATAAAATAGAAGGATGAGTGTGTGGAAACAGTATATTGTTTACCAAGGGAGGAATTCTTTCCATCGAAAGTAAATTGCTTTACGAGCCGCCATCGAGGGAAGCAAACACTCAATGGAGATGTTGTATTTGTTCTCTTGAGGTGAGCATACTTGTACACACACTACTGTCGAAAATTCCGGTTTGCGCTGCATTATCGAGGAGCGCAGTAGTGACTTTCCTATCGGGTAAAGAGTTTTTTCGACGAATAAACACTCGCGGAAGAGAAAGTAGAGAGCATTTCCATCCAGTGCAAATTGCCTTACAAGCCGTAGGCGAAGGATATACTAGGTCTGTTCACGTACTTCTCGATAGTTTACCAAAGTTTACTAGACTTTACTCGAGGAAAAATGAGAGGTTTGATACGATTTCGCTCTGTTACTCAAAAAGTATAAAAAACCCGTTTGAGTAACATCTAGCAACTACATAAGCGGAAAAAAATTTGGCATTTGAACTTGTCAAATGAACCGCATTTTCATAGTAGCTTGAAGTTACTCGAGCAAATGTCTCGAGTATAATATGCAGTACTTTCCAGCATATTTCCTCTCCGTCAGGTTTTGTCAAACTCTCTCAAAACAATTTTTTGAGAGAGTACATAAAAGCCAATTTCGTACTCGAAACATATTCCAATATGTTCTGATCAAGAACGTGAACCGACCTACTATTTACAGACTCACCTGCTGAAAACACTCGCATTCCCGATCAAAAAACCACTATTTGGCACCTCAATAACGAAGCGCAAAGCGGAGTTTCTTTTTAGAGAAACTATAGCAAAATTGGGGTCTATTATGGTCGTTGACAAGCTGCTGTTTTCCATAGAATTTTTGTTGTGTTTCCGAAAAACAGGAAAAATGTAATGGGAAATATCAGATTGTCAAAATAGCAGAATCTGCTATCGAGACCAGAATAGACCCCATTATTTAGAAAATAACTACATGAAATTGGTAATTACCAAACTCGAAATAAGTCTAGAAAATCCGGAAAATCTTGTGCTATCAGTGTGTTATCAATTTCTCCAATCCTCCATTGCTTCCATCCAAATGCATGTAGACACACCTAAGATCTACATTTATGTAATGTGATAATAAAACAAGCAAAAAATAGAGTGCAGCACACGAATTTCAATTTATTTCGTATTTATGGTATAAAAGGAATAATCCGTTTTAAGTGAAGCAACATAAGAAACAAGTTCAACTAAGCCCGACAAGACAAAATGCAGCAGACGGCAAAAACCTGTTGCAATCCAACTCTTCCATTGCATTGGATTTATTCAATACAAAAAATTCAATCTAAACTTGAAATGCATTCCAATATCTTCTGCCAAATTCAGATACCGGTGACTTTTACCAAAAACCTCTTATAACTTAGCACCTTCATTCTGGAAAAGTTGCCCTAACACACGTGAGTGAAAGCTGATTGGGTTTTTTTGTTATGATAGCACCAGTTATTGGCATTTAACCATTCATTAACCGTCCTCAAATGATAATGAAATGACCTGAAAGTGTATTAGTGGAAATGTTGCTCGATTGGACCACATATATCAGATAAAATAATTAAAAACTTTTCTCCTTAAGTGAATTCTTTTCATGACGCACATGTGCAATGCACTTTATTGCATCAATCAAACAGTTTTACATTTGGATGCATAAAGTTGAGTCGATGTTGTTAACGTTACAAAGCACAATCCGAAATATTTTCAACTTGAAATATTATTAACATGTCATGCATAAAAGGAAAAAAACGTCGTGGTTATAAAGTTTACATGTAATTTATTCACTTCTTTCCATTTTTTATGTTTATATTGCACCAAAATTGACCAGAAATGACTTGGTGGTTTTCTCTATAGTCTATTCTATATCTATACAGATCACTCTGGAACTGGATATAGGAACTCATTGCGACTCATGGTTACAAGTTCATTTTTAATATGCGAACCTATGATTTGCATTAAATTAATAAATTATGCTCGATTTGCATCGAACTATTCGATTAATATAAAATATTTATTCATTCAAATAAAGTTCTGCAGTCATAAGATTGTATTCTTGAAACTTGTCATCGTAATTAATCAATGTCATTGCGAAAGGGCTCACTTTAAAGGATCTTGAGATGATTTAGGAAAATTTATTGGAAGATAAAGGAATGCTGATCTGCTTTTCATAGTTTTCTTTTTGTTACAATAGTTAAGATTAATATTATATTTATTAAGAATAACTACACACTTTTATTTGAGGACCAAATTTGGTGAATTATTAATTTATGAATTTGGTGAAACATGTGCACCACAAATATCTTCTCGAGAAACCTATTGCCGTCTCCGTTCCTGGAAAACTAAACATCATGCAGTTCCCATGGTTAATAATGTCACTAAGAGCGTGACATCAAGTGCCTCATCAAAAATCACTTTGTGATTTTAAGAGCGTGAAAAGACTGATGGACTTCAACAGGACATGTGACTAGTTGCCTTGATCACCTTCAAGTACTTGAGACTTGGTGTTCAACGCTTGTGCCGAACATGATGAGTTTCGCTTTGAAGAAATTAGCACTTCAAGAAAATTTCATAAATAACGAGTTCAAGTAATCGTTCCTTGAATGAAGAGCAAATGACACACAAAACAGGAAATTTTGATAACACATTTCCATTTTAGAAGTTGACTAAGATGCGTTACAAATCTGTGGGACAACATTCTGCTCCAACAGACCTTGTTTCGCAATATTGTAATAAATATAAGTTACATACCTTTATAATATCAATCAAGTATAATTTCGTCCGCCAACAATCTTAGCAATTTTTGTAACTGGTCTGAACAAGGCAAGCTTCCAATTATTTAGGAAAAGAACTGTTAAAAGGAAGGTAAAGAAGTTCTTGCCAAATACACAACTCCTTTTCGTATTGAAGTGTTAAACAAACAGTCCAGATAACAATGTCGCAGCAGCGTAAAATTCCGTCACATATGCAAATGTATCTTGTGTTCTTTGTAGTTTGTACCCTTTCCAAAGTGTAAAACATTCACGGACTAAATTAAGTAATTACAATTTTTGACCATTGTTTGCATTTCTGATGTTTCAATTCAATTCTCATCAGGCGCATGACACTTCAGATTTAAATGCCGAATTTCCTTAAGATTAATGCTATAATTGCTGTCGGTTCTTCTTGCGCCTGTCTGGATTTAGTACCTTTTTTCAAAAGCAATCACAAGGAAAGACATAGGGCAGGTGTTTTCTTTACCAGAAACTTTCACATTATTTCACGGAAGTCCCTTTTCTCCCTGAAGCAATCCAGTTGTGAAAACTTTGGTATTTTTCGAACCATGGCTTTTCCCAGAATTTATAGTTTATTTGTAGACAGTTTCATGTACAGAAGCCGAGCTTGATCCGAACCGAGCCGATGTAAGAATGAAACCGAGCTTGTTGTTTATAAGGACGCCAAGATATATTATGGTGTCCTTAACCGCGAACCTCTGCATATTAATTGTAATCGTGTTCCCTGAATTTGTGGTTTATCTCTCTTTTTAAGACAGTTCTGATCTCGAAACTAGCATTTGACATAAAACAAATTTTGAGACTCAAAACTCAGTGAACAGACCTAATTTATACGAGTATTTTCTCCCCGGAAACAAAGTAGGACTTCTGTAATAATATTTGGCTCCCGTGGTAATCAAGGTGTAACACATACATATGAACCGTGTTATTTTGGTCACTCCACTAGAGCACTTCTTGAAAAATCCAACAGATGGATTTTTTCGGCTAAAATAGAAGAATTGATTATTCACTCTATATGTGAGGGAAGGATAAAAAATCACGGTCTTTGTATCGAAGAACTTTAATTTTAGGATGTGAACGTTTCTCTACATGTGATTGATGAGTACCTTCCACTCGATAAATGTTCCCGTTAGAAATATCCAGAAGGCGATGATTCGTTTCTATTACTGGGAGTTTTAAGTTTCACAAAATTAATTTTATTCGAAACTTGTAGTTGATTTCAAGTTGAAAAATTAAAATTGCAATAAATGAAATACAGTATAACCTTGCAACCGCGGCCAAGCACATAGAGTATGTTCAGGATTTTTAACGGAATAAGGTACATATATTCATGGATTCACGTATAGACACTGTAGATGTAATGAAGTCACTTTCTTTCTTCCTTCCTAGCCATTGAAATGTGTTAAAGTAGAACCTCTTTTATCCGTCAGGGACGGGACCAGAGGTGTGACGGATAATGGAAAAGTTCTAAACACTATGACTTGAATCTAGATTTTGAGAAAAGGAGTTCATTCAGCAACAATAAACTTAACGAAAGATATATATGATATATATAAGAAATATTCAATGTGATGGTAAATAGTCGGTTAATTTTAACAGCTTAAACTGTGCTGTGCAATTTTCTTAAAATCAATGCGTCCGTGTTGTTGACTTTGACCAGCCTTACATACCAATCTGAAGAAATCTACGACTTTTTCGTTGACGGTTAACAGAGGTGACGGATAACGGAGAGACGGATAAAAGAGGTTCTACTGTACGTGGTTACTGCAACAGTTACAGTTTCCTTTAGAACTTCTACAATCAAGGAACGGAAAAAAATTTAAGAAACTCCACGTACATCTCAACTGAAGTTAGTACAAGGTTGTCAGCTATCCAGTGCAAGTCCGTAGCGTTCTTTTGCTATTTTAGTTTTCTTAGCAGATGAACACGGCTAGTATTGTTCTCAAGATATGACCACGAAAACTGGCACTATGACTAAAAGCGAACTCCAATTAGTTTGAAATTACATAACAATTTCGTCAGACACTGTAAGATAGAACAAGTTTGCATCCCACCTGATTGCACGCATACAAGCAACCACTATTCAGATGGAAAGCTTTCGGAAGAATAGAATGCAACAGACAGTACCCAGAATGGTGTGCAGTGAAACTGCTGTTTGTCATAAAGCGCGCGAAATCCGTTTGCTGCAGGTCTTTAATGAAAAGCTCGTCTCCTTCACGTTGTTGTCATTCAATTGCATTCAAGCCGGTATGCGGATTTCAGAGTATTTGTGAAACACATTCAAATCAATTGAAAGCACTGCAGATTTGTCAACAAGCCGAAGAGCTTTTTTCCAATTTCAAATTGAAACGAAACGACACAATCGTTTTTATGGTTTCGGCGGCAAAATTAAACATTGAGGTCGGTCGTTAGCAGACAAGCTGCTCCACTCAAACACTTACCTGTCTTTTGCTGTTGTATTGATTTGCCTGTCAACAGCAAAATGATGAAAATTCATATGTAAAAAGTTTCTTAAAACAAAATAATCACAAAAAATTGTATGTTTGATAACAGAAGTCAATAAAACTAATTTTAATTCTTAAGTATTGTGTTGTGTTGGTGCATTGTTATCTTGGCAATATTGAAAAAGAAACTCCACGAGATAATTGCAAACTAAAAAAGTGCACGGAGATAAAATTGAAGTTTTAAAAATTCTTTCGATTGTAAAATTAACTTTAAATAATTAACGTAATTACACACCAATTAAAAGTTAGTAGGTACAAAGTTTTTGCTTTATTAATTTAATAAAAGTAATATAGTTTTTGCCACGTTCCCTCAGAGTATCCATCAAATGCGTGCATGTACCGCGCGAATGTGATACGATTTATTGAACGAGAAGAAACCGAAAGAAACAAAAAGAAACTGTCGCTTGTCATTGTGTGACGTCGTCACGTCGTTATTAAGCTGTGTTTGTTTGGCGTGATTTTATTTTTAATACACTTTTGTTTTTGTGTTAATTTTAACGAAGTACAATGATAAAATTGCACGTCGCATATACAAACCAGTTTTTTGTGTTACATTGTTGCAATGAATGTTGCTGCTATCGGCGCAACAAACAGCAAAGAAGGACTTGAAATTTTCAGTCATCAGTGTGGATTGTAACCTCATATTAGAATGTCACGCAATTTGTGATTAAAGTTTTTCGAATATTTTCAATTTCAAGTAAACGATCGGAGAAAATATTTAAAATTATTTAGTGAAATACTGTGCCCTCATAAATGTCATGGTGACACTTATAAGGTTTTGTTCGATACGAATTTCCTATTGGATTGAGTGAAATTCATATTTGAATACGGAAATGACCGGTGCAGTGCGTGTTGTGGATAAATTTGAATCAAATTAAATATAACATGAAGTGTATTGGAGTTTGAATTGTATTAAATTATCGCCTATTTCAAAGTAATCGCTTTGTGCTTCACTTGATTTCTATTAAAAGCAGAAGGAAATAAAAATATACAAAAATCCGTGACAGCTGATCGACCGGCGCAACCGTCAAAGTCGAGCGCGACGCAAATCAAAATTGCATTGTGTTGCATGCTGGCGTTGAAATTCTGAATTCTTTCGCATTTGCGCCAGTTTCGTCTTGAGATTTTTCTTGAGCGGAATGTGAACACAAAACAAAAACATAAAAACAACAAAACAAACATTGCGAATGGTTGTGTTTGTTTATGTAACATGATTTCATTGCCTTGTGTTTGTAAGTGCATACAAGCATTTGTGTATTTGGATAAGAGAGAATTGCATGGATTCATTTAGGGTTGTGTTGCGCAACACAAACATAAATTCATAAATGCAATACTACACATAAGTGCGAATGCACATTTGATTTTATGCACAACACACACACAAATGCAATATCCTTTCACATAATGTGCACGTGTGCGTTTGTAAACACGAGACACCACAATCCAACACAACACAACAAACACAATCAGCGGCTTCACTTCGCGATTTTTGGTTACAAAGTTGCATTTGTTCACTCAGCTCAACATTGTTCGGATCGGAAGTTTGAAGTTCAAATTCGAGTTAGCGCGAGTGAGGCTCAATTGAGTTGCATTTTATTCTAATTGGAATAGAAGTGTTAAAAGTTTTTGATTTTAAATGTTAATTGGTTTTTAAATTTAAACAATTTAATTGATTTGAATTAAAAATATTTTTAAGTTTTTGCTTGTGATTGTGTTTCACTTTTCTATAACGTTTTTCCGCAGTACATCGAGTGGTTGCAAAATAGTGGTTATCTGCAAGTGATCCAATTCATAAATATTATTTGATTTGTTTGAATTTATAATTCGAAATATGGAATATGTAATATAACATTGAAGAAAATAAGTGGTTTGGAAAAGAAAATTTTATTTTGAATCAATTGAAATTTTTAATTCATCCCTTAACTACTAAAACTATCGCCTATGGACTATCAAAAAGATATTGAAGACTTTAAAGAGGAAGAAGCGAGAAACGACGACGGTATGCCGGACGTGTGTGGCAGTGCCTCGAGTTCTAGCTCAATTACCCCGCGAACACCTCCAAATTGTGCACGTTGTCGCAATCATGGCTTAAAAATAGCCTTACGCGGTCATAAGAGATATTGTAAATTCCGTTATTGTAATTGTGAAAAATGTCGTTTAACAGCCGAACGACAAAGGGTTATGGCATTGCAAACGGCATTGCGTCGGGCCCAAGCTCAAGATGAGGCTAGAGCTTTGGCAATGGGTGAAGTACCACCTCCATTGCATCATTCAGTACCACCAGTTTCAATGAACCACAATTCAGCAATTCCAGAAAGTCCTGTTGAAGAACATCCAGCTACTATACCAACTCCGGCAAGATCACTTGAAGGATCGTGTGATTCTTCAGCAGCCTCACCATGCTCTATGTCTGGTGTACCGATATCCGTGCCAGCTAGTCGTAAACTTGCACCACTGCATCCTAACGGTGCAAATTTAAATTTAGGTAAGTGTTTCATTTAGCGTTATCCTTATTTGTTGCGAGTTCTATCAGACGACCTAAAACTACGTGTCCTCCAGTTCCTACTAGTATAAGCAGTTTTCGCGATAAAGTGATAAATCTGAAAAAGAGAGATCATGCATTTCTAATAATTAAATAGAAGTGAAAGCAAGTTGATATTTCAAATTAACTGTGAAATAACTGAAACCTGGCAGTAAGGATGTGCTAATGGAGAATTCGACAAGATCGCAAGGCACATTTAACTTTTCTTTTTGAAGTTTCTTCACATTATAAACAATAAATGCAATCCATTATATAGTATTAACTCTCTACATACATTTATTGTTTCACATTTTCATCCAAAACTAGAAACAATAAATTTTATTACATCCTTTTGCAGAGATCACAATTGAATTTTCTAGTTACATTCATGATTTTTCCTTTTCATTCAGTGAGAATTAAGACTCTGGTGAATTAGCTTAACATTATGGAATGAAACACAATAAATGAAGTGCATTAAATTGTATTAAATACTTTTGTAAAGATCACAATTGGTTTCTGTTATTATTAAACACTTGTCATATTTCCATATCAATTGAAATTGGCTTATCAATGAGTAGAATAAACAATTCACCCTATTGCTGTATGATTTGTGTGCGAGGTTAATAGCTAATTAGAGTAAAAAAGTAACGATTTTTAAAATTACAGAAACAATAAAACAATATACTCAAATGTTTTGTTTTTTGGACTGGAAACTATTCGGTTTTGTCGTTAAACATTTTGAAATCACACTTGTCATAAAAGGAATTTTCGCAGGCATTATTGCCAATCCTATTAATTTGTTTAATTTATTATTAGATGAAAAAATGTTTAAAATACATACTAAGCACAATAACTTCTTGAGAAGGTTGTGTTAGAAAAAGAAAGTAGAATTTCCACTACCAGAACAAGGTGTCGCGTTTAAGCAAAAATGAATCCAGTAGCACCATTCGTGTAGGTTTGAGAAGTCGTTTAAATCAGTTCAGTATAAGATATCAGACGCAAAAATTAATCAAGACGCTTCAAAGACCAAATGTAGTTTTTAATACCATTAGATTATTAATCTGGTTTTGAAGTTACAACGTAAATTAATTGCTATCAACTAGGATATCTCTATCGCAAGTGTAAATTAGAACAGTGTAGATGTTTTAGACACTAAACCGACCTGAATAGAAAATTGGTTTTCTGTAGACCTGTGAGTGAAAAATGCTAAAATTCGCTTTTGAAGACGTTTAATAAGACACAAACTTTCCTTGTTATAGTTTTCTAACCGGACATTTGAAAAAAATTTGTCATCAATTTTGGTAGAGTTCAAGTTGAATATAAAACTTTATTTTTAATTAACTCAAAAATAAATGACTTGTTCAACTTTTCTGTAGTCAAACTATGCGGTCAAGTGCTGAATAAAGTTAAACAGCCCTCCAAAATCCTTCGAAAGATAATTTTATTTTGTTCAGTGTTATAACTGCCTAAAGTGATGTATATACAAGCTAAATTATATTGACTCTTGCAAATATTTTTGTATAAAATCATTAAAACGACTTAAGTTAGTTAAAACACCAGATATTTATATCAGTTATGAAGTGGTCTTGGACCAATTGATTTATGCCGAAATGAATATCAACAGGTGTCCCTTCAGTTTTCGAATTGGGAACTGAATAAAGTTCATCGCTGATTCATTTATGTGTATAAGATAAGCCGGAAACTTCCCAGTTCTACTTTATATTTTTCAAATTATATAAAGAACTATGTACTCGTTTGTTTTGCGAATAATCAACATAAATGCTTAAATGTTTAAAATTGAAAATGGAATAATTTATACGGATAACTAACAGTGATACGAGTTTAATTCGTTCCGTAACCCTGCTCTTATCTCAAAGCAAAGTTCCCCATTGAAATTAATTGAAATGCCATTAATCCGTTCCAGCCCCCAAAATGCCACCACAGTTGTTCTTGTTCCGTGTTTTGGAATAAGAAAAATCTATGTATAAATGACAAATATTGTATAAAAACTTAATAAAAGAGAATGTAAACTGGTTTTATAAAGTGTATTTGTATTTTGGTCAATTATAAATGCAACTTACACACAACTTAAATGCATGTATGCTTAATTTTAGTCACTGCTCTTCTCTTAACTGGTCTTTGCCTTTTTCGCCGGATAAAAAAAACTGTCCAAGGAAGTTTCTGTCCGGCCGTTCCTTGTATTTCAAAGCACAACTTCGTTCGCTCGACGGCTCGTATCTCGAGGTAAAACTGTGTTTGTTGTTTGAGTTTTTCTGGGTGACTTATGCGCTCTTGAAAGCACGATCAGAATTTCAAGCGTCGATGTCAATCAAATAAAACTAGACTCGAGGTTCAAATAGTCGAATAGGTGGTCACTATATAACTCATTATATAATGAGTATATCACAATAGAGTGGTCAATAAATTGGCCGGCAGACTTGTTTCGACCTCAGTGAGTAGATGAAACGGTTCGAAAAATAGTTTTTGTCAATTTTTTCTTATTGAGATATCTTGCATTCAAATAATATCCAAATATCTAAGGATGCACCCTAAAACATATATTTTTCCTTTGTTAATATTTGCCTTATGTCTCGTCCATTTCAAAGACGCCTAGCAGAGTTAGTGTCTTAATTAAGTCGATCTGAAAAGAGCGGACTGCATTTTGACGAAATAATGTTTGTCGTAGCGCAAAAAAATTCAAGGAAATAAATGCAGCTTCACAATATTCAAGTATTTGCACTTAGTACATAATAAAACGGACGAAATAAGCTAATGAAGTTGAAAAATTGCAATTATTTGCGTTCCTTCAGAATTCTTCTTACCTTAAAAGGAAGGGGGTCGCAAAAAACTAACGTTGAGATTCAGGAGACTATGATGTGTATAGTTCATTATATGTATAACATATTGCTAGATTCTTTAATTTGAAATAGAATACGCTTTTCTCAATATAAAATGTTGATGAGACATTTTCTTTTTAAATCGAATACAATTGTTTCAAATGAAATTCTAAGTAAGAATTTTTTACCTTCAATACTTTTGATTTGTCTCCGCATTTTGTAAAGAGTCTTCATCTCATTTACAATATCGAAAGGACAAGTGTTTATTGATAAGTTGAATTACCATAAATACAGGAAACCGTGAAGGAACAGAAATAATACTGCGTTTACACCGACCTTAATCTAGTAGATTTAGTGAGATGATTTAATAATTCTCCTCGCCCGTTTACACCGCCTGTGAGGAGATTTAGTTTGACAGTTCGACGTTTGTTTTGTGAAATTGTGTTTTTTGTTTTGCTTCAAATCAATAACAAAATTTTCTTGGACAATAGTCCACGCGCTGCCTTGCCTCTTTTGCTTCTTTTTAATTGAAACTAAAATAAATTTTCAAAATCAAAAATCGCGCCAAACAAAGAATTGAAATCATTTCGGAAACATCGAAAGAGCCCCAAATTGTGCTAGAAGACGAATAATTACAAAAATGATCACCAGTAGATGGTGCCACTGAGGCGATTTATAGTGGATTTGGAATTATCTATTAGATTTAGTTCGGATCAAACGCCGTATAGCACTTGTTCTACTTCAAACACAGAGCAATCGTGCCATTTAGTGACCTTCATCTGACCAATGCTAGAAAATAAATCGGATGTATGCCTTTCGTACATGACTTACACAACATGTTTTCTGCATTGAGGTTATACTTTCCTCAAAAAGAATTTGTTTGGTTACAGGCTGAAGAGCATGATGCAAACCCAAGAAAGGGGTTAATATGCAAATAAGGGTCGACATCGAGACGAATAAGTACAATTAAACAAAAGCAACAAGACCTTGAAACTTATCTGAGTTACAGCGAGTAAAAAAGTCGTTTTGAACGAACCAAACATAAAACTGACAATATTAAAAGCCGATGATCATATTTGACGAGGCAAAGAGTTTTGTACGACTGCAGAAACTGAAATGCGTTCAGCAATAAAATTTATACTACATTCTGCATAAATGTACTTGAATAATGCACTAACATTGTCAACTGAGAGAGGAAGAAAGGGTGGAGGGAAATACGATTAAAGATTTTTGAGAAACCAATAAAGTTTTTATGATAAGCACAAAAATTTTTTAACATTCATAATTTAAGTGTCTCGTCTAAGGCGGAGAATTGCAATAAAATTCGAAAATACCCCACAAACCAACTCCATACGCGCTTATTCATAGAACTAATATGCACTTTTTTATGCACTCTTTATTACTAAGTAGACTTAAGATTAATGATCTTTAAATTAACATAAATTATAATGTACACTGCTTGTTGGTTAAACATTAAATGTGGTTTTATAAAATGTTGATGTGGGTGCAAATATCATCTGATTTGCAATTAATATTTAAAATTGCGAATTTTAATTGTCAGCAGATATTATGTCCAATGCAGCTTAAAACGCACTAACATTTATTAGTATATATATATATTTGCAGTCAACTTTAGTCGTTTTATAATCTCACTTTGATTATGACTCTAATCCTACTTATTACACCTTAAACTTGCACTATAGCTATAAAAATATCTTATGATTATTTACATTTTCTTGCAAACGCAATGGGGAACCGAACTTTATTACATATACTTATGTGTGAAAAATTTGAGAACTAAAATCAATTGAATATTAAAACGAATTTTGACTTTTGTTCATTTGAAACCTAAAATTTTCGAGACTTTACAAGAACACAAGAATGAAGAAAATCAAGTTTGAAAACGGGCCTCCAAAATCAAATTCAAAGAGTGAAAGGGTATTCATCAATCGCAGAAATAAAACCTGAAGTCTCAGGCCACTACGTCAGAATAAGGACAAAAAATTGGGTCTCATCAGTTTAACTCCAAAGTCTGTTAGTCTAAGTTACATTTTTTGGAAGACTCCAGAAATCAATGCTTTCTCTTTGGGTCCTCTTTTACACTCCTTACAATTCGAACAAAATCTGCATGAAATTTTATAATTTTTCGGTTTCGATTCTGCCACATTCACATATTTAAAATATCTCGAATAGTTTCCTCTCATTACATCACGTTTTTGAATATTCACGAAGAAGATAAGCCAGCAAAACTTTCGTGTTTTCGGACAAAAAGTTGGCTTGGAGTTAGATAGTTTTTAAGTCAAAAAATTTGATATTGATAACAATATACCGGTTGATCTTAAACATTCATTCAATATAACTATGTACTACTGTATCTATGTTTTAAATTACCAAAAAACCAGTTTATCATTTGGAAAGAAGAGTTAGTAAGGAACTCTGAAATACAAATATTTATTTTAGGCAACAACCACATTCCAATTCCTTCAGTTGTTACATTACATTCCTTCAGTTTCATTAGCCGATACATGATTTTGTCTTCTGAATTGTTTATGGGCATATCTATTCTTCACGTAACTAGAAAACTGCATGCATTCGATGCTATCTAAGGAAATATTGAAACAAACTTGCAAATAAAAACTGAAAAATCTCTACATGCGAGTATGCCTGAATGGCCACGATACAAACCACCACGAGCAGGTGACATCTGGTTACCTAGAAGCGCAACATTGTCTCATTCGCATGGTTGGGTGCTTCCTTACCTTGCTGAATTTTAAGTCATTTTTTGCTGATTTTTATGTCTTCTATTTATACTTTGTCATTACCTGAACCGGTTGTGGAGCAGTCATAGCACTCCTGTAAGAAAACGACCTTTAAGGTTTGAGTGGCGTTTTAATGGAATTCGGGGGATGGTATTACCTATTATCAAATTCTGATCTCGTGCTGATTATACCTACACAAAAGACAGGAGAAAGACTTTTCGACCTGGTATTATTTTGCGGAAGTGATTGGTTGTTTCTGAAACGATTTATTGATTCCAGATAGTGTCCCAGTAGGTGTGGAAGTTTTTTCATCAATGGATGCTGGTATGCGATCTGTTTGTAAATCCATGTTATCCAATATAGTCAATGGTTTTTCCTCGATTTATTTTTTGCACAATAAACTCCAAGGAGGTATGACTTCTTTTTGTTTTAAATATAGTTTTAGTAATTAAATGTGACATTTTTTATAAGGATCATTCCTTTTAAGGGTTAATTACTTACATTGAATTAATTATGTTTCGATACATTTCTCCGTTGATAAACCAAATTTATTTAAATCTCTCCGAAAATTGGTGAACTCTGCATGTCTTCAGAGCGTGTTGAAAGTTTGATGTCACCATACAACGTAATACTTCATCACAGAGATTAAGGGAATTAGTTTCAGATACTCTAATAAACAGTGTCAACGTAATTTAACTTGAATTGTTTAAGAAATTGTTTTCTTCGAAATTCCTTTAACAATTAAAATGAAAATTGTAGCGGTTCGAAACCATCAGATTTTCTCTTCAATCCGTAAGAATATTGTGCACTTAAAATAGCAAAAAACAGAACAACCAGTTGCAGTTAATTAGATCTTTGGCCAGTTTCCAATTGTTGTTAACATCTTAACATTTGAGATGCATATGTCAACAGACGCATGATTCAATCAACATATATATATGCAACTCAAGACGTATTGGATGTCGCGCGTCTGGTTTGTCCAATAATCCTTAAACAAAAGATCCAATTCTTTTTGTTTCTTGTTAGTTACTCTTCACAAAATCCTTTTCCCTTTGGGGCGTATGTCTTCACAGCTTGAACAGGTTGTTCCACACGAGTGTTTGCATTAATTTGGCACTGCATTATTAAAGGGCACAACGATCTTACAAACACGAAAAGATTTATGAGTGTGGCGTTAGGGGCAAGGTTGTCTTCTTCACTATCAGTCCAACTAAAATCCTATGTTTTGATTATTTGGACCCATTTGTTTGGAAAATAATCGCATACATCTTGGTTAACCGTCTCCTCCTTATTGGATTTAATACAGTTTTTGGCGAATTTCTTAAACAGAATTCTTATGCTTTTTTCAAATTTATCTTTCCAATGTATTTTCAACTGCAGCGATTTGAAATGAATTGTGACACTTCTATAGTGGTTCAAAGAGAAAAAGGTTTTGCATTTAGTTTCAATATCTACGAAACATATCCCTTTGAATATTATTCAACAAGTGCTATTTAATTTCATTTCCATAAATTTATTGATAATGTTATGGTCACAATTAAAACATGAGAAATTTTATCTGTGCCGGCAAAATCATCATTTTCCACCACTGATTGGTCGTGTTATTTATTAAAAACCACAAATTCTTACAATGTAAGACTTACAATTATGGATTAAGTGAATGTGAAAATACTAAACCGACTTAGGTTTAATAAAACATGTTCAGAAGAGTTGCGTATATATTGTTGGTTAAATTATAAAGTTATTGCATCTCAATGTAACGTAAATAACTGAAATGATTTTAACCGCTTCTCCTACTTGCATGCCAGACATGAGACTGGTTAAGTTGGTGGTAACCCTAGACGACACATTTTATGTGTCAAAAAGTTGTTGACAATCATTTTTTAACATTTTTATTAAAGTTACAGTATAAGCCAAGTATGGTTGACATTTAAGCATTTACATCGATAATGGTCCGTGTACAATAAAAATGAAATTTATATAGCATATAGCGTAACCTAGTGAGGTGGTTCATTACAATAAGAGACTTATTTGCAGACCACCCTCCATCTAGGAACACTCGCGGAATTTTTCAAGTATAAACGTATATGACTACATGTTGTAAATGAGACTCTGTATCATTTTGTGAAGGTGTTGCATTTCGAAACCATCATTGGTTGCATTAAATTAAGCTGTTATCTTCAATTACCACTGTTTTTTTCTCATATAATTCAAAATTGTAACTCAATTCTTCAAACTGGAGTCACTTTAATATCACTTTAATAACACTGTTAATGAGAAATTAAATTATTGAATTAGAGGTGAATCGTTGAAAATTTCATGAGAACCCACGCGAATATTTTGAACTTCAAACACAACATAGTTGAACTGAGAAAATTGTATTTGAAAAAGAAGTGCTTGTTCCTTAGGACAAACATAAACAATCACAATTCAAAACGACTCAAACCACACCTTATCGAAATTTTGCAACTTTATCTTGTGGTATCATTACGCCAAAGCCATGTGAAACCGTCTTGATAAGCATTCGTTTCCAAGAAACGAACTCACTTTTGACCCCCCTGGTAGTGTTGATGTCATTCATTGGGGTTGACATTCATTGAAGGCGGACAGGTTGCATGTCACATATCTGCAAGTCTTATATCCAGGTGCTACACAACAACACTTCATTTCCTCAAGTTAGTCTACATGATATGGTGGTGATACTCACGTTTCGTGTTTATGCTAGACTATTGGACGTCATATATTTAGGTATGAAATACTGTACGAACTATAAAAACCCACGATCCTTAAGTACAAAACTAGAAATAACTTTTTCAAACACAAAAAACGCATTGAAACGAATTCGACGACAGTACCTACAAATAACCAACATCCTCAACCTGGAGAGTAAAGATTGCACATATACAAAAGGTAAAAGGTTAAACATTCACTTTATGTGTTTCACCGATGAAAAATGCTTTTCCGCATAATTTTTTTATTATATTTTCAGTATTCCAATTGCAAATGAATTTCTATAAAGTGTTCGTTTCTATTTTATGAGCCAGAATAGTGTTATATTGTGCATAAACCTTTTGCTTTCATTTGGACACATGAAACATACGTTAAAATACCTTTTACCTTAAGGTGATACGCATGTACATATCAAGTTATACAGTGCAATGATTTCCATCATGTTTTACAGTGAATCATTTCGTCTTACCTGTATGTGTAGTCCTCGACTTTTTATTGGGTCATCTAGTCGGTAACGTCAAATAACTTCGAAACTGTTTTCATAAGTACCCTCTTGAAAAGTCTAACATGATGATTGGATAAGGATTTCAAATAGCATCTTGACAAATTTCAAGAAAGATGTTACTCATGGTGGACCCGAAAACTGGTATGGTTTAATGGTAACTTTCAAAAGAAGCAGGCAAACAAGTCTCTAAACTTAATTTACACCCTGTGATGCTAGGAATTCAGCTTCTCGGATAGTTTTTCTAAACGTGCAGTTAATGTATTGAATATATCCCGTTTGGTTATCAAATGCAAGCTCCAGTCAAAACATTTTATTCCAGTTTACTTTATCAATTTGAACTGAATTTTCAAAATACGCGGTTACTAACATGTTTATAAAAGTAAACACTTCCGGTAGGTATTGTATTGGAAATTATGTGTGTTCCTTTTTCTTGGCAGCATGAACAAGAAAAACCCGAATGAACATTTGTTTGTATTCCCACGAAACCATCGAATAAGTGGAAAATTTTCACACAAAATCTCATGCAATCCTGAATTCCCAGGAATAAATGCATACTCAATTGCAGTCATAAGCTCGTCGTCACCTTGACATTGAAAGCATAAATAGTCGATAATTTCAATTGTACAACTACAAACTGAAAACGTAATTAAAATTCAGTGACTGTGCCAGAATTCAATTTGTTTTTCCTCTTGCACCGTCTACCCCTAGCTTTTCTGATTCTCTTCTGTTCTGTGTGTGAGAACTGAGATTTGTTGCACCGATGATAAGAACTTGGTGCATTCGCGATGGTTTATTCGTTATCTAACCGATATAACAAGTGATTTTCCGATAAGCACAAAAGCTTCCTAGTGCAATTGTTGATTCAGTTAGCGTGTTACAACGAAATACATGTGATAATAATTCCCAAAAGGGTGAAATTTATACATGGAGGGGGTGGGTGTGTAGTATAGTACAGGCATTCGATAATATGTAAAGTGCATAAGCTTAAAATCAATCGGCACGTGTCAACGCCTTCCGTCTTCTTCCCTAGTTCTGGTTTGCTCATTTTATTTATTGCGTTTAAGCGAAACTTTTTGCAAATATTTCCATCAAATCTTTGATCGCATTTAAAGTATTTCTGACGCAGTTCACATGTTAATAAATGAAAATTTCTTCCCACTTTAATTCAATGTGCATCAGAATTGCATTTAAATGAGATAAAAGATGATAGGTAAATTCACAGAAAATAAAAACTGTTCCTACTGTTTTGTGTAAATGGTCTTGTAATCGTCTTTGACGATTTCAATTCTTATCTTATCATCATAAATTTTTTTTGTTTATTGGTATCACTTGATTTCCGTGTTTAATGTTTGCATTGTTTGTACATTTGTCGTACTCTATAGTCTGTAAAAATTAGATTGTAAATCAACAAACTGACACGTCCAGCTTACTCGTTATGGGATTTAAATTACTTGCTGAAAATTATATAATCACCTGCAATGATTTACATATTTTGTTAGTAGGTTTTATATTCGATTAACTCTTCTATATAAAAGAGGTTGCACTGAGATGAGTAAAGGAAATCACTTGCTTATGTTTCTAATCCTTTGTAATTGTTATGTGTTTTTTTAGAGACAGCAGTAGTTAGAGCTTACATTTCATTTAATGATTTTTACTTAATCGAGTATCTACTGAAATTAGAATGTTTCAGGGTGCTTATAATAGTGTATAATCACTATAATATGTAGTTATTCACGTTTCTAATTTACTTTCTGTTACAATTTGTGCAACATAAAGTGCATTTAGTCAAAATTAAAAGTTTTAGGTTCCAATGAACGTTAACTACCCTCTGAACTTTTTGGCAAAGTTAATTATGAATTTATCTCTTAACAGATCTATGTTTTGTAAACTTTCATGGGCAAAGTCAAGGTCATCGATACCTTGAAGTAAGAATTTAAGGTTTCGTTGCAAAATCTAGTTGTTACAAAATAATATTGTGATAACTCTATAAAATTTCTGTATGCGAATTGCGAAATGTTCGTGATACGGTGTTGTGTTTGTAAATAATTTTGTTACAGCGAAATCAGACAGTTGATTTAAGAGCGCTAGAAGCAAAGACTGAACCTGTCGGCTTTTTGTAGAATAAAACACCTTTACATATCTGGTTGGATACCTGTATTTGCAAACGTTTGGATTGCACTTGTCCGCGTACAATTTTTATGCAAATGAAAAATGCCTGCCTCGTAAAGTGTGTTTAATAATTTATGCATTAAATGTTTACCTGATTGAGGAATACATTTAAAAATAACAAAATTAATTACGCAGAGTAACAAAAAGAAATCTTATGTACATTTTCGTATTTAAAGCGAAAAAATTCAAATGAGATATCTTTATGCAATAGAATTTGTTCTTGATAAAGTTAATCATAAGACCGATTATAGTTTACACACAATAAAATTAGTTTAACATAAACATGTTTGATCTAATTAATTTGTCTCTTCATTATGACATAATTATGCGGAAATTCAATTTTTAAACTCATCTGACTACCGTCTTTACATACGTAGAATCATTTTCTTAAGCACCTTGCCGTGAAAAGTATAATGTACAATAATATTGTATGATTTCTGAATGTTTTAAATAAATAATTAATGATTCACATATCATATGATTTTAATATAAATCAAACCTTCGTGTGTGAGAAGCTTAACTAGTTGCACTTATATTGTGTAGCAAGTAAAGTAATTTATTCCGTCGCTCAAAGTTACAT
The DNA here is from genome assembly GCA_963971475.1 of Chrysops caecutiens. Taxonomy (NCBI): domain Eukaryota; kingdom Metazoa; phylum Arthropoda; class Insecta; order Diptera; family Tabanidae; genus Chrysops; species Chrysops caecutiens. The sequence goes on along the minus strand of OZ020570.1, from coordinate 24,129,670 downwards.
TTTTCACCATGCGCGATTAATTTACATATTAGAATCACTACTTGAGTAACACTGACAATCGCAATTTGCCATACGTCCTGATGTCTCGTGTATTAGAAATCCAATGTTCATAAAAATACACACATTTCGGGTAAACTTCTAAGGACAAGGAAACCTTTGAAGTCATCGAAACAACTCACACCGAGGATACTATAGTCGATGATACCTAACCCTTATTAATATTTTAAGAGATGGCAGCAAGTGGTTTCATGCATTCCAATAAGTTACAGGGTGTCAATCCTGAAGGCAATAGCTGGATGGATTTAAATTTTTTTTTAAGATTTATCATAATCAGAAGTGTGGCGTTTTCATGGAAAACTTGTAATTTATGTTGTATAAAAGTACTGACTGCAAGCTATCTTCTGATCATCACATAAAGGTCTATTTTTCCTCTCAAAATCGTGTGGAAGCAATAACGAAGTGGCAAAGGATAAATTGTTTTATGGGAAACCTATTTGTCTCAAATCGGTTTAAGGTTCCACAGTCTCCATTTAGTTGCAACAAACTAATATTTAACAAAATGTGTATTCGTGACTTCACTAAATGCATCGATCTATTTTCCACAAGATTGTTGTGAGAAGAGATGAATTTTTGATCTTATTGAATGTTACCGAAGTCTCAGATCATCTTTAAGGAATTTGACTCGAATATGCTAAAATGATAACAATTAGAGTAAGTAAGAATGAAATGAAATCAATTATTCAATTTTATTTCGTTGGCATTTGAATCCTCAACCAGTGCGACGACTTCGCAATCCATGAAAGTTTATCAGTAATCTGTTTGGAATCTCAATCGCACGTCAAACTTAATCACCTTCGATCTGACGTGGTCTGGGCAGATGTGGACAGGAGACAACCAACCAGAAAATCAGTCAAACCGACCAAAGTAAATCCGCAAGGTTTATATGAACTGCAGGTTGAATGGTCTGGGTTGACTGGTTGGGTTGGTGGGTTCGTATCGAGAACATGCTTTCGAATCCTCTTAGACTGACTGTTGTAAACATCATCGCGCATACAAAATCACAGTAGTGGTGCATAATCCACAGCTAAGTATAACCAGATTCATGAGGCAAATATAGAACTTGAAGTTTGCTTCGTGACTTTGGACGATTATTTGGCTTTTTCCTTATTTACCACTTCTTCAATGCAATGAGCAACGATATATGCTCACAGATCTTCAAATGGTGGTATCTGCTCAGTTGGAAACCTTTTTTGAACTCACAGCCTCGCAACATTAACTGTCTGGAGCGTTGAATTTAAAAAAAAAATCTGTTTACCTTTCTAAGTCTCAGTTAGCATTTAACTTAAATAGTGTGTTATTAATCATTTTAGTACTGGAACTTTTGTGTAGGCACGTCCTCATGGTGGTCTTACTAACCCAAAACGAGGTGTTGATTTCTTCTTTCTTTCCGATTTCTTTGTATTTTATCCAGTTATTGAACTTGAAACTGGTGGAAGTGTATCACAAGGACGTGTTAATGATGAAATGCTATAAATCTGAACTTTATCAATCTCAGTGGCAGACAAGTCCACACACAAAAATGTCTACTTGATACATTCTGGCAAAGAAGAAAGTTTTTTGATGCAAACCAACAATAGTGAAAATTTATATTGTTTTTAGTTCATTACATTCAATTACAGTTCATCGACGAGGAAACAATTGCAATTCACTAGAGCATGACTCTTGCATTGGGTACTTGTTCATCATTCCTGATTTTGCTTGGGGAAAAATTCATTGCTCTTATCAGAACTTATAGACGTTATAAACGTTAATAATTTTGTCAATTGATAAACTTTTTACCCTTTTCTGAAAGTTGTTACCATTCCCTTCATATGTAAGTGTGACATTACCTCACAACAAGCATTCATAAATCTTTTGATACCTTCTTTGATTTTTCAACAAATTGTTAAACTACGCAACCAGAAGTATTCGTTGATAAATAACTTTATTGTTAATTGCATTTGATGTTTTTATAAAGTCATTCGCAAATTAGTTCTCGAATTATGAATTGTTTGAGTTCTCAAAACAAAATAAAAATTTTCAACTTGAAGAAATACGAAACGGAAATCTCTGAGCAGATAAGTTCCTCCATTGATACGACCTCAAGAAACCAAGACTCGGTTTTGAATCGTAATCAAATACCCAAATGATTTGTCGAAGAAAATAAATAATTCACTCAATTCAGGGCTTAGCTGAGTTATTGTGAAAAATTTCAATTTGATTTGAATAGATTCTGTCTAAGACTGACTTCTTGTTGACACTTCCATATTTCCACGGCACCACTTCAAGAGGCGAGTGTAGGCGACTTGTGCCTCTGACAATGGAAACGAAATATAAATTTATGCATCTAAGAAGTGAAATTCGCAATAAATTTTCCTTCTCTTGAGGCACATATTCAAATTAAGGAGCCTACAGCTCTCCAGTTCTCACGTCCGTGAGGTGCCGATAACAAATGGATACAGGGTGTAAATTAACACTTGTACCTGTCTGGTACCCATGACCGTCGGACGAAATGAATAGACTCCAATGACAGCATATTGACAACACGAAGTGTTGCATAGTTGCAAAATTTTTATGAACGCAGTGTGTGAAAAAAATTAATATTTATCAGTTTATTAAATTATAAAAAAATAAATAAATAAATAAAAACATAAACCAATATTTCATATTTAATTCCAAATGCGTGTATTACAGGGTGCGTCAGTTCGTTGCATGTTGTGAATCTTAATGATTGCAATCACATCCATATGCACTAGAGTCACTCAATTCCAACTGAAATCCACACTTTGAGATATGACTTGATTTTCATTGTCAATTTTAAAATTTATTGTGGAAAAATATAAACTGAAACTGAAACCTGATTGAATGCAAAATGTTTTCATGAATTGAGATATTGAAACATCCAGTAACACACAGTTCTGGTTCGATTGGCATTAAACCCTCCCAAGAATTTGGTCTTATTATTCGCACGCGCACCTTTCGAATCTTACTAAGAAATGACAATTATCTGCAAATATAAAATTATTTGATCTTAACTGCAACCTGAGCATTCAGTCCGTCTTTGGCGCCACCGTTTCTCTTTCATCAAGATTTTGGTCTAAGATAGCACCACGGTCAATCGATTTCTCTGCTATTTTAAGCGAATATATGCATAAACCAATACCGATGGCATTTATCAATTGCAAATTTCACTTATCGCTTAGTTTGCAACGTTTTCTGTAATTGTTTGGATTGGATTTGCAAGTCTGAATGAACGAATTGTGTGAATGTGTATTAAAGCATTAACAATCGACGGTATTTGCGGAAATGACGACTATTTTGGATCACGATTTGATAAACAAATATATATAGACTCAGACTATATTGTTGGTTTGTTTATGCTCTTCAAATGTTCTCTAGACAGCTCGGATTAACGATCAACTTACTTTGGACACAGTCAATAACGTCGAAATGTCTGTGTTACAGAAGGTTGACCTTTGGGACGTTCATGAATTTTAAAATAAACCCTTGAATTCTTCCTACTTGATCGCTTCTGAAGATTCTGGTGTGCCTAGGCTTTCAGCTAATTATTCACTGTCGATTGAATCATTAGCTCAGATTAAATAAAATTGTATCTCAATAATATTGCCATCGTTTTTAGAAACAAAAATTCCACATAGTCCCATGTAGACATGTTAGAAAGCAATTTTATCAGATGTTCAATGAATCCAGTTTTAATTTGAATTCGATTTGACAAGCCAAGTATCAATCAAATCATAACAATTTTAGATAAATTAGTCATACATAAGCAGCTGATATAATTCGATCGCCACGATCTAAACTCCACACTGACTGGCTTAAACATTTCTTCACATGATTGAATATATTAGGAATAAAGTTGCTTGAATATCAGCTAAGATAATAGTTAATAACTGCATGTCATGATTGCAAGTATTAAAGGCATGTCTAAATCTACATACAGGTATAGTTATAGCCTATTCCTTACCAACGGTTTTCTTGACTTTAATTGCGTTTCTTTTGCATCCAATCAACACGTACTTCTTAAAATATATCTTACTTTTAATTAATTTATAAATCAATTCGTTTATTACCAAATGGGAATGGACTATAGTTGCGTTATTTGATTGATCGTTTCCGACTTGTGAACGATTTGAGCACTATAAACCTACCTGGTGAGTTTGGCATGCTGAGTTTGTGGAAGGGATTTTAAAATTAAGGTGAGGGGATTGGTTCTACTCTTATTTTAAAATGAAACAGCACAGAACCCCATTGACATGTTTATTAAATATAATATTATACATATCTTGTAAAACATTTGTGAATGATCCTGAGACTCGTTACTCAAATCAAGTAGCAAACCGGAACATTAAACAGATACATTTCCGAAATACAAAAGAATATCTAGTAGAACCATGAATATATAATAAATCCATCTGTACTTTTATTTGACGTGGCTTGTGTCAGGATTTGTTCTGCATGGGACACATGTCTTCGACCGACTCAAAGATGTCAAGTTGGTCTGTGTAATGCTAAATTACAAAATGCATTCTATACTAAATAATTCCATGCATAGAAATCGGAATACACAAATGCTTAACATTAACAGATAATAAAATTTTATAGCATATCTCACACTTCAACACATTTTAATCAAATTGTTTTTACAGAAATTAACAATAATATAAAAAAATAACAATTGGACTGCCGATTACAAGTCAATTATTATTAAGAAACTGTTGCGTGTAAACCTGCAATTGAAATTAAATTTAATTAGTCAGTTAGCTAAGATATTCAAAAAACTAATTGCGGTTTGCACACATAAATTATTCAAATTCGATATGAATAATAGTTGTGATTTTGGATAACGATTTGTGCAAATGCGTTAACTTAGATTATTCGTAGCACGTTATATACACGTTGTAAGAAATCTTCTTTTAATTCGAATGTGTCCTTACAAATATAAAGTGTCGCTTCGCATGTTGGTCAGGTTAATTTAGGTTAAGTATTGCCTAGTGTCATATTACCCGATATGGAGAGTCTGTTCGTGATAGGAAAACAAACGCCAATATTGTTGTTATCTTTTTTCTACGAAGAGTTCAGACTTAAACAGCATAAATCGAAGCAGCAACAGGTGAAATAAACAAACATAGAAAGGAGGTACCATAATTTATTGTATCATTGCACGAATGTATTCGTGCTATTGCATTGAATTGGGAAATTAGAGAAACTGTTCAAAGTCGGCATGGAATTCCGCAAATTTCAAGTTTACACACCAAAGTAAACGTGATGAAACATTTTTCAAATATTTGCAGGATTCCGTTGGAAGCAGTGTTCTCTAACATGCTTCTAGCTATCAATTTTCATTTGCTTCAATGCATTTTTGGCGCTCAAACCTGTGCTATTTCAAACGATATCTTATCGCAAACGATTTTAAACCCTTTAAGTATGGTAAGTGGTTAACACTTAAACATTCTTTCGTCTTTGACATATACCTGGAAGTGTCATACGACTCATTGATCTCTTCGCAAAACATTTAATTTACTAACAACATATGTTTGTACATGAATGACACTCATTTATTGTGTCAAATAACACTGTGTCCTTGAATCCTATGTACATACACTCTAGTTTCAACTATCTAGCCGTGGTAGATTACCAGGGATTCTCGTGGAAATTCTTGTAATTTTGTAACGTCTCAGACACTATTCACTTGAAAATGCAGTAGAGGTTGGTTTTATATAATGGAGCGCTTTAAATGAAAATACGGAAACTTTAAGATTTTTACTTCCAAACGTTTGCATTCGTTCGGATTTCTGATTTAAAGGTGTTTGAGCTTCATCAGAGTTTTATCGTATATTAATTTTTACATGTTTAATTAAGATTTAAAACAGATTCATGAGCAAAATGTCAAAGAATTCATAATGTGCTTTGATAGCACATTTTTTAAACGAATCAAACAAACTGCACCACGTTACTTTGTAGTCAACACTCCGTTTAAGCAAAGCTAGATTCAAAGCAGAGGGAAAATTTAAAGGCGTAGAGAGAGAAGTTGGTTAAAGCAATCCTTTAATTCTGTCGCTTATAAAGTTTGCGTCTTAGGTAAGCTTATACACCTGAAACTAAATAACTTAGTAATGGTGTCACTAATCGACTTCCAGAATGTCGCTTGCGAAACTCCCTGTAGTTTATCTGAGTATGGTGGCAGGACGGATTAAAACGAAGGGTTGTTTTGCAGGTTGGCATGTATCCCTCAACACGACGTTGGGACTTACTCAACTTGTCGAAGGGTTAAAGGCTGTAAAAGTCATATAACTCGAATCTTAGTACTAGAGAAATTGATTTTTTTAGTAGTACTGGCAATTTAAAAATTTAAAAAAATTCCCGGACTTGAAGTTTATGTGCAAAATTATGCTTGAATGCAATGCTTGCAGTTTATGTTACACGATTTTTAACAACGGAACTACCGTAAATTTAAAGCCAGACTAAGTAGTAAATGTAGAGGTACTAGTTAGCAAACGTGGTACTTTGAAGTATGACCATTCATCGTTGCTAGTCATAAATTTGTACCGTCAATTAATTATTTATTCTTCTTATTTAACACTACAGGGATTGCTTTAATTTTTATAACAGCAACGAATCGTTGCAGTTTTTATTACCCTAGTTCATTCGTTTAATTACGAAGGAAACTAATTAAGAAAATCCTGACGCCACATTCAAGAATAATTTTTGTTGAATAAGACTTTAAATCAGTTCGCCAATATCTCTTAGGATATTCATATCTGTTCGAAGGGTACTTAGAGTTTCTTCAAAAACACAGTTGTAAACTTGTTGAAAGATCATTAATTAAAAACATTCAAAGATGTCATGTTGCGATAAAAAGCCGATGTTTTATCAAGTAAAGTAATTATTCAAATGGACGGTAATTAGTTATAATCAATATTGATTGTAATGGATTAAAACCTAGGTGACTCACAGTCAACCTAATCAAGGAGAACCTAAAGTTACAATTATATCATCTGTGGAATATACATTTGGTGTTTCATTTCTGTGAAGTCACCTACAAAAATTGAGAATTTAGATGAAAAGTATTATTACCTCAACCAATAGCCCATTGGTCTATATGTCACCTGGAGATATCGTACAAAACTCACAAGAACTAACCTAAATTACGAACAAGTCAACAAATTGTTATTCGATGGTGTTAGTATTGTTAATTGAAATTATTGTAAAATGTCGTCGAGAAAAGCCGCAATCGAGAGGAAAACCAGGAAATCGATTCAAACACTGACAAACATAGCGGCAGAGTCGGAACACCAAAAAATCTTTACACCTACTATGCATCAAATCACAAAACGAAAAACATTGTGTATCCATTCGCATTACAATAGAAAACAAGCCGTAATGAGTGCAAGCCCCATCACAATAACTTGCTGATTAAGGAAATCATCAACTTTCAATATTCCTTTCATCAATACATATAGACTGGCAATATAGCTAAACTAATTATGAATGAATTTACACCTGTATTGATTTGGCCACAAATTTAAAACCGTTTATTTTCCATATTTTCGTAAAAAACTAAGAAACTACTAAATCAATGTTATTCAAATTATAATCACCTCTTGTTGACATTAATGCGCATCGATTGGCAAGAAAGCCATCGCGATCGAGCAATCAGTTTTTTAGAGATCGTGAATCCGCGATTTTCACATTTTTTAGTTAGGAGGCGAGAGAAAGTCGGCGAAAAAATTGTTCACACACGCCAACACACACACACATTATACAATTGCTTAAAAAGTGTCTGGAAATACTCAGGGCACCTCAAAACGTGAAAATATCACAAAAAATCAAATATCCAAAATCGGGGTTATTACAATAACTTCCTTTTCAGGAAGTTAACAATCAAATTTAAATAAAAATTCTATTTTTTATCCTACTAAAAATACATGTATATCTTCTTTTGGTTATGCGTAGCAACGCTCGTCGGGTACCCGCTAGTTACACATATAAGCATAAAGTTTCAAATGAAGGAAAAGTCAAGACGAAAAGATGTTTAGTATTTTGAAGGAAAAATTGAGCCTAAATCGTTTGTGATTTTTAAATTTTGACCAATGGTCATCTCAAGGTTTTAATTGGCTAGGTGTATTTACCAATATTATTGAATACATAAGCTTTATGCTACCATTGCACAGAGTAATTATTTTAATTTGGAAAGAAAATAAATGCCTTGAGTTATTGGAACTTGGCAGTAATTGACTTCTAAGCGATGGACTTAACGTGAAGGAATAATTATTCTTCAATTGTCAATTATTATTGCAATTGCTAATATTCATCCAACGTATTATAAGTAATTTAGACATTCAAAACGCAGCGTATTTCAAAAGTAAAAAATATAGTAGGAAGGTTTTATTTTGCTTGTATTCAAAATTAAGTCATAATATAAAATGAGCGAGGAATATCCAATCAGTGCTTTTCTATACTATTCATCCACTCCAGCATAGTTGAATGTTCTATTAGCTCTTTTGTTGAAGCACCTCCGTTTACTATAATGCAGAGCCGAATGCTTTCTGCGGTTTGTGCAGTATGTACATACAAGCGAGTCTTAAAAGTCAAAATGGATTTCTGAACAAAACTCGCCTCGTCTTTGAGTAGGAAGAAGAGGCAGAACAATGAATGTCGATTTTTTACTAAAGTGAATGCACGGATTTTGCAAAGACTACACGGAAGAAGTTTTGCACGATGTTAACATGTGAATTATTTCGAGTGATGAGGCATGTTGAATTTTCAAAGAAGATTCATTCACTTTAACAGAGGAACCACGAATGGGATATGGTGGTCCTTCTTGAAAAGTTGAGAAACCTCATCATCGTCTCTTTAGAATGAATAACTTGTTAGATGCAGTTCGTCTCTTCGTATCTTCATCGGTTCTTCAGATCATTATGCCGCGAACAAAGCAATCTCATGTAATTATACAGCCTGCGTTCATAGTCAATCAAAATGCAGTTCAGAGGTAGCAAATGAAAATGAGTGTAGATGAATCTATCTGGTGGTTGCGCAATGCTACCTTAAAGGCGCTCCAACAAAAGTGATTGAGTACAGATATATCTGGAAGAGGTCTTAATGGAGCTATAGCCCGTTAATAAAAAGAACTAAAATTGTGCGTATTAAGCAACCAGTAGCAATTAGGTGTTGCTTGTGCCATTTGGGAAGTGTATGCCAATGAAGAAGGTGGCAAAAATATTAGAAATCTGAAAAATTCGGAAATCGCTGATAGGTTATGTTTATGTCATTTCCCGGATGAAGTTGATTTTGATGTGAATTCGTCGTTATGTTCATTATCCCCATTTCGACGTCATTTGGGCCTCGATCTATATCATATATCAAACTTATTTATTTTTCATCCCGATTTAACTTGAGTGAAGCTCAAATTGCAAATGGATTTAATAGTCCTGCCCTACCACGAGAAAAACTCCGTTCGTTTTTGGCAAGAGGTGTATTTGAATAGAAGAAGGACGCAGGTTGAGAACTATCAAATCACATCTTTGTTCTTATCTTACCATGAACTTCAGTTTGACTTCTAATGGACAAGTAGAAATCTCTCAATCGGGATTTCGGGCATCGAACCAGGCTGGACGTGCCTCATTTTTAATTGAAACTTAAACTCAGTCGTTATCAAAACATAAAAGAATTGGTATAAATAAACCAGTAAAGATCTGAAAAGAAAATTCTCAAAAATTGACTGAATCGAAAATAATTTCAAAGCAAATTGAAAATTATTCCAATTTGCATCATAAGATTGTGTTCAAATCCACCGAATTCGTTGAGAAAGCTTGGAATATCAAGGAATCAAACACAGAACAAGGAAACCCAAAATTATGTGAATTTTATTGCATTTTGATTGATAGGCAACACAGGAATTATCCCGCTAACATATAATTCCTTTAGGAAGAAAGGGGCAATTGGCACAACATAAATAAAAAGTACACGAACCATCGGAAAGAAGATGTAAGCTTATTTGCTTTAATGGTGAGTTTGTGGTCCAAAGAAGTTGGAACAAGTTACCTCTCATAATAATTTACGCTTACCGTCCCTTGATCTCCTATTCCTCAAAAATCATACTCACCAAAAGTACGACAATCATTGAAAGGAAGGAATATGCCATCCTTGAAGAAGAGTTCAAGGAGCCGCCCGTGTTCGTCTTATGTTTTCATCGTAGCACAATGCACCTGCATCGCAAAGGACTGCCTATATCTGATGTGTAACAGAGGCTTAATGCGAAAATTTCTGTACATTTTAGATCACGATTGGTACGTGCAAACGATGTGCCAAAGATGGATCAAAGATATAAAATCAAGTGGATAACATAACCCTTCACGGTTGCGTGCGATTCGGGTTGGACTGAGTGAGGTTTAGCTGGCTTGGTGGCCACAAAAACCACGGAACACTGAAAAGAACTCAAAAGAAACCTACTTGACGAAGCCAACTCAACAGGTTGAGTCTCAGAATCTGAGAGCTACGAGTCTTCTGCATCATGTAGTGGACAATCATAATGCGGTGGTCAGTTTGCAAAATGCAATAAAAAATCGGCGACAATGCAATGAGCACATAATCAAAATTACCCACTACAATTTGATTATTTTGCAATAAAACTCAATTTACGATCGTAATTTGATGTTTTGGCTCCCGCTCTGGTCTGAACCCTTGAGCGTTGTGATGCTGTTGATGAAAAACTGATGCTAGCCATCACTTATGATGGTTATGATTATTTGCCCCTTCATGAATGCTTGGATTCATTCCGTTCTTGGAAAATACCTTGAATTTCAGACAATTCATTCGGTTCCATGGCTATCTTGTCTGAGCATTGAACTAAAAGCAAATCAAACTGAGGTACACATTTAAAAATTTCTTGAGTGTGACCAACGTATGTTATTAGTTAAGTAGTTTTGTATAGTTTCTACTTGCTTATTCACTTATTCCAAATAGTGCATGTGACACGAAGGCTTACATTCTCAATGAAGAGATTAAGACAGAACTATCTATTGCGAGTAATCATATCTGACGAGAAACCGATCAATGTCAGATTATAAGGGCACTGTCCAAGATGTACTTTAGCCTTTGCAAAATATAGACTTCTTATAGTATCCTTTAGTCAATAATGTCTTCATTTGGCAGTTGCGGCCACAGAACCGCGAGGCTGGCATCTTTTCATGTGGCACGTAGCAAAAAAGTGAAGTCGTGACGGTCGAGAAATTCAACCAAATCATCTTATTCTAGAAGACATGTCCCAATCGGTACGAGAGTCATACAAATCTTTGAAATGTTTTGGATTAAGAAATTATACACGAAGAAGAGCTACAGTCTAGATTTGAAGAACGCAAATATTAATTTTAAAACTTTTAGTGATTTTAGGCTCCGGAATGATACGTACAATTTCAAGAATCTGATTTGCAGTTTGAATAATTCGCATTTTTCAATTAGAATAACATAAAATTGCTTTTCATTTTTTGAATTCTTTGAATGATTCAAATGTTTGGAAGCTTGTGTCGATGGTTTATTCTCTGTGACGTACGGTTAATTGTTTGTCTTATCTTATATTTCGCCTCGTGTAAATTTATCGCAGTTCCGTTAGAGTATCAGTGGGAAAGCTGTCCATGCTATCGGGTTCGATATAAAGATACCTGTGCACAAAACGGAAAGTGTTAAAGATTTTCCTAAGCTGCATTTGAAAAAAGATATATGGTAAACTTAATTTTTCCAATAAGTTCTGTTCAAAAACTTTGAAAGCATTTTCTCTTATAAGTATATTAATAATCATGAATCGATATGGTTGACCCTCCCCGAGGACTTTTAACGTATCCAACTAAACATCTACTAGACGCAATGTTGAATGTTAAGACCTTGGAACATTTTTCTAAGAATTCGGTTTGTGGTTCGACCTGGTAATTAATAAATCTCTTATAACTTAAAGATTGTTTCTAAAAGATAAATTATCATGATGTGAATTCGTTGTGCAAATTGTGTGGAACTGAGAGCATAACGAAATTACTTATTTATAGGTCTACAAATGATATCTGCGATGGCATTCAGTAGCATTCATGCCAATTGAGTTGTCCTTAGACAAAGATTTTCCTGGGAAAATTGCCAGCCTGTAAATTTGATGACTTTTCCAAGTGACAATAGAAAATATTGGCATTATCGTATTCAATTGAATTGAACTCCTTTACCGAGCATTTGTTCTCTGCTTGCAAAGAAGAGTTTAGTTAGGATTGAAATGTAATTTTTATAAAGCTCAGAATTTTACAAAAAAAAAGATGCAGTCAAATCAATTCAAAATATTTATTCTGTATTACGCCCTACATCAGCAGCATATTGTATCACTCACTGTTCGCAATTGCACTTATGGACAACATGTGACAAATCCTGAATAATCCCCTTTTTCCAATTTTTCGCGCTTAAACAGTTCAATTAATAAAATTTTCAGTTTTTGTTGAAGCTTTTTTGTGTGTTTTTATTTCATTCAAGTTCTTTAATTTTTTAGCTTTATGTTCGTATTGTGCATGAATCAGAATCTGTTCAACGAAGCATCAGCCTGCAACTTTGAATCCTCATTGTTCCAGGATTTTTACGGTTAAGTTTTAAGGGCAGTAGCTGGAAGTAATGCTTGGCTGTGGTTCTGATGCATATCACAGGCAAAAGCCACATGTTTTTCCTGTTCAAGTCACAAGGCGTCAGCCAATAAATACCTAATCCAATGTGTGTGCATCTGTTACCTTATCACGAACCCGAATAGCCGAAGTCCATCTAAATATTGGATGGAAACATAATGTATCTCCTACTTCTATAACATTTTCTCAGTCAAAAATCATCAGATCCGTTGTACGCGATATTCTTAAAAAAAACGAAGTTTATATACCAAGTCTTGCACGCTAGACATTCAGACTGCGGTTTGTCATCATTTCATCAGGATGTTGTTCAATAGCGACATTCTTACATCTTAAGAACACGCATTTCGCTTCGGTGATTATTCAAAGTGCAAGAACGTTTAATAAATTCTTCGAATGGTCCTAAATTTCCAAAATGCATTTCACATGCAACATGCAACTTGAAATTAGTTTGTATGTTTTACGACGTACCCTGACTGATGCAACAAATGCGCATATCTAATTCGGTTGTTAATTTTTGATGGTTTTAAAGAGTCTGACAGTGATTTTATGACTAGGCCTTACAGCACGAATCTTGTATTACTTGAGGTCATTACATATGATTGCCGCTGTATCTCTTTGTAGAAGGAATTATTTTTTATTTGGTGAGCTTGTGAAAACTAATACTTGTAGGTTAAAAAATTCACACATGTGTGACGAATCCAGTGATAATTGACAAACATTGTTGAAAGGATGGCTAGGAAAGGGTCAAAACGTTGTTCGTTTGATAGAAATTGAAACTCAATTTGTTGGGAAATTGTTTTATTCGGATGATGTCAGATGCAGAGACCAATCTTTCAACCGTATTCTGATTAATGCAACTTTCAACTGGACACAATTACACCTGGCCAGACTGCTTAAACTGACAGGTAAATATGCAATCAGACTTGTCAGCTGCATCTAAATTTGTTTCTGGTCCTTCCACATCGTCAGAATGTGACTGGACTGTACGTAATGTTTATTTCATTGCAAATAAACAAATGAATTTGTAGTTAAATTTGCTGTGCAACAATTTTAAATATATTTTCACTGCCTCTCGGGGTAGATCAGCAACAAGGCCCACACGAACTCTTCAACTAACTGCCTCAGGGAAAGTATCACACTTAATTATTTTACCTGGAAGAATCATTCGAACTCGTTGTAGACTAACTCCTTGGCAATAAAGCATCTTGTTGCAATTTTAACTTTGCTTCTTCTTAAAAACGTAACATAAAACTTCAATTCCAAGTTTTTCTGTGTCTTCTTAATTTTTAGCTACTTTTCTACGGTTATTTCCACCTCTGGAATGCCGTCAATGCCATGTCTATTCTACTGTCGGTGACAACTTCTGGAATCTGCTTGTAGTTTGAATTAGATTTCCGTGTTTGGTGTTTCCAACTACTGGCGACAGCGGATGTGTGCTTGCTCCAAGCCTAACATAGATTAACTGACGACAGGTTTTTGTATGACTTACAATTAGAAATGAAATTGATACTGCAAACCAGTTGGATTGTAGAGAAAGAATTTATTCTATTATCTCAAACGAAGATTTTTGAAGTCACAAAAGCGATTTAGTTTGCCAAATTGCTTAAAACTTTACCTAAAGTTCCATTGAAGTTCTGAAAAATGATGAACAGTTCTTATTGAAATGACTCAAATTCCCTGGATGTCAGATGACACTTTTCCAGTTTGTGTGTACACAAGTGGTAGACCGATAGGAGTATTTGTAGATGTTAAAGTAGGTAAACAACGTTTTTTCTGTTAACCTTTCGCCAGGAGGCAAGGGATATCATCAAGTCTGGCTATACAGGTGATTAAAGAACACATTTCTATATAAAGAAACGATTCATCTTTATTAAGAGACAGCCAAGTGAATGTAACAACGGCGTCAGGTGAAAATCGTTTTGTGGGTTTTGCATAACAAGATGAAGTGATGAAAATTCACTGTTTCGGAAAGATGTCATTTTGCAATAAGTTTTCCGTGTCATTGCATGATACGTATTTGGAGTCTAAAACATATTTTTGAAATGTTGCTTCGTTGTTCCAAGTGCAACTCTGACCCAATATATATTTATATTAACCAGCTTTTGGAGTCAACATATACTGTAATTCGACTGATACACGAATTTTAACTTCAAATTTCAATTAATTTATAACGTATCACTTATGACACTTATCGATATCCAATCTGGTATTAAGATTAATCTGTAATTCAAAATAATTGAACATTAATTGCAGATTAAAGATTAATTATACTTTCTAAAACCGGTGTTGATGTGTGCTTCATACGTTTTCAGAAACCCAGTTTTTCTGAAACATTTAAGTTTCATTTTTATCCAATAAACCTATAAATTACATAATTGTCCTCATTGTGAACAATGGCTAAAGGTGGTATTGATTTTCGAGTTAATATTTAATAATATTTAGCTGCCGTTTCAAGCTATTCTAAAGAAAACTTTTGAGAATTCAGAAGGAACATTATCCTTCGGCAATAAAGATATTGTTTCATATCAAAATATGTGAAGTCAACAAGAGTGCTACGATTGAGTGATAGTTAAGCAAGATTCACATCCCTTTCTTACATATGGGTGATGCGTCAATCCTTCTCGATGCATATCAAGTAAAAGTGGAACAGATTCAAATTTGCTCGCTCTCACTTCGAAAAGAACCTTGTTTTCGAATCGAAAAAGTACATCTTGAAAAATCCAATAGATGAATTTTTCGACTAAAAGAGCATATGTGAGGAGGGGACAAAAAATCGCTCACACTGTCCTCGTGAAAACGCTCCGAAGAGCGAAGAGCTTTCATGTGAACTATCCTTTATTTTGTTTTTTTTTTCACGTGATGTATATTTTTGATAAGTACTGCTGGTAATCGATCATATAGGAAGACAGTGCTATTTAAGTGTATAGAGCATCTATAATAATTTCATGACGAGTTTTAATTTTCTACAATATAAAACGTGGGTAGTAAAACTAAGATCAGGAACTTGTAAAACTAAATTAATATTATCGTAAGTCCATCAATCAAACATGTCAAATAGGTGCCATTTATCATTTTGTTTGTCTACTAGGAATTTTCTTGAATACCGTCAAAAGTGCGAACAGCCTCCACAAAATTGTCTATTATGAAACAAGATTTTGTGGCTAGTTAACTACATTCAGGTCCTTATATGCATGTCAACGTCTCATCATAATGTACATTTGCATTTTCGTCTATTCGCAGTCGCAGTTTTCCTTGAAGAAATCATTGGTAGAAATTCACTGCATTTCCTACACAAATTAGCATTTGGTTTAATTTTGTAACCATTTTTCCTGAAAACAAACACAAACGTCAACCTACAGAAAATTTTGGTTAAAAATATGAATTTCGAAGAAAATGCATAAAATTTCATACGGTAGCCTCTGTCTGAGAAACAAGACGTAGATGTAGACGTCAAGCTTATGTTGGAATTTGGCCAAATGCAATAGCTAGTAAGTGCCTTTGTAATTATTAGACAGGAAAGCATGTTCATTGCTCAAATGCATAATTATGCATATGCATTCCATCGACAGCAGACTGAAAGAAATAAAAGACAGACCAATAGCCATCAACCAATACGACCAACTCAATGGAATGTACTCTCTGCTACAACAAACAATTTGTTTGCTGTCATCAAAATTTCTAAATGACTAATGTTAATCAATTGTTGCAGGAAAGATCATCTTATCAGATAAAATCGTATCTACTATTTTAAGAATATCAATTTCGTGTGTATTTCATTTCTGGCACTAGCAAAACTTTTCGCGCCACTCACTGCAACAATTGTAACAAAAATAACAACATTAACAACATACGTAATTTTTCATTTGCGGATCCGTCCAATTGAAAATTGCAACTGAAATTATTTCTTTAAAGAATTTTCGAAGTACTTGTGGTATAGAGTGATTCAAGTTTAACCAAACGATAAGGAAAATATTTATAACTGCAGCTCAGTTTCAAGGAGACTTATAGGAAGAAGAAAGTTCTATTTTAAGTTTAGCAATAAAACTTGTCTAGATCAAAGAAATAATGAATTACGTAAAGCTATATCTTCGCAACGAATGACCTTAATCTATCTTAAAAGCCTCTTGCAGGGAAATGAATGTTACAATCGATTTATGATTTCTCTAATTGATTTCGATTCAATTTTCATGTTGACATCATATCTTACATAATTCGTAGAAAATCGCACAAATGCATATAAAAATCCCAGTTGTTGATTGGTCCTAACCACCCTTCTCGGGTGGTTAATGCTCAGATTATGATAAAAACTCAAATCACATAGAACAGGATATGACACGATTACAGATGAGCGTGCAATTCTAACGCAACCTAACAAAATTTACAACCACACTTGAATGAAAGGCATTGACGTCGGAAAATTTCTGAACACCAACATGAAACTAATTAAAAAGAGTAGATTTTGCTACTACCAAATAAAAACCCAAATAAATTTTTACAGACAAATTTATTCAAAATTATCATTTATGCTACACGTTCTGAATTAATAAATAAACTATCAACAAATTTCTGCATACAATTCTATAAATGTTTCATATTACTAGTCCACTACACATATTTGACACGAGTCTCACAGCCGATGCGTCATTTACCAAATTCCTTATTTTCAAACTGGGAACTTAGTTTCACTTTCTTACAAAATAAAATGCTTTCGACCTGTTAAAAATAATAAGTAGCACTTCATTTTTTTTATTTTATTGTTAATATATTTCATGAATATGACAAAGTCACTCTTCAAATTGTTACTATCACTGCACTACACTTAATTTTATTTTATTATGAACAAGTTATTACTTTTTTCCAGAAAAACACTATAAAAAATTACTCTGACAGACATTTTGGATGGTTTAAAATAATTATCAGTTCAATTTTCGCTCCTACGCTAACTGAAAACGACAAATCGGTGTGACCAAAGATGAAGGAGATGGGTGTTTTCACTGTGACAAGCTAATTTATTTTCAATTTTCTCAATTAAAATCGTTAGGAAAAATATGCAGGAGACTATCTCAGAATTTATTACATCTATGGTAAATAAAAATCTAGTTCAGAAGCCTATAGACTAGAATTTGAATTTTATGACGTCATAATAAAATATATTCCTATCTAACAATAAAAAATAGTCTTCCGTAAACTCGTACGCACGCTTATGTTGATGCTGTATCCGTATATGTATACAGATTTTATATAAGATGTCATATCTTATTATCTATAATCTAAGGATAAACATATCAGTTAAACGGAATTAGACCATTTGAATTTTTGAAAATTTTCCATAAATGAAACACAGAATTCCATTGACGTTGTGCACAAATAATGAATAATAGTGTAATCATGACATAAAGTACATCGTATTTTATTTAATTTTCAACAAACCACAAAATGATTGACTTGTGCAATTCAACTAAAGAAAAGAAAACCAACGTCTTTCACGCTGTTTCTTAATAACTTCAGTTCAATACGCTCTATTGGCATCCAAGTTGCATTAATTGTATTTATTTTAATAATTTTATTTTATTTTATTTGTTTGGAACAAATTCAAAAAATGTGAATGCACATGCACTATATGCAGTACGTTTTTGCAATACTCATCATTGATGTTGTCAGATGGGTACGTGGGACCCTAGGACTCCAACTGCATCATGATTTAAGCAGTTTCTGGGCTAGAAATCTACAAAGAGGAGTCATTTTAAAAGTTGTGCCAGAGTAAGGAGACGCGATGATTAATCATGGCATTATTGAAAAATGAACTTTTTGAAAAAAGATATGAATTGTGAATGATAGATTGCGTTCCATTTTCATGTGGTATTGATTAAAAAGAATTATTTTTTAAAGAAAATTTTCAAAAAAAAGGAAAAAATAATAATTCCAATGAATATTTTCCATCATGCATAGTTATAGTTGATAGTATGTGGTCTCCAGGGTTTTGTGCACGATGTGTTGTTAAGTCGCTGCTTGTTCTTTTCATAGATTTTAGATAGATGATTGGCACTTTGGATAAAGTAAGCCTTTCAAAATTGTATTGCGAACTAATCCAATAGTTTTTGACGGGCGTAAATTCTGAGCAAATCTGAACTAGTAAAGTAACCGACAGGTCAGTTACTTAGAGAAAAGGACTGAGCTGATGTGAAGTGCAACCTCATGCCGGGCCTTCACATAGTCACATTGAGTCTAGTAATTAACATTGCATTCTTGAGACTTGCTGGAAAACTGGTAATTCTCAGTTGTCCAAGTTGTTCATTTAGTTCAGACCATAGCTTTATTCAATTTATAATATAACCTGCCAGATTATACCAGCATGATTAACAGTCGATATGGATGATGACTTACAACTATAGAGCAAAATGTTATGTCTTAAGCTAAGAGAACCAACACTTTCATGATTGAGATGGTACACTCACCTCTCATGGCTACTGTTAAAAATTCAATTATTTTACAATTCACCTCATAGTCAGTGCGTTTATGCATATTTTCATCCATATGTTCGAGACGCCAAAGACATTATGCACAGAAAAAGTGTTAATAGAATTGCACTGCCTTTGACTAACTTAAAAAGATTGGCAAAGCTATTTAGCACTAGGGTAGGCAGACAGGTAGGCAGGTTTAAAGATTTGTGGGCTTCCCATGAACACACTAGGTTCGCGCAGTAAACTCTCGAACTACAACACAATCATATTTCCTTAGACATGACAGTCAGTCATTCATTCAGTCAGAATCAGAAGCCACAATAAGAAAACTAAACCTCTAGTAAAGTAACTCAGGCCAAACACTTAGAAGAGCCCTGACAGCCCCTGTCTCCCTCCAATGTGGATTTCTACTTTCACGATATTTTTAACTCTTAATCAAAAAGAATCATATAACCCTAGTATCGTATCTTGATGTGGTTCTTACAGTGTGGTTGGGTACAACAGTGGGCATTAGCCTCGGGTTAAGTGTTATACATGTAAAGTCTAGTAAGGTTTTTGCTTGTAAACATTATTTTGTTAGTGTATGATCTCGTTTTATCTCTTATTTCTCTTTACTTCTGACTCTCCTACTTTAACATCTTTGAAGTGGAAGTGGTAAAGCAGAAAACTCAAAACGTAAACGTCCAAAAGAATCACGGTTTGCAGAAGAACGACACTGATAGCCAAGGACGTACTTACCATCCTACAGAAGGTAATGTTGTTGGTCCTGAATTTGTTCACATATTCTTAGTTGATGGTTATGACTTTATTTGTGCTTATATTTACATACAATTTCAGGCATCGCCACTCGCTGATTGTACATTTATTACACTCATTCCAACAAAATCTATATCCAAGCATCGACATCGGAGTGCTAAACTGAAACCAAATTGCTCCATTGTTTGTACCAGATAGAATCACTTCTTTTATGATGTACGCCCGAATGTAACCTATTAAAAATTAATGTTATAAATTATCGGTTTCCATCACGGAAAGGTAGTCATGCCAAATCCTTGGAAGATCAGCAAGATCAAGGAACCAAACACAAACGTTTGTTCTCGCCTCTGGGTTTGTCCGGGCGGCGCGTTCAGTATAGGCGTCCCTAATTGGAATAAATGTTGCATTTTACGATCGAGATTTCATTGTTTTAAATTGTTTTACCTTTTATTGAGGTATGAGCACTTGCCAATTTAATTTTAAAGAATTTAGTTCATTTATTTGGACTCAAGGCGATTCTCGTTACTAGTTTTCAATGTTTCGATTTTTCTTTATAGAACCGACCATGTTTTACATTGCCTAGGCGTAAAATTTTCGATTTCACATTTAAGTAGGCAATTTGTCGCAAATCTCATCATAACAAACCTATCAAATACCCTTGAGACTGCGAAATATGGATCACTTTATTCAGTTTTCGAAAGTTTCAAATAACCTCAGGCGTATAATTTGACAAGCATATACCTTGTATGAATTTCTATTCATATATGACATAGTAAGAAAGTAGAAAAATTGAAAATTATTTTTTACTCATTGTACAAACATGTCCTTATCGGAGTCACAATTTGCATATAATACTTGGTTAGCCAATGAGTTTACTTATAAAAATAAATGTAAAACATTTCGTCTCTCATTTTTCCTACTATTCCTTCAATTTGTCATGCATTACATTTCGTCGTTCTAAAAGTGTAACTAGAACTTAACTTACTAGAGAATGTACTAAATACCGATTGTTATCCCTACAATTTCAAAAAGCTTGCCATCTTTCAGATAGATCAGCATGAACATGAGAAAATATATTTACAATATATCGATACTTTCACGATCTATGCCAGATTATACATTTTGCCAGTAATAGTGAATTTTCAAATGATTCCAATCCATCAGTTAGCATACATTTTTAGGGAAAGCATTGGTATTTTTTGTTTGACAAAAATGGATAAACTCGAAAAAGCCCCGTCCTCACTTGACTAGTGAAAGAGCAGATCGAGGTTCAATCATAACCTTATGCTGATCAGGGTTAAATGCTCTCAATGTAAGTTGTGTACAAAAGGTGATCACGATATGTTGAAAACGTGTTTCTTTAAATGATCAGACCACGATAAACGTAGTTTCATCCACAATTACATCCCTTAATCTGGAAGATTAATTAATTGGTTTAGGAGTCCCTGATTTCCGAACATGAACACAAGTAAGCGAGTTAGAAACGTTACGAAGAAGACAACTAAAATGGTTAAATGAAAGTAATTGTAAAAGTAAATAAATTAAATAATTTACATACACAAATGAATATTCAGTGAGGAAACATTATACACCTCTGAATTATAGTTAAAAGTCAAGTTATCAGATCGTAGATACTCAATGCAGTAGCACATCTATGACACGGAAACCTCCTCATCAACGGAGTTTGGAAGTTGATTCGTTACAATTTTAATTTCTCAATTAATTGGATTTCTTACGTTGAGAATGTAACTAACTACTAATTAGCTATTTACATTGTTACTTAAAATGTACATAAAATCAGATGAAGTGAGCCGAGATGAAATCGCACGAAATGTGCCCTAAGACGAACACGATAGGTTAACAATGGAGGTCCTCAGATCGACACAACAGCAAACATTTTGATTCTCTGTTAAAATTTCCTTTGCAATTTTAATTGTTTCATGCTTATGATCGCGTGAGTTAGAGAGGGTGTAGCTAGGATCCTTTCTTGTGGATGCAAAACGTTTTTGTTGTCATCAAACATTACTTCACTTTGCTTCATCCTGCATCATCGAATGTCGTGACAATCAACCACGAAGCAGCTACCAATTAACCATGATTAAGTGTCACGTCTCGCGGTGATAGAAATAGAGTTGTTAATGGGAGGTCAGCGGGCACATTAAAAAGGCAAATTCAGTGATTTGCTAAATGCAATTTTAACAGCATCAGTCAAAGGTGTGTTGTAATTTTTTATCTTAAGTTATTAGCTTTTCAGAATGACGTAAATATAATATACAAGTGATCTTCGAATTGACTTCAAAATTGCGAATTCCTTCTGAGCGTGGATCCTGTAATATTATTATTCTGTAATAAATTGAAGTATCAAGTAAATGATAACTGCGTGCTTCTGATAACCCCACCTTAAGGCATTAAGTAATCACTATGTTTCCGACAGTTAATTATATCAGTGTGTGTATTTGGGCCAAAGTATCTCTTATATAATTGCAGTTGTTAAATAAAATAAATTGGATTTTAACAACTAACACTTTGCAGCTTGCATGTTTTGAATAAGAGATAGGTCACACATCACCTGCTTCCGTCATGATCATTTTTGTTACATATTTCAGTTCAATTTTGATATAATATTTTAAATAAAATGGAGTCAAAAACTAAAGAAAAAGCTTATAAATGATTCTATTTCTATTTTGCAGTTAAAATTCATTGAGTTCTGTTGTGACATTTTCAATGACTTCGTTATTCATCATAAGTGATTCCTCGGTGATATAAGAATAATAAATAAAAATTGGTCTGCAACACTCACTGACTCAATATTCAATAGATACATTTAGTTAATTCTAAAATCGATTGATATTAAGTATTATTGATTAAACCTCAAGACTATGTTTGCGTCAGAATAGTGTAATATCTCACGGCATTTGGATGTGAACTAATACCTGCCATAGAAGGAATTTACAAAAAGTCTCAGAAGTGAACTCGAAAAGCTTCACTTCAAAAATCACGGCAAAGTAAGAGGCTTTTTCATCACATGCCGAGGTTCACCTACACACGCAAGTCCACCCACAGGCAATGTGCAGAATAATAACAGAATTATTTTTAGATTTATATACGTTTAATGTCGAGGAGAATTCATAAAAACCCACAAAATCAATGTCATTAATGTCAGGGCGCTATCTAGACACGGTTTCCTTTATCACGTGCTACTTTTGATGTAACCACTTCTCTCTAGCAGTTAGTTGTTTCATAGACTTGAGGTGCTGCAGCAAATACAAAAATTGCAATGTAGAAAATCGTTTACCATCACTGCAATGAAAAATTCATGCCTTAACCACAACTCTAACTTTTCAATGCACGTAAACAAAATGAAGCTGTATGAATTCGTAGAGGGTTAGAAAGTTCAGAATAAAATATGCACTAAAGAGAATATTCATTTACGTATGTGTACACATGCAATTGCAGGCATTCATGCATGGTTTTCTTCAACACTAAGTGTTACCAGATGTGTGTCTCTCGTTAAACCAAAGAACAATTTTAATTAGGCGCTACAATTCCGGAAGAAATAGACATCGATTTTGTAATTGCTAGCATACGAATGTTTACATATTATAGTACGTCATAAATTGATTATCTGCTTTCGCTGTTCTTATGTGCATCAAATAATTTAATTTGCATAATTCATTCCAAATTAACCACACATTGAAACATTTCAACCACAAATTTACATTCTGGCAGTCGATCAAAAACAGCACGACAATTCGGCGGTTGATTTATGAGCCACAACAGACTCAGAAAAGTGCAACAATCCGAATCACGGCGAATTGGTTACACCACTTTTCATCCGTGTACTAGTGTTTGTTTTGGTTAAATTTATTGTTGAAATATACTTAGCCAGATCCAAAAATGTGGGAAGTAATTACGCAAATTACAAATTAAAAAAGCACCTTGCGATTTACAGCTACTCAAAGTAATTAATTAAGTCCAACGCGATCTTGACTTCTGCACAGTTGCACATCAGCTCAAACTACACCAGACTGCAATCTTAGGCAGATTCATCTTTTGATTAGTCTGCCTTTTCTGGTGGCATTTAGCTGAGATTGTTTCGTTAATTGAAGTTGAGTTGGAAAATTTATTATTCAAAATGCAGCGAAATTCATGGAATAATTTAGGGAATTCATGATATATCTTTGCTGCAACGTAACTGTGTCAAATTGGACGTTCTTGTGGCACCACGTGAAGATTGTGATTGAGGTGGAATAAAATGGAAAGTAAATAACAAATTAAGCTTATGTTTTCTGTCTGTCCCAAAATATTATGTTCTTTACTGATACCACTATATTTTGCAGACAACTATATCAACTTTTAAAGAATTAAAATAAACGCCGTAACCATTGGGTATCATAATCGTTTTGGGAAAAACGAAATCCAAGATGCATAGCTCTTCAGATTAATCACGGACGTACTTACATTTTCTAAACAAAACCATTGAAATTAAAATTCAATTCTCATGCCATCTCATGTCCACTGCTGATCTTTGAACTCCTAGTTACTATGAATCGCCGACTTTTGATTTTGTGAAGATCCGTTTAGAATTTCAAAATTTGTTCCACTTCGCAACGATAACTAGAAATTTACACAAACTTGCTGGGGTATAAAGACAAAGCAACGAACGAAAATGTTATAGCTGACATGGTTGATTCTCGTCGCTTAGCTAACAATACCGCGTAAGTCAAAAATTGCCCATTTGACGTGTTGTATACCACTCGGTAGATTATTTTCCGCGCATCCAATGGGCTCACACTGCAGGAAATATAATCCAACTTGAGCACGTTATTCAGAAAGTAGTAACACAACTACAACATGACAACACATGTATGTATATGTAATGCAGTTTTTCGTCTCTCCTGGAAACTAAGCAAATCTGACTTACGCGGTATTGTTAGCTAAGCGACGACATGTAGAACTTATACTAGTTCACTCGGAATTTATGTTGATTTATAAGGTCACTTGATTCTTTTCCTTATTATTCATTCGAAATCATACTCGGTACATGCTACTAGTTTTCTTCTCTCAATAAATACGATGAAATATAAAGGACCAATTGCTTGCCTTTGAATTTCGTAGAATATTATGTTACTAACAAAAGATCAGTTCAGATAATAATTCTCATATTAAAACTTTAAAATTTATGATACAATAAAACACTGATTACTTGTGACAACTTTTTGATCAGCACCGCTGAGTAATTTGAAATACATAAAATTAAATTATAATAAAATTTTTGATATGCAAAATGTTTTTTTCATGAATAAAACTGATTTAAGTCACTTGAAATAAAAAGGAGCGGCTTATAGTAGTTTTATTACTACTAAAAATTTTCACTTAATAAAGTCAAAGTTATTCTTTTAAATATTAAAAACGATCATCATTTCAGTTAAGTGGCAACCATAAAAATATATTCCTGAATTCTTCGGCAGTGTTCCGGTCGTGATGTTTTCTACGAAACAATCATATAACATAAAATTCTATGTTCAAAAACGGCGCCTCCGCTTTCAAAAGTTTCAGCTTTTTACCCAGATAATCTAGATAAACTTATAGTCTTATAACCTGTTGCTTTTAGGATTTTCCATTTATATTTCGATTGTTTTATGTAGTCAAATTTAGTCGAGATTCATTCAGAACTTTATCGGTTAAGGACAAAAATCTTAAGTTCTTAAAAACGTTTCTTGCAAAGTATTCCTTCTGAGTCACTTATTCTTTTTCCTTTGAACTCATCTCCTCAATTTACTTAACAGGATAAAATCAGTAAAAGTAAATGAACATCACAAACCAAAATAGATTTTCTTGACCTTCAACTTGAAATTTGTGAGACCGAGTATTACCGGGATTAGGAAAAATATTTAAATGTTAACGATTAGCAATAAAAATTCAAATAAATGTCAGAGAATATGATTTGTAGTTAAAAATTTTAAAACTATGTAATAAAATTTGTCTGAAATGGTGATCGTAAAAAAGGTACCTTGAAATGAGATGAAGGAACCTCCTACTATTGCCGTTCAGATCACGACAGCTACAGGATTGAGTTAAAGCGAAAAATTGCAATTATGAGTTGGATAGAAGACACTGATTGCTTGTTCCAGAAGAATCATATTGAATCCTTGCCTCTATTGAGATTTTTACTGCCTGTTTTCAATATGTAGCTGATCGGTAATTTTGAGATTCCCTTATGAAAGCCATAATTTGATGATCGAGTCATAAGCCTAAAAGAGTAAAAAAATTCAACTAATCCGATTTGTCCGCCTTTACCTCTGTATACTTATTGGTTTGTCTGCTTCCTTGTGAACTGATACACAACAGAAATTCATATGTAATCTTGTTTGACCAGTCAAATATTGCACGGTTATTATCAAGGGTTTTGTAGTAAAAACACTTTAAAAAGATATTTTCTAATTTAACTTTCACACTTTTTAGAAGCATATCAGGAATGCTGTAAAAGTGTCTCTTGCCAATAATACCATAAATTAACATTTTATATCCTTTCGTTACTACACTGTTCTGTACTATTCAGAAACTGGCGGACATAAGTGCATTGATCTCAACAAATTTGCAATAACTCCGTTGTACAGGGTTTTACGCCAACAGACATGTGATCATGTGATCATTCACAATGTTAGAAAATACGCCAACACCCAGCTTTGTCGGCATCAACTGCATGAGGGCTCCACTTAAGAACAAGAATCAGTACTTAAACCAGTTAAAGAGTGACAAATCAGAGTGCAACATTAATTTTTTATTACCGTTCGTTTGCATTTCATTTGAAATATGCATAGCACTTTGCGTGGCATAGTATTTTTCGCAATTTTAAAAATTTTCCTTTAAATAATGTTCGATTTGAAAACATTTCCATGTAATTCAAATTTAACAGTTTTTCCGCCTTATCTGAAACTGTAACTGTATCCTCTTCTCTAAGTATAGCAATTAAATAAGTCTAGTATAGTTTGTTTATTTATGGATATCTGACATTAATATATTAGTTCATACTTGAGAGTCAGGTTTTACAATTAAAGATAACGGCTCAAGTGTCTTATCAAAAACTACATTTAGCGCATCGGTTAGCCTCCCTATTGGATTAATAATTTATTTGAAATTTCGAAACACGTAATATCACATGTGAGACATAATATGTACATATAAGTCGTTATCGTTATTAAAAGTATAACCTCGCTAACATAACTTGCGTTTTGTATTTCCTTTTTTATATTAAAAGCTTATAAATAATCGTGTCAATAGACAGAGAATTTATCATATCCACTTATTTATTTCAATAGAACTTAATGTTATTAAAAGACTAAAACATTAAGCCTAACAACGTGTGGACCCTCCCTTATTATCATGTCAAACTGTCGATCTCTTCTTACCCATCCCTCAAATAACAACCTTTTTAATTCCATTTTATTCCTGGGCTTTGTGGGTTTTTTGGCAATATTATCTTGTAAAATATGTCAAACTTTCTCAATCCGGTTTTTAAAAAATGAATAAATTTCAATGTATTTGTCGGCATTAATTTTCATAAGTCACCAAATGACTTCTTCCACCATACCAAATAGCATTCTTCACCAGAACACCTATGAACACCACCGCACTCCATCTTCAAGAATCGGTCTTCCAACTTCATTGCAGATCGAAGCAATACCCATTTTCGTCCGTTATACTATCTTGATTCGTCCGAAAATATCATAGTCCTCCAAAAGGTTTCTTTCTTCAGAATCATCTCCCAAATGTATTTCCGTTTTTTCCCCCAAAAAAGGTGGGTTTTGGTTACTCTTTTTTAAAAGTCAAGAACATGTAGATACCCCTGAACAGTTCGGCTAGATAAATGTGATAACGTGGAACTCGAACTAACACCCTCTTTTGTCCGCCACACGGTCAAGAAAACTCATGTCTTTTGATCCTTCCTGAACTGCACTATAACACAATTAACGGTTCAATGTAGCACTTATATCACACTGGGATTGACCACCTTCAAACTGACCAACAATGTTTCCTAAACTAATTAACTGATTTAAGATCCACTTTTATACATATGCTTAATCGTTTTTGAAAACTGATCATTTACGTTGGTGTCTCTTTACTTTTGACACGGTAGTGTGCTAGATGTCAACTAATTTATAATCAAATCAAGGATCAGTTGGACCCAAACAAAAAAAGTTGTTTCAGGATAATTGTGGTTTGATATTTCGTGAGCAATTCTTATACTTTGCAGTTCAAGTATAAGTTCAAGTGACTGTAATTTCATATTCCCATATCCCGTCATCAAGGACCAAACATTTTTGATATATTATTGTTTATTTTTCAAATTTCAGAATATGTAAGTGAATCAGATTGTGGCGCCAGCAATGTAAAACCAGAGACAGATTTTAAAACATAACCAAAACTAACTTGTTTTATTTTCTTATAAGACTTCAATGATTTTAAAGCATAATTCTACGTTAAATCATAGGCTGAAAGGTGTTGATAATGGAACAGAACACACAGAAAAATTTAATTATTTCCAAAATGGAATAACCGCATAATAGAAGGGGAAGACTTCGCAAGAAGGTCCTTTCAACGGCTTTATGAACTTATTCGAGGTTATCTCATTCAAGATTCACAGTAAAAGAAAAAATTCTGATTATGTAACTCTCTCGAGCAACGCACAAACATAAGTATGCACAAGTTACCCTTAGTATCATCAAACTTTAAAGCTTTAAATCGCTTTTTACTGTCGTCAGCACTTCAATTCATTATCCATCACCCATCGACGCTCTCCATGCGAGACACAGTCACAGAGGACAAGCTAAAAGAAATGCATTCTAAACTACTCTGGGTAATGAGCTAAATTACTGAGCCGGAGCTCCGACGTTGAGCAACGGATCATCATCTACGTCAATTTGAAGAGTTAAGGAAATTCACGTGGCAAAACTATCTCTATCAAATCGTACACTGTCCTCTTGTGTTAAAGGAAATATGAGAATGTATTAAAAATGATATTTATCTACACTGACGTTTGCATTCACTCAAACATTCATGCATGTAAAAATGCACAAATGTGCATCGGTATTGCATAGGAAGCTTAATCACGTCGTATGCCACGTGCTTTCTCAATTGCTGATGATAAAATGCTAAATTAAATGTCAATAAGCGAGTGAATGTGAGTGGAGACGGACAGACAGGGACCACTGTGCGTTTACGAGTATGTGGTGCACTTTATCAACGGGTTGAAGTGACACGGGCAATGTGCATAGCTTTCGTCTTGCGCAACGTCAAAAAATTTTCTTTGTGATTTTCCGGAAAAAAACTTTGAGGAAAATTTTTATTACTGCCCGATTTGGAGCAGGAGATAATTGCAACTGAAAATATTAAGCACCCTGCTCAACCCCCTGGACACAGTATTACGAACACATAGAAAATAAGCTTTCTTCGAGTGCCTGCTTCAAATGGTTTAAGTTTGGAATCTGCTATGGGGATGATATGAATGTTGGGGGTTGGAGTGAATGTTTATTCCTAGGAATGTGAATACACTTGACATTGACCTAGTTTTACAGAGTCGTCGATACTTACCCACACCAGACTGACACAACGAACAACACGCTTTGTGTTTATGAGAGCTGCTTACAGAGCTTGCAAGTTAACCAAAACAATAACTAGTGTACTTGCGAGAAGATGAGCAAGCAGATATTTTCTGCTACAGCTCAACCGGGTTACCAGTGATAGAATATTTTTGGCGGAAACAGAAATGTATGAAACCCGTTCGTTGACTTATGTACTATGTAGAAACTATAGTGAAGGGAGAAAACTTTAAGTGGTTTTTACTAAAACAATTTTATCGATTTTCTTTTATTTCCTGCATGTGCGAATATGACAGGGTTTTCAATCGAGACCGGAAAAACTATTGTAACCCCAAAGACCATTCTGAAGCTAAATCAATTTTTCCCCTTCAAGTTCATTTAGATTTTTATAGCTAATTGTATTATTTTAATGTTTATAATATTGTCATATGAAATTGTTAGCGATTTGTTTCTATTTATTATTCGAAAATTTCATCTCTGCATCTGCTCTAAGCAAGACATGATTCCCATTTGCTAGTATTTGGCTCAACAAAAACTCAATTTGAGGTCAAATGTCATCAACGATTCGTGTTGAGGAAACTGGGTGATAAGATGTATGAATTTATTTGTCTAATTGTGAATTAACATTTGATTTTAATTCGTATTCGTAAGAAGAATTATCTGTTTATAAAACCAATGATTCGCGCACTGCAGCTTGATGTCTTGTCTAGTCAATAAGAGTTTTAAGCTTGACTACTTACTTTTGATTTAATTATCGAAACACGACGAGTGACGTACAAGATAAGGTTATGGTTGCCATGGGTGATTGATTGTCCGTTACATCAATATATAATTATCAAGTGAAATGAAGTACTTTAAGATCGTGAGAAGATAGTTCTTCCACGTTGATAATGATATTTGCATAGACGTGGCTTGAAAAAACTACTAAGGAAAGGCTTTGGATTTCGATTTTTCTACCTTACTTCACTTCTGGGATGCATGCCAATTATATAACCGACACCACATTGCAGTGGTAACAATTCTTTGATGTTAAGTACAAAGGTGTTATGTCAAAATTTTGTCATTCCGGGTTTATTAAGGATCTTAACCCAGATTTCCTTTCTCTATCGTTTGGTAGTGGGGATATAAGTCTAGCGCTAGTCGATCTTCAAGTTCTGGATTGATCCGTAAGCATTAAGTGAGTTAGTTGCTCTCGATGTTTGATATTAAAATCCTTTTTCTGAGAAACAGCAATTAATGTCAATAAGCTGAATTCAGTTGTGACTCATTGAATTGTATTACAGAATTATTACCTCCTTTTTATCATACCACAGAAGCAGTACAGTTTGTTAAAACTCTTGGCCTTGCTTTTCAGGTATTATAATTGAATTATTTCCATATAAATGCATTATAAATGAGCATTTTCTTGATATGCAACGATAGGTTACATCATATAAAGTTATCACACGCTTGATACGATACAGTTATAGGTCTCGTTTTCTAGGCCATATGCTAAATGGGATTTTAATCGATTTGTGTAACCTGAAGAAAACATGTTGGACAGAAAACCTACCCTTTAATGTTTATTTAAAACGACGTTTTAGTATGAATCTTCGGAGTAACATTTGGTGTTTAAAGAATCGACATCTTATCAATTATTCATTGCATATACTTTACGACTTTCTGATATCTAGAGGCATTTTTCTTTGGACAAAACCCGGGAAACCGGAAAACTTTTGAGATTATTAATTCTTACAGATAAATTGCAAATTGTGGCAAAATTATTTATCCAAATAATTACATTATCAATCAACGTTGAGTTTAAATAAAGCGGATGTTCACGTTCCATGTTTACATTTGCTGAAGCCACAAGCTAAGGGTAAGAAAACACAACTCAACAGGGGATGCCAGCAAATACTTACTAAGAGCATGAACTTTTATCGTTGGCAATCATCTAAATCAGTTGGTGGTAGAGAATGTTGAAGGAATTAATTTATCTACGTGTGTGTGCCATTAACTCAACGTATAACAAACACATTTTCAATCTTTCCTAAAGTAATTGCAAATCTGGTCAGTGGTTTCAATAAACAATTTATTTTAAATGTGAAAATTCTGTTTCATTTTGCACAATTTTATTTGACTTAAATTGCTCAAAACACAATCAAAAAATGTTGATTTGAAACAAATTGTCGGATTTCAATCCTGGAATTTTAGTTTCTAGCACCCGGTTACATATAAACAAAACTAAAACTTGGGAATATAATATGAATTAACATAACGAGGTATCTTCATAGTCCTCAACCTCGTTGTTTTGTGACATGGAACCCAAAATTGGATAAATTGCAACTATACTACGAAGATAACTTCTTGAAGTTTCTTAAAATTCGAATGGACAACGAACAAATATCGAGTTATTGAAAATATTGTATGTGTAGACACAATATATCGAATAATAAGAAACCATTTTGCATTCAAACCGTTCGATATTCCATCATAAAACATTTAATTTTTTTGATATTGATTTGGTGAAGAAAATAAATTTCATATTGGCTTTTGCATTCTTTAAAGTGACACAGTAAATTGAATGCATTTATACAAAGGTCCTGGACAAATGTAGAACCTCATTCCACTATTGTAACATGTAATCGAAACACATAAATTCTTCATAGTGTGATAAATTGCAATTGAATACAAGATATGACAAAATACTAGATATGTCATTATACTAGCTTCGGCGTGATTGAACACTTTGGTCTGTAACGAAATTAGGTCCTAATATAAAATCTGCCCTCGAGTATTTATGTGTACACTTAACACAGTGTAACACAATCTACACGAGTTAATGGTTTTGAAATTTGCATTTATTATTAACCATTCCGATTACCACACTTTCAACATCATCGTTTTCATTGGAGTCATCACTTTGATGACTCTATGTCAGTTTGTTGTTTTCACATCACCCAATTCTCTGGGTATTCCATTGTGGATCTTCATATCACTTTATTTTGGTATGGATGTAGGTATACCAGCACTCTACATTCGTGTTAAACAGCACACCAGATTAGATTTATGAGAACAACACGAAGGGTTCAGTTTAAAAAGGACACTGGACGCGGGTTTGAGAAGAACTTATCAATAATCCATATTTGAAATCTTCACAAACGGTTATGAACCTCTAACCGGGTACTTTGACAGAAAAGGTAAAAGCGTAAAAGAGATTTTCGTTTTCAACGCTTCCTTCCTTCCCACACGATCTCCATAGTACAACACATTGTAAATTACAAAGCATATACTTGTACCTACAATTCACGGCTAGTTATCCTTGCCCATTATGTTCTAGCTCTTACCAGATTTACACATGCAAGTGACCTGTATCTCTTGTGTATGCACTTTGCAATCTGTTAATGAGTTTTGCATATAAATTCTTGTTGATCAAAAGTTTTTGATGTACACCAATACCCCCGGTTTTGATGATGTCCACAATTTCAATATTGAACATACCACGTCATTTCAACGAATAGGGCCGATGTTGATAAACCTCCATAACCGAATCATAGATACTGCTCCATAGCATCCACTTAGTACGCACGACTAATTGTTCCAGATGACACAAAAACAGACCGTTTTGATTGGCTGCTTTCGCTTTTTGCTATTTTGTCCAATTTTGCTTCGAACGAAATACTTTGTGGATTTACCTTTTGAGGCTTTGGCCTTTAACACTTCTAAGTGTTTTTGTTTATTGTCTCTTTGTAAAAAGCTTGTAAATAAAATGTAAATGTGTTTGCAGTCACATCTATGACGGAAAGTGCATTTTTTTAGAAAATAAAAAAATAGTATTTCATAGAACTTTATTATCTTCACAATCTATTAGTTAAGCGAACGATATTATATATTTTTTATAATGCATGGAGTATCATCTCTCTTATAAGTTGAATTTGCATATCTCTTTGATGATCTGAAAGAACAAGGAAAATATCAATAACTGGAAAAGTGTATTTCACTTTCGTTTTAAAACAAATTAATTGTGACTAGAATTAAACTCATAAAACAGATCATATTTTGATATAATTGTAGGTACCTAGGTTGAGTTTTTCATGATCACTTGAATAACTAATCACAAATTTAATTGAGATCAACGTTAATCTAGTTAAAGAAAGGAACAAAAATAATACGAAAGTTTCATAAAGTAAT
This sequence comes from Chrysops caecutiens, assembly GCA_963971475.1. Taxonomy (NCBI): domain Eukaryota; kingdom Metazoa; phylum Arthropoda; class Insecta; order Diptera; family Tabanidae; genus Chrysops; species Chrysops caecutiens. The sequence goes on along the minus strand of OZ020570.1, from coordinate 24,095,977 downwards.
CAAGAATGAAACAATTGTATTACAGCTTTCTGCATTTTCTACATGAACTTTTATTATGTGAGAACAAACGTTTCATTTGAAACTTGACAGCGATAAGATAAGGAACGCATTGATGTTATTCAAGGCAACCATAGAAAAAAACTCAGTGTATTTTCAAAAGATTATCATTAATCCTTAAATAAATATTATAAATAGTAGTTGTCAAGCTATAATAATCCGCATTCTGAATGATATAATGTCACATAATGTCGCCTTGCATCTAATGCAATATAAATTCGCACAACACTCAAATCTGTTGATGCATCTTATCTGTTCCGGAATTGGTATTAACGCATTTTTAAACTAATTTCATGTTTTATGACTTCTTGTCTGCTTGCTAATATCAATAACAAATTCTACAATCCAAATTGTTTACCTAGAAAATAAGAATTATATTTTGCAGCTTGCTGACATAATTTCCATGCTAAATGCAACACTCGGCTTGTTGCACTTTTCCTCATTCGGGTTCTTTATATAGCCCTGTCCATAGAATCAGTTAAAAATAACTCAGTTATGGACTGTCACGGGTCAATGTATTCCGGTTAAACGTGTCATAACGTTGAAATCTATGAGAAATAATGTTACGCGAAAATTTAAAATAGAATTTCAATATCTTCCATGTTAACAAATAATAATTAATAAATAAACAGAGATTAAGTTTCCGGAAATTTTCAGTTTTTCTTGTTTCTTTCAAGTATTTTTGCATATATTGTAGGAATTTTCTGCATAATTTCTATTTGAATTTGAGATAAACTCAAACTTACATCAATAAGTGACGAGGCAGCTCATCATTTGCAGAGCAACCCACACGTCCTTAGTGGGAAATAAAAACTCATAATTTCACTTCCTTTAAAGAACAGAAATAAGATAAGGTAAACAAATGCCGGCAATCGAAATGATTTCCCTGACATTGATATGTATCTCTAGCCGCTGGTAAAGATGGTGACGTGTGTGATACAAGAAGCCCCCGGAAGATTTCCGTTTATGGCACATTTCGTAATCATTGAAACCATAAATTTGTGGTCGTTTGATGTATGGACACCTTGAAAGCCGTAGGCAAACAATTAACACTCAAATGGAGTGTCAGTGTCCTTCTGTAATACATTCTAATGTGGATCCATTTGGTGTCCAGATATATTGGATCTAAGATAATAGATAAATTGTGTAGGTTGTGGGCCATCACTTCCAAGTAGTAATGAGGAGGGTAGGTACTAGGTTGTGAAGTGATACCATTTTCAACACTAAACTGAATCTGTTTTGCATATCATTTTCTCCGGGTAAAATCAAACCCATACGCCATAATGTTTGTTTAGGAATCTTGAATGCATTGAATCCTTGTATAGTATTCATTGCAATGTCCTCAAGCTTAGCCACTTTGAAACCGGCCTGTGGCCTTAAGAGTTTGTTTTAAATTTCAGTTAAAATAAGAAGGAATTCAAAATAAAATCGCATTAACTCACAGTAAATTGTTGTCTCAATTGTCAGTGTTAAATTACATAAAAAAAGCCAATAATAACCATACCCGACAGGACCTCAACCCATCAAATGTATATATGACCAAAGCTAGTCCCGTCAATGATATGACAAGCTTCAATGAGGATTAGGGAACAATTAGACTTTATTCGCGGCCTATTGATATGGTAAACTGACTGGCAATTTCTGACGCCTCGCGGCTTATCCCCGTCAAATGCAAATGCACAAATGGCTAGACTGTATTAAATTGCGGAAATATCTACTTAACATCGAGGACAAGGCACTCTTACACATATCTACGTTCACATTTTGCACAATTTTTGCACGGTTTTTATTCTTTTCTATCGCTTCATGTTTACCTTTACTGGCATTTCTGTTGCTGTGTTAATTATAACCATCTCTGCAAATATTCAAATATGAATTTATGCATTATGAGTGGTAAGAACTTGTTTTCTATACAATACGAACATTCTGCGATTGTTCGTTTTCTATTTACACGACCGTGAATTCCATGCCAATGCAACCCACAAAAACAAAATAAAAATACATTAAACACAAGTCAAGTTGAACTCTACACCTTTTTTCTTTTCTACTAGTTCAGGTCACCCGTCTCGGTGTTAATTGGATGCATTTCAAACTTACTTAACAGCTATGCAATCGTCTTATAATATTACGACGATCTCTTCTTTACAACTTTTACGCTTCATTGGATGGGAATGCATTTGATGATGTTAGTTCTCAATTCAGGGTAAAATGAAATTAAGAAGTTCATTTGATGACCATCGAAGCTTTAATATTTATTTTACCAAATGTATGATTGCTAAAAAACCACAAACTGCAAACTGAACAACGTTAACACAAACTTGTTTCAAACGCTAGCAACTTTTCACTTTTAGAATACGACCCTAGTGAATCTTAGTTGAAAATAAAAATTAGATTGAGATGTTTGGTGATAAGTGTCTACTAAAATAAGACATATTGAAAAAATTTGAAATTATTTTCACGAGAATTTTGAAGCTGTTCATCATACTTGTTTTAAAGTATGTTTTGTGAAAAATGTTTCGTAGAAGAACTTCATTGAAATCTGTACTTTTTCAAATCAACATGTAAATTACATAGCTGTGCACAACATACCCCCAAGTATTGAATGTTTCGAAAAAAACAATCAACCCTCAAATTTAAAATCATGTTATATCTCAATCACACTTCATACGTGATATGTGTGCCCAATTGTGGAACCCCACATATCACACACAATCTGGATAAATTGTTGTTTGTATTTGACAAACAATACTTTGGCAAGCTAGTAATGAATTTGTTTTACGAACACCTTGTCCCGGTTGGGAAGCTGAATATGAAGAAAGGGTTGTAAATTGGTAATTGAATTAAAGCTGAATTTGTAATATTTTTCACTAAAAGAATTTTTCCATTTTTTTTGTTTTATCGAATTTGTAAATAGATTTTCGCGTCCCACTTCGATATCACTGAATTAATTAACCGTGAGCTGATACAATTAATTCGACATCACATTTGGATATAGCTTTAATAAACGGTCGATGAAAAATTACAATTTAAGTGCAACATTCCCAAGCATGCAAGATCCCGAACTCTTTAAAAATTTTGCAAAAGCGTCCTTGAGTTGATTTACCTTGAATTATAAGTGGTATTTTTTGGTCAGTCGAATAGAGCAGAACTGTCAAATCCCTTACATTTATCCCGTTTAAATTTGTAGTCGATAAAAACTGGCTTAAAATTACTCTACTCGATAAATACTTCAGCTATACACTAACTTATACATTCAAGGAACCAAAGAAACCCAAAACATTCGAAGTAAATCTACATAAATGTTGGTAAAAGTTTGTCAGCTATTCAGTGCAAGTCTGTGCGGTTCTGTTGCTCTACGGTTCAGTTTGTGTATTTTTCTAAACCTCAGTAGAATTTCAGTATTCGTTATTAAATAATGTTTATATGTCCAAAAGGTAGACAATTCCAAGACACATCCCAATTTTTCACCAAGTCTTACTATTCTCAATTTATCTCAATTATAACTTCACCTTCCACCAATGCCGGGTGAACAAATTCGCGAAAATTGCCTTGAAAAATGCAAACGTAAATCGATCGGAGGTAGTGAACGTTGCTCGAAATTTAGAAGGGAAAGAACAACTTTTTCGACTGGCCTTCTAGTCGGAATTTAGACGGAAAACGATCGGAATTGAAGACTTAGGGCGTGTGCGAAATTATGCTAAATCTAAATCTAAATCTAATTTATTGGAATTTCATTGGAATCGTTCCAATGAGTTTCCAATATGTTAGACAGGTTGTGCGAATTGGTTTGTTTGTCTAAATTTTGACATCTGGAATTTGAAGTTGTAGAAATTTGTGTTGAATGTTTACATATATCTGTAATTTTCACATGTTTAAAATTAAAATCGAAAAATCACTAAATGAAGAAGTACTAGAATTAGCCAATTTATCTCCATTTAGATCGTTTCGCACACGTCCTTAAGATTCACAATTTCCGATCGTTTTCCGTCTGAACTGCAACTGGTGTTTTAATGTTGCTTTTCAAAATATTTTCTAACACATGTCCTTGTTGCAATAACTCATCCGCGAATTTACTTATAAAAGTCTATCGCATATAACAATAATAATATAAGGTTTCGAACGTGAAAACCCTAATGGCACATGGATTCCTGAACTGCGTTGGCAAGTATTGACTTGCGTTAACGGCTACTTCGAATTAGTAGCATGTAATAATTATTTTATAAACAGCTGTTTGTTCTAGAGAGGGAGGAGTGGTTCAAGGCGATAAAGCCAAAAATACCCTCGGCACGTTGCCAAAATTACATCAATATTCGCCAAAATTACTAAAAAGTTTCAAAGAAAGTTTTGGTTTTGTCTGAAATAAACATCACAAACTTTCATTGTTGTTAAATTTAGATTGTGAGGCAAAATATTTGGATGGAAAGCCATTTAAAATTCTTTCGAAAAATGTGCTTTAGACTTGGAAGTTACTTGCTTGATGACTGGTTGGTTCTTGTCAAGTCGCAGCTATTTGTCGGATCCAAAATAATTCACTCATTTCCGAAAGGTCACGTTTTACTTGGTTGGGAAAGGTCCGGAAAGTCTAGGGTAATACTTTTCAAGTTTTCGTATTTATTCTTTGCATACACCCGCTTTGGAAACACTGCACACTTATTGTAAGTAAGAGATAAACGTGTGCATGTGTTTGGCATGCTTGAAGAAACACTTGAGCGGGTGATTTGCATTTTTGCCTTATCGGTGTATGTACTGCTGCTGTCGCGGTGCAACTTGCACAAACTGCGCAGTTGGAATAGTATCAATTTTGCAGCAACCTCTATTGATTTTTAAATTTTAAATACACTTTTTAGTACAATTAAAAACCTAATCATTATTCAATTAATTTCCTAAATATTCATTGCAATGCGTGGTTCTCGACTTATGACATCACTTTGATCTGTAATTAGAAGAACAATTCAAATGTATATTGAGCATTAAACATTCTTGCGTTAACAAGTCAACTTCAGTTGATTAACATTATTAAGTAAATGATTTGTTTTATTACAAGCATGAGCTTTGCGTTGTAATTGTTGAAATAATTGAGTGCCAGACGTGACATTTTCGATTTGAATATCCTACGCTGTTATATATCATGTAACCTTTTCTCTATTATTTTATCTTATTAAATATTACATATCAAATGTATTTACAATTATAAAAAACTATAGAATATAAACATTATTCGTATTAATACACACATATAAGCAACAATGTTTAATGTAATATAATTAATAAATAAAACAACGATTAATTCTTAACTAACTTCTCCATGAAGCTATCCCTCGCAAAATTGTTATGCAATAAAAGTTTAGCCAAAGTCAATTTGCTGGTATGCATCAAAAATGATAGTTCATTGCATCATTTAGTATTGCATAAGAGGTTTATCGTAATTAGAAACATGTTATTAACCATTAACTTTCTACATAATCTGTAATCTTGATCTCACTGGATGAAAGGTTAAAGTTATTATTTACACATCAGAAAGTGTCCACTCAAGCTTTATCATCTTCCCTCTCAAAGGAAGAATCCTCTACGTAGCAAGCTTTCCAATTTGAAAACAAAGATGTGTCAAAAGGGTGTCACAACCCAAAAGGAGAAAGTATCCAGTTGGTGCCACTTCCACCCAGTTCACACTTTAAATGGAATTAGCAAAAATTAATTTTCAACAAATCCTCATCTAGGTAGGTATCTAATATCTATCCTGTTTCTGACACAATTCGGTGGATCGAGTGAGTTTTGATGAGTAACAGTGTCAGAGCCCGTAATTTTATGCATCTCAAGATACTTTATTACTTTTCGGTACGAGATGCGAAACGGTCGGATGGTTTCGGTCATAAAACCACGTCTGCCCAAAACTTCCGGCGTAAAACATTCGCATTCTGTTTCTGTTGAGTTCAATGATGTTAATTCTATGTTGGAGTGATGGAACGGATAGGGGTCTGAAACAGCGGATGGGACAGTGATCCTGGTTATGGGATTATCAAGGAAGAACATGAGCTAACATTTTACGACTTTTAAAGATTTGGTCTGAATATGGTGGTCGTTAGAGAATATCCTTGAAGGGTTGAAACTATCGAGATGGATGGGTGGTTCCTTTCTCTCTGGTAGTTTTAAAATTCCAGGAACTTCTACGGGAACAATGAAATTTTTTTGCGATTTTTCATTTAAGTTCACCGAAATAAAATTCTTTGTTTAAGGTTTTCAGGGTTCTAAAATCGCATAAAATGACGGTGGACGAAGGATGTGGATGCACTTTGTGCACGCAGAACTAGACTTAAAATGTTAGATTACGAAAGAAACGTTAAAAAGTTGGAAATATCTTCCTCTTTACGGCTATAAATACTTGGCTTGAGAACGCTGATAGGAGATACATCAAGAGTTCGGGCTCTAGTCAAATCGCTTCATGTCTTAGTTTTACAGCTTCTCATGCTTAAGTTTTCTTGAAAGCGGGTTTTATAGGTTTGGTTTCATTTTAAACGCTGACGTACGAATTCATACAGACAATAATAATAACTTAATGTCTTCTGTCTTCTGTAGCAATCTTTTTTTTCTTTACATCCAAGGGGCAAAATTTACTGGCCTGGAAATATGTTTTACGATTTTGTCTCATCCTTTTAGATCAAAAGTTTATGTTTTGCGTATGGTTTTCCATCAAGTCTCGTTTTGGACATTTGATTTCCTTCCAATTGTCATTTGTGATATTTCTTCTTAACTAACGCAGTTATCTGAAAGTAAGACAATCAACAACAAACTCGGAAAATTCTGAAAGTTTTTGCAAATATATAGACGAGTCATGCTATCGGTTGAAACGTTCAAGGAAAATTCGTCATAATATAGTCTGGATTGAGTGATTTGAAACACAAACAAATTTCCTAAGCATTTTACTCGGCAATGAACTTCTGTTCATATATTCACTCATGCATAATTTATTGACAATCACAAATTCCAAATGGTACTATAGCATTGAGTTTTTCCATATTCAAACTTTATTTGCAAGTTTTTCGTTACAATAGCTTCCTTAATAGGCCAAAGAAAAGTACTTGTCACTTATCACTGATAAACCTTGAATGAGACAAGTAGAAAACTTTCACCATTCATTTCAGCAGATGTCTTGAACTGTTTTCATCGCCTTCTAGAAAATGTTCTTCAACATGCTTTTGTCTGTTAAACTTCAACTTGTAGCTGCATGACGTCATGTTAAGTGACTTTACTTCTGACCAATCCATGAATTTAAAGCTGATCTTTGAAAATCAAAATATGTTAAAGCTATTTTACAAAATTTCCTCTAGTATGTCCAAAGACTGGTAAATCTATAGAGAAGTTAAAGTCATACCTATATAGTATGAAACAACCTTCTGTCCTTCCTCTCTTATCAGGTATAGTGCGAAGATCGTGCGTAGTACATTTTATACATATATGTATCAAAGGTTATCTTATTCATGGGTCTAATCGATCCTAACTTTTAGAGTGTAATTTAAAATGAATTAAATAAATGCAGACGACATAGTCCCGAATACCCTTGTCACAAACTGCAGCCATGCAGACAAACTGGAACCGTTTACCCGTCATACCTTATCAGTTATAAGTGGTTATCTTATCTATTTTGCTAATCGTTCTAAACTTCCAGAAACTAGTTTGGAATCAATTTTCTTTTGTGTCCATTACTGCAGACGACCACCCATGTTCTTGTGTTCAATGACATTGTCCAGAATGTGTCGTGTCAAGGTTGATGATAAACTGGAACCTTTTAAATTCCTTTAATTTTTCCAGACTAAACAAATTATTAATGGTTCCTAGTAACAGAAAATATGTAGGGTAAATGTACTAGGTTCCGGAGACTGGATTTAAACAACTATAGAATTTACAATAATGAAAATTTTCATATACAATTTCAATTTTTTGATTCATTTTTTGTTTTCTTTTGACTAGTAATAAAAATTGTTAATTATACTTATCGTCATAATCATGGTTATGTAAAAAAAAAGTCATTTTGCACTAGTTTCCAGACACTTGATGTATTTATTGGAAATACTAAGTGGAACTGAAATTTATCACTGAAAATACTTAGTGGAATTGAAATTTAGTAATAAATAATATATAATAACTTAAACAAAACTGGAAACCTCGCATTAATAGAACAGCAAACTAAAAAGTAAAAAATAAACTTCAATAAGTTTAGAGTAGACGTAGTGATTGACAAAAATAATTCATTTTATCGTTAAAAAACGTTTCCTGTTCATTTGATCCTTTCTACGTAAGCAAAAGGGATGTAATTACCGAATGTCCTAATTACATTTCAGGATTTCGTTGAGATAACTGGTGTTTTGATCATAAAGATCAAAGTGTCCTGTAACTGTTACTCTATAAAAAAAATTATTCTTCCTTCATTGATACCTACTCGTGATAAAACCAGAGTTTTTCATAGAAACCACCTTTCCGGCATTTTCTCGGCTTGTAGAATAGCTAGAGGTAAAATTTTTCCCTTCAAAATTTTTGGACATGTGTTATAGTATCTAAAAATATTAGGAAAAGAAACTCGTGCCATTTTCAGAAACTAAAAACGATTTTGAAGGTGCTAGCAAATAAATTTTCCCACAAAAATTGGCCGTAGAAATAAAATTTTTTGATTTTCTGTGGACTCGTCGCAATTACAAAAAGAACTTCCACTAAAAATCTTTACGTCGTTAGTAGCTCCTGAATCTTTACTTTTGCAATATCCTTAACTCGGGTCCTAGGATCACAGAGCTCGATTCAGAGGTATCTACGGACAAGTATATGCATATATTATTATAGCAGAAGTACCTAGTGTTAATCATTCGAACTCGATATCCAAATTTGGAATAAAATTTATTTTACTCCTGTTTTCCTTGGATACAGATACTTGTAGGTAATTCATGGTCCTAATATAGTCGACTGCAAAGTCAGGGTATTTTTATGCCCTTAGAACTAATTAATCAATTACATATTTGAAAGTAATTCTATCACACTGTGGTTATTTTTATGGTAGTTATATATAAAAGTGGCTTTTTTAAATTATATGTTATTTTCCAGAAGCCATAGAAGGTAAACATCGTGTGGTGTGTCTATCGGATTTTTCAATACTTGACCAAATAAATTAAATGAATTCAGATCTTTATCTATTTTGTTGAATCTATGATTGCTATAAAATGTTTCTCTGTCTTTTAATGGGATTCTGCAAGAAAAAACTTACTTTCTTACGAGGGTAGCTATGTGTTAAAAGACCACATAGTGATTATGACCTTTTCGATCTTTCTAATGACTACATTCTGCCCCGTGATATGAACGCGTTGGCTGTTTATCATGCTTATCAAGTTGTAAACCAGTTCACAAAACATAGCTGACATAATATAGACTAGGTGTTGTTTTGCAAGGTTTGAGTGAACAAGTGCAGGTAATGCTAAATATCTTATTGGGTAAAAGTTACTTGGGTGAGTTTTGTGACTTGCTTTAGTGACATGAATAATTAACTTTCGAACATCTTTCCACTACTTAGTTTAACGTGTACAATTTATGCTTATTATTGCTGAAAGACTAATGATCCCTGCTTTTGGATTATGTTTATAAAACCCGTATCCCACAGGAATGATAACAGATAAGAGCTGAAAAGTTTCTGTAAGCGCTCATCACATTGCATAGAAAGTCTTTCAATAAAATTCACTTTGTTTTAATGAATAAAATAGTAAATAGTAAATAACCAATAAAATACTAATTATTAACTGCTTCAACAACTACTTAACGTAATAAACATCTCGTCGTTAACTTTCTGTTATATTAAATTTAGACTTAATTCCATCAGTGCTCCATTGAAAATCAACTTAAAAGCTTTAACATATGACTATAATAAATTAGGAAAACAATTCAATATACATGTCATGTTAATAACTTAACCTTCAAGGTTTCTTCCTTTCACCTACAAGCGACTTCTATTAGTCAATAAATCCAACTAATCGTGGTCCTACTAGCTCACATTTGCTATAGACGATTTACAGCTTACAAATGCAAATAAAGTAGCGGCATTTAGTAGAGGTGATAACTTATATATTTTATGTATCATGATGAATAACACGAGAATTTTTTCACGAACAAACGATGTTTGTTTCCTGTATAACTCATCAAATTTGCAACTATTCTCACAAGTCGCTCCAAGTCAATAATGAGCTGACTCCCATCGTGATGGTCACCAGTTATCATTATTTCCATAACCAAACAAAATGACAGTTCAATCATTTCAATGTAATGCTGATTTCTTTAAACAGCTTTCAATAATTTATTTTTATCGATGCTACAGAGATGTGTCATACATTTGCTGTGTCACAAAGTTGTTTTCCTTTGGCGTATTTTGCCTAACTTTGTTTGGTTTTGCCTAAATTTGTGAAAAATGCGACTATTTTATGCTGGAGCGTACTTTCTGAAAAAGGTTACAAATTGGCTTGTTAAATAAATGCTTTACTTATAACAGACGAAAGCTTATGAAAGACTGGATTCATGTGCCAAATCAGTAGTGGTTCTACATTGGCTGCGTCATTGAGCAAATACCTGTGTTTTGTTTCATTTGTTCGCGGTAGTATCAGGTAGCACAGACGGGCGCTACAAAAACTTAGAACCAAAAGATTCTTGCCGAATTTACATCGTGTCAACAGGTGAATGCACAACCAAATATATTCCTTGGCATTTATTCACAGATCGGTGAGTATCACATACAAGACTGCTCTTCCAGGAACTACTGGTTCCGTGTTACTGACTGAAAGGATTCATGTTTTGGTTGGAAGGCGTTAAATTTAAGAGAAGCATCGCTTGTTATCGTCTTAGCGGCTCCTTGGTCTATTTTGTTTTTGTCGTTCCGCTTGAATTGGATTTTCAAATTCATGGCTTTCAATTTTTACGAATTTTAATATTCAAGAATAAAAAATATTCCTAAAAAAATTAAATAGTATACTTATGTATGTTGCTGCAGGGAATAAGTTGTGTGTTTAAAACTGATTTCTCTATATCCTCGGAGTGCGAGTGTATAGTGTATAGTGAGAATTGTTTCCAATGGTGTAGACGAAAAGGATTTTTGTAGTCTACACATGTACCTACTTACTTCTAAATTCTTCGAAGCGAGTTTATGAAACCACTATCATAGAGCGGCATGTTTGAGCTTTCACACTCTTCTGCCCTATTTGAAAACTTAAGAACTGGGGACATTTGATTCACTGGGCAAATATATCTGAACCTTTCATTGCCAGTGGCCGAAGAGCGTTCTAGGTATTTATTACAAATCGGTAGAAGAAACTTATTGAGAAATGAGTTCTCGTTATGTTTTCGAATGGGTTTTCTCTTGTAGGTAACATTGCGTAGTATTCCTTGTTCGCTTTTCCACCAAAATAACTTATGGGAAAAGGTTTTATATCAAACCAATAGTCTCGTCATATCTTGTAATGTATTGATTGATGTTCCTTTAAGTTCAAACGAATTAGTATCGAATTTCGTAACTAGAAAATTGTCTACTCGATTATTCTGGTTTCGATCCTACTCCTTGGAATCGATCTGCTTTGGAGAAGGTTTTAATACTACCCCTCATAGACCCAACGAGATTCATCTGAAGTATCTTCGGCTTCTTCAACGCTACATGTGGAGTCAGTCTATAGAAATATCTATTAGTTTCGGAACTATATATTCCGTATCCACAACACATACGATATCACGAAGGTGCATTCTTGGCTGTGTGTAAATTTGTAGCTTTCTCCGGTCGACAGATTTGTGGACAGTTCCGGTTTTCATAGTCTTCGCTCGGAAAATTTTACCGAACATATCAGATTTTTGGGTAAGTCCCATTAAAGTTTGAATAAAAGGACAAAAAAATAACCTTCTTCCTGTGATGTTCCCTGCGCCTGCTTACTTCATCGTTTTAACAACATGCCCACAACAGAATGTTTTGCAGCTCAAAATGCTCTTAATGGGAATTTGTCAAAAAATATATCAGGGTATGAGAGGCGTTACGAAAACTATATGCATACATACATACTTCCGTCGTAGGAACCAAGCTTTGGCACCAGTTGGCAGGATGCCTCCTTGGTAAGGACATGTACACAGTGAATTAGGGTATCTTATTCTAACACGTTCCAGGCAAACTCAATAAAGTTTCCGTGTTCCATGGGCATAGAAAGTTCGAAGTTTATGTTACTACAGTCGGTTATGTTGATGATTTTATGGTTTCAGGTGAAATAAACATATGCACAATCTCGTTGGAATCAATTTCGTTTTCTACGAACTTTTCTTTAAATTTCAAACAAAAATTTTCAAGTTAACAAATTCCAATTGGAAACGACGATACTCATTACATATTATGAATTCGTTCACTGTGCGAATTTTACTAATTCTCTTCGTTTCGTTATTTCTTATTTAATACATTAATTTTGGATATTCGAGAAAGAAAAATGCAGAAATTAAGAAAAAAAGGTAAAATTAATTGATTGCATAAAAAATTTCTCACAGATTATGATTAAAAAATACTCCTAGCTACGTTACAAGAAGTTAAAATCAAAAAATGTTTATATTATTAATTTTCATTTGAGGAACATTATTTTGGCCAATTTAGTGCAAATTTGTCAAAAGGGGTGAGATACAGTAGGATAATTTTCTTAACGTATGATGTTTCGAAAATATTCTTTAAAAATTGGTAGTCAATCCGATAAATAGTTTCCGAAATTTAACGAGAATACAGTACCGTACCTATCTACACCAAGAAACTTTGAATGCGTTTTTCTCGAAACTATGTTTTTCGGTGCATTTTACTACTTTAGCTTTTTGCTATAAATTTTTAATGACATGACGAGATGGTGTTTGATCGAAGGACATTCATTTTTGCTAAAAATTTAAATATTTTTTTGACAAAAGCTGCCATTTTCTGAATTTTCAAAAAAACATGCTTCGATCAAAAACTATAGTTATTGTGAAACTAATGATTTGTTTTTTGTTTTATTGATATTTATTGATGATTCAGTCGGATGTTTTGGTGGTCACCGCATCTGATTGCATTTCGTCCCATAAATCCACAAATGGACTCCTTATTACATTGAAGGCATTTTGCCGTGCTAATCCGTCTTTCGAAAACGGAAAAAATTATCATCCAAAAAGCTCACAATCTCTTAAAAAAAATAGGTAAATAAATAGGTAAGGACACAGGAGAAACAACAAATCTAAATAAACATTACATGACTGGAAAAAGAAAACTTCCTACACCGTGTTTGTGAAAGACGCCAAAATTTACGTTTCTATTAATCTTCGTCAATCCGGCGAGGTGAAAAATATGTAAACAAAATTTGATAAGAACGTATGGACTAGAATTTTGCAACAATTTTCTATAAGAAATCAAAAGTTAGAATTTTAGAAATTTTCATTTTAATAGTACAAAACTAATGAACAGATGTTTGTTCTCTTCTCTCGTGTTCGAATTTGAACTAAAACTCCTTCTTGGCTTTTGTTGATCCTCTCTGGTTCACTAATGGATTTGGCCCTGAAGGACTAGCCAAAATCCATTAGCCATTGATTACGAACGCAGCAAATTGATTTGGCCTTGGTCGACTCAAACTTCAAAAATATCTAGCGGGAAAATATCTAACGGTGTGAACAACGTATAGGAGGAATACAAATTTAGAGCACTTGTTGATACATCTAGGATAGATCTTGAACAGATTAGAAAAAGTTTGAACATCCTTACATAACGCTTATTTATTAGAAATAATGGTTAATATGTAAAGTGGTGCGATGAACATTATACGGCGTTTACACCGAACTAAATCTACTAGATTTAGAGACTTGAAAATATTGAGCCCCAAATCTTGCGCAAATCTACAAGATTCGCATTACATTGGCTAAATCTCCTCGCGAGTAGATTTATTCTAAATCCACTCTAAATTAATTTAATTGATTTTAATTTTAAATTAATTTTAGTTCGAACAAAAAAAAAATCAAAAGAGTCGAGAAGGAAAGCGTAGACTAAGTTTTGTAATTGATTTGAAACAAAACAGAACAACAAAACACAACAATTTAACAAAAAAAAATTTCGAACTGTGAAACTGTCCTCACTGGCGGTGTAAACTGGCGAGGAGATTTATTGAATCATCTCACTAAATCTACTTGATTTTTGGTCGGTGTTCGCGCCGTTTGATACATATGTTCCCGCCATTGATAACAAACCTAGCTGCAACACATATTCTTGTAGTTTGAGCCGATCAAGGCCAAATTAATTTGCTCCGTTGGTTATCAGTGGCTAATGGATTTCGGCGGTCTTTCAGGGCCAAATCAATTAGTGAACTACGCTTGACTAGAACCAGAGGAAGGACCAAGAGAAGTCCAGAGTCAGTTCAAGATTGAACGCGAAGGGAACACAGTTTTTCGAAAAAATATATATTTTGTAAAAATCAAACTTCTGTGATTTTTATTTTCTTATAATTTCTGAATGAAAATTGGGGCAAAGTTCATGTCCAGTCGGTGTAAACGCGGTATGAGTGCTTCTTGAATTTCCTTCCAGAGAAATGTCCTTAGCGTTGTACATTCTATGTTTTTACGTTTGAGCCAATTTTAGTTTCGATAAATGGATTTTTGCAAAGCTTTTAACAAAATTATTTTAAGACTGAGTGAACATTCCTTCTAACTCTTCGTAAATTGATTCAATTGGACTTGATTAGAGCGACCTTTTTGGTAGATATATGTATAATTCATTAAAAGCTTTCACATGCCGTGGTAAATACGCTTTATCAAAAACGTTATGACTATGTGTACGAAAATTAATTAAATTGACAAACACAAATTTTGGAAAATGAAAATTACGATAATCATGATTCTGCAAGATGTAGGTAAACTTTTCAAGATTGTTCGACCTGGAAATCGGTGTTAACCCGGCGTCAGCACACGATGACCCGTATTGAAAATTCATGTAACTCTAATGAGTTAACAGATCTTAGGAAGCCACTGAAATATTTTGATTTAGCTATTTGAAATAGCTAAAAGTTTGGAGGTTTTAAATCAACATACACAAATTTATCATTAAATGTTTTATTACAAGGAAAACAAAAATTTTATGCATTTTGATCAGTGGAGCTTTCTTCACTGCGACAACTCAAGTAATCTTCTTCCTCTTCACTTTCAGACGAAATGATTTCGTTTTCGGTCTTTCGGAGTCCGTTCTATTAAAATGGCGTAAATACGCTCCCTCTCTTGTTCTTCTCGGTTCATTTTGAAAATAGCGGTGCTAAAGGATACATGCAATTTAAAATGTCATGTTGATACATGTAGATGTAAAGGCTGTTGCCGAATCCTCATATCAATTCCAAAATTTTTGATTCGTCACTCAATTTTTGATTCGTCAACCAATTATAGGTACTTTTATTTTTGAATTGCGGAACATGTAGTTCTCCTGCGAAGTAATAATTTTGGATTCATTTTGAACTAATTGTAGGTAATCTTATTAGAAATTTATTATTTTTTCTGGTACAGAAATTACTTTGCAAATAAAACAAGTCATAGCGTTAACAACATTTCCGGGTAAAATTACAAACTTGTAATTAAATATATCTTACGAGCATTTTGCAAATGCAAATACGAAAATATGCAAACTGCAAAATTAAAATACCCTAGGAACACCGGCAATAGAACGCCCCACACGGTTATGCGCATTTTCTTCTAGAAAACAGAATTTCCCATGCACCGCCACCGCCGCATAGAGCACAGTCGTATGAAAAACTCCAGCAACTACCGTGGGAGTTCCACTACCAATGGAAATGTTTTATTTTTATTTCTTCAAGCTTGCCAACTTTCAGCAGTGGGAACGCTTGACTTGGTTGGACGAGCAGCTATAGCCAATCATTGTAAAGACTCCGCCTTGAATTGTATATCTTTATTCGGAGTTGTTACTGTACGTGGGAAAAATGAAACCGCATAAAATTTATGCTGTAAAACAAAACGCAAAGATTAACTGGTGGTGTTCGAAGGCATAAATTGGCTTGAGTTTCATTGTGAAGACAGAAACACAAAAAAATTAAGAAACATCACAAACCAACGTGTGGAAGAGCTGCAGAGGAACGAAAGTTTCCCTCCAAAAAGTATCGAATAGATTTTAGTGGAATGAATTTGAGGTGATGGGGCAAGTCGAGGTAGACTCTATCGTCATCCCCCAATCACTTGTTGGCGTTCACTTTCCATTCATTGCACACGATGCACTCATAATAATACCTTCATAATGGTGGCACTAAATCCAGCTCTTCCGTTTCATTCGATTCGTTCCACAATTGTTTAGCGACATTTCCTTTTCCGTTCCAAGATTCAACCTCTCGTTTTCTTTTGATTTTGAATTTAGTTTCTGTTGTCTTATGGAATCAAACTTTCTTTTATAATTTTATCGTTTTATGCTCTTCCTACCGCCATCGAGACCTGCACAAGCGCCATTAAATAGGTTTTTGTAGTGTTTCCATTGCATTACTTCATTGGTATATTCGTAGCATTAGTTGTGTTGTTGGTGGTGTTGTTTGTTTCTTGAGATGTTCTTTTTGCTCGCTTCGTTGTGTTTGGCAGTTACGTTGCACGTCCCATAGAAAGCAGCCAGACGTAAATAATGTGATTATTGTGAGTTTCGCATGCTATAAGTGTTGCATTTTTTGTATACGTTTTGGGTACACACGCCCACTAATTTGCTGCATTTGTTTTAACTTCTTCAATAACGTCGGAAAAGGTGTAGGTGCAACGTGGTTGTTTAGTTGTTTTCGAACTATTTATGTTCTTAAGAGATAATGGTACCTACCAAGGCCAAAAGTTAAAGTACATCTAAAGTTGCCAGCTTCTCAAGTGATATTGGAACACCTTCTGAGTAATCTTCCGGCAATGTTGGCCAATGCAAGGACACTAATTTGTACAATAAAACGTATCGCCGATATCGATACCGATACCATTCATGAATTTCATAAGAGGTGTAAATGACGTAATTCATGTTATTAACGTTTTATTTAATCAACTGTAAATGTTCGTCACAGTATATGTATAGCGGACAGAAAATGAAGTTTAGCGGGGAAAGCCATGAAACTTTGATTGGATACAATCCTCCAGATCCAACTTTGATCTTATTTGGGAAGTGAAGGTTACGTGCGGACCTTTAAGGCGCGGAATTTTAAATGTATCGACATATTACCAATATATCGGTATTGGTTTACTGGTTGTTTTGGATGAATTTTGGATGGATCAATTTTATTACATGCAATCTTCAGTTTGTCTTACTTACGCGTTAACAGCGATGTTAATTGATATCTGGTGGAAAGTATATGATGTATTCTTCGAAAACATATGAGGCAAGTCATATTATTTTCAAAATTCTGTCATTTCCGCATTAGCAACAAAGTTCCAACACCAAAAAATGCCATCGCCACCAAATACGCACAGGACGATAAATTCGCCAAGAATCGGCGCGATACTGGCTGCACGTAACAGATTCTGTTAATTTGACATCCACTGCATTTTGTTGTTGGATTTCCTAAACTTCCGTTACGGTCAAAATCGGTATTCTGGTGGCAAAAGTTTTAAGGTTTTCTGTTAAAAATCTGTTACCGTAACAAGCGCGAAATTCGTCGACTTAAACGTAACAGGTTTTCCGTCAACCTGTAAACCCTGTCCTGTCTAATAGACCACAGTCGTTGAATTTTTCTAAATATTTTGAAAATGACAAAATGAAACAAGCTTAATTATGTCGTCTGTCACCTTTTCCATTAAACGCCTGCTTGCGCTTATGCAATGTAAACGGAGTTATAGCTATTTTGTGGCTTTTTCAGGGTAGTAATAGTTTCATTTTTGTACAATTTTATTTTTGTTGTTAATACTGTTGATTTATCATATTATATTGGAATTCAAAAAATAAAACGCCAGATTATTTTGAATGAAAACTTTTATTTCCTTAAACTGTTTTTAAAAGAATAACCACGCTACAACTTTATTACAGGAAGACTAAAATTCAACTGGCTAAACTAAATCTAATTCAACAATCTTTGTCCTTAAAAATCCTTATATTTGTTTATGATAAAATATGTAATGTATTAGCTTAAAACTAGATTAATTTTTGTAAACTAAATTTTCTAAGGATTAATAAGAATTGTGGGAAATTATAAGTGGAGTATAAACTGAAAACTAAGAAACTCAAATCTAAACTGATAAGAAACAGAAAAACCAAAATCTCAAGTGCTGAAAACCACTAAACATTCATGGAAACATGCTGCTGTCATATGCCAGGAATGTATTTAAAAAAAAATAATATACAGTTTTTATGTCAACTAGCTACTTTATCATAATAAATCTTAATTTTTATAAAACTGTTTTTCAATACCTAACTTTTCACTAATATATATTGCAGGGTAGGAATAGTGTTTCTCTCACCATGAGTAGGGTTTAAGGGTTAAGAAAGTTGACAGATTTGGGTTCAAACAGGTTTCGAAATTAAAATTTGTTCCGACGTAACAGATTCGAAAATAAGTTGTTTCCTGAATACCAACTAAAAAAATTTTGTTAAAAACTAAATCTGTTAACTTTCTTAACAGCAAACTTGTTAACTAACGAAAGTGGCCAGAATCGCCCGAACATTCCGAGACATTGAAATGCCACCGCAAAGAAAACAACGTCGCACAAGATTATCGGAGATAACCATATTGTGCAGGCGACCACCAGAAATGTTCCTTCTTATAAATAGTTAGTTCCGAATTCGAACACCATCAGTTGATCAGTGAATAACAAAATTAACAAGGAGCCTACTAACTGTCAGAGTTACATCATATATCTGGAGTCCGAAATAATAAAGTTGCTAAATAAACAGAAGTCCAAAAGCATTCCACTATAAATATTAGTATATAAACTTTATGTTTGATATCATTTACAGAAATTGCAAACCCCCAATTGATTGTTGAATTATTTAAATTATGATATTGTGACATAAATTTTTGATGATGATGAAATTCATCTCTTCATTATTATAAAGGTACCATTACAAACCACGTTCGACGAATTGAGAAATTCTACTTATCTTAATTATTATAAATTTATTTTAATATTACAAGAAATTCTAAGTTGTAATTTTGGAAATTTTTCTTTCAGGTCAAAATCCAGAAGTACTATTAGATTATTCACAAAAATTATTAGAAAAATTTCGATATCCATGGGAAATGATGCCACTAATGTATGCGATACTAAAAGACGCTAGGGGTGATATAGAAGAGGCTTCACGACGAATTGATGAAGGTAATTTTTATTGAAACATATTTATCGTTGGTACTTCATTCCAGATAAGAGACTGAACACTGGACAGAAAAAGCTGGTTTTTCGATTTAAAATCAAAAGAAATATAATTTTTTTTTAAATATATAATAGATGAGTATAAAGTAGTTAATTTTTTAAAAATTTATCTTAACCATTTTAAATAAATTTGTTACAAATTATTATCATCGAAAACAGGACAATACGTCGTCAACCAATATTCGCGTCTACATAATTTGAATATGTACGATGGCGCTGAATTACGCGGCACTACGCGACAATGCGGATGATAATTCAACTATCAAAATTGTTCTTAATTCATACGAGTGTGAATCAAAGTTGAGTAATTGTTGCAAGTAAATATATAGAAACATAAATCATTAAATAAACGTAAAGAAGAACAAATCGTTTAAAAATTAGATTCACTATTGATTAAGAAAGTTAAAAATGAATACAAGTTGAACATCATAATACACACCCGCATTAAATATTTTGAAATTTAAATATGTATACTATATACATATGTATATATTTGCTGCTTTAAAAGTTTAATTTTTAACTTTTAACATTGAACTCTGTATATATCTTACAAAACAAAGCTCGTTGATAGAGAATTTATAAAGAAAACTTTGAGTGAATGAAATCATAGTTTGCGCGTAGTTTTTAGAGCTTTTTCTTGAATCGATTAATTAGTCCCAAGCAAAAGTTTACTACTAAAAATAAGTCTTTCATCTTATACTAAGTGTAATATATCAATACCGTATATTAGCCGTTTGAATTGAATATTGAAGGTAGTGTAGTACTTGAAATAAATGAACAATTTTATTAAGATCATTACATATTTTTCCGTTGAATATTAATAAGTTAACTGAAATCTTCAATTTGTGGCCATTTTTTGCTGTTAAAATGTATTTCATTTAATTCGTAATGGCAATGAAAGCATAAATATCATGAACTCTTCAATCAACATAAAATATTTGCGGACCGAACTTCTACAATCAACATTAATATGTTCTACAATCAACAAAAATTATGAAATTCTTCAATCAACATATTTGGCACGATAAACACATAAAAAAACTAAATTAAATATCGATGAATTGTTGTGTGTACAAAAATCGTAACGATAAATATTAACAAATAATTGAATATCTTGCACGATGTCCAGAAAAGGTAAGAACATTTTTCGAACTTTTTAAAACGACTTTTGAATAAGAGGGTTACTAAAATTCGTAATTTATTGATTTTTGAAGATGTATTCAATGAAGTTACAGTTTTAAGATCATAGGGAAACTTACAAGCTCATTTTTAGGTGGAATAATTGGGTAACGAATTGTATTGAAGAGCAAACCATTCAATAGTGAAAATCAGGAAACTTTTTAGATAAACTTGACAAATATTACGAAAAAAAACAAATTGTTGACGGAAATCACGAAAAACCTGGCGGTGTGGTATTTGCTGAACTCATAATATTTAGTGAATATAACAAAGTTCCACATAGGACTTGGATGCTCCAGACAGATACACAAATTAACTTATGTACGTGAGAAACAATGCCAAAACATACTTTTCGTATTAGCTTAATATAGACATGAAAGTACCCATTGGAGGCTCATCCGTACCTGTTTAAGTTACCCTTATAATGTTATTACCACTAGTTTATAACTGTATACGATCAACGTAGCAACCTTGTGGATAATGATGTATTGTATTACGATCAACTCAGATACCACCAAGTAAAATCCGATTGTTTTGTGGCTTGTTGCCGGACATATATTCATTCATTAGTTAAGGTTTCAATTCTAGGGATCACGCAATTAAACGATTCATTGCTAGTAAAATTTCATGTCTCCTACTAATGTAATCATCCGTCAAAAATAGCACTTCAAACGGTCACAAAAAATCATTTTATAATATTATATACTTGCATCATTAAGCTAGCGGCCTAGACTGTAGGCTTTTCATGTTCATTTTATTGAAACATTAATCAAAAGATCCTTCAGGTATATTCATCGGGTTTTTGGAAGAATCATGAGATTAACTTAGAGAAGCAACATCCTTTGCGACTCTGCTTGCAGACAATTCGCCTTAAATCAAGATTTTATTTGTTGATTGTTGTATAATATCCCTAGTTATATGTAAAGCAAACATCCATTACAGGAAATCTTTCCCGATTGAAAAGTTCAAATATGCACTATTCTCTTGGAAATCCGTGTGCTGCACAAATTATTTTTTAGGAATTTGTGGAAACATCCATCTTATAATGAATCGTATAATGAAATGGATCGGTCTGTACTGCTTCCATTTCCTAGTGTTTTGAGTTGAACAGCCCCCGCCCTTAATTTGAATCTAATACGGCGCTTATACCGCGTTTACACCGACCGAAATCTAGTAGATTAAGCGACTTGAGGAGATTTAGCCCGAAATCTTGCTGAAACCGCCAAGATTTACCATATATTTTCGAAATCTTCTCGTGAGTAGATTAATTCGAAATCCACACTTAATCACCTCAGTGGCACCATCTAGAGGTGATCATTTGTGTAATTTTTCCTCTTCTAGCACAATTTTTGGCTCTTTCGATGTTTCCGAAATGATTTCAATTCTTTGTTTGGCGCGATTTTTGATTTTGAAAATTTATTTTAGTTTTAATAAAAAAAAATTCAAAAGAGGCAAGGCAAGGCATGAAATATTGTCCAAAATAGTTTTGTAATAGATTTGAACCAAAACAGAACCACAAAACACTACAATTTCACATGAAAAATGTCGAAGTGTCAAACTAAATCTCCTCACTGGCGGTGTAAACGGGCGAGGAGATTTATGAAATCATCTCACGAAATCTACAAGATTTCGGTCGGTGTAAACGCGACATAAATTAAATTTTTTGTTGCACACAATCTTAATTTAACTTATTGTTTTTAAATCCAAAACAAACTTTTCTTCGTTTATTTGAAGAAGTCGTTATGATGCACCATGCAGTCTTGGGCGAATACTTTGTTCTCAAAAATCATTTTTGTGAAGCTGTCGATCAGTTCTATGTGATGTTTGGATTTCAGTCAAGCCTATAGGCAGTGGCAATAAAACCGACGCGTCGTCATGGCTTATGAAAACATAGTAAACGGGTTAATTGTAAAGACTGCTAAAATATGATATGCTCAATTAGCTGGTGCGTACAAAATAACGCGAACTGTGTTTGCAATTGCGTCTTCCTGGTGATTTGGTTTTTAGTGCAATTAAAATGCAAAAATATTATGACGGGAACGTGCTAACATAGGATTTTCCACCCTACTCAATCCACCTGGCTAATATGGTCACTGTAGGTTCATGTTGAAAACGAAAACAAACTGCTTATGAATTCCAAACGTAAAACATCCGCAAGTAATACGAAACGTTGTCGTTGGCGGCATTGAAATGTTCGCATTATTGGTGTCTACATCGGAACGAATACAACTTGCAGGCATTTGTCAGAAGCTTTGCATATGGCAAATACTATAAGTTAGTGAAAATATGTTAAACTGGATTTGTCTGGTCGCTACAACTACCATGCTCTGGTAATTTTGTGTTTACACGAAGCAAACATTCCCGTACACTTGATATAGCTAGTGTTTTCTAAGCAATTGAGAAAGAAAAGCATTTAAAAATACATATATTAGTATTATACTTGCAAGCTATTCAAACATGCTGTTCTTATTAAAATGAAACACACCCGTCGTAATGTCGTGCATTTTCACGCAGACCAATAGCTCATACTCACTTTTCACTTTTTAAAACAAAAAATTTTGTGCAATTCATTACCAGCTTTACTACTAATTATAGTGGAAACTCTAAAAACTTGATTTAAGTCACTATTTGGTTATGATGTTTTTCACAACCTCATCTGCACATGGGCAAACTCAATTTTTAAGATTATCTCTAAATTTATATTCATTGGCGAGGTTAAATGACAGGTTAATTAAGTAAATTTTTCACTTTCTTCACTTACCAGAGTCGCGAACGAAGAAACTACAAAAACGGGTTACGATAGCAGCACATTTTAACTAATTTAAGGTCAATTTGTTTGAAATTTGGTCAGGTGTATCCATGTAATTGAGATGATCTGAACTCATAAATTTGTTATTTATCATTTGACATCTTATGACACTATCGTTAACGCATGTGTTTCTTAATGCTCCTGCCAGTCAAAATTGGCTTGAACTGGGATTAAAGAAACATGTTACGATGATCTCTTGAATGATGAAGTTTTAATTTAATATTTTTGAATAGCTGCAAGATATGTTTGAGGCTCGTGAAAAGCCAATCTAGATAAAATTAATTTTTGAAAGTAACTATGCTGTTACTGCATGTTATAACTGTAGTTTATTATTTCGTTAAAACATCCTGAACACGCAAACATTCTTACAATTATTCGAAACAATACTAAGTTCATATGTATAAAGAAAAATTTTAACGAAATTTTTGCCGATGTCTGGTTTTAAGAAGTTTAAATCTAGGGAATTTCGGACGACAATTTGAAAAATAGAAATTTAAAATTTTTGTCAATTTGAAGCCAAAGGGACAAACGAAAAATTTAGAATATTGCCTTATACCTACTTATCTTATATTAACCCAAGATTCTTAAACATACTTGGCAGATACAATATTCATAAACATTCGTCTCTCAGACGTATGTATATATTTTTTTGATGATTTCAGATTTCTGCGTTATAAAATACAACAAAACATATTTGAATTTCAAATGTTGTTTATTAATCAATAATGAAATTAAATAGATATGAGAAAAAAAGCTATTCCGAGCAATCAACACATAATATTCCTCGCTGATCCATGCACATGAAATTTTTGCATTGAGTACAACAAAACCTGGTCATTCACCGTTTTTTATATTAATCACAGAAGCCAAAAATTTTTTCTGTGATCCTGTGGGTTGAGCAGTGGACGAAGTTTCGCTCAGTACTTCAACAATCTTCCTGTTTAGGCATCGCTTCAAAGTGGGCATTTCACGGCGCTTAAATAACCAAACATCACACAGTTTTGTGGATACTTCTTTTATATACGATCTTCGGGATATGGGTTTTTTGTTCTTGTTGATTGTATAATGTACGTACATATATAATATATGAGTTGACTATAGCCATAAACAGAATTCCAAAAAAGTAACAAAGTGGCCATTTGCAATCGTAACAGTAACAGTTGCTATAGGAGTCATAAAGATTTTGCAGAGTCGCGCAAAAAAATTGTCATTTTTCCGATGTATTATTGAAATGCATGTTTCTAGAGCCCTTTGAACCTCGAACCAGAGATAACTACATTCAAAAAGTATAAACAAAAAAATTTCAAATTTCAGTCATAAATTGCTGTTTATCAGGAAACGAGTTTTAATACCAAACATCAGGAGCATATTGCTTACGGATAAATCAAAAAACTTCAGAATAGAGTAGTGCTAGACTTAAGTCCGTATAGTACCAAACGATAGAGGAAGGAAATCTGACTTAAGATCAGTAATAATCCGGGAATGAAAAATTTTGACTTAATAACTTAATACCTAACTTCAACGAATTAATTTTCTTTTGTTTTGAGGACAAATTGCAAAGAAAATTTTATAAACACAGGAATCACTAGTTCGTAATTTTTCCTGCAAATTTTAAAAACAATTTATTGTGGCATCATGTTCATTTTGCATTTAATATAATATTTAAGTGCGTTCCCCCCAAATTCTACAGACTTACAAAAACAATTCATTATAAAAATTTACCTTACACTCATTTATATAAATTCGAAATACCCCTTCGAAGTGATACCACCCAAGGCAATAATAAAATACGACTATAATGGCAAAAATTCCGCTAAATATTTTAAAGTTAACACGAAAAATGCAAAAATCTCCAGCATAAAATTTAATGTGGTTCTGCAACAAGTCAGGACAGGTGCTTAGAGCCAGGGCTAACTTCGTTGACTCTTCCGTTCCTGAAAGAATTTACTCCCTCGTTAGACACAAAACCATTCGGCCTTATATAATTTTTTAGGATTCTGTATGTGGTATATTGTGCATGGATTGAAAAGACTATACAGTTAATCATATAAAAATTTATCTATTTTTCCCACGTTGCTAATTTTTCGAAAAAACTGTTAATAAAAGACTTTAGCAGCATGTTCGACGTCATATTTATTTTCGTGGAATCGATTTTCTGGGATTGCATCAAAGCAACAGCAAAATAATTTCAGTACAAAGCTCACTTTTCGAACTTTTCGAAACAACTTTCACTATATAACTGAGGTCCTAGGTTCACCTACCTATCATTTCGCCTTTAAAATTTCTCGACTTTTGTATCCACATATACGCAGAATGCACAGTGAGTCAAAAAATCTGTATAAACCAGAAACTTTAAGAGCAAAGCTCCCAATGTTCTAAGTGCACATGAGTCTAATAACAAATGAACACGTCCCTTGGTGAATTGCTGACCGTTCTGAACTTACATAAAAAAAGTCTCCATACAACTCGTTGTAAAGCGTTACATCAATCATCGTCATACAGTTTTCATCTGTATGTTCTATATGTTTTGCATCCATACTAATAACTAAAGGCAGTTAAGAAAATTTAAATCTATTAAAACTTATCTCAGTTCCACGCAATGAATAAAAATGGGGAAATTTCATTAGAAACAGGGCAGTTCATTAATAAACTTTATCTTGAAACAAACTCTCTGGGGGCAATAGGCTCCACTATTAGGAGGAGTCATCCAGGGTCCAAACAATAATCCGGCATTACTGAAGTACTGGACAATTGGAGAGGATCGGCTTAGCTTGTTTAGCGGCGGTCCGCATGGCTCAGGCGGAACAAAGGATCTTGGCTCCTAAACTCTGTTACAATATGGAGGGAGTAACTAAAAGTTAGGAACATTCTCAACGACACTGGCTGGCTTAAATAACAAAAGTCATTTAGAAATCTCAGGATCACAATCAAGAAGAAACCGTATCAAATAAAACATACCTTTCAACTACTGTATCTGCTTCAATAAAACGTATCGTATCGTTATAGTATATTGTTAACCAAGGGTCGAAAGTAGTACTTTTTTACCCGGGTGTAAATTGCCACTCGAGCCGTAGGCGAGAGTTGCAAACACTCGGGTAAAGAAGTACTATTTTTGTCTTGAGGTTAACATACGTTTTTTTACCCCATGTCCGCCGAAGGTTTGATAATTAAACGAATTTATTTTTTAAATAATTTTATTGTTGACGATTTAATTATAAAAAAAAAAAAAAAAAAATGAAAGTAAAAAAAAACAATAAAATTTCTAAGGCTACTTTGTTTGGCCTAATAGGCTCGACGGACTGTAGTTAAACAGGCTAAATTTAATCCGGTTTAGGGAAACCAGTTTAGAATTATCCGGTTTAACCGGATTAGCTTGACAGACTAAATCCAGTTCTACTGTCTAAATATTCATACAAGATGGATCCTGTAGTTGGCAACAAGCCGGTTATAACCAGCTAATCCATTAAATAAAACGGGATTTAGAAAATTCAGTTGCAATTATAAATCAGATTTAGTCTGTCAAGCGAAGTTGGTTTAACCGGATAAACTTAGCTAGTTTCACTAAACCGTATTAAATTTAGCCGGTCTGTCTAGGCGATAATCCTATAAATTAAATAGAAGAAAATCCATTTATGTGGCCAGTAATCCGGTTTAATTTTATGCAGTTGCGTATTAACTACGAATATAACCCGAATAATAACAAAACAGGGTCGAAAATTTTACTTTCGGCGGTGGTGTTGTAAAAAAACATTTTCGAACTCAATGCTGAAAAGAGCTATTTTCAACCCGCGAAACAGGGTCGAAAATTTGACTTTCGGCAGGGGTGTGGTAAAAAAACTTTTTGCGTGTCATACTACTTGTGCTACTAACAAAGATTTATTGATTATGTCACATCTTCATCTGAACTGCAACTAATTGTTAGCATCTCATGGTTTTTGGCATTGTTTTCTACATTTTGCCGGACAATGTTGAAATTTTCAAATTGTAATAGTAAATTGTATCGAAAATATTAGTACACACTGAAGTTTAAGGTAGAAGAAGAAATTCAAATTATTGAAAAATTTGAAAGTCCAATTTGTTCTGACGAATTTTTGCATTTTCTGACGTTTTCTTCGCTGCCAGTGTAACCACTCGCATTGCAAAGCAAACATTTGTTTCTTCGCACGAGTTGATCAGAACTCGTCAGAACAAATTTTCGTACCAATTCACGTGTATAATAACCCTAGCCTTAGAAATATTATGCATCAAATTTTTGGGTTTTATGTTGGATGTACTTTGTCGCAATTTGCAAGATCAGTTTTCAACACTACACATTGCTGATGAGATTTAACAATATAATAGTAACTATTTGTGATGAAACTGTTTACATAAATAATAGCGAAAGTCAGGTACAAGAATGCTTTGATGATTGCAACATTGAAATCAACTGGAAACATGACATTCCGAGAGATATCTTTGACTCCAGATCACAAAGAACAAATTTGCAACAATGATTTTGGTACTTGGCAAATTCAAACACTTGGTATTAATTTCAATGCAATTAAATGCATTCAAATGAATTGTGAATTGCACTCCATACTTGAAATACAAACTCGAGTTACACCCTTAAAGAAAGTTTGTTTTGCAAGAGGACTTGGTCACTATGTGACATATATAGTCGGAATTAGAATGACTGTTCATTCGACACCTAAGCGTCCATTGAGGACAAAAACGTTAACAAAGTTTAGCAAATTTCACGACATCGAGTTATAAGCTCTTAAAACTTAAAATATAAAACACAAAACTTCAAGCACTATAACTCGGACCTTGGGAATAGTTATTACTCTTAAGTATGGAATTTTGCGATACTCGAAGGATACTTAGAAAATTTCCAGCAGAGTCGTAATACTCACCTATGATTTCTGTCCAACGAAATGGTTCTTACCTTTCAAGGTATGATTTATACAATACCCGACTGCTTTTATGGTTAATAAAAATTGTGAAATGCATTATTTCGTCTGTATTTTACGTTGGTTGGAGAAGTTTTGCTGAACTTTTAATATTCTTCAAGGGATAGATTTGTAAAAGTTTGAAAGGGATTTCTAATCCATCTCTATATTTGAAACATACCTGTTTCAATGTCGTACGTATCTGTCTTCGAAACCTTTCAACAGACATTACACGTTCCCTGATTAGCCAGCGTAAAAGCACAAGACATCAACAATTTGCAGTGCACTCTTAATGGTCATAACAATAAGAGTAGCAATGCAATAACACTTGCCCTACACGAGATGCCATAAAAATCCAACTTTATGACAGATGATACCCAGCTAGATAGCTTTGTGAAACCCATTGAGCCTTATTAAAATGCACTTAATTTGAAGTGAGCCTCTTCCTGAGGCCATGAGCAACGACCACCCTTCGTTTTTTCCAATTACATTATACTGTTTTAATACAATCTTTCAGATATCCAAAGTTGGGTCTGCTGCCTTACATCCAATTCTGTAACGAGGTTTTTAATTAGTACTCAGTTTTGTTAGGTTTCCAGGAACCATGTTTGAACCGAACTATCTCTCAAGGGTGCGCGTTGCATCTTTCGCCATTTTTGTTATTTTATGATCACTTGCAACGAAATATTTACATGTGGCCAGAATATCTTTCACGTTATGATCTTAGCAATATAGGTACTGAATAAATTATAGTTTCTGATGTATTTATAATACGCTGTTTCAGTTGCATTGATCCACGTACTTGCTGCATGCAAAGTAAAGAAATAAAGCATAGTAACGAGCTAAAGAATAGCTATAAAGTCATTAGGTTGGGACGACAGCAGCCACATTGCATTAAATAATAAAACTTTGGCCACTTTTGGATGCCATGCAATCAACTTACGGTATTATACAGGTTATGCTTTCGGCTTCCTTCAAGGGGGATGGAAAAGTGGTTTTACATGTGATTCTTTTATTTATGTATTCGTAATAGCTTTCGAGCATAATTAAATAATCTACATTGCAATTAATTATTAGCTATGAATTATAAGTGTAACCAGGTATGAATTATAATTCACTTGATCGCATGATTACCAATACCATTAATAACACTCGACAGAAGACAATAATCAACGAAGAAATTCATCGTTTGCAGGACCTACCATGTCTTCTCAGCGCTTTGTAAGTCGGACATTTCAGATTGTAACAATTATCTATAGTATAAATTAAATATTACGACATTTAAAATGCAATTTTTAAAACATTAGTTTGTAGGTATACTTAAATTCAATTTGATACATTTATTGAATTTTTTACAAGAAGCTATAATTACGTAATTGTCAACCTTCAGAAAAAACTGAGATACGCCTAGAGGCGTCATATACAAACTGTTTGCTGATAGAGCACAATTATAATGGTAGCATAGACCGGAACCCGCATTTTTCAGCTTTATTTGGAATTAATCAGGTGGTTGGTGGCTTACAGGCTTGAAAAAAATAAATATGTGTAATAAATAACATGAAAATGAAATTTACCTAAAAAACTAGACGATTTGACATTAATATGGACGCAACAGTATTTATAAATTCTGGGGAACACATATCCTTTGTGTTTAGGTGCCCAAAACCAGCGATTGAACTCCAAATGGAATATCGTCTCCTCACAACATCAATATTATTGTCCTTTCGTTCGAGTATTTATTTTACTGTTTGAAAGGAACGTACGAAATGTGCGACCCGTAAAAGTAACTCTGGGAGTATCTGAGAACCTGATGGAGGCAAATCTTAGTCCTGGCACTAATGCCCAAAGTTTTGCCGTTTTAAAGCAAAAGGAGGATATTTCGAAGAATTGAAAATTATGAGATAAATAAAAAGGAATTCATTATAGTTCATACATACAGTGGCTCAATAAAGTAATCGGACACCTGCAATTTTAACGTTCAGACGAATATATTATAGAATTTTTTTTCCATAAAAAAATCGATTTGAAGAAAAATGAAAGTATTAGATTAAATGTCCCATTTATTAGCTATAAAATTTAAAAAAAATTTTTCTAAAAATTAATCTAGTAAGCACAATAAATAAATAATAAAAAACCATCGCATCTGAAAGCCATAATTAAACATTGAGGTGGACATGGTTTGGGGTTGTATGTCTGCTGCTGGTGTTGGCAATCTTCACTTCACCGACGGATATATGGACCAGCATCACAACTTAAAGATTTTGAACCAAAGTTGATTCGAAAGTATGGAAAAATTTCGAATTAGAGCCACATTCCAATTTTATCAGAATAATGATCCTTAGCATAAAGCTCGAAATGTTCGATTATGGTTCCTGTACAACGCTCCGCATGTTATGGAAACACCCCTACAATCGTCAGATATCAACCTCATCGAGCATTTATGGGCTAATTGAGGGCAAGGGTTATTAAAGCCACACACGACGTAGAAACGTTCCTTAAGGAAGAATGGGCGGAAGTTGATCCCAGTTTTTGTAAAAACTTAGTGGAGTCAACGCCAAGATGCTTAACAACAATAATCAACAGTAAATGGCTTCTAACCAAACAGTTAGTTTTGTTTTTAAGCTTAATTTTGTAGTAGTTCTAAGTGTCCGATTACTTTTTTGGTGGTAATTTTGTAGTTTAAAGCTTTTTAAAATTTATTGTGCTAATATGATTAATATTTGGTAAATTTTTTTTATCATGTAACTAATAAATAGGTCATTTAATCTAATTCTTCACTTTTCTTCAAATTAATTTTTCTTATTGATTTTACTCGTCTGAAGCTAAGGATTCAATGTGTGCGATTACTTTATTGAGCACTGTACAGTCCCTGGCCAAATTATTAGGCGCACCGTCGTTTACGATTAAAATTACGGCGTAAAAGCTAATAACTGTCGATTTTTTTCACCCGCAGTAACTTACACAATACATTGTTGGATTGACGGTAATAAGAGAGTGTTCCACATCCTACCGTATCCTTGTCTGCAAGGATTTTGATGTTTTTAAGCTTATTAAGAGGTAGATTACAAAGGAAATAGTAACTACGAAATTCGCCTGACTGAAACGATTATTGAGGCGTGGACCCATCTCAAACGTTTACACGATACCGTGCAGGCCTGTATTATTTGCATCATCATCGAACCAATGCTCTGCGTGTCGCCTAAAAGACATTAATTTTTTCTTCGCAGTTATGTACATGCACAGTGCTACAAATAAGTTCCCAAACATAAGCTATATCAAATTAAGTAATAGCGCCATCGCTGTATTCAGACCGTCGTTTGAAAACTTTAACATTTCACCTTCCAGTCATACCAATTTTGCCTCAATCGATTGAGAAGTAGAAAAGTTATGACAGTTTTCCCAACACAACTCTTTTGCTGATGTTGGAATACTTAGTAAATTTCACGCAAAACTTGATAAAAATGAGTCGGAGACATTCCAGTCGATGCAGCAAGTTTGCTACGATGATTGTTTGAGTAAAGCGAATGTTTTTATGACCTAATTTTTTTTGGAGGGCACAGAAAGGTTAGTAGATGATAATAGTGAAGGAAGGCCAGTCTCAACGCGAATACAAGCAACGATCGAAAAAGTGCATATACTTGTATATAATATAATTTTTGCCCAAGTAATTATATTTCTTACATTCATGACTGTTGATTATTATTTACCCAAAGTAGTAAAAGGAGAACCAATGATCAATTGTTAATGGAGTTTAAAAATTGGTAACTTCAAGAAATTCAGATGCGCCTAATAATGTAGCCAGGGACAAGGTGATCGAAAAATTTTGACCGGTACTGTTGTTAACCGGTACATATTCTGTTGTTATGTAAAATTTAGTGGCAATTGGTCAAATGGTAGGTATTATGCTGGATTCACTGGTCCGTTCGGCGCGTGCGGAACTAACTCGTCGCGAAGAGAGTGTCTTGAGTTATGATTCATTCGTTCGTCATGAATCTGCCGCATTTTTTAGAACAATTCACAAATTAAACGACGCGTCGCGGAACAAATTCACGGTGAAAACAAAAATCTTCCGCACGTAAGTTGAAGTTGGTTCAACTTTGGCAGAGAGAGAACTGAATTCGCCGCAAAATGAGTACGGCATGAGAGTTGTCAAACCTCAATATACAAAAAACAGTTCCGCACGCGCCGAACAGACCAGTGAATCCAGCTTTAGTGTACAAAAACTAGGGTCCACAGCAGCACACTCTTCATCTCACTTGATTACGAATCGGTCACAGAATACGTTCAATAACGATAATCAAGAAAGAAATTCATCATGGAGTATACATATAAGTTGCTTTAAAAACCAAAAAACTTCAATTAAAAATATATGACAAATCTCATACCTGTGGTAGCAATTAAACAAATTAACGCTGACGAATTACTAAACAGTTTCAAAAACACCCTTTCATTAATATGTACTATAATAATAAATTCATCACAATTCTTCACATTGACGTATAACATGATAAAGGTTATGCATGTCACATAGGAACATGAAATTACCCCGAAAATTAAATGTTTAATTAAACCCTTAAAGTAAGAAAGGTGTGAAGTTTGCGGAATAGTGTTTTGGCTCCACTCACGGTTAGGGTATATAATTTCGTTATATGGTTCATAGTGTCTTCTTTGAAGGTTATGCTTTATATTTACATACCTATTCATCATCTTTGAAGAGGATTATGATAGATGTTACAAGCAACTGAAGAAAATGACATGACATATGAACAAATAAATACACATTCACAGGTTCAAGGTTTAATTTATGTCCATTGACACACACCACTAAATACACACATGCATTTACACAGTATGTCGTCAATTGTATCTCTTTATAAAATCAGTTTTTCGTTAGCAGAAAGTGTATCATAGTTCAGGTATAGATTTGATAAGAAACTCTGCTAAAGCAAAAGAATAATTGACACAAAATATCTTTGTAATGTTGTATGTTGATTTTCATTTATGTATAAGCTTTTCGCAAGTTGAAGTTGAAACATGTCATGTCGTAATTCTACTTAAAATGCACATATACAATAAACGTATGATTGGTCATTAAAAAACATATTTTCTGATAATAATGCCAATAACATCCATTTAGACTAAGAGGAAGACAATCGATCACCAGGTGTTCGATGCAGAATAAAAAAAAATTTCCAGTAGAAGAAAGATGCTTTCGACTCCGTTAAGATGTTGTCGTTAACGTCTTGAGACATGATATCCATTTTCATTTTATATTAAATCGACAACAGCATCGTAAAACTTTGACATAAAGATGGTCTAGGGCACTTAAATTTTAAGGCATTTTTAGTGTCTGTTTAATAAGGCAAATGCAATCCTTGCACTATACAATCTCATGTACAGGAAAAGGCAATATATGAGCTGTGAATTGCGGAAGATTCATGAATAAAATACGTGTAACGTGCATCCAAGATATCTATCCCTTGGTATTGTGTATCCTTATTTTTCGGACTAAAACAGAAAGCACAACTGGAAGTTATGGCCTTCCTTCGTTTATTCTTCGAAGGAAAATTGTTAATCAAGGATGAGCTTCCTTCAATCGATGTTTCCTGTTCGGGTACACATGCCGCACTACATGTACCAAATATATTCCTTTATGGAACGTTAAGTTGAATTTTCGCATTTTGAATTTCAGAACTTTAAAGTTTTCGTAATAAAATTGCTGAGTGTTTTAAGAAATTTTGGTATGTGTTTTAGGTTTTAGTTTATATTCGTCCGATCCTTCCCGAAAATTGAATTTCATAACTCTCAAAGGAATAACCTTTACGAGAACTAGCACTATTTCTATTTTAGGTAAATTTGTAACTAGATATGACGTTGCACTATAACTGCATACTTGATGATTAACCATAATATTACATTGTTTCTGTGTAAATCCTTTGGCTAAGGATGTGAAATTTGCCTTCACTACAAAAATGGATTCTATTCGATAACAAGAATACTCAATGAACTATAACTCTCACCACCATTTTCATCGCCTGGAATCGCATTTGAAGGAGAATGAGCTATTTGACAACTACATACATTTTCGATGCTCCCTTTTGGAATAGCTTCTTATAGTCTTTTGCATTACGATTAAATGTGTTTAAAGAATTTTGTTTTTTGTATTTTTATATCTTCCAAAATTATCAAAGCTTTCTATTTATTTACAATTAAAAACATTCGTTTTTTCATAGAGTACACTAATACCCCGAAGTTGCGCGATATTTGGGACTAAGTAATGACCGTGTAAGCCGGGTTATAAAAATGTAATAACAAACAGGCAATAACAAATTCATAACACAAAATACAATATAGTTAGCTATGCTTTGATTCCGCGTGACAAGTCAATAGTATGGGGGCAGTAACTCTATGATCGATAAACGAGACTTGTGTGCAACGAGATTTGAAAATCGAGTAAATCCGAGTTCGCGTAAGTCGAGGTAGCTTATGTGGAGGTATTACTGTATTCTAAATTTTGGTTTAAAATTTAAATTCTTGTATCCGTTTGATTTTTGTGACTTTTTGATATTTTGTAATATTCATTTCACGCTCAAATATATTTTATTTCATTTTCTTTAGCAAAGCAATTAATCGACATTTGCGAGTTTTCTCAAAAAAAGAGCGATTTAGTTAATCAAATGATAAGTTGGTGAAATAAACAACATTTTGTAATAGTGCAGAACGTTTAAAGTTTATTTAGTGTGGATATCACAGCTCAGACTTTGTGTATCTATTCGCATGACAAATTAGTAGTATTGTAGACTTAAAGTTAGTCGGGTCAAATAGTTTATTACAATATATTACTACCAATGCAGCATCTTTCTGTTATAACATATCCTTGATAGATGTGATATAATTTAAACGGAAATGTGAAATATAATCAAGATTAAATTAAAACTCGAAAATGAACATTGGATTAATGATATCTAAATGATTTCATTTTACAGAATCTTTTACGACAAAATATGCGTTTCAAACGAATCGTCTATTGAACAACGTGGACTACATTATCTCTTCTAAGCCCGTAGCTCAAGTTTGAAATTTTCTTGCAAATCAAATCGGTGCTACAAAAGAAATCCTTACCGCTTTTTACACATTTCTTATTCTTATACATAGTTTATTCCATGTCGAAATCTTCCGTCAAAATCTATAGGCAGTCAAATCCCAATGCGACATTTTCCGAAAAACCTTTATAGTCTTTTCATTATATTTTCCTTACTTTTCTTTCAGCAACTAGAATTGTTGTGAGTGCAATCCAAGAAGCAACCCAACGATTATATCCTACACAATATTACTACAGCTATTATCCGGCGGCAGCTGCTGCATCAGCAACTGGAGCACCTACCTATTTATCATATGCAGCACATTTAGGTGCATCTAGTATATTATCGTCACAATTGCTACATTCAAATCCAACGATACGACCGCCATCGCCAAACCCTCCTAATATGCCGAGACCTGCTAGTAGTTTAGCAGAAGCGTCAACGTAGCGATACCTTACCATTGTAGTTTGTGTAAGTAAGTACCTGTACCTACTAATTTTTTATTAAACTTAAATATAAGTTTTTCACTAGCCGTACTGGATCCTGTTTTTAATAAAAATGTTTAACTTTAATATGAAATACTCCGTTGCCATGTTTAACTGTAGATTCTTTATTTTTGCGAAGTCAACTTTATTTGACAATTCTGTACAAACATCCTTTTTAAAGAATTACGAATTACGTTGTCTTTGCAATATCCACTTGTGTCCTTGTCAAACTTTGATGTATATGAAACAGGATGCTGCTTAAAGCGAAATTCTTCGTTTAATCAGAAAATACCACCATGTCTCTTCGTCCTTTGTTGCATTTAATTAAAATTCAAGTAGTACAGGACAAAACAATGGCACACAATAAGTACCCTATTCGTGTGTCCATGTGCACCAAAACAAGGAAAACGAATTCATAGTTGAATCCTGTTGAATTCGTCGGAAAGTCAAACTGGCACTCGGAATAACTACACGCTTATCTTGTTACTGTTAATACTCCTCTGTAATCATAGTATCCTTGACTAAGGATGTTCTACGTTAATTAACATCAAACGAAATTTGAACATCCAACGCTACTAAATGCTGAATTACGAGTTGCACGGACGGAAAACTAAAATGCATTTCCAATAGTTGATTAGATCTTTCATGTAGCTTGTATGATAGCTTTCACATTTTTCATGCTTTCAACAAAAAGTTCCATAAAATTTATATAGCATCAAAACATTCGTCAAGTTATACATTAAAAGTCTTTTATTTCCGGGTGATTTTTTTTGCAGTTGCATTTGCTGCACAAATTCATGTCACAAACTTTTAATATGTTTAATTTTCCGTTCGAGTGGTTACGTCCTTTACTAAGCTGTGACTTTCTCATGCCTGACCTGTCTGCTCTGTATGATAAAGTTGAATTGATGACTTATAGAAATCGTAAAAAGGAATTTTATTCCCTGGAGTCTTATTTATGGCAGTCTTCAATTTGTCCTGTTTTTCTTCTCTGTTCTACACTAAACTTCTGCACAATTGGATTTTATAATCCGATCCATCCATTAAGTTCCTTGATTTAAACTTTAAATCAAGAGGCTCTGTGATCTATAAATCCTTATTCTAGTTCCTAGATACAAAAATTGAGTTTTATTACAAACATGACGTTTCCACTTCAAAATTGAAGTCAAGTTATACATCGGGTTTAAAATGTAATAATTTAGATATAATCTTTGAATTTCAAAACAATTGAAAATACAATTTGAGCTAATAGGAATTGAATCCCTCGAACCTTTGATTTCGTACGAAAGATTCAATCATCTATGATAATGAATGTCAAAATTAGTATAAAAGTAAGATAAGATTTGAGACACGTCGATATGTAGAACTTGGTAGATTGAGAGATTGGAAAATGATTACAGGAATTATGCCCCTAAATGAGCTGCGAAGCTTATTTTTAATGTACTTATTCACTTATTAGGAAATTAAATTATTTGAATTCAAAATCGTCCCTATGATACTTAATTTTGAATTGATTTCAATATTACGGAAGGTATTCTACGTAAAGCTACCCTTTAGAAAGAGTGTTCAACCTAGTGAACAAAAGCTGAAGAAAAGCTTCTGATTTTCTTATGACTGTATGTCGAGGGGAATTAACATTCATCGAAGGGTGAGACTAAGAAAGCTCATGAAACCTGAATTGCTCCGAAAACGACGAAAACCCGTAAAATTTTAAAGAGTTTTCTGTTAAACAAAGAGCTTGGAAAATGTTATCAGAACTTTATATCCTAGTGAGATTTACAAATCATAGTAACTTGAAATGAATGTGTTATAAAAAGTTTCTCCAAAATGATTGCACTATCTATGGAAATAAGTAGAGATATTCTGTATATGGTTTTTCATTTGATTTGTACCGATTTCATATAGAATCATATTGATTTATGCGAAATCATGATGACTTTTAACCTATTTCCAGAACATAGAATTCAGTAAACAGTATAATATCACCGAATGTCAATTATTGTAACAAAATTATTTGCATTTTTATTGCAAAATCTGGGACTGTCCTTTATTAGATCACATGAACGAGAAGCTATAATTATTCTATCACCATAGCTAATAATGTCAAGCGTGGATGATTGCAATGAATACAATTCAAATTATTATGTAAATAGATTATTTTGATTGTTATACCATAAACTAAACGACGAGTGTTAGTTTCGCAGAAATTCCAAATATAAAATTTAAGCGAGAAAATTTCGGAATCCAACACACAGATGAATTCAAATCTACGCGAGCTGGGATTATCCAGGTATAGAATAATACTGATAATGTTCTCTTTCAGAGGACAAGGAAATAACTTTAAGTTTTCTCAAAACGAAAGCCTTAAAGATAAAACAACTTAAGTTGCACAATTGCAATCAGACTAAGTCGTACAAAGCCGTAAAGGTGAAAAACTTTACGATTTGGCTATAAAACCAATATAA
The DNA here is from genome assembly GCA_963971475.1 of Chrysops caecutiens. Taxonomy (NCBI): domain Eukaryota; kingdom Metazoa; phylum Arthropoda; class Insecta; order Diptera; family Tabanidae; genus Chrysops; species Chrysops caecutiens. Next base: position 24,057,610 of record OZ020570.1, on the reverse strand, counting down.
GATAATATGAAAGAGACTTCCGGCTAGAATCTTCTTCAATGTCGTAAAATAACAAATGAAACTTACATATATGCAACAACAGATAGATGCATCTACACATGCATGTGTGCTGTCTCATTATACTGCAGAATGGGGATAATGGTATCATCAAAATTATTGACAAAAGCTTTTAAAAACTTTCACGACATTCACAATTTTGTGGAATATATCGGATTGTTCTTTTGAATACTTATACCATTATATACTTTTGGAATTCATTCGATAGAAATCCTGATGTATAGCTGTGTCTATAGTTTAATACATCTGTCACTGAGAAACATTCATAACTTGACAAATTCAAATTTAATCAAATTGTGATCAAATTGACAAAAATAACAGAGATAATGAAAGCTTATCATGTATGAGATATTCTTTTGTTTTCATTTACAGACTAGTAGTTATCTAAAGGGGGTAGTAAGGTTTATCCGGAATGAAAAAAACATATTTTCGATTTCTATAATCACTACATAATAGAGTGACATTCAGAGAATATTCTCTGAAATTTTCATTAGCTTTTATTAAGAAATTAGCCAGTGATAGTGAATCAGGTAACAAGGTAACAACGTCAAGGTTTTTTTATTGATTTGTTAATTTTTTAACAGCAAAGAAGTTGACTGATTTTTCATCAAAAACTTTGTTATTTTAAAATACGTTAAAATTAGGAAAAAAATGGAAAATTCGACCTCGTCATTTATGTAAAGAAAGAGTGTGTCAAATTTGCTACAGTGGACACTGACCTTAAAAATTAAAAATTGGACAAGTGCGAGTGGACCCGCACATGGAGAGTCCCGTACAAAAAGAAAATTATAGCGGCCATAATACTACGGACTTTGTGAAAATTTGAAGTGCCTACCTATTATTGCCCAAGAGATACAGCCCTGTAATAGATTGACCGACAGCGAAGTCATATTAATAGGGTTCCATTATCACTCTTTGGGTACGGAACCCTAAAAAGCTAAGTGTGAGAAAAACGGATTTAAAAGCTTTGAAGATTTTTATAACACAAGAAAAATAGTGCGAAACCGGATCGGAGAGGCAGAGACTAACAACAACATATCTTCGTTGGTTTTACTCCAATCGACTTCAAATTTTCACACAATAATCTTAATATATTGTTCATTAATATAAAATTATAAAAAAAGTGAAAATAAAATAAAGCAAATACCTTACTATACCCCTTTAAGAACAGAACAGACTTTACCTGCCAAAGAAAGTTACAAATTTAAGTTTCAATCGGCAGCTTCTCGATATACTTGAAATCCTCCCTGTGATGAACTGCTATATATCTGGGTAACCCAGAAACAAGTCCAGATATTCGTACCGAAGTCACGTAAATTCATCAGTCAAAATTGTTTTTACGACCAACCCTTGACTACTCTCTTCCGTAAAAAGTTTTCATTTTGAATTTATCAGAACTTTAACAATTATTCCCTAGTATCTTTGTTTGGGTTTTGTTGGTATCCTTGGCGTGAACTGAAATTTCCTTATTGTCCGTGAAAAGGTGGGCTATCAAATTCTTCAACATCGTCTTTGAGATTTTAAATGAAAAGGGTTCTATTCAACATCGCAATTCAAACCATAGAAAATGAAATCTCCTGGTTCTAATTGATTTTTTAAATAACTTAAAAAAAACCCCACTCCTGGATGTTCTCCAACGCAATATCAAAACATCATTCAATTATATCTTATTCGTTCATATTAAATATTGAAGTCCTATGCACCTTGGGTTGGTATGATGAGATTTGCTGCCGCACTTCAACACTACAAATTAATTTTCTTTGTCGGATCAAAAATTGGCATTAAATCAAGTTGGACCTGTAAAGCTTGATGAGTAAAATGAACATCATCAGAAACCGCAAGATTAACATGAAAATAAATTTAATTTTTAGTTGTAAATATATTTGAAAAAAATTTAATTTTGTACTCATGTCTGGATCTTCAAGAGAGGATGTAAGATTTTGATTGTGCTGAAAAATACTTTTGATACATCAGCATGGGTCTTAGTACACACAAAGGAAGCCTGGAATGGAATAATTACCACCAGGTTGCGAGGATGATTGAGAAGAAAAAACTTGAGTTCTTATTGCTACCAGGTCTCCGTAGTATATTTTTAAGGAAACTCAGATTTCTATCAAATGGCTAAGAGCGTGTCAAATCCGATTCATTCCAAATAACATGAATGAATCAACAAAAATTTCAGTCTAGTGACTTGTTTTTTTATCACTTAAAAATTGCACTAAAAGAAATATCATCTTCAAGATTGCTACCACTGCCCCAATGGTTGATGGTTAATAATATATCTTTCATACCGAACTATAGTAACAGAGTTTATATGGCAGCCGGTCATACAAGATGTAAAAAAATTACCGGCACTACCTGTGGTACCTTTTCATTCAAGTCAATTTAAGATTTTTTTTCAAACTAAATACTACATCAGTGCCAAAAGAAGGTTTATTAAAAAGGATTATTGCTACTTAAGAGTGCTAGAGTGTCTTGATATGAAAACAAAAGCCCCAGGGGTTAGCTTGGATAATTTTCGGCTACTGGCACACATTCAACGTTCCCATCAAATGCATTATCTCGCCAATTATCGATATAATTAAAAAATTATGATATTTTAATGATGATATTTCCTCTCGAATGTAAGAAATTTGTAATTTCATTAAACCTCTTCATATCAAAAACTTGTTATGAGACATTAAAATTGGCTTATGTTCCAAGAAAACTATTAAAATTATCAAATTTTCAGGTCATAAAAGTGAAAAAATATTTACTTTTAATGGTTCGATGCATTTTTAACGTTAATTTTTAATAACTTAATTTTTATGGTTGCTACGAGAAACGATATTTTTACCAGCTTAATAAAGTTATTAGTGAAATTGCATTCAAGGACTGAATTCTGCAACAATTAAAATAATTGAAGATTAAGACATTTTATATAATATATGTACATGCATTCATCTCAATCGCAGTTAAAATTTTCAATTGCTTCTATCCACGATATAAAACCTTGCTTATCAATGTCTTCCTTATAGTTTATATCTTTTTTAAAAGCTGCATTTTCGAATCAAACTTTTGCAAAAGTATAAAATGACTGTCGTGTATTTCACTAAAACGATAACTATTCATTTGTTAAAATCATATTTGACATGAAATGAAGATAATGTGGCCATGAAACTCATGTACAATGAGTCAATTAAGACTGATCCTAATTTTAACTCATCGAGTATCAGTCTAAACGAAACTCCCATTTTGATGTTGATTAATTACACCAATCACTAGGATGTTTGAAGATGTTTGAATTCTTAGAAGTGAGCGTTAATAATGCAAGTTTCATTATCGATTAGTCGGGAAATTATCAAAAGAATGGAATAATATCTCTAAGTGAGTTTGGTATATTAGAAAAACTATGGTATTCATTCAGTAGCTAGCTAGAGTAATTAGAAAATATAATGAACATAGTAATCAATGAGTAAATTGACTTGACAATAACTGATGATGTCAATCACAATTGAAAACCTAATGATCAAGAAAAGATTTAATGGAAACTTTTAATAGAACTCTAAGCAATTTTGCATGGAGCTGTTGCAATTGTATGAAAAATTTTGTAATAATCACATACCCAGATATTGTACTCGTGAAGGATATTCATTTTTCTTGGATTTTTTGTTCGAACCAAATCGTATAGTGAATAGAATATATCACTTCATAAAGAAGTACATGGTGCTCTGTTATAACATTTCATGTTTTACAACACATGCTTTGAAATGAGAATGGAAAGCCGTAAAACCCAAGTGTTAGACACAGCTATAAATCATAGCCTTTAAGTACTAAAATGTTTCCATGTTAAATGTCAGCTATTCTTATTGTAACTGCCGGACGAGCTAGCAGCATCAGTTTTTATTATTTTTCAAGACATAGTTAACAGCATTGTTGCCAACAATCTTCTTGTATACATGATCTATACATGACTGCCCCTAACAAGCATAAGCCCAAAGAGGGTTGCTTACCTTTTCGGCACTTCATTTCTACGATGGCTCCTTCAATAATAATAATAGTAATAATAATTTCAAAAGTGCCTTAACTAAACGACTTAAAATGCAAAATGAATATGAATGACTGAAAACTGCGACAAAAATGGAATTCTCGTTAAATACAAACAAATGAAAAAACATAAAACGCAGAACCAGTTTCTCATAACGCGTATATTTATTTTATTAAGTCAGTCAAATCACCTTTGGTCATTCTATGAAAGAGTACCCGTACTTAAGAATTTCTTGCATAAATCATAAAATCCCACGGGGGAAAAGGGAAACAGAACCTCATGAATTTATTTTAGATTCATCCGAAAAGGGTTTCCGAAAAGACTTATTCAATGACCCTGCCTGGAAAACATATGAAATGTAGATTTTCAAGCTCCTTTTGATTAACACGTAAGACTCAATTAGCCCTGGTTAATTTGTATTCATACGTTTGTGTGCTCTTTTTATGTTCACTTGATTCAATTGATGATCATTAAATTTAGTGTTTATGACTAAATTCCGTTCCTTCAGTTAAGGGTTTTCAAGGTGTTACAGAAACATACGAAAGACTGAAAGAGTTAAACGCGACCACTCTCAAGATATCTCGGGATTTTGTTAAAAATGAAAGGAAAGAAGATGCCTGTCAAGTCAACTCATCGTTTAGTGACGATAAATTTTTGAATTTAATGTTTCTGCTCGCACATGCCGGCATTCATTTTGCATTAAATAATCGCATTAAGGGAAACTTGTATTTTCTAAGCAAAGCTGGCAATAACATAAGACATGAAAATGTATCAAAGTGCAAAGAAGTCGGTAAAAATAACAAATATACTTATAAAAATATTGAAATTGGGAATTTTCACGAGGCTGTTCGATTTAAAGTTAAATGATTTTCAATAATTCCAATAATTTAAAGCATAATTGCTTGTGTTGAATAAAATGTCACTATTCGCGTTTTACGTTTTATTTCATGATATTATTCGGGATCAACGCTTTTTAAAATCAATTTCATTTTATATTTAACAAGTTACTCTGTTGCTCAGTTTCTACTGAAATTCTACGTTCAATTGCAGTCTATTGGCAATACGCTTGCGACCTGTGGTTTTTATAAAAGTTAAATAGATAATGGATGAACAAAGTATCCAAAGAACCGCTTTTTCTTTATTAAGACAGTGCAGATCTTTTCCAACTTCAAATGTCCTACAAGCAAGGATTTCGTTCAATACTTTTTTGTCAAATAAGTCTGTGAGGAATGTTAACATAACCAAAGACATGAATCAAATTCAATAGCTGGTTTATTATATACATATTTGACTTGTTTCAAGAAACCTCAAAGTCAAGTCACGCTGAAAAATTCCTCCACGTAATTCACACTTCATTGATAATGGAATTCATTTCGCTTGAAGTCCATTGATAAAATTAATTCCAAGAGTTTGAAACAATTTATGATTTCTATATTATATAATTAGGAATTACATAATTACATATATTATATAATATAAAACTTAAGTAAAGTGTGAGCATAAGTTTAAATTAGCACATAACTAAAACGAATTAAAACATGATTTATAATTTGAACTGATAGCTTTAATGGTAAACTAATTTTACATTTCGTAATAATGTTATAAAATATGTTGAAATTTCTGCTTTATTCCCTTCCTGCATTTCAACTAAACTCAAGTAAACATTCATCCAACAGATGTTTGTAATATAATGTCAAACATTCAAATGTATTATTCTGTAATAACATTATTAACAGAATTTATGCATGATAAATAAAATAAATTTCCTATATTCTGCGCAACATTTAATTATTTCTAATAACCCAATAAACGAAAATTTCAATCACAAATTTTATGTTGAACGGGTGTGTTCGAGGTGATCCGCGGCGATTTGACCACAATTCAATTCGTTCATTGCTGGTTTTATAAATTATTTAATGATTTTAATATGTACTTACATATTAAATTAATTCAGCGATCATTCTCAATAATTAAACGTAAAAATGTTTTTGGCTTCAGAGTTTGTCATTATAATTACTCAGTTTCTTCAAACTCTAAGAAACGGATTTTGTTTCGTAATTTTGAATTTGTAAACATAATTACTGGTTAAATGTCGCTTACCTATATTTTCTTTTGTTGCGTTAATATTATATTTATAATAATTTCGGTTCTAACAATCAATTAATGGTTGTATGATGATTGTGTAACATGATTTTGTTGAAGCTTCTTATTATGTATTGACATCTTAAACTTTCTGTTAGGCAATTATCTCCGCAACAATTGCATATCGTCTGTGTAAATAAACAATTTGTGTAATCGTTATACACCTGATATTTACTTTGAAGTTAAGCTGTTATAAAAATAAATGTGGGTTAGCAAATATTTACCAACATATGTATTTAACTAGTAATTGAACTAAATCAATAGCTATAATCTTTCAAATGAATTTCAATAAAAGAAAAACAAATCGATTATTAGTGCAATGTGCATCAGTTGGCCGTCGCACACCTTGTCATATTTAATATAATGTTGAGAAACTGTTCTTCTATTAAACCATAATTATAAGTTTATACATTCACATGTTCAGACATGTGTTAAAGGAACTATTTGTCTCTAAATAAATCCCAACATAGATTATTCAATTAAAATGTAAAAATCTGAATATAACTACAACTATTGATTACATCGTGTTTTTAGTTATGGTTATAGGTATAACACTTGTTATGTTTGAACATCAGTGACTAAAGACTTTTTACCAAGTCCATGCTAAGTTCAATTAATCATAGTGTCCTCTTTCCGTCGAAAAAGTTTACTTTAATCACTTAACGGAAGGTAACGCAAAAATATTTTAAATATTCTACAAGCTAAAGCTACTCAAGTAAATTAAACCAGACAAAATTCTTGCATTGCAATTGACAATGACTTTGTGTATTTATAAAAGTCACAGATCAAGGAATATGTGGATGTCATCTCAAAAGTGGATTACGAAAAGTATGTCCGATAGAATTTATCTTAAACTCTCAAGAAATTGCATTTAGAATCTTGAACGTTTTGCGGGTTTCATCTGTTTTTCTACTAATCCTGTTGACAAGCAAGTTACTAAGTGGACAGGCGATTTTGTGTATTTCATTGAAGACACAAAAATATTTCAATTAGATTCATCGGAGATCAGCCAATTATATGAGAATTTGTCCAAGACACAATGTAAGAAAGTGTAGGTAAACGCAAAATAATTAACAAAAAATAAGTACACATATGAAAAGACATCTATGTACATACATATAAAACTATGTTTACACACCATGTTCCATCATATGGAATTAAGGAGAGCAATCTTACAGATCGTCTTTCATCTTTCAGGCTGACATTCTTGTGTCGTCTTATCTTTACGTGATGTAAGTCGAATGAAATGTTGAGTTTGCCTTAAATGATTAAATAAATTTAAATATACTTATGCTCTTGTATGGTGTGTTAAACGAAAAAGAAAAAACTAAAAAGATATTCTTAGTGAGTGTATCAAGGACTACAATTATGAAGAAGCTTTGAATGGGATAAGATGACTTAGACTCAATGAATACCAAATCTGTTAGTACATTAACCCTTTGCTTGAATTTAAAAGTACTATAAATTTCATGACTTCTCTCATGGTTATCAAAACGGATTAATTACTCGGTTTCGCAGTTAATTCAATTCAACTAGCTAATCCTAGATTGAGAACCTTCTCATTAACAACCTTTGACAGTTGCCTCATGGTAACAACTCTTATTATCCACTAGAAAATGTTTCGTTAACCTACGTAACTGAATTTAACATCATTCTATAATACATGATTGGAAATGCCTATCTTAGGAATGAACGGAAAAGGCTAAACACATTTTTCAGTCATCTGGTCACATTTATGGATTGATCGAATAACCAGCAAAATAATCTATGTTTAAGTTAATGACAACGATAACCCACTAAAGCAAATTTCTTAATCATCATAAGATTGAGCTTAATACGCTTTTGCTCGATGGAATAAGTGTCTGAATATTAAGCAAGATGTATCTATCATTCCAAGTGCTCAAATTGAAATTCTTATTGAAACAAATTTTTGTTCACTACAATAACTAGATAATCGTTATGGTGAGAAGATTACACTTATGTACATGAACTACAATAGTTCTTTTCTTATTATTATAAGTTTATAATTCCCCATTTAAACATAAGGTTGTTTTTATGAAACACATTTCAAATAAATTATAAATTGCTTATTTTTCATTTTAGATAATCCTCTGCTAGGATATTGTGTGATAAAACATCAGATATATGGTTGTGGATAATCAGATTATCATCGTGCTTAGCAGTAAAGTTCATTTTTCTATTTAAGCTTTGTATAAATGTCTTATTATTACAACAATTTTAATTATAAATGTTTAAATAAAACTGTAGTAACATAAAATTTTATTAATAATACTTAGAAACAAGGTCGGAAAAATAAGAAAATGTTATTTCTTTGCTTCATAAGAAAATGCAAATCTGGTTGATAAAATTAAATAAATAAGAAATCTAAATTCTCTAAGATTTACTTCAATATATGTATAAAACAGTGAAAAGTGTAATACCAAAATTAAAATTTTAACACGTCGAAACATAAAAAATAAATTTGGAGTATTTTTTTGAATCCAGTGCTTGTTAGGTGCAAAGTGATTGATTAAATAATATTAAATATATAATGGCAAATTTAAAACTAGATTCTATTCAATATTTCATAAAATCTACACAGTTGCATTCGTATTACTCAAAATGTTATTTGACTTAAAACTTTCAATGTTAAATAAAACATGGTTAAAGCCAAGATTCGTCCGTAATCCGTCGAGATATTTGTGTACACAAATTAAATTAATCCTGCCTGAAAAATACAAGAAAATTATATTTCATATATAAATGTTTTGACAGAAATATAAAATGCATGTGTCATTACTGAAATTGTAAACAGTTACAAACTAAATTCAATAATTAATTAACAAATTTACTAAAATATTAAAACCTTTGCGAGGCACCACTGAAAATGATCTCAATGTATTTTAGAAAATTTGAAGAATAAAATTTTAGTTTAATCAATGAGAAAGTGCTAGCACTTGTGCAGGATGATGGAAATCAAAATATAAGTGAAAATTTCAAACAATTTCAACTCTAAATAGTTTAATTTGCGTAAAACTGGCCTAAGGTGTTCATTTTTTTGATGCTTTGGAAAGAAACATGAGTTTTAAAGCTTGTTTAAAAACAAAACTTTGTCTAACAAAATTATAAAACCTTAAAATCCATGTACATGTTTTGAAGTTAAATTGTCATCATTTGCATTATTTGGTAATTCAAAATAATTCTATTCATAAGGAAAATTGTAATTTATTTCTTCTGGCTATCCATGTGTACCTCTGGTTCCAGGTTGTTTGCACAAATACAATGCAAATTAGACTCAACAAAATTAAAGGCTAAAGTTTGAAAATGTTTAACGTTAATTAATACAAGTATAATATTATGATACCTGCTAAAAATATCATCGTTGCTGCAGATAAGTGTTAACAACTTTCAAATCGAAATGTTTATTTATATATATGTAAGTATGTTTATCAACTTCAACTTTGATTCTAAATTTTCCTATGTAAGTTTTTGAAAAAGAAAAGAAATTAAACGCTTATATCAGTCAAACTTTAGTGTTGTAAGCATCAAAATCATTATTGCTTGATTATAATAAAACTACGTTATAATTAGTGTTGTTTTTTATATTAAAATCTTTCAATGTACCTTGGGTACAGCGGTCTGTGTTCAATTCCGTTTCGTACCTTTAAATGACAATGTACCAAATAATCAACGAATTTATTTATAACAAAATTAAAGAACGAAAGTAATATTTTCTCTTCTTAATGGTAAACATACATACTTTTAAATGCTATGTACTTCGTTATTTTAAATAACCAAAACCAATGTTCAAAATGTATAATTTATTTTGCAAAATAAAATAAGATATAAATAAATTAGAAAATATAAAATTCGTTGCAAAATAGTAACAAGCACAAAGCATAGATTTTCGATAAAAATAAACTTACATGAATTGGTTCATATATTGCTAGCATGAAATATAAAACTTTTGAAAAGAAAAGATGAACAAATAAAGAAATATAAGTTTTAAATTTTAATATGATGTCGAATAAAAGAAATATCTGTTAAATATTATCGTTACTTTCATATTGTACACACATTCATTTGTAAGATAGATATTGATTATTATTGGATAAATTGATTATTGTTTATTTTTATAATTTATTTATTCGGTTTATTTATCTACTAACCCTGTTTTAAAACTTCACTCTGAGGAACCCATTGAATCTGAGTAAATTTTCAGCTCGCACAAATAATGGATGATCAATCACAGATCATTTTTATGACTTTGAAGCTCATAAATCTAAATCCTCATGGTGATTATGGTTCAAGATGCAAATTTCAGACAATATAAACCTCGTAAAACCAAATTTCATAACTAAAATGTTAGATGAATGTTTGTTTGTGCCATGAATAACGCAAAATTTCTATTCCACTGTATTACAAATGATCAGGAATGACAGGAAGATTTTTCAAATTTTTGAATATATAATATATAATCTTTACTATTTGTCCTTAGGTATTTCTTTCTGCAGCGGTATCAGTGTAATTTTCGTTTTCACTAAATTGTTAGAAAAACTCTTTTGATTAATGTAATTTTTTTGCGTGCGCTCAGCATCTTTCACTAATCACTTCAGAAATGTGCTTTGCCATTTCAGAATTCGTCGATCCAACTTTATGCAGCTACAAGTATCTAACCATATTAAAGTGAAATGGAAATTTTACAATTCGGTAGATGAAAGATATTGTTGATTTCATCGGGTAATATAATTGGCATCGCAGAATGTCTCACAAATATGAGCTACAAAACACGTTTATTTTGCTGAAATTCGTAAACAATAACCACCCTTAAGATGCTAGGCTACCTGCAACAACTTTTAATAACATAAAATTAAGAGCAATATGCAACATAAAAAGTTTCTTGTGTGCATACATTTGGAACAATTTTGAAAATAAACGTTTTTATAAAAAAAATTTAAAAGAATAGTTAACTTCACACTTTTCTTGATGAAACTACAATTTAAACCGTTCATAACAAGAATTATTTAAATAAACAAAGATTTTTAATATAGGTACAACGTTTTTAAAATGGACTAGAAAGTATAAAATGATTACTTCTAGCCCCATTAAGATATATAACACCATACAGATCCTGTACCCCATAGAGATTTCCCTGGAAATTTGTGATTGTGAATTTTCAATAGCTATGAAAATCCTTGTAAGATTTAGAACGAAAACGTGGAGCGATTTCGTTTCGATTTCGTCGTTGGGATGTTTTAGTAGAAATATACACATTTTTGTTGGAAAAGTTTTTTTCTGTGTATTTAAAGTAATTTATTGTTATATATTATTTAAACATGAATTTTAAGAAATTTTTTTGTTAAATGCGTTTACTTTTGGCGGCTGTTTGCCAGTGTAGCCGTCATCAAAGGGTAAGTATTCAATTTCGAATAAAATTTATTTTCATTTTCAAACTGTTAAAAAAAAGTTTGTCTTATATTAATAAACTTCGTTTGCGATTTGCATGCTATCAATATTGGATTACGAAGGAACTTCAAGGAATTAAATTATATGAATTTAATTGTTTTTTTATTGACAGGTTTCCCATGGATGCAGCTCGACGTGTACCTTGAATGAAATCCCAGGAGCTTTGTAACTTAAGATTGACCAAGGTTACTCGCATGTGTTCTGCTCACTTCAAGAACAGCGACTTTATACATATTGGAAGTAAAGTTCATCTCTATCATACCCTAGTTACTCGAAAAAGAAAACGTTAATTTTGAATATTTTCTTCATTGATGATGATTTACTTAATATTTTAGGTGATTCCCCAAGATTAAACAGCTTGAAAGAGTATGTTAAGCGTTACTACAGGCCTCAAGACATCACTGATTCAGTTTGGATATCTTAGATAATTCTCCAAACAGAACCAACTGCGCACTCCATATACCTCTCGCAAAATAGTGTAGTATATGATGAAAATGTAAGGAAAACTTGATATGAATCCTAATAAATTATTAATTCAGTTTTTGTCTTATTTTAGATGATTATTTACAACAGAATTCATTCCTAATTTCAACTGCAGATGATTGTCCAACATAACAACTCAGCCCCAATGATATCCCCGCATTTACCGATGCACAGAGCTATGAAAATGTAAGTCAGATTTTACTACACATATTAGTTCATAGTTAATTCATTTTTCGATTTTAGATTATTCCCCAAAAGGACAGCCCCAATAATAGATCTTCCGCAAAATGCTAAAGCGATTTATGGAAATGTAAGGAAATTTTTAACATGACATTCCCGGGTAGGAACTAACAAATGGACCTATCGTGGGCCATAATTGAACTAAGACGATTTAAATTTGGGCCAGGCTTGGTATTTCCCGCTGATCCAAGTTTGGATTAACAGTGGAATGATGTCCTGGGGCCAAGACTCTCAAGCCAACCTCGGACCAAGTCAGGCAAACCAACCTCAGCCCGAGTATGGCAAACCAAGTCCGGCAAAGCAAGAGCGGATCAAGTCTGGTGGGCCAACGGTTGTCCAAACTTAATTTAAATTTTGTGGTAGTGAAGCGGATTAAATAGGTATATACAAAAGAAAAGTAATTTTACAAGAAAATATTTATTATTATTATGTGAAAAATAAAAGGAACATTCTTAAATTACATGATATTAAATTGAAACTTATCTATTATAATATATAAAATTACATATAAAGTTAGCGAAGACGCCTTCCACCCTCCGCATCTCCACTGCCAGAAAAGAACGTACTGGTCACGGATAATATTTTTAGTGCGTTGTTCGAATTTTCATATTTAAATTCGATAAACTCTGAAAAACGAATTAGCTTATTAAAGGAAATTTTATATGTTCGTTATAAGTAATTACCTGATAGACATTCGTAAACAGTCGTCCTACTAAAATTTTTTTTGGAAACGCCCTTAAAAGGACGACCAGCAGCGCTGTACATTTGTTGGACTGATTTTCGCAACATTTTACCAAGAACGCTTTTGATGTCCAATTCATAATTAGTGGATCCCACAGTTGCGATAGTAAACAATGATTTCTGAAATATTCAAAAAATTAACAATATCTTAAATGTTTGGTGGTTAAATTCAAAGGTGTTTGAAATGATGTGATAATTAGTTTGTTTTCTTACCAGCGCATTTCTTTTCCTCGCGTCTGCTTTCAATTCTTCGTCCCATTTTTCAAAATCATCAATGTTATCAAATGGTATTTTAATTCCAATTGCAACTTTATAATGTTGGCGTTCGTCGTTCTTAGATGATGACTTGGTGCAAATTAAGGTTTTAATTTCCTCAATTTTTTTATTCATGACGTACAAAATACTCCTTTTGACACTGTTAATTTTTTTATTAATAGAAGCATCCAAATATTTCACAAGATTTTCTATAAAGAATCAAAGAATTAATTCACTGTTTGCTATGTCTGATTAATATGTTACTTGAGACAGGATCCATATTTTCGAAGCATTCTTGCATTTCGTCGGTAGCGTATCTGCTAAATTTTGATGCACTGGAATCATCAGGACTGATAATATCACGTTTTCTTTTTGCATATGAAGAACATGATGTGTGTGACACCGGTGTCCCTAAAAGAGCTGACAAATTTCTGTTGCGCGGTATTGATACTGGGGTGGTTGAATTTAATGACTTTTCGATGGTTGTCTCAGGAATAGGTGAAAGTTGGGAATCCTCGGCCGCACATGCACTGGTACTTTCCACATTCGATGCTGACCTGAAGGCTCTTCTCAGTCTTCTTAATCCTTGAGCATGATCATCTAAGTAAAGTGATTAGATTTATTTGAATTAAAAAGAAAACCATAAAACTTACACGCTCTGGATAAAATTGTTATGTTTTCAAAAATATCCCAATCTTCTCCTGGATCTTTCTGGTTTTCCACCCATTCCTTGACAAATCGGTATTTGCCTTCAGGAGGATATTTGCAAGAAAAAATATCATCTTTTGCACATATCCATGATCCAGGTATTAGTTCAATCATTTTCTTGCCGTCCTGGATCTCGTTGAAATCGACGATGACAAACGCAGCTTCAGATATGTATCCTTCCATGCTGCAAACGTAACGAAAAAAATTATAAATTAAAACCATAATATGGATAAATATATTTATATTATAAATTGAATAAATAAAAAAAAAATTCCTTATTATTATATATGCACTTACTTTTTCACTATTCTCACTAAAGAACACAACTATGCACTCTGCAACACTCAATACAAAACTAAAAGCGATTCTTGTGACTGAATTCCGAATAGCCACAAAATTACGCACGCACAAAAAAAAATGGAAACAATATTCATTTAATTTAACAATAACTGAAACCAAACAAGAAACAAGGAAGGACAGGCAATTGCACACTTTTCTTCATTTGAAGAAATGTGCAAGTAATTACATTTCAGTTCGAAATTTCATGGACCACACACTAAAGCCATTCATGAAAAACTCAAAGGGATCTTCAAAATTTCTTGCACAAGAAAAGAAAACGTGCAAGCAATTTAGAGGATCCTTTTGACTTTTTTTTGTAGGTTGTAGGTACTTCAAAATAATTTAGGCACACATACGACCGATTCCTTTTATTCAATTATTATTGATTGATGTCATAGATGCCTGTAATGTTGAACATATCATATTATAGTATTCGTAAGAATTATAATGATATATATATAATGAAAATTCTTATTTTATACTTACGCGATAAGTCGAAAAATTCTAGCGAGTTTCAGAATGAAGTAATGCAATTGAATATTCCTTGTTTTCAATTGTTGCGAGCATGCATTTCGTTTTAATATCCTTCCTTTATAAATTTTTGTGGATTGTGAGAAAGATTTCATTTTCACCATACCAATATCCATAGAAACATATGGATTTTCAAAAATATTCTCTTTCTCTAAACATTCAACACCATTAGACAACATTTCAACATTAGAACATCGTCTATTCTTTTAGCGTTCGCTGAGTTATGTTTTTTCATAAATATATTCCGAATAATAATTATTTTGCCCGTATTTAATTCTACTATATTGTTTGGTGTGGAATTATTATAGAACATATCAGTAAATGCAAACGAATGAATTGGGATCATATCATTGTCTTCAAATGTAAGTCTTTGAGGTGTAGATCCAAACATAGATTTTCCAAGAGAACAATATTTTTTCACTTTCATGTCTGATAATTCAACTGCATTAATTCGATTAATAATTTGCGGCAATGGTTTCGCTGATGAATGCACCAAATGTTTGAACTTTCCGATGTAGCTCACGCCCCAAAATGCAGAAAATTCATTCAGTAAACTACGTAAATGTTTTACATCATTAGCTATATGCATTAAATGGTGAAAATTCATAACTTGTGAGTCATTTCCATAAAAAGTTGGCATTAGCCGAAAGAATTCCCTCAGCTTCTCTTTCGCAGTATCAGCATTACGAATCGCCAATTCTGGATGGCTATAATCTTTATGATACACCTTGACCAATATAGGCCAAAGTTGGCTTTTACTAGTCTTATATATATTCTCTATTAAATTCCCCGTTCTGTATGACGGAGAGCTGAACTGAAATTGTCTTATTATTATAATACATTATATTACTTTATTTTTAGGTGCTTCTCTTTATTTTTACATAAATTAAGTAACATGCAAAATTCACCAGAAAAAGTATCGAGGAAACTTGTTATAAAATTTGTTTAACTTAACTTTTCGTAAAAACACACTCGTCAGTCAATAAATTTCGTTATGGAGGTTCAGGCTGAAGTTGAATTTTCACGTTCATTCCTTAATCAGAACAATGCCATTTATAGCTGACCATGTGAAATAACAGGAGTCTGGAGATCAGCTCCAATATATGTAGTCGAAAGTTTGGCCCTGTGATTTGTTGATTGTGATATCGTGGAATATCTCGAAACCTAAAATCAAATGGTAATATCGTATCTGATGGACCCAGAATGATTCAACAGTCTTATCTTTGCCAATTCTTCAAGTATCAATCTTTACATACACCATCTAAGCTTTTCTTAAGAATTAACTTATGAGGTGGCATTCCTGATGATGTCAGCGTGTGAAGAAATTATTTTGGATAGTTATATTCGTCATTCGAATGTCCTGTAACTCAGAGTCAGGACTATAATAAAATATCTTATCTCCAGGAATCATGACAATGAATTGATTATCCATTTCAAGAGCTTGCATATTAGTTGATGTGCCTATAACTCTTCTAGCAAGTTCAGACAATGATAATTAATTGATGTTACCACAAATTCCAATGATCTGATCATTGTGCTCCACCTAAATGAACAAAAAGAAAAAACGAAAACAAAAAATTACGTCTAAAATAAATATGTATATTCTGTGGCAGCTGCAGAAAAGAAAAAAATAATAATTAAATTTTCGTTTATTTTTATTAAATTTTAAAAAATATTTTTCAACCGAGCCACATTCCTAACTTCATGATCATGTACGCTATGTAGTGGCCCATAATGCCATTTAATATGAATGCGCTAAAGAGTGTTTTAGTCAGGAACAGATTTGCGTAAATATAATATACTATGTACATACGTTTAAATGATGATACCATCAATATGAACTAGGATATTGATGTGTTCTTCTTTACAAATTTCGGGCGAAATACGTTTTTCCATACCATTTTTGATTCCAAGATATACATATTGGCCTTTCGAGCAGCGTTTTGTTTGCACTGGAGTTGTTGTCACCTTTTGCTGATAATCCAAAAAACACTGTGCTGAGGATGGGAAATGTGAGTATCCCTCACTCTTCAGAATTTCGACAAGCTCTGTTATGGCGTTCAATGGGATATTTCTGATATTTTTAATAGCCCAACTGCGTACTTTTGTGTACATGTATTCTTCAGGGAACTTATTCTGTTCTTCATTTGCAATCAGATTGTCAACATTGTTGTAAGTCGGTTTATTCCAGCCTTCAACATGAGAAGTACTAGATGATGTGCTGCTGTTACGTAAATCGTTTCACGTTAAAAATTCCACGGATTGTACGGATATATTTGGACAGTGGGGAAAGGCTGATCCGGAGCTGTTAATAAAATTTTCTCTCGGTATTGGAACTTCATTTATATCACTCTCACTAGCACTACCCGTACTAGAGTCCTGCTTTCGAGCCAATATACGCGCCTTTTTAATTTTGTGATAGTAATTAGTCTTTGATCGGTTAGTCGACATATTGATAAATTATTATTAAATTCAATATTGTTAAAATTAAAAATTCACTGTTGTCACACACTTTCAGAAAACACTTGCAATGTGTACACTCGAAGGGATTTTGATTACCCAGCAAAAGATGATCCATATATTGCAGAGCTGCAAGAATAGGTAGGAAAAACTCTATTTCAGATCTTAGAATATAACTAATTTAGTTTTATTTTTCTAGAAGTGTTTCCCAATTGGATCTAATGCTACTATGAAAAGTTTTACTACCTCTAAAGATTCAGACCTGTCTGTGGCAGTGAGTACATCTGGTTACTTGTTCTATATGTTTGTTTGACTTTATGTTACAAAGATATAAAAACAATGTATTAATGGAATTTTGAATAGTGTTCATTGTTGTGATTAGACGCTATTTATTTAGTATAAAATGAAATATGTTACAAACGATTTACAACGTGCTGCCATCTATGGCATTGAAATTGAAATTAACAATATGAACTACACACTTTAATATTCATCACAATAGGTCCGTTTGTTTTGAGTTCAGAACAGTGTGGAACTTTGTACTAAAAGTACAATTTGACACTTCTAGCGTTCCACTCTGTTCTGTTGTAACTAACGCGTCAGGGTAAAGTGAGAACAAAATCGTCAAACTCTCATACTTTCTCATGATAAAATGTACTACACCAAACTTCAAAACAAATGCGGAACTGAGTACTAAAAGTTCAATTTAGCATTCCGGGCAGTTACGAAACAAACGGACCTATTAAGTGATTCGAAGCTATTCAAAGCGGTTTTGCGCAGTAAAAATTTGAAAATAATATGTGTTTGCAATTTGAAATCTTTCAGCTGTTAAACAAATGTTGGGGAATGATCAAGTAGAATATGTGTTGTTTTGTTTGTAAAAAGTTGTAGGATTGAAATTTCAATGTTTCATTTTTAAATTGTCCAGTTGGTTTACAGTAATTGTTGCATTTAAATGCAGATTTAACAACGAAAATTATTCGAAGAACAAAGGACGTTTAATTTTCTGCAGAAAATGTAGCTCTTCTAAAAAGTAAACTGTCCGAAAAATCCAAAATTGTTAGAAGCTTAAAACAAAAAAGCTGATGAAGTTGCCGAATTATTAATACTATTGACCAATTGCATAACACTGACGGAAAAGAATTTAGTATGCCAAATTGTACAAGGCGTGTTGGAAAAAGTGGGTAGCACAAATAAGGATCTTACACAACGATAGGTATTTAAGATCGATTCAAGATCACTGCCCAGTAATCAGGTCCCAAATTAAGGCATTTGCTCTTAATTTGAATATCTTATCTCCTCGAGCATATGAATAAGTAAGAACCTTGAGGAATTGGGATCAAAAAACTGGATGCCGTTCCGGTGTCACGAAACAGTCGATTTCGGCTGTGAGGAAAGTTGCCGAAAATACTCAAGGAAAGATTATAGTTAATCTTGTTTTTGATGAAATGAATATTAGGCAACATTGACTAGGATGGGAAAAATTCGTATGCTTTTGTTGACGCCGACGATGGTGGGAAAAATAAGACTACTGTCACATAAATCCTTGTTTACTTAGCCGTGTGTGTAAACCAATCTTTGGGATATTGCCCCATTGCGTCAATGAATGCCGAGCAGAAGACGAATATCACGAAGATCTTTTTAGAAACTGATTGGGGCGTAGTGGATGAAGTAAGTTTTGACGGAACTGCAATGAATTTGACAGTTTCAAAACAGCTGGGTTCAGATGTTAGAGTCACCGATGCGAGTGAGACATTAAAATAAATCAGAGTGTGGACAAAGGTATTCTCCACCTGGATCCACTCCTCATGATAAGGCTTGTAAGAAATGCTTTCGGGGAATTAAAATTATTTCTTGACGGGGATGATACGCCAATCAAATGCCAATATTTGACCCTTTTGCTAACAAGTGAAGAAAAACTCACGGTTACTAATAAAAGCAGAAGATGAATGTGAGGTTGGCTGTCCAGTCTTTGAGTAGGGTGGTGGCTTATAGCATTGGCTTTTTTTGCGAAGTTCTTCAAAGAATTTGAAGAGAGTAAGGGAACATCTAATTTTATTCAAATATTCAACATGTTTATTAGTTGCAAGACCAGATGTGTTTTAAAGCTCCAATGTAGATTTTAGGAGCAATCTGTCAACAAGTTGAAATGGAGATAAGAATAGCCAGCCGGTTCCCCAGATGAAAATGTGGACAACCCGATTTTCAACGAAATTTTAACATCGGTCCAAAATAACTTGGAATATGACAAACATATGCTCACAACATTTCATTACAGCCTTTTGATGAAACTGTTCAAAAATTCTTGCGTACACGATATTTTTTTATTGCAAAGAAATAATCTGCAAAAATATCAATTGACAAAGGCTAAAGCGACAGTGGGGAATAAACAAAAAGAGATCAACAAAGCTACCGCTGTAAAGATAGATAAATAAAAAGTTCAACCATCTCCGTAATTCTGCCGAAGCCGGTCCCAAGCCCGGTTTAAAAAGAAGAGGGCGGTGATGGTAAATTTTGGACCCATTAAAATACATATAACCAATTTTATCACTAAGCCTGTGTGCTACTTCAGGTCATTTGAGTACAAATTTTCATTTCGATGTTCATTTCACTGAAATTAAAATTTCAAAAAGTTTGTGTCTGAGGAAATGTACACCCTGAAGCTATCATTTCAATGTACATTTCAGTCACACTGCGAATACAAACAGGCACGTCACGTGAGTACAGCAAAAGACGTAAGTATTTTTTGTATATTTTTGAAATAATATAAGTTTATTAACGTTTTTCTGTTTTAGTTACAAGCGACGCTTGAAAATAAAATGATTTGAAGTAGCACACAGTTGAAATCCACATTTATGTTTTACTTTGCTTATAAAATTTGTAGATATACCAAATTTGAAAAAACCGCGCTCAATGTAAATTATGCCCCCTCAGTTTGTCATGCCTTTGAAATTTGCACATTCTGTCTCAAATTTTCATTTGGTTTTCCGTTCCTGTGCTATTAATTCAAATGCTCGTATACATGTGTGAACCCTACCTAACGCTACTCATGTTCTCCGTCTTTCTTATTCGTAGTCTCCGTCTATTTCAATTGTAGCTTAGATTGTCAAAATATTTTTCGCGGCATATTGCTCGATCAACCCAGAGTGAAGTTTTCATGCAAATTGTTAGTGAAAGTTACAAAAATTATGAAAAATTTAATTTTTATAATATTCAAAATTGATTAACTAAGTAATTAGTTTCAGTATATAAGGTGAATTTTGTGCTAAATGTTTTATTTTGCAGAATGAAGTGCTGTGTCCTAGGTTGCAAAAATAATAGCACAGAACCTGGCTAAGGATTATCCTTTCATAGGTGAGTTTGGTTTCAAAATATTGCTTAACAAAGCCAGATTCGATTTTATGTAATTTTTAGTTATTATTAGGAAAAATAATATTTGTAAAAATTGCAAAATTTCAAAATATTAGACGACCATATTGTTTGTTTATATTTTATGCGATAGACGCTGTACTTAGCTCAAAGACGTCGTAAAAGAAATGTTTTGTTTTCGAAAGGAGCAACTTTTACCAATATTAATAATATTTTCCAAATATTGTTATAAATATGATCACCACTAACTGGTAACTTCGTTATGGTTTTAATTAATACAGAAAATTATAAATTCAAATTATTCTTCCTATATATTTTAAAACGTTTCTCACGGACCAGGTGTTGAAGAAACAATGGAAAGAGGAAATAAATCGTCCTGATCTTGTGGAGAGCAAAAACACTGTTGTTTGTTCAACACATTTTCTGTCAGGCGATGTAATACATTTGGCCATCAGAACAAAGTTAGCACCAAAAGCTTTACCTGTTCTTAATATTGTAAGTATTTCAGATACATTGCAATTTCATTATTTGAATTAATTTATTCTCATTTATTCACAGAAAGATTATTATACTAAACAGTACCCAACGGCGGAAATTGTATGTCATATAAAACATAAAATATATTCGAAGTATAAACTTGGTTTCTGTTTTTCAGAACTGCAATATAGCTGATGAAAGTAAAATACAATTAACAGAAAATGTATGTGATGTAAAATATGAAATATATATGAAGATATTAACTTTGTATCTTTTCTCAGGACTGCCATGTGACTGATACTTCCGTTTTCCCAGCTGATCGAAGTGGGATACAATTAACCGAAAATGTATTTGATATAAAATATGAAAAGTATATGAAGATATTAACTTGGTTTCTTTCTTTTAGGACTGCCATATAACTAACACATGCTTGCCTATTGAAAGCGACACGTGCCATCCTGCTGAAGTCATCGCAAATGTAATTGATAATGTAAGTATTAAAAATAAGATTAACAAAATTGAATAAAATGTTAAAAAATAAATGGATCGTAGTCGTAGTTACATGTTTTATGTGTATATGTTGATATGATAAACCTATTCCTAGATATCCATGATTCCTTGTAATAATGTATTTAGGAGTTTAAAAGTCTTGTTAAATGTCGATTTGGAGAAACGATTCTGTCTCGTAAAATGTCGATTTGGCGAAACAATTCTGTCTTGTAAAATGTCGATTTGAGGAAACAATTTCTTTTAGGCATCCACAAACCGACTGAAACAAGAAATAGCTTCTCTTAAATGCAAGTTGAAAAGGAAAATCAACCTGATTAAAAAATTACAACAACAAGCCAGGCGAAGCCAACAACTTTGTGTTGCAAAGTCAAAAACATGCGGGAACTTTTAATTTCTCTAAAAGAGAAGAACCTTACATGCGAACTCACGACCGAGCTTTTGGAGAAATTGACAGAACCAAACAATGAAATTTTAGCAACACAGATAGCAAAGAGTGAATGTAGGGCTGTAACTATGTCCGCGAGTCATTTTCAAACTGCTTGCCACATCCCAGAACAATACAAAGATGGTATCAATTTGCCGCAGAATCATTTTCTGCTATTTAAAGAGTTGTGGCAAGTTCCCTACAAAAGATCGTGGTAAATTTAACATACGACGAGATGCACATCAGACAACACGTAGATTGCCACCGACAAAAGTCTTACGCCATCGTTGTTGGCGATGGGGCCGATAGTGATATTGTCGCCACCCAAATATTGGTTTCCATGGCGGTCTGCATCAACAAGTCGTGGAAGATTCCCCTGGGTTGTTTGCCTATTGCCACAATCAATGCAGAGCAATAGGTACTCGGAATTACCTTTGATGGAGCGGCCACCGATTTAACAGCATCAAAACTGCTGGGCTCGGATATTCGAGATAAGAATTCAAAAGGATTCATAAAAATTGATGAAGGTCTAGGGAAATATGTACTCCATCCGGACCCATGTCACATGGTCAAACTTGTCCGTAATGCCTTGGCGGATCTTAAAGATTTTATTGATGGGGATGGCAACCCAAATAAATGGCAATTTTTAGTGTCGCTTCAAAAACTGCAAGAGCAGGAGGGTCTTCATTTGGGAAGTAAACTACGCAAAGCTCACGTTTTTTTTCCATTCTCAAAAAATGAAAGTCAAGTTAGCAGTACAAACCTTAAGTAAATCGGTCGCGGATGCTTTGGATTATTGTCGGGACGTTCTCTGCTTAAGAGGCAGCGATGGAACCTCAAAATTTATAAGAATATTGAACGATGCATTTGATATTCTGAATAGTCGAAAAGTGCAAGAGGCAGAATTCACGAAAAAAGCACTATGTTCCAACAATGCATCCTTTCTAATTGAATATTCAAAAGGTATGATCCAATATATTGACAAGTTAAAACTGCCTTCTGGAACAAACCTCAGTCAGTTCTAGAAGAAATGTAGGATTTGTAGGCCTCTGATGTCGTGCTTAAAAAATATTCGGGTGATGTACCCTTATACAAAATAAATCAAGATGCCATCGAACTATTTCTTGCATCCATTCGTATGGTAACAACGACAACCCGTCTGTGAAGCAGTTCACTGCCATTTACAAGAAGCTACTATATAGAAGCCAACTATGGGATGGTGGTCTGGGAAACTGCCTTCCTTTAGAACAAATAAGCATGTTAATTATTGCTCCTGTTGGCCCATTGCAAGAAATTGCTGCACCACTGCTGCACATTCCCGTATGATCGAGCCAACAGAAGCTGAAGACTTTGAGGGCCTAAATATTAAATTTTTGGCAGACCATAGTTATGCCTCGGACTCATCAACATTGTCCGAATTCACACGCCGCGTAACAGAATGCGGAATCCGGATGCGTAACAGAAATTTGCACAAAGGCAGAGCAGGCCTTAAAACAAACAAGGCTTCTCTGTGATTAGAATGTTCTACATAAAACCAGCTTTAACAAAATTAGCTTTACCGTACAATCTTATTTTGTCGGACAAAATCTTTTCGGAGTATATTGAGCATATGAACACAACAGTTCATTACAGTCGTTTAGTCAAACTGATCACAGAGAAATATTTACGGACAAGGTACTTTTTCATTGGCAAAAAATATAGTGAAAAAATTTCCGACCGCCAGAAAAATAAAAAACTAACCCACTTCAAAAACATGTAAGAAGAAATAAAATATTGATTTTGAATAATGAAAACTCAAAAGGAAACAAGCAAATCAAAAAAGCCGGTCCCAAGCCCGGTTGGAAAAAGAAGAGGGCGGATAGCTTGAATTTATTAAAATAAATTTTCAGTTTATTGCAATAAACATCATCATATACATTTTCTTCCCAATTTTAAAAACAATGCTCCTTAAAACAAAAGAATTCCGAAATAAAATAAAGAAGAATGTTTAAATTCAAAATCCGCGCGCAATTTTTATAAATAACGCCCCTTTAAGTAACTCCGCAACTAATCAGATTTGGTTTCACCTACGTTCCTTCATAGTGTTTCTTATTCGTTGCTGACAGCCCCGCAAACAGCTGTGTTTATGTCAACAAATGCGTACGAATAAATTGTTCTAATTTGTAAATAATTGCTACTTCTTCGTAGCTACCAACGATGCTGATATGAATTTCTGGCCACGCGACCGAAACTAGCTAGTTGTATGCATGCGTGCATTTATTAGAGGAATTAGAGGAAACAAACCTAAATGGTAGCATTCATAGCTTCTTCAGCTCAATACAGCTTAGTGAATTTTGATAAATAATCCCAGGTACGTTCCGTTGCTGAAAGTAAACAAAATTTTTGTGTGTGCATATTTCTTGTTTATCACTTTTGTTGAGAATACGCTGGAAAGAGTTGTAAAAAGGATAAATTTAGTTCTTTTCACTTTCCTAGAAAGTTTGTCCTTTTGTTTTATGGTTCCAGGAAGGCATTTTTTATGTTTAAGGTTTTCAATATTTCACAATAATAAACCCAAAAAGGTGGAAAATTTAGTGGACATCGGCTGCACACATGGCATCAAAGAAGCCGATACTGCCATGTGTCACACAATCAACGTAATTTCCATAAATAATGGAAATTGAAAAGCTAACGTCTCAGCGACTCCGCCCCTTGTTCGCACTTACTTAAGGTTAATTTTCAGGGTAATCAGGGCTGTTCATTAGCGACATTTCTGCGTGACGGTACCTGGTGAAACAAAAGCCAGCAAACTCTTGCATAATTAAATTTGTGTTACCAAGCAAGCGAACTCTTGCCTAATAAGTATAAAAATATTGTCCAGCAAGCGTACTCTTGCTTAACTATTCTAAAATACTCTGGTCGAATTACTTTATTCTAAAACTTAATACTTATAAAATTGTTACTTATAAATTGTAAATTAAACTGAACTTAAAACAAAATCTTGTACTATTTCTTCATGTAGTTCAGTACAAGATTATTATACAACTTTAATCAAAAATTTTTGATTTCAAAGCTCCAAGATGATAAGTCGAAATAAAGCCTTATCAATGCGGTCCTGTCCAAGATGGAAAATTTAGTTCGAAGGGTATACAGGATACCTCTGTTTGGATCAGCAGTTTTGGAAAAAACAGATAATGTTTCAATTTAAGGTAAAATAGCCAAAAAATTGTTTAACGATTTTGAAGACTATGTGACACAGATAATCAGACGTCACTTTTTAAACATTTGGTTTTAAAATTAAGCACTAAGCAAATGTTCTCAATAACAAGGTACTGAAAAGAAAAAATCTACATTTGAAATCTTCCTTCCTCAAAGTCAAGCTTCAAATTTTATTTGAAAAGTTTTGTCCGAAGAGTTGTGCGCATTCAAATAATATTATTTTTAAATTTCTATTTAACCAGGGGCAACTTCAAAACATTTTCATTTTAGGGACAACCTTAGGAGCTACTGGACTTGCTGATGTTCTGTGCACAGAACGTGTATATGCGGTAACCCCAACAATACAAAATTAAAGTATTCCCTTATATTGGACCTTATTGGACCTTTGTAACAATATTTCGAATGGTATAGATACCAACTCTAGGTAGAATTACCTCAACATATTCAAGCAAAAATGATTTTATAGGTTACGCAGTGCTTGTTATGATCCAACGACCATGGGGCCAAAGTAATGTGTTTGTTCAAACCAAGCATTTATAAACAGTGAACTGTGCAAAGGAAAAGACGTCTTTTCACCAAATAAAGATTTTGATGTGCTTATTTCGATGAAATCGAAGGTGTATTTAGGAGAACCACGAGTGCCAAATTTCAGCCCAATCAACTCAGAAATCCGCTAATATTTTCAATTATCAGGAAGTACAACCGCTGTCTTGTAAGGAACACTTCTCTCTTTCTTTGGGCCTTACAAGATGCTCAAAACTATATCACGGTACAACCGCGATCGTAAGATCCCGCTGTCTTGTAAGGAAACCCGCTTTCTTCCTTTGGGCATTAGAAAACATTCAAATTTTTATCACGGTGCAACCGGTCTTGTAAGGAAAACCGCTTTCTTCCTTGGACCTTACAAGACATCAAAAATTCTAGTCAGGCGGAAAATACATCACAATGTACAACTATTTAGAGTTATTACCATTTTATAAGGTAAAAATTATTAACTTTTCTTTATTTATAACTTGTTTCTTTATTTTAGAATCCAGTACTTCAAGAAGAGCTTAAATTGTTTTGATCTGATGCGATGCGAAACTATTAAAAGTACAAGTTATCATACTTCTTTCTATCATGTTTATTGGAGCACATGCAAGGTACCATACAAAAGGACCAGGCGAACTATTATCAACATAGCTAAGAAGCAACTGTGGGAAAACAACATGCAACACTATAGAAATCGCTTGAAATGTTCAACTTACTACTTTCTACTCTGACGTTTGCCACAGAAACTTTGTTATTGGTTTTCTGATTATAATCGGACCGATTCCACTTAATGTAAATCTCCTATATGCCGACCTACTTTCGGCAAGATCCATTATTCCTCAAATCATGCCTGTTTTAAGCTAAAAATTGAATTTCCAAATGACTTGTAGCAAACCAATACCTTTACTTAGTGAAAAATTTCATAAGGAATCTTCAAGACCCAGTTCATTTTCTTAAATTTTTTCCAGTGCAGTTGGAATGAACCATGCAAAAATATCAAATTTGTCTGTTTTGTAGAACCAAAGTGCAAAACACTTATGGTTACAACATAGTTGAAGGATAAAACTTGAAGAAATAACTTACGATGTTGAAGATTGAAGATTTTGTGTTTCCACATTGCTATGTTTGTGACTTTGAAATTGTTCAAATGCTAGCTTTATTAATCCAAATGAATAAATAGGTCAACATTTTTTAATTAGTTTTTTAGCATTAGTATATTATTAACTGGCACACCTCAATCTAACTTCTTGCTATGAAGGACTATTGAAATTAACCATATAAGATTATCTGACACATATAACAGTTTATCGACAAGAAGATACAAAAACGAATTCAACAACTACCTGTTAATGCTTATTTAGAGAGATTTCAATACACCAAATAGCCGTGTTCATACAACTCATATAAATCATCAGTCTATTTCATTTTCATTTGAATTTTTATCAGCACTTGAAAGTCTGTTTATTTATTGGGGCATGTGGCTTTTATCAGAAATAGCGTAATACTTCAATTATCCTGAATTATTTTAGCAGTGAAGATAGATAGTGAAGGCTATGAAAAGCATGCAGTTAAATTTAAAATTTATTGTGGTATTTTATTTGTCTGTACGCAAAACAGATCAACCTTCTTGTTTCAACTTCGCCTCCAAAATAATCTGTATTTTCATGATTATCTCCACGATTCTATGGTATCTTTGCAGAGATAAAAATTCTTAATTGTTAACACAACTTTTATTGAACACTTTCCCACAAAATTGTTCCACCAGTACGATTACTAAATACGTTAGCTGTTAACAATGAAAATTCTTAATAAAAGGATATCTCGAAATATTTGCGATAACTAACAGTTTACTAAAACTTTATCTTAAATTGCCAATCCTTTAGAATAAATTTAATTAACAGTTATAGTTATTACTTAATTAACAGTAAATGTTTTATTCCTTAAGGTTCATACTCCCAGTTTGAAAATCTAGTGTAGCATATCAGGAAGTTTTTCACGTTAACAGTTAGGCTATTAAAAATGTGGAAGTCGATATTCATGTTTTCTATTTGCAGCCTTGATCTAAAATTAAAATTTTCAACCATTAAATTTATTTAATGCTACTTCACTGTGATTTTTCAGAACAGTCTCTATCTAATTAATCTCACAATCAGTAGCCAAGAAGTAGCCAAGATACGTCCCATGTCATAGCTGGTCACACAAAAGATACTCGACTATCGAAACAGACGTCTATTATCCCTCAGCTAAGGTGTTTTTGTAAGACACTGCAACTAATTGATCTGGTTATTTTAGTTTTCTTTTATGAGAACAAAAAATTATTTCAGGAGAAATTAATTTCCATTGTATAGATCTATGTAAAAATAAAACAGTGAAATGTGTCAGAAAATGAGCAGAAAAATTCGAGTATCACCCTATGCGATGCCAAACCAACCCAAAATAATTTAAGTCTTCTAAACAGACGGACTGCTTGAAGAAAAAAATTACTAATAGTGTCTAAGTATTCACTGATTGGGTTTTTGAGCAATTTTACGGTTTTCTGGAATCCCAACAGAAGTTAGAAGCAGAGTATGAGAAAGTGAAACGGATGTTTATTTACTGTCGATCGTTAAATATTTTCATTTCTGTTTGGCTCAGTTGAATTTTTCCGGATATGAGGAAAATTCGATGAGAAAAGAGCATTGTTGGAACGTTTTCTGTTTCCTTAATTATTTTTGTGATGTTACCGACACGTTATCAAGTGATTTTTGAGGAGAATGGAAGAGGTGTGTTTTTTAGTGGACAAAAGCTTACGGGAACTTTAATCATAGAGACATTTGTGCCAAAAAGAATACGAGGTAAGACCAGATGGTGAAAATAGATTTGTAAATGTGAATGATCGCGGATGCTATAATAGGAAACTTTATTTACTAAATTGATGATGTTTCTATTGAGAAAAGGTGCAAAGAAATGGACAGGCGTAAAACAGATAATATGTGAAATTGTGGTTTTGTTTTGTGCTGAAACTCTTAAATTTTCACTTAAACAAATGGAATATGAAAAATAATTTTCAAAACATAGTATAATCTGCTATGCGTGGCACTGAGTATTTTGGTTTGAATAGTCTAGGGCAGGCATGTCAAACGTGCGGCCCTTTGCAAGCAGAATAAAACAGTCTGTCACCAGCCGTCAGTAATTCTAGTCGTCGATCATTCACTTTATTACTTTACCGGCTTGGTTCATAGTAAGTTTGTGTTGTTGGATTCAAGAAATATGAAAATGATCCAGATTTCAGCTCCCTAGCTCAAACTGTTTATGAGTCAGACACGCGGACACGCTCTCTTTCACAACAGGCTTTCGTAGAGAAAACTACGAAAACCTAAAAATGATAGAGTTATCTTCTAACGTTGGATTACAACTGTTATATACGGCGTTGCGGGGTATTAGCTTAAAGCCCCATTTAGACAATCATATCCGCTTCAGTTTCAGTCCAGACGTCAGTTCTGTGAAAAGTTGTTGTCGTTTACACAAACGATCTCCCTTCAGTTCAGTTTTCATTTTGGTTGCGACAACACAAAAGTTTTCAAACGTGTCTGAGTATCTCTTCTTTGTAGAAATTTCATCTGCAACTGATATCAGCGACGCATTCATTTACACGTCATTTTCGAAGAAATGAAACTGAAACTAATGGGAATTCCATCAGTTCTCCGTTTCAGTTTTGGCATTTACATGTCAGTTGAACTGATATCTCAACTGAAACGGATTTGATCGTGTAAATGGGGCTTAATGTAATCGTTGTAGTAACTGCACGCTTAATTGAATTTAACACAATAAGGTTACAATGATACTTTGGTTTATTGATGTGGCCCGCCGTCATACTCAAAGGTACTTTTTGCCCATGCCGATGGTGGTTTTTGAATTTGACAGTCTTGATCTAGGCTCTAGTGATTTCTACTTCTCACATTAGTCAGTTTCTGACAAGGAGCTCATGGGTTATGCAATTAATTTGCAATTGGGAGTAGATTTGGAATTTATAAAGAATTGATAGATATTTATGACGTCATGTAAAAAATGAATTTTCCCCGCTTGAGCGAATCCCATTCTCCAGTGAATGAAATAAGATAATTCTGTGTTTGATCTACATAAAATGAATTTTCCCCGCTTTCAGACAGTGAATCCCATACTCCAGCAAATGAAATTCATTTTCTGCTTCACGACCATTAAGATTTTATATATTAAGATGATATGATTTAGACTCTAATGGTTTATGGTGAAGAGGTCACAATGCATTTTGCTACCATTATTAATTTAGTCCCGGTATGAATGCATCGTAAACAACGGTAAATTATTTTTTGATTATAGAACCACCAAATGTTTCAATGTAGGTTTTGTGATAATTATCCAGATGTCTATTTTTCGCAGGTGTGTTCATCAGAATTATAGGAAGAGGTCGAGTTGAATTCTTGCAAAAAAATGGGCGGATTAAAGGTGAAAACTTCGCTTTGTTCAACAACCAAGTAATGATCGAAGAAGGATATGTCAATAGGTTATATGACTTTAAAGTTGGACAGCACAGATATCCTTTTGGAGTTGATATACCCATAGTATTGCCATCAAGCTTCTATGGGAAATACGGATTCATTCATTATGAAATATATGTAAAATTAAAAGCTGACCGCGAAAGTGACAGTTCTTTTAAGCAGCCTTTCATATTAGTTCATGTGAATTCCGGGTTCAACGATAGGATATTGGTAAGCAATCATTATTAACAAAAATTTATTGATTGTTCAGAATTATTAATTCCATAGTGTGAGAAAATTTCATTCATAAAAGTTTGGGTCTTGTGGATATGATTTCCAGGTTTTTCAGTACACACGAACTTATTTCTCAAAGTTGCTAGAATTCACTCTCTATAATTGATTATTTCCATAGAAAATATAGAAGATTATGTTACAATACGTCTGATTAGCGAAGTAAAATTTAATTTTCAGCCACCCATAAATAGAATAACTCTGAAGAAAATCTGCTACTGTTGTTGCTTGATAAATAGTTTACTCAAAATTCACGTGCTTGCTCCATCGAGAAGCTTCAGTCCTGGAGAGACGTTATTTGTTTGCATCAAACTAGATAATGATACAAACGAACGTATAACGACCATCAAAGTTAAGCTCTTTCAGACTATTGAATACTGCATGCCTGAGGACCCATCAGAGATGCGGTCTGAACGACACACTGTAGTTAAGGCAGTGCTGAAGGATGACAAGGATTTATCCGGAAAGACATTAGTTAAGGGACTTAAGATCCCGTTAACGCAACCATCAACAAATCACTTCAAAATTATTCACATCGAATACATTTTACTGGTAAGTATTACATGAGAAGCAAGGCTATTGTCCTCATGTTAATGCGAAATCTTCCTTTAGATATACGTGATACTTCCCACGTGTTGCGAAGATGATGTGGATATTATGATTCCTATCAGTATAGACGCAGGCAAAGAGGATATACGAAAAGTCTTAAGTGGTCTTAGAGCTAGAAATGCAGCCAAAGTTAAATTACTACCAACTCAGCGTAGGTGTTGTGTGTCTTCCTTATGTCTTATCGTATTCATGTTTCCTACAATTTCAGACCTCATGACAATAAACAAGATGCAGCACAATATGACACCATCTTTGGAACCTGTTAACATTGGGTTCAAAGCTCATATCCAACCTCAACAAAACACTAGTTTCGAGGTATTTGACCCTTTAAAGGAAGTTAAGAAAATGTGTACCATGCTGCCAACTTCATCATTGTCACATGGTAGTTGTGGTGGTGGAACACTGAACAGTGTGAGAGAGCCGCCGCCTCCTATTGGTCTTAACATACCATCAATTTCAAACTCTTTATGTGGTTCCCAGAGCACTACTCCTACCTCATCAAGCCAAACGAACGTCACCCCAGAGGAATCAGTTACTGTGGTCGGTGGCTGCACCGAAGCCAACAGTCGGCACAATAGATTCACGGAAGATAATCCTGAACATGTAGTGTCAGTCTCGAATGAAAGCGATGTTAATATTCCAAAGCTGTCGTTTTTACTGCGGCGACAAAATGCTTATGACGAATCCACAGCTTCGGTGTGATTTAGAACAAAATAATTATATTACAGTAGTAACCCATATAAACTTTTGCAGGATGATCCATGTATCCCAAATTTACGTCGCCGTAGATCTTCACTGCCAACCCCACATTCAAATGAGTTTCGCCATTTTAAAACATCCGCTATTGTCCACAGCAGTAAAGGGGCTTACGGTTTTATATCTCAGGAAGAAAACGAGCAGGATAAAAGGGAATAATGAGCGTGTGATGTTTGAGTTTTTGAACTTGACCGGATCATTGCAGTATAATTTGTAAAACGCTGATTTTTTACTTTATAGTAAGCTATAAGTTTTGAAGGAAAATATTGTTGAAAATATTAACTGATTAATTCTAAGAAACCAAATATAAAAGCCCTAAATATCATTATTGTGTTTCATATTGGTTTTTATATAATACTCTGGTAAAAGATTGAAACTACATATCAGCTCATGACCGGAAAAACATACCAATTCGGTTGTTTGCAAAAGAGCCTAAATAACAAAATTTAGAGCAGTTCGATGGCTACAAGAAACATCTTGTTTTCACCCACTAAATACAAGAACGATATTATACTGGTTCATGCCTATATGAGTTTAGGGTTGAAAAACCTTAAACTTACCTATATTCGGTCTGCGCCTGAACAGATCACATATAGGATATATTCCAAGCCCAAGAGCTGACATCATTATAACGTCATCTAACCATAAATATACCACGAAGTAGACAAATTGAAAAGCTAACTGGAAAATGGAAACGGAAAACTTTAATGTACAAAGGTTATTGTGTTGGTGTACCAAGAATACCTACTTCCTGTGAGTTTAAAAAGTAAGGAAGCAAGTCTAAGATTGACTTAGAATCATTAAACGGAACCAAGTAGAATTCAGGAGCATTCAAATTTCCTACTAGTATTTTGTGTTGAAGCGTTGTGTTATTGTCATTTGCATAGAAGCGGTACAAATTCTCAAACGCATTTTAATTCACTGATGCCCCTCATGAAGTGTTCTTAATTTAATTTTTTAATAATAACTGCCTGTAATCAAATAGTATTACAACATGGTTTTTGAAATTTTGCAAATTTAAGTAGCTTGCCAGTTAGAAAAGCTCAAAAATCATCGCGTGCCGTGCTCGAAGCAAGATTTATAGAACCCAAACCGAGACACGGACTCATGAAAAACTACAAATTTTGGAAATATTCGATAGTATATTACGAAGAACTTTTTTCGTAATTAAAAAAAAGTTTCTTGGTGAGCTTGAAGGCCATCAAAAAAGTCAATTAATGACCTTATGTTTTTGATATGACTGTGGATTTGCAAAGCTTTTCGACTTGCGATGGGGGAATGAACGAAACAGAATTTTTCGCTTTACCAAGCACGTACCAGACGAAATATTGTAGTTTTGGGTTTTTTATCGACTTTGGTTAAAAGAGACTTCTTGATGATTTCTTGTCAGTGCTCCCAGTTTTACTCCACACAGTGCCAACAGAGTTTTAGTCTCAGTTGATGAGAGCGCGTGAAAGTAGCCGTGTGGTTTCCATTCAGTCTGGACTGCCTTGAA
Source organism: Chrysops caecutiens (assembly GCA_963971475.1). NCBI lineage: Eukaryota > Metazoa > Arthropoda > Insecta > Diptera > Tabanidae > Chrysops > Chrysops caecutiens. The sequence continues at coordinate 24,024,005 of OZ020570.1, read as the reverse complement.
CGATGGATTTGTGTTAATTTGATATAAATCTACATAAGTTTTGTAAAATTCTGAAGAAAAACCTAAAATTATGTAAACTTTTATAATGGCTTACGCATCCAGTCATTATTGCGTGGAATTTGATAACAATCCCAGAGGAATATTTTTTGATGGACAAGTTGTTTCGGGCTTGCTCACAATTTTTAATCATCAACAGAAACTTGTGAATCGTAAGTGATTTTATTACAAATATTTCAAATATGTGGAATTTAAAATTAGCTCAATACTCATGTGTTTTCGTGAGAAAGCTTTTGTGGACATTTAGAGTTTGTTATATGCAATCCATGAGTGTCAGTAAACAGACGTTGGAGTATCCCAATGAGCACATAACGTTGCCAAATGTGGCGCCAACGTAGAATAAAAATGGGATTTCGCGTAAGAGTATATTTGTGAATTGAGTGTTTGACCTGTGGATTCTCGTAAGTTTCAATGCAACACGTACAGACGGTCAACAGGTGTTCATTTATTCTTAACATGGAAACGAGTTATCATCCAAATTCTGGTCATTACATTTCAATAAATGATTTCATTATTCTTCTGGGTTTGTGATATATACAATTTAATAACATAAATTGGGAGCCCTCAGATAAAGAAATTCTGTTATTGACGACGATGATTAACCCAATCGAGGAAACTGGTGTATGATTTCGTTGGCTCTAATCTTTCACGAGAATTGTAGAGTTGATACAATTGATAATGTAAGAGTTGATACTACTTTGTTCCTGAAATTCCGGATTGATTGAGAACAAATCAAAAATTTTGTTTTTGTCCAATCACAATGCTCGCTAGATAGCAGACTGGAGAATTTTGGAGATAATACGAGAAATTGCAAGAATTTTAATATAGATTCGTTGTGCTTGATAAAATTATTAAAACCATAAACATGAATATGTGAGTTTATAATTATTAAATGATTTTCTCGTATTACTGAAACATATCGTCTCTGTTAAACTAATTGACGGCTGCAAAATGCTTTTTCAAGCATTTCAAAAGCATTTTCAAGAAATTAACTTAGATATAAAAACGTGCAATTAAAGATACAAAATTTTTAAAACCAAAAGGAATTATAAGCGAGAGTAAGCGCTCAAAACTTGGAGATATCATTACCATAACCACAAATATAAATTCATTAAGAAATTGTCTATCTATGTAAATCAATAAACGTTTCATATGATTTCCTACAAACTACACACCACTCTTACTGTGTATTACGCTGAGTTTTGACGCGTTATCACATGCCAGTGGGGCAGTTTCAAGACTATGATAATGTGGTAACTTAGCTTAATGGAACTTACAAAAGCCAATTCTGTTTTCATCAGAAACGTTATTTTTCCTTATTTATTTTAAATAATATTTGCTTATTAACTTTTCATAGGAATAACTCTTGCGGTAATTGGAAGAGGACGCATTAAGGATGAATACCAAGACTCACACAAGGATTATTATTTTCTGCGCCATGAAATCGTGCTGGCGGATTTTAGAGAATCACAGAGTTTAGCCCCAGCCGAATATAAGTATAACTTCTCTTTTCAATTGAAACAAAAGACATGTCCTAGTTTTTACGGGAAAAAGGGATTCGTTCATTATGAGATTGTGATAAGCTTAGTAGGAAAACAGGGTTACATTGGAAAGTATGATCAATTCAAACATCCTTTGATTGTGATAAGATCAAAACTTTCAACGAAGACTGTAGAACCCCAGTTTCTGGTATGATTTAAGATAAAGTTATTACAGCTAAATCAATAGTAGTAAAAAACCTTTTTTAGAAAGTCAAACAGGAGACTAAACGAATCGATGTGTGCTACTGGTGTTGCACAATGACGAGACCGTACGATATCACTATACAATTTCCCTCGAGGACATTTATTCCCGGGGATTGGATATTTATAAGAGTAAAGTGTACAACTAGTTTGGACGAAAAACTTAGCGTTATACGCATGAAGCTAGTGAAATATGTAAAATATACTCATATGAATGGAATAGAACATTTAAATGAGCAAGCTACAGTAGCTAAAGTAAGAACAGACATTAAAGAAGAGCTTAAGGGGAAGGACTTCGTCGTGGGATTGCAGATTCCTTTGGTATATCCAACGAACGAGTACTCTTTCCCAGACTTGGTTACAATAACTTACAAAGTGGAGGTAATGCGAATATCATGTCCATTTACACAATTATCTTAATAACATTTAATTTCAGATTTTAACAGATTTACTAACTTGTTGTGACTGTCCCGTGAATTTTGATTTCGATGTACCAATACATGTGGAAAGTTTGGACAATCTTACCTCAGAGTTTTGTTCTACGGAACGTAAACAAACTGTTCCAATAACAACGCAGCCAAAATGTAAGGAAACAAAATATGAAATTTTCATTTCGAACAATTCAAATAATTCTTACAGCCGAACAAAACCGAACTACTACAACTCCTGTGCCAATTTTGGTAAATAAAACATATACACCACATCCTACACCAAATTTAGGATTTCAGCCACCTTATCCAAGCTCAGGCAGGCGGTCTCCACACATTGGATTTTCGGAGAGCGTTTTATCGCCTTTGATGCATACAGATACCACCGATGAATTACTTAGCCCAGGACCATCTTCTCAAGTAAATCGCTTTTCGCCTAAACGCGAAATGATTGGAAATTCTCCTTTAGGCTATCAAAGTCCACCTTATCCTGTTGATCCTGCGCCCCAACGATATTCCCCAGTTCCATTTTTTGATCCACCTGCGTCGACTGGACAGAATTTTGAACTCACAAATTTACCTAAACGTTATTCTCCTCTACCTTTTGAAACTATCGTTGATTCAGAAAAATATCATCCGGCTATCCCATTAAGCTACTCCCCAGAGCCTAGTGCTCCGCCACAGATTCAAGAAAATTTAACCGACGAAAGGAAAAACTGGTCAAGCACGGAAGATCAAACCAGAATAGCCGGTTATCAAATGGATATTAAACCAGTCATGGACCAAATCAAAGAAGAAGGAAATCTTGAAACTGATCCAGAAAGGAGTCAGGAAAACAAAAAGATTCCCGGAATCCGGAAGAAAAACTTCAAGAATTAAAGTTTATAACTATCCTTAATCTTTGAAGATGGAAATTATTAATTAGTTACCTACCATCTTCTATGAGTCCAATCACACTAGTCACTATTTGTATTAAAAAGTCTTTTATTTCTAGGAATATAAATTGTCTTAAGTCATTCGTAGCTGTTTGTGTATTATTTGTTCGATGTATGTCATAAGTTTAATAAGCACTTTTTGCTGTTTTATGTTTTCCATAAAATGTTAAGAATTGATTCTGTAATTAAATAACATAATTTTATAAATAAATAAAAAATAAGCAGACATTACAGGAATTAGAATTACTTTGCCGGTACTCAGGAGTTAGTTTTAAAGTTGGATAAAGAAAATCCCTAGGAGAAAAATATTTTTAACTAGATTATGAATTAATAAAAATTCAAGAATACAGTAATACCTCGAACTTACGCGATAGGTGGGACCGAGCCATAACCGCTTAAGTCGAATTAGCGTAAGGCCGGCTCCACATATGCGACATTCGGCGAATAAAGAATATTCGTCATGTGTCAAGTTGCTCGCCAAAACTCGGAATACTCCGAGCACGGAGGTATACACATATTCGTGTATCATAACTAAACTGTTTGTCGAACATTCGGCTTTGATGTGGCTAAAAAACCGACAACATACCGAGCACGGTGAGCACGAGCCCAAACTACTCGCCAATACGCGACTCGTGAGCAACCTATCCACACTAGTTGGGATTCGGTGAACTTTTGCTCGGCATTCGCCGATTGCCGCATATGTGGAGCCGGCTCTAGTCGGGATACAAAAAAGTAATAACAAAAACTCACTCTGTGGATAAGCAATAGACACGGAACACAAAACTAATTGAAGCTATGCGTTGATTTCGTGCGACAAGTCCGAACATGTAAATTAGCTGAACAATAGTGTGGGGGCAGTAAGTCTACAAAAGGCGAATCACCAAGATTTCAAAATCGCGTAACTCCGTGTTCGCATAAGTTGGGGTAGCGTAAGTCGTGGTGTTACTGTACTTGGTTTAAGATTCTAAATTTTCTATTAGAATCATATACTAAAGAGGAGAGGACTGGCGCTAACTGAATATTGACCTATATGGAATTCTAGAGTGTTCATTAAGGAAAATGGTTAATTAATTGAATCATGGGTTTATAATTGAAATATAGATATATATATCAATTACCGAAGACGGTTTAATCAGTGCCGCAGTTTTTTGTTTAGGGAAAACGCCAACTGTTGATGTGGATTTAATAGGAGAATATAGAATGTACAAAGCAGCCCTTACAAGATGCAGTCCTATCTTACCTTATATACAGATTTATTAAAACGTCAATGCCATCACGCAGACGAAAGCTCTAAACGATTTATTGTACCTACTAGAAAAAAAGCCCGTAATGCAGGCAAAAAATAAAAATTGATAGATATTTATGACATTATGTAGAAAATGAATTTTCCCCGTTTGAGTAAATCCCATTTTCCGGAGAATGGAATTTATTTCCAGGAAGCGGAGAGAAATTCATTCTGTGTTTGATCTACCTAAAATGAATTTTCCCCGCTTTCAGAGAGTGAGTCCTATTCTCCGGTGAATGAAATTCATTTTCTGCTTCACGATCATTAGGATTTTATACATTAAGATAGAAGGATAAAAATTTGGACTTTGAATTGTCTTTAACAACTGGTCCTACCACAAGGAAATCATTTTTGTTTTAATTTTTCAATCAATGTACGTAAAACTCGGAAATTAATCGAACTTAATTTGAAGTTCAAAGATACAACTTCCTCCGTCATTGCGTGACAATGTTCATGTCTCATACGTAAGTATTGTCGGTTTGGCTTTGAATTATTAGAAACCTAAAAAACACAATACTTAAAAACTTCGTCAATATCGTAGGTACTATATTGATTACTCCATTTTCGATGTTTGTCAATTGAACAGAGCGTTAATATAACAAAAACTGTACATAACCAATGCCAAACGGGTCAATCTTTTGCTTTCAATTGAGCTCAATTTATTATATGTCGCATAGTATTTTCAGCCTTGACTTGAGGCTAACGTTTGTCAAGCTTTTGTCTAGTGGATCTTGTCACAATCTAGAATAGCTTTAATTTAGGTGAATTCAAAATTTAATCAGTAATGACAGATCACAACAAGCGAACTATAAAAGATCACCAACGCAACGGGTGGGTGGTCAATTTAACAGTATCTAGAATACCATTATGATTACATAACATCTAACTGAATCTGATGACCTAAGATATTAATTGATGACATAAATAAATAAAGGTTAAAATTACTTGAGAGAGAGACCCATAATAATTGCATTGTAAAATACATATAATGATTCAAAACCACTATATAATAACATTTCAAAATCATCAACGCCTCATAGAACAAAATCGCATCAAATTCAGCTGATGATTTAGAATCCAGGTCATAAGATCTTCGCACTTAGTTCCCCATCTCTGCTGTGAAATTGTAGGTTCAGGTTTTAGAATGTTTTACTATGTACAGGCACGATATAGAATGCAGATCAAAAATTAGCGGTTCCTAATTCATGCACCATCACTATGTGCGAGTTCACCTGCGGTCATTCAATCTTCTTCCGTGACAACAATGTGACTTGAGTTTCTTTGTCGCTTCATGAGGAAGCGGTAACGGAAACCAATGAGCTATCAATGAATTTCTTTCAACGATTTCTAAATATTAATTAAATTAAAAAGAACAATCAACATGTCAAAGAGAACTTGCACTTCCCTCTCTCCCATTATGCAAATTTCATTGGGTTACTCAAAGTGATGGAACATTGGATTTTTTAATATTGTTGGGTTTGGATAGACACAAGGCCTTAAAAATTTACTCGACAATCATTCTTATAGACCAATAGTTTTATTACAAGTGAAATTTCATATGAAACCATAAAACATTAACGAATTAAGCAAACTAAAAAACAACGAAAAACACACAAAAATTTCCTACACAATTTTGTACGTGACTCTATCTATGCCGATTCTTCGTCCGCTTGGTTTGAACTTCTCTATGCCATTATTTTCTACAGTATATTTAGTAGGTTTTGGTTAAACAATTGGTCCAGTGGGTTATTCGTGAAGATGCTCCGGAAAAGTGTTAAATAACGTTAAATAGTGCTAAGAATGTGACTTAATTATTTTTATCATTTCATTATAAAAGTTTTTTAAGTTAAAAGTGCATTAACCATGAACTTTCGAACAATATACAAAATTATCTTCCACAACAGTCCACGCGGAATATTTTATACAGGTGATACCATCTCCGGAACGCTCATTGTAACAACGAAAATCAAAAAAAGTTTGCAATGTAAGTGTAATAATATTTTGCAAAATGGTGAAAGCTGAATAGAATATTTTTTGAAATTCTCTTTTGAATTTTTCAGTGAACTTCGCAAAATTATTAATTCCCATTCAATAAACAAATTCGCTTTGCTATAGTAACGAAATTTCGAAGTTTATTTGGTTAATCAATGCTGTTACCAATTTCGGTTGTTTTTGTATCAATTCAAACTGAGCACTTTATAACATTATATAAATTTTAATCTTTCTTCGTCCAACTATGAAGGTGATAATATTTACATATATGCTAAGAACGTCTGAAAGAAGTGCAACTCTTATTAATAAAAATTTGTTTTCAATCCACTTTGTGCAAGTGCATGTAAAGACGTCTTGTTATATTATTATTATAATGCTGTTTGCCTCCGGGTTTTCTCAAAAAATGTTCTTGGTGAAAGTTGCTTGAAATCTGGTTAAATTCACAATGAGAATGGAAAAATGTTTTAAAAATGTACATGATCTGTCATCTGCGTTCTACAACATAGGAAAAGTCGTATTCAATCAGGATTTGCTCGATACTGTAAAAGCTAAACAATACCATATGATGTAGAAGAATTGTATAAACTCCAAATTGTGCTTTTGTACAACTATGTATAATCCAATCAATTATGTCTCTATGTACGTAATAGTGTGTTCTTAATTTAGTTTCAAATGATTTGACGAACATAATTATTTTGTTCAAATCATACAATTAAATAGATATTCGTAAGGAATGGTTGAAAAAAAATTGCTGGTAACTGAAAGGTGGAAACAAAAATCTTCTTGAATCTATAAGAATTCCGGAATATGTACTGATTGTCCAAAAAAATATAAGTCGGTTAAGACAACTGAAGTTAATTCACTACACGTACCTCCATCTGAGGTTGTTAATTGGGAAGATTATAACAGAATCCTAACATAAGGTTTTACTGTTTATTACGTATTGGCCACTGTTATTAATTTATTGAACCAGATTGTAGTAAGGGTGATACATATTACATATTGGCTTTGAATAAAAGGGTCAACAATTAACCAATGAGTAAGAACACAAATTCTGAATCCTCTACAAGCATCAAAAACAAACCCAAAATTCTTTCATTCCTTATAAGATCTGTATATAGGAGGTGAAAACTGGATATAAAAAGCTTCTTATTAACTTGCCCTGAACAACATTTAAGTGTTCAAAACATGTCACCTCAAGGAGATCGTAGTTATAATTTTAATTATCTTATATCAATATAATAATTTATTTGATTAATTTCTGGTATGATTCTGATTCAAAGTAAGGCTTACGATACATTTGGAAATTTTTCCGTGCGGCCCTACGGATTTGCTATATTACAATTTACAAAAACAGTCCAAAGGCCAAATTTGATGTACGAAATTTTGTCTCATCACGAATTGTCGTCATTAAACTCAATTTAGTAAATTTTTGTGAATATTTCAAAGATACAATCAGCACTGGAAGGCGACATGTTTTTAGGAAATTTTTTATGTCTAAGAATTTCTTTAAAGACAACGGAAATGAACAAGTTGAAATTGGTTAAAGTTAATGAGATGTTTAAAGTTCACAAGCGATGAAATGTAATTTTCATTTTAATGAAAAACAATTTCCTTTGAATAAAAGCTATACAATTTTCCACAACACAACTCTTCAATTTATTCGATTCGTTTTAAATGTTGGATTAAGGTTTTTCAAGAAATTTAGTAATATCTCTCTGTAAAACACAATTCTGATAATCTAAACAATATCATGACGTGCAGCTTTTTGCCTTCTAAATCAATAGAACAAATGATTTAATTAAATGCAGTGCATATGTTACGTCATCTAATTGCTTCCAATTAACTGAGTATTAATAAAAGTATTGTTTTGCAAATGTGTAATGGAAGTGAACTTTGAATAATGCAAATATGTTTTATGCAACTTTGAAAAAGGAATTTTGCAGTATTTCCCGCGTAACGCTGCTAAGTGATGCATTGTACTATTATCATTATCTCACAAAAATTCCCTTGATATAGTGTTTTTAAAATTGGTGGAAATGTTGCAGTTTACTGGGGGAGAAGTAACACCTTGTGGAGAAGTAAAAATATGACTAGTAATAGGTCCGTTCACGTACAGCTTGAGTTTACTAGAGTTAACTCGGCTGTAAATGAACAATTTGGGAGGAGTTTTCTAAATTCTCTCTCGTTACTCGAATAATATAAAATTGCATTTGAGTAACCTCGAGGAATTTCATGAACGAACATAATCAAATTTGACATTTGAATTTCTAACGTTTATTACATGCACCTGTCAAATGAACAGGATTTTCCAACTACTTTCAAATTTCAAATTTCTCGAGTAGCATCTAGCACTTTCCAGCACATTTCCCCTCCGTTACTTTTCTTTAATTTCTCTTAAAACAATTTTTTGAGCGAGTACAAAAACGCCAATTTCGTGCTCGAAACATATTTCAATATATTGCAACATATTCCGAGCAAGTTCGTGAACAGACCTAATACAAGACGTTAACTAATGTTTATCTTATGCTTGTATACTCAACGCAATTTGTTTGGTAATTAATACAATTTGGTTTCAGCTGTCAAACTTGCATTAGTATGTCGAGGACAAGTCAGGAAAATAGTGCCAACGGACGAAGATGACCATAATGAAATATTCTCCGAAAAATCTCAATTTTTACTCAACAATAATCAGGGAATGATTACATGGGAACCAGGAGAATATGTATTTCATTTTCAAGGGAAAATAACAAAAGGACTCCCGCCAACATTTTATGGAACTTACGGATATATAATACATGAGATTGTCGTCAGTTTGGTGGATGGTTTTAACCATCCTGATAATACAACAAAGATTCCATTCGCTGTCTTGCAGTCTGATGCCATATTTTTAAAAGAGAAGAGCCTTTTCACAAAGGTTTGTACTGATTTATTTTCTGTAACTCTGTGAACATTTATGTAGACACCTATCTTCGGTTTAACAGTACCCAAGGAAATACATGAAGGAAGGAAATGTTTGCTTCTGTTGTTTCATACTGAGAAGGCCCTTCAAAGTTATTGTGAAATCTCCATCTAACGTCCTGAAACCAGGTGAACAGTTAAATCTTTTTGTAGTTACAGTTTCAAAGGCAAAAGACAGATTGTGGCGTCTGGAATTGCAGCTAATAAAAAAAATTAAATACCACTACAAAGAGCAAAGTGAAATAGATCGCAGAGTCATAGCTTCAACCTTGATTAAGGATCAGAACTCAATGGTTGGAGAAAGATTTTCAATTGGCCTGATCGTACCCCCTACAGAACCTACATCTTTTTCAGGTGGAAAATTAGTAACAATTTGCTATATCGCTAAGGTAATGACATAAACATTGTAAGCCAAAAAACTTATTTTATATTTTTGCTAGCTAATGTTAGAGTTAGAGACACTGTGTGACCGTCCAATTGAACTGGAAATTCCAGTTACAATAGGAGTGGGCAACATCGACTTCACCAAAGAAATTTACCCAACAAAATTTGGCCGACAGATTTCGCTTAGAGGTAAGAAGATTTTAGTAATTTATAAAATCAATACATTGTCATTTGACTATTTTGCAGCTCCAATAGTTAAAATTGAGAGTGTTGAAAACTTCCAGGCTATACCTGAAATAAGTGACTTTCCATCCTACTTCCACAGACAGCTGTACTACCCCCCAAACACCGACCTGTCACTGAGAGCTTCAACAAAAACTCATTTATCACGATCCAGTGAAAACATTTCTATGTTGGCTCGTTCACTTACTAGAACGAATAGTGATCCATGTATAATTTCCATTCCAAATGGTAGCCCCGCTTCGGAAGACGCTTTCCAAACAGGGAGAAGACAACGTCACAAAACAATTGCAAACCAAAATTCACCCACGTGGACACAAACTAAAGTCGATTTTCTTGAGTCGGTTTTTCCAAGTCGCTGCCAAAGCAAATCAGAACAAGGGATTTAGGTGTTAAGAGAATAACTTTATAATAAAGTTCATGTTTGATTTAAATCTGATTGGATAAAAGATAAAACATAGAAATAACAGACCTTATTAGGACTCTTCCATGTATTTCATGGGACTCTTCCATTTATGTTAATACAGTCGGGTCCCGTTAATACGCGGTTCGGTAGCTCGCCTCCCAAATTTGCTGTTTGTTTATTATTAATAGGTTGCCGATTGAAAAAAAATGTTACAGAAATGTTTTAAAAGTTAATTTTAAATATGTGTGTACAGGTACTCATAATAAATAAATATATTTTAAAATGTAACCAATAAGTGATATATTTTAGTTAGTTAATTAGTGTATTATTTTATCTTATTTTTAGTTAGTGTTAATAATAAATACTATCGTAATTGGTATTATCGCTCATTTATCCATAACACTGTAACTCGCGGTTTACTTAAGTCGCGATTGCATAAAGTTGAACCCAGACTACCGCCTCATAACGGGAACGGACTGTATATAAATTTGCAAAATGTAGTCCCCTATGAAAAATGGCTCATCCCACCTTCGTGTGGACGGTATTAGTACCATGAGTGAAAGATTGCTTATGATACATATGTATGTAGTAAGATCTTAAAGGTGCGTTTTCAATGCCAGCTTGGACTGGAGTGTGTTGGCTTACATGTTCCGCTCGTTTCGCACCTACGCACTCCTCCATATGTGCCTGCCATTCCATCTGTGCACGATAAGATGTATTTCTATTTCCTCTTTGGAGTGGTACAAAATTTTATTTCGAAAGTGGCCGCGACGAGATCATTTAAAAAAATATTCAGTCCTAATGTATTAAAGGCATAATATTTCAACATGATTATTTTATGTGGAAAGAATATTATAATTTTGATAATTAAAAACGAAATTATGGTCAGCAGATGAATGTGAAATCAATACACTCTGGCGTTGGAAACGAGTGCCAGAGTCACATCCCCACGTCAACATGAAAGTGATTTTTATTTTATTTTATCTTATTTTATTATAAAGTCAACGGATCGAAGATCCTTTTCATACAAAATAGTATTATACAGTTGCAGTGTATATACATATATATAGTAAAAATTGTCAATATAATGCAAAAGTTACATAAGTAGCAGAAGTTTCGCAAGGTCAGAAATACCTATTAACAATTAATTTCAGTTCTTTTTTAAATAAACTTAAGTAAATAGTATTTAAAGTAGTAGAAGGAATAACAATTTTATTCCATTTCCGTCTAAGTCTAAAAATAGATGAATTGGAAATATAATTTTTATTAGTATTCACTTCAACCAGCTCTCTATGGAGTCTTAACGTATATGTTATATGTATTTCTTTAGCGAATAGATTTTTTACAAAATCACAATTTATGAGACCTAACATAACATTCTTCACAAACAAAATGATAAATATGTAATGATTTAATAGATTCTAAATTTATTGATAAGGCAAATTCTGAATCGTCATGTTTATTAAATTGAAGTCTATTATTCATTTTAAAAACTATAAATCTGAAAAATTTATGTTGAATAGATTCAAGAACTGTTATATGATTGATTTCGGAGGAAGACCAAGTAATGTATCCATAAAGTAACATAGGTCTAACATATGTATCAGGTATCATGTGATTTTAATTCTTTTGTTGATCTCCTAATAAATCCAAATAATCCCAAATTTTAATCCTTTCATCCCATGAGTGATTCATCACTCCTTATCTTTTATCCGAAAGTGAAAGTGGAAAAAATTTCCTCTTTGTCTGTTCCCACTCTCTCAAAGAAAAGCTCATATCCTTGTTTTCGAAAAGCAAACAGATGGACTTTTCGGCGAAAAGAGAAAGATTGATGCACCACACATGTGTGAGGAAGAGACAAAAATCAATTTCACGTTGTCCTTGTCATGATTTACCGGTGAAGAGCTTTCACTTTCCACTTTGACGTTGGGTTGTAAACGGTCCTTAAATAAAGTGCTGTAGTAAACTTGGCATTTCAAATTCTGTGACGAGAATCTGTCATGTTCGGAGTTGTCCACGAATTTCATCTTACGCAGTCATACTTAGTCTGTAACCGCTCATCAAATCACAAGAAATTTTAGTCAGCCGGCAAACACTCGTCTAGGGATTTAATAATTAGTATTATGTATATTTCGATGCTAGGGGATTTGTTTTCAGTTCCGTAAGGATTCTCTTATTTTAGTTGTGTAACAAACGAAGTCTTTGTTATTTGGCGACATATAATCAACACAGTGGAAGTACTGACTTGTCAGTTCGAGGCAGGCGGACATAAGTTTCGGTTCATTGTACCATATTGCATCTGAAATAATCTGTTAATATGGACAACAGTATAATGCTATGAGATATTTAGTTTGTTTTAGTTAATTAATTAATAAAAGCGTTTTTGTAACGAGCTGTTGATTGGTGTTCGTCTTCTTTATTTAGGCGGGCAGACCGGACGTATATATTCACTTTCAAAAATAACATCTGCAAGTGCAACACTACATATTTATTTGCCTCAAAGCATGTGATATGTTTCACGCACAATGCTTTGAAATATAAACTAATAGCAGATTGCTGTTCATTATTCTTTATACACAATTCTTAAGTTTAATGCATTAAAATTAAAAACCAAAAGTTATTTACTATCACGCACAGGAAAAGAAAAGTATACTATGAACATGCTTCGAATAGTGGAATAGATTAATTTTGCATCAGCTGCAACATAAAATTTTTTTGCGCTTACATGCCATAGTTTTGTTTATAAACGAAGCGAAAGTTAGAAAATCCAAGGTTACCAATAACACTAACATATTCTTCGGGCTTTATGACATCTCGTGCTAACCTGTAAATGGTAGAACGTTCCACTTTCATTCGATCCGCCACACCTTTTTCAACGTCTTTCCCTTGTTCTTAATCAGAGAGAACGCACATCCATGCCAGAAAGCTGTTTTATGAATAGCTTGAAGGAACATAGTAATTATTAGACTTGCTTTAATTTAACTTCCTGCGATCTAGGATGGTATACCTTATATATATATATGTTTGTCCCCTCGCTTTTATCCAAGAACGGATCATACGATTTTCTTTAAATTTCTGTTACGCATTTTTGACGAAAACCTTAGTTCTGATATTGAATTGGAACATGTTCGGACAACAGCTTCGGGCAACTGCGGTACAAACCTAAGGTGTCCAAATGTTATTACTGTGAAACTACTAAAGATAACGTGCTGAAATTCGACAATTTTGCTGTCATACAACTCTTCTCGCCCAAATTGAATAACTAAAGTACTATACAAACTAATGCTTAGAAATTTTGTATAATAACGTGGTAGATCATTCTCTAACTAACCGATAATATAATCAATAATTAGATCGAAAACTGTAATGTTTACTGTATTGATAACCCAAAAGTAAATTTGCCGAAATTTGTTTTTTTCTGTTGAGGTAGTTATTGGTATATAAAAAGAATTCCGAAAAATTTTCTTTTAAGTTATCAATAGGAGAAAGTGAAGTTTATAGTTTTCCAACTAATTACAGTACATTTTAAAATTTCTTTTCTCATTTTAGCTTACCAATTCAGAGCGAATCTATTTTCTTAAAACACGGTTTTTTATAGTTATTTTATAATTATAATAAGTATCCAAATCGATATAACAGAAGTAACTATCTCAAATTTTAATCAATCAATATAGTACAACAGTTAAATTCCCAGGTGATCAGTTTTAATTTTGATAAGACACGTTTCAGTTTATTCATCCCTCGATCCAAGATTTCTTGTCGACGGTTTGTATATCAGTTAGTTTTGAATTCCAATGGTTATTTCTTATTTCGCAATATTTTTATCAAATACTTTGTTCAACAAACATTTTCACCGCGAAATTACGCAGCCATCTCCTTTTAAGTTCAGTATTATTTATTATGTCTATTAAACCACATTTTCTTCCAATCACAACAGACAAACGTGCATAGACTATTAAAGATTCGTTTAACCGCAAACACAGCTGTTTTCCAAATGGCAAATCCGGTCAACCTAATTAAAGTTTTAAGTGTCACTTAGAAAAGAAAAGCTGGATTTTTCGAACAAAACTTCTGTTTGTAAGATCTGTTTTCCAGTCATAGTTGCTTTGGATCAGTATATCCGAATGCAAGCATATGCAAATCTGAATGTTTTGTGTGTTATACACAAACATTCAATTAAAACAACAAACCCAATGGAATCATCAATAAAGCTTCTTGAGATCATTGAATGCTCCAACTCACATGTGGAACAAAGTTCTGTCTGGTATCACTTTCTACTGCCCAAAGCCAACAAAGCTATCTCTCGTCTTAAATTACACATCATGGAATGACAAATTTTTTGCGTGTTTGATGAACACTAATTTTGGGTTTAACAGCCTCAAATTGATGGACAGAACAGGTTTTGGCATGAGAGAATGACTCAAACTCTTTGTAGAATCAGAAAAAGTAACGAATGGTAGTAAATATTCCAATGAACCCAAGTGGACTTCTCCATGCAATCCATAAACTGGCCAGACGAAGGTCTTGTAATTAACAAAAGACCATTTCAAACTAATTACGACCGGGAATATGGACGTGTTCCATATGTACATATGGTACAGGCTTAATAAGTAGCGCACAACACCCTCACTTGTTATTGATATATCGCACATATCCTATATATGTATAAACTTCTTATTGTCCTCGTATTTTTAACGACGAGTAATCCACACTCGTTCCATTGATCCAGTAATGTAACCCAAACGATTAAACATAAAGTATTCCTAATAGTGGCAATTCCTTCCTACTATGGCTAGTATGCTCTCATCCATGAAATCTGGCGGTCAAGGTCTTTGACGAAGTTTGATGCAAAATTTTAAAGATCAAGTCATTCGGCCTTTCATATTTTTAAAACTTGACCATGAGTGGCAAAGCAGCTTGCCCATCCTACGAAGGTCAGTGCCATGGAGATGCTTCAGGAATTTTGTCAAGTTTTAAAGGGAATCATCTTTAGCTACAAATGACATCTGTTAGTTGTTGGTCGTATTACCTTTGAAATTGTCTGATTCGAATTGCAAATAATTTTACCAATTTTTGTGCCACTGTCGTCAAATGAATTTTGAAAATAAGTTTTCTACTGTTCTATGTCTACATTTTTAAGTTTTTCCTTTTTTGTTGTGTTTCATGGACTCTTACCTTGGAAATGTGTGCAGCTGTTTCTGGAAGAGAATTTTATTTTCAACTGAGTCCCCAATAATATTAGTTTGTTTGCGTCATCGTGATCGAATTTTTCTATGCGAAAAAAGTTTTAAAAAGTGATTTTTAACATAGTACAAAGTTGCAAAAGCAACATGCGAGCACTAATCAAGGCTCTTATTGCTGCCAAAAGTTGGACATACCAAATATTGTGTTTTTTTCCAAAATCATCGTTTTTTGCCAGACAGTAAGTTTATCAATTAAATGCTTGATAAATGCACTTTTAAGCGAAAATACATGCAATATTTTAACAATACAATACAATGCGATTTTTTCAAATGGGTCTAATAATATGGCAAACCACCACACGTGAAACCACTTTGTTACTTCAAACTTTTTGTGGACAAAGTTGCGTCATTTGGAATCCATTAAAACATTATCTTAGAAAACGAAACAATTTTTCCTCATTTAGTTATTCATTTCAATTGGTTTTTCCTACTCTTCTTCCGGAACGAATTTTGATTTCTTTGTGTTCACCAAAAATCAAACAACATGAGTTGAGATTTGCTAAGATCTCAAGGTGTTACTATGGATCTGTTCGCGACGATTGAAAGAAATCATGTTCCCAGTGACTTGGCAATCGAATACCGAGAAATAGTTTGAGTCACATCAGGTGAGCACGAAATTCAAATTTCTAAGCTTTGGTCACTTTCGCTTTTTGCTTTCAGTGCGAGGTAGTGTATGCAATTTTCATATGAAAGTTTTTATTAGGTGCGTAGTCGTTACCTTACCTTGTTTATGATAATGATAATAACGACGTAATTCAAATAATCTGAAAACGATACACAATCAGCTTGCGAAGAGAACAGGTGTTGTTATATTCTATTCTATTGTTTATTCATTAAAGCTTAATCGGTACACAAAATTGTATTTTCAGGAAAAGGTTAAATCTCCCTCTACGACAGTTCACTTCCAGAAAAATGAGTCAGTAAGCTGAAGATTCCCTCACTCTTAATCGATTCAACTCGTTTCAATGGAAGTTGATGATTGTGTGTTTCCAGCTTTATCAACTTCCCATCAATTTGACCAGCTGCATTTGGTTTCCTTAACCAGGCAATTGCAATAGAGAAATGAGAATGCAGTTCGACTTTGCTGAGTGTTTGTCAAAAGATGAATGAAAAATTCGCTCTCCCTCTCTCGTTTGCCACGCACACATTCAATCAACTTTCGCACCAGTCGCTCTCGAGTTGACACTGACAGTTTACATTTTAGTTTAGCTTAAGCAGTGGTACGAAATGTAAAGATTGTGTTGTGTATCGGTTCATATTATTTCTTAAAAATTTCTTAGAGCGTTTATTTTTTCGTTTCTTAAAACAATATCCTCCGCGCAAAGTATGACGTTAACTTGAAAACTAAGAACTGCAATTTGTTTTCGTGTAAATGCTTCGAATCGTAGAATTTTTACTAATTCAACTAATTGACGAATCCGGGCCACTAGTGAAGTGAAGAATAATTGAATTCAAAGAAAAAGTGAAGTTGCTGTGGAGACAATGGATACAGAAAAATGCAAAATAAAATTAGACAGCCCGGAGAATATATATTTTTCCGGGCAGGAGATAAAAGGGCAAATAACCCTACATTTGTCAAAAAGAACGAAAATTCGAAGTAAGAAATAAATTTTGCTAAAATTTTCATTTCAAAGGGAGTGCCTTGTGGAATTGTCATTTGTAAGGAGTCCTTTTGTTCCTTCCAACTGTCATTCGCTCGCAAACAGTATTGCCAGAGTTGATCAAACAAATCAGATTTTTCTTACATGGAATGTTACAAAAACAAAATGAAAAGTAAAAAATTTCGAATGCAATCGTTTCTAGAGTATTTATAGTTTTTCTTATTTCGAAATAGTTTGAAATTGATGTTTCTTAGATATGTTACATGAAAATAGTGTGCAGTAAAATTCTGAAACAAACTAATGAAAATAACTTCAGGTTTTTCCGTTTAATCTGTCTTGATTAGATAACAAAAGAATAATATTCACTGATTTTGTTGATTGATGCGATATTTATTTTCGCATAGATAAGTCGGATGAGAAGAACAGCATTTCAAGTGAGATGGCACTTGGAAGTCATTCACACTAGAAACATGACCTTCCATCTCCGTCAACCGGTAAAAACTGCAAGGAGAACTTGATTTTACCTGCTTGGCAAAACGTGAATTTCTTGAGAATGCATCTGCACTGTGCGGTGCAACAGAATACTCCTCTTGGTTTTCTTTGTCTTCCGAGGAAACTAGAAGATTACGACTGGGAATTATCCTTAGTTTCTTCTGAACGACAATTAACACCTTCTAAGTACCTAATTACAAAATGAATGATTTCGTAAAACTACCTACCTATCTACCTCCTGTTTTCGTTTAGTCAAGAGAACTTTGTCGGTTCACTTTAAATATTGCTGTTTCTATGTCGAGAATTCCTTGTAAATATAGAACAGTGTTTCTCAATTTGTGGATCTAATGAATTGCGTATTAACCCAGATACTCGAGTTCAAAGTTTGAATTACTTCGGAAATCTTTGATGCATATTTTCTTACAACGAGGGCAGTTTTGTGATGAGCTTGTTACGAAAAGAAATGAAAATAAACTACGAGGGCAAATATGTTTAGGAATTTCAAACAAAACTTTGTTAGGAGTGGTCTGCAATTGCTTCATTTTTTATATTAATAAATTCAAGAAAGGGTTTTGATCTTCATTAACTCTAGATTCATAAACATAGTTGGCAGGTACACTATTCATAATCATTTGTTTTTTTGATGATTTCAGATTTCTGCGTTTTAAAATACAACAAAATACATCTGAATTTTAAATGTTGTTTGTTTATCAATAATGAAATTAAATAGATATGAGAAAAGAAGCTATTTTGAGCAAGCAACACATAATATTCCTCACTGATCCCTACACATGAATTTTTTGCATTGAGTACAACAAAACCTGGTCATTCACCGTTTTTTATAATTACTGAAGCCAAAAATTTTTTCTGTGATCCTGTGGGTTGTGCTTGACCAGTGAAACAAGCAGCACACAGTTTTGTGGATACTTCTTTTATATACGATCTGCGGGACATGGATTTCTTGCTGTTATTCATTTTATTATGTACATATACTGTATAATATATGAGTTGCCTATAGCCGTATTCAGAATTCCCAAAAAGTAAGTGGCCATCTGCAATCGTAACACTATTCATAAACAATCGTCTGTCAGACGTCCTAATTTATATAACTCCGCCCTCGCATGCAACTGGTGCAAAATGAGACAATAAGTCATCCAGGAAGGTACTAAGGAGTTGAATTTTCTATCTCTTTTACTCTGAAAGGTATAACGCTTTACGTGATTTGCGCGGTCTGTGAAATGAATGTTTATAAATAAGGGTTAATGCCATTCTATCGAAGTACCCATTGGTAGTTACATCACATTTGTGTCTTTCAATCTTAGCAGTATAAATCATTCCAAATACACAAAGCGAAAAGAATCAAGTCCAGTAGACTTGTGGCGACTCAAATATGTGGGAACATGAAAGGAAAAGAAAATGTACTCGTGGTAGTTCATTGGTAAGAGTATCTGCCCGGACAGCAGAAGGACGCGAATTCGATTCTCGGTGACGGAGCACTCAACACTTTCTCCTTTCATGTTCCACAGAGCCACATTTCTGATATTTGAAAATTTAGTGTGAGGTAGTACTATGTCTTAATCTTTTTATTCACCCAAGTTGTAATGTTGGTGTGTATCCTTCAGCTTTTGAGTATGAATCTTTCGAGTGATCTATTTTTGAATAAATTTCGGTTATGTTTTGAAAACCCAGACCGCGTAAACATGATTTCGTTATAGTTATGCATGTCATTTATATAATTCGAAGTTTGCTCTTGAGTATAAGAATATATTATAACAATAACATAAATCCGCCCAAAACCTATCTTAGATATTAGGATAAAATAGAACTAAATTTCGACATACGCCGTTCTAAGTTTCCAAATAGTTAGCAGCAAATGATCAGACTTTATTTTAGTTCGACCATCTAATAATAAAAATGTAAATTGGATTACAAAAATCCTCCAGTTAAAAAGCGTCATGGCCATGAAATCTACGAATTCCACTTAATCTTCTTGTTAGGAAATTTTATAAATTAAAGCACATATGTCTCTTCTCCACTTAATTAAGTATCTTGTTAAACATTTTTTGTTTTGTTTCCATGTAATCACTTAAGAGATTTTACTCCTCAAATACAAAGCTAAGAAGAAGAAAAAGTTTTCAATACCAAGTAATCTATGAACTTTGGTCATACTTGCCTTGTAAGATACAGAATAACGGATGAATAATTATCAACTTGGCTTTCTTCATAATTTACAAGATTCGACGAAATAATAAGATTTGATATTTCAAATTATTTTCCAGAGTAAAAATATATAACTTTTTCTAGAGAATCTAAGAACTAAACAAAGCAAATTGAATACAAATGCTGTAATCCACTTTGAGTTGTATAATATTACAAAACATGTAATATATAATTGTAATGTTTGTTACACTTTTCTCACTAATAAAAGTAACCGAAGGCATTGTTCTTCGACTAACGACTTTTATCAATTACTTGCATGAACTTATCTTAATTTTATTTCCTCTATAACAGATAAACAAAAGTTGTTGTAGTTACATTTAACATTGGTTATTCTGCCGTGCTGAGAAAGAAAGTCCATTTTCACAGTTTTGAGATAATCGCAATTTAATTTTAAGAAACTGGTGTACATATATGAAATGCGGCTTGATAAATTAGTTATTTACTTGAAACTCTGATGGATATATGGCTTTATTTCAAGGGAGAGAGAAAGGAAAGGTTGTCAGAAATACAAAAATACTCAAAACCCCAATTCGGACTTTTGGTGCTTACGACCTTTTTTCTTAGGACGGAACAAAATCTTTGGTGGATTTGCACACTTCAGTCCTGTTTTCAGTGGCGCAATATGAAGTGAATAACAAAATTCGAATTCAATAGTTACAAGTTATTCTAGAAAAAAAGTGGAGAAGAGTCGGACCGGCACATGAATGGTTATTATTTGTTGTTATAGCGGCCATAATAGTACGCACTTTGTGAAAATTTGAAGTGTCTACCTATTATGGTTCAAGAGATATAGCCCTGTGACAGACAGACGGACAGCGAACCCTTTGGGAACGGAACCCTAAAGAACATAACTTCATAGAATACATTTAGTTAATGTTTCTGACATAAGTAATCCCGGTCTTTTCACAGATACCACACGACACAACTAAACCGAAATTCTTAAATTTTTAGTAACTATTTTTATCCAGATTCTCATATAAATACTTAGTTTGAATTTCGTATACAAGGTTTTAATTCGACATTTTTCACTCCAAAACAAATACTTTACCACTTATCATCCATTTTTGATATTTAGAAATTCACTAGATTAGATATTCACCTAGAAAAACCGTTTCGTATTTTCTAATGGTTTTGGTTGACATCTACGTATATTCAGCCCACGGCTACAAAACAAAATTTTACTGGAAATTTCCAAATTTTGAAATGAAAATATATTGTTTTGATAGAGAACGACTTTGATAAAGTTCCGATATTATATATGGAATCGCAGAAAATCAGTTGAAGTGTAAAATATTCAATTTGTATTCTTTTACTTACAGGTATATCGTTTACATTCATCGGGTATGGAAAATGTAACTGGTGCGAGTTCCTAAGACGTGAAAGTCAAATTTTTACTTCAACTGAAAAGGACATGCAACGCTCAATGGTTTATTCTAGTCGAGAAGAATATGTCAATCATAAATGTTACATATTTGGCTCTAAAACGTCGAAACCTGTTGAACTGCCACCAGGCAGTCACACATACGACTTCACATTTGGATTGAAAAGTGATCTCCCTTCTACTTTCAAAGGAAGCTATGGTTCAATTAAATATAAAATGGAATTTACTGTTGATAAAGCTTGGAATTTTGATGATAAATTCAAGATACCAATTATTGTGGTTAAGTCAATGCGACATGGTGCAATGGCTCGATATATCCCGGCACCTATAACAAAACAGTTAACTAAGAATATTGGAATATTTAGTGGTAGTCCTATCTCTTTAGTGGCGGAGCTTCCAAATAACAGTGCCATAAGAGGCAATATGCTAAAATTACGTGTTACTGTCGATAATAAGAGCAATACGCACGTAGACAAACTTAAATTCTCTGTTAGACAATGTATTACATATTATAGTCAACAGCCTTTGCCCTTCGTAACACGGGAAGAATGTATAAAAGTATACAAAAAGGAAACAGGCAGTATTGAAAAGAAAACCCAGCGATCATTTGAGCATGAGCTCGATATGCCATTTTGTCAGCCAACCGATGATACTTATAGTAGAATAATTCATATTCGTTATGAAGTCCAAATAGATGCAGTATTACCTGGATTACATAAAAATATAACAATAACTTTGCCTCTAATTGTTTGCTCACATGAACGTGACGAACCGTTTCAACATCAGCAGCAATCTACTCGAGCTGGTATTCCAAACGTTGGTTGGGTTCCTTTATATCCAAATCTGAATACCTCCATGACATCACTAACAAGTTCCGAACAATCAACTAGTCCATCGCATTCAATCAATAGTAGTCAAAGTTCACAGCGAAGTAGTGACGGAAATATGTCGATGTCACCATTAAACATTTCGCACTCATCAGCAGGGCAGCCGGGTGCTGAAATGTTTCATTCCTTACCATCATCTTTCGGGGCAAGGAGTGATCTGTCAGCAGTGACAACACCACTATCACAATCTGCAACAGAATGTCCAAGATATCCGACAGATCTATCAGTTTCTCCAAGACGATGTGCAACACCACCAACATATCCTTCAAATATCGGATTCTATGCTTCATCGACAGATACATTATGTAAGTTTATTTCGAAATCCTTCAAATATGCAGTTTTTTATGTCATAAATTATTACAGTCAATCAACCGCCACCCGAATATAATCGTAACTCAATGATCATAGGCGATCCTTCAACCTCTGACCAACTGACGAACAATATTCGTAAGATTTTTATTTCAGTAGTACTGGAACAGATGTTAACCATTGAATCTATTTCTAGAAATATCATACGACATAAGAACTTCAACCTTACGAAGATCAATCCACACAAGTGATATTGGTACGGCTAAATGTAACTTAATCAATATTACAATGACTATTTTTCACATTTCTCATTACAGCACCACCATCATATGATGAGATCTTCGGAACTACGTCCAGAATTCCCAATGTTGTACCTTCGGCCCCACCTATTGAAAAAGCTTAATCACAAAACCATGTCAATTTGATTCATACAATAATTTTTCGAATTTAACAATTTTTACACACTAGAAATTTCGTTGAATACTCTAAATATTTTCGAATTTATTTTTACTATAATTTTTTTCAAACACTATAGTTTATAAGGTAAATGTTAAATGAACAAGAGATTACAAATTTAAATAGTATAAATTTTATGAATACTATTCATGGAAAATATTTTTTCGTATCGCATTTAATGCTTGCAAACAACATAATCAACACAATTCACCATCTGCACAATTTACTCATTGCAAACAAGAAACATTTTTATTTACAAAAAATTAAAATGCGCCAAAACAATGTGCTTGGCTAAAACGTAATTTTGTATAATAAATAGAAAATATCAGTTTCATTGATTTAGCTAAATTATATTTATATACCATGTATATACATTATGTACCACTTATAGTATAAAAGTTACCGAGAAAATTCGTTTCTTATTTTAGATTAATAAACTTTAAATCCAAGAACTGGAAGAACTTAGTTCTGCTCAGTTGTAATGTATGTACAGCCTTGGGCAAAAGTATTTGCCAGCCCGTAAACAGGGTTTCATTCACAACACATTTAAAAACCCGTTAAAAACTTTTAACCAACCCCTAGCTGGACATTATAAAAAGATTTTGAACAAGAGAAAATCCTTTTATTAAGTGATACAAAACATCTGACATGAAAAACTGTTGTTTATGAGTTATCAATCGTGTCGTGAGTGTCTTCGAGCCTCTTGAGCTCTTCTCTTTGTTATTTTCATTCAGCATCACCTGTAATTCATTATAAATGGGCTGCATATCCATGCATACTTCAGAATTCAAAGTTGACCAAATTACTCAATATCAGGATTCCGGGGGACTCATTACAGGTAGAAGCAAAAAGCCGGAAGACGTATTAAATTTTGTATGCAAGGAAGTCTAGATATTCATTTTGGAAACTTTGAATTCTTTTCAACATTTGATATCCATTACATCACTTTCCCATGAATGTCTGAATTTGAACCCCAAAGTTGCACTAATCTTAATCTGAAATTTTTATTGAAGACCAAAAGTACATGCTCCAGTTCACCCAAATACGCTCCACGAATTGCGGACGCCAAACAAAAGGAAAACGTAAACAAAAAATGACAATCAGCTGTTTTGTTCTTATCATGTAACAGCTGCATAAGAGTGAAGAGGATGGAACGTGCGTAGTTACTTCTTGTTTTGAGTCATTTGAATGCAATGCGAGAGTGTTGCCAGATCGTTTCAGTCGAAGTTAATTTTGCATGACGTTTGATCGCATATGGGGAGCTTTGTGCTCTTTGAGAAGATATATTTAACACAAACGAAACTTTTAAAAGTGAAGTAACATATACTGGAACCGGCTTAACACCACGGTAGTATATCTGTGTTGGAGTTTAGTACGTCAAATGAAGTCATATTGAGCTTTCACAGTGTCAGTCACAGTCAGTCGTTGAGCGATTTTCAGGGCGTGTACAGTTGTATTCGCGTTTGTGAATAACAATAGTTAAAACTTAGTTTTAAAAACAATTAAAGTAAATAGGCTTTGAACAAGTTTTCAATTATTAAGTGTTAAGAGAAAATAGTGTTCCAGGTAAAATGGGTTTAAAAGATTGCCAAATCCAATTGGATAATCCATGGAATACGTACTATGCCGGCCAGACAATCAACGGACAAGTGCTGTTTACCTTCGACTCCCCAAAGAAAGTGAGGGGTATGTACAAATTTATGGAATTACTGAAGGATAATTTAAATTTACTGCAATAAGCACCGGAATGTCTCTTGCGGATATCTTAATCCTTCCGCAATTGTGAGGAAACTGTTAATCGATATTTTTTCGGTCTTGTCTTATCCATGAAAGTTTGCATTTGGATATTTATTTGGAATGAAGAGACAGCAGTCGAAATTTTCACCTGCCTGACTTGAAAATGAAAATAGATTCATGAAGCCTGAGGTTACTGTACGGTTTTTCATTCTTCACATGCAAATTCGATTTGATGACATCATTTTCGTAGCTCCACGAATAGATTTCTCGTTTGTTGAATGCTTTTTCGTAGTCTGCCTGAGTGAGAACATTCTTTCCTGTTGTTTCTAGTAAACAAAAATTTGTTACGGACAATGACGACATGACGCAGAATTCAATTTAGGAATGAAAAAATCGCACGCATATTTGGACGTTGTCAATCCTAGCCTTGTCAACAACCTCGTTTAGGAAATTGCTTTGAAATCGTGATTTTTATTTTTGCTTCAGAGCACATAATTGCTCGTGGACCAGCGCCAGTGCATTCCATGAATGTCTTATCAAGTCTTATTTGAATTATTAGTCAACTCAATTATTATATAAAACGACCACATCTCCACATGAATCACTTGTTATTCAATAAGTCATCTCAATCTTAATTCGTTTGTATTCGGCTCGGAGAGACAGCATTGGAATTTGATGCATTTTCATGTTAGTTTTCTGCTAATAATATTAACAAAAACTTGAACCAATAAGTTTTCTGTCAACATTCCAAATTTGCTTAAAGAATATGAGATAAATGCAAGTTTTCGAAAAATGTGTACTTTTGCCATTAAGCTTTGAATTTGATGAGCAGTAGTCTCAGTAGTCGATTTAGAAATTCAATTCACTCATTTAAATGTGTGATAATGCCCGATTGGACATGATTTTAATTACAGTAAAACCTTGATAAACGCAACTAAAGAACACGAAGGCTTGTGCAATAACTGAGGTTGTTGCACTCATCAAGTAACACATTTCAATGGCTAGGAAGGAAGAACAAAAGTGACGAAATTACACTTAGGTGACTCGAATTAGTATCCAATTTCCTTTGACTCAGTTCCCACATAAACAAATGGGCGATACTGGTTGTAAACTGGTTTGTAATCAGTCACCAGGGGACTTGCATGTCGAGTCGTTACGAAAAAGTTTGCTACATTTTTGTTTTGAGAAAATGCAGAATCAGGAATTAAAATTTTTGCTAGCCGCAGAAGTTGACAAACGGAATACTAAAAAATTTGAATACTAATTTGAGTTTTGGATGAGTAGCTTCGTCTGCATAGCCTGGTCGCTAACAAGTCAGGAACCAGTTTAGTTTGCCTTCAGTAGCTCCTCAACAGTATTATTTTAACCTTACTTAATGCAACTAGTCAGTTCAAAATTCAAACACATAAAATGCAGGAAAACAAAAAATTAGTAACTACAGTCAAAGTCCTCTAACTTGAAATCGCTGTTACCACTGAAAATATTTCGAGTTAGAGGAAATTTCAAGTTAAAGGAATTTCAAATTAGAGGACTTCAACTGAGTATCAATGTTAGTAAAAAGTGAATAAAAATAAGAAGGCATTCCCAGATTGTCTCGTTGAGATAATGGTACTTTTTAGTGTTGCAGTTCCTCACAAATTTCAAACGAAATATGCTTCTTTGAGACACGCACTGTTTTAAATTTTTTTAAAGGAAAAACTGAAAACAAATTAGCATAAATTTATGTTGAAATAATGAGAAAAACAATCATAGTTTAAAAAAGAATGATCAAAGTATTTATATAGTACAAATTACAATGGAGTCTCCTCTTAACTTTAAAAACCATAACGTTTTACAAAAGTGTCCAGACTTAATTCCACTAGTGTATGTGGTTGGCCACCGCTAGTTGCGTTTATCGAGGTTATACTGAGTTAGTTTACGGCAATAAAAACTAGCAGATACGGTAATATATTGTTGCAAGATTGAGTTGAGATAAGCATGAAACAAAACACCTAGATATACTTTGCAGATAATCAGAAGTTTAGGCTGTATTTACATTGATGTCTCTAAGAATAATCTCATGGAAAGTATTAATTTTAAAATAAATAAAAATGTAAAAATTTTTAGAAAAAATGACAGTTTAAGGTAAGCTTGTGTTTAGCGTAATCTTGTATGCACTCTTATCTCATAATAGAAATAGTGAGAATCATTTACTCATATATGTATGAAAGTATTTAGCTTTTAACCAAACTTCTTTCTAGGCATAACAATTCGTTTCCTAGGAGAAGCAAATACATCATGGGAAGAAACTCGAAAAACTACAAATGCTGATGGAAAAGAAGAGGACGAAACAGAGTATTTTACCGGTCATGAGGAGTACTTTCAGATTCAATATTATTTACTAGGAGGAAAAAATAGTATAAATTTTTTCATTAACTCGAGACTGTATAATTATGAATTAAATAATTTCAGGTGCCGAAATTGAAATTCCATCTGGAACACACTCTTATCCTTTTACTTGTGCACTGCCTCCAACACTTCCATCATCCTTCGAAGGGCAGTGGGGTCATGTACGGTATACAATCAAGGTAACACTTGATCGACCATGGAAATTTGATCAGGAGTCTAAGATGGCTTTTACTGTTATTTCCCCCGTCGATTTGAATCAAAATACTCGTGTTAAGGTAAACAACTAATAAATAGTAATTAAATGAACCATCAAATGTTCTATAGAAAATAATCTTGATTTCAGGAACCGTTTAGACTTGACCTAGAGAAATCATTTTGTTGTTTTTGCTGTCAATCTGGTCCATTGGCTGTTATTGTTAGTGTACCTGTTACAGGATATGTTTCTGGTCAAACAATTCCAATAACAGCTGAGTGCGATAACGCTAGTAATGTAACTGCATCCTTGATTAAATTTATTCTTCGAAAAAATGTGGCCTTCCATACGCGTCAACCAAGAAGCGACGTCAAGAAAGATAAAATTACAATTGCTGAGATTGCAGTCGGTCCTGTTGGTCCAAATGAATCAAAATCATGGTCTCAACAACTGGAAATTCCTCCACTACCACCATCGAATTTAGCTAATTGTGGCATAATTGATCTTGATTATGATTTACAGGTAACAAAAGGGATCGGTTTTTGCTTGAAATAATACTAAGACTGATTCTTAACAGGTTCTAGCGGAAGTTTCTGGCCCACATAGAAATCTGGAGGGTAACATTCCAATTGTTTTGGGTACCGTTCCTCTGGCAACATTTAAACCGCCGCCACCACAGACAGAAGCCTTGCCACAAGATCCTTCCCTAGCACCAACGCAACCTGTTAGTCCAGCTAGTCCACCAAATGGCTCAGGTGGGGCAATTGGCTGGAGTATGGGGGATAGTACAGGAAATCAACTTTATCCCAATATGCGTAAGTGTAAAATAAATAAAGTTGAATAAAGCTTAAGTACCTTGATTGAATTTTGTACGATTCTAGCGCCACCCACATTTTCCGAAGGTGACTACAGGGCTTCAACAATTGCCGACAAAGGTGACACAGAACACACAAAAGTTGTTGGAAATCAAGAGTTTGCCCCTCGGTATCCAACTTATGCATTTGCGCCAACAGCTCCAACACAGTAAAAAACGCTAGAATCTTAACTTTAGCCAGATCAATATGTGGATCTCTGGGCAAACATAAAGAATACGCACATTTATAGCAAACGAAGTTCTTATAGAGAGTTTTTCTTTAAATTTTTCAATTACATTTTTAAGGGACAAAATATAAAAATTTGGTAGCTATATGTACGTACATATATTTTTGTTATAAATATTAATGTAAAATGAAACCATTTTGTACTGCTTTTTGATAGCATTCTATGAAAGGGAAGCGTAGTTCGTCCTATTTTAGAAACGTACAGTTAAATTAAGCAGATAACAATAGTTTAGCTTTTAATGAAGTATATTGCTGGAAATGGAGAAGGTTGATGTGTCAAAGCTTCTTCAATTATTGTGATTTATTGCAACTGAGTGTTTAGTATATTTGTTAGTGTTGCAAGAAAATGGAGATTGCTTTAATCGATTTCTGTTGAAGTTTTTGTTGATAGCATACGTTAATAGTGATGTATATAAAAATTTGCGTCTTCAGGAGTGCCTACTGATCAAGTTAAAATTTTAAATTTTTCTGCAAACCATTCAACACTCGCCTGCATAAGTCAATTCTTGACTAGGAATCAATAATTTTTCTGATACATAAGTTCTGGTCTATTTTTTGCATTTTTATCCTTTGCTAATTAGAAATCGAAGAGAAGGAACTAATCTTTGGTTTTCAGTTTTTAAAACTCATATATTAACTATAGTCAATTGCTTTCCTTTGATATTCATTTGATATTATTATTGATAGTATACAAAACATTATTCAAATTTGTAATACAACTTTTGGAGCGAGCATGAACTTTACTCTATCATTTTGATAGTATTCGTAAAATATTATAAAAAAGCTCAAGAACAATGTTTTATATAATGTTTTTAATGGCCTGCAAATAAGTCAATATAAATAAATATATTATAAACGAAAATGTTTTTTAGGTCTTATACTGCTTCTACTGGTTTCAATATACTACAGGTACACAATGTCTCTAGTTCGTCTACTATCAAAAGACTATCATTAATTGTACCAGCGGAGTAAAACTAGTTCCTCATTACTTTAACTTAGGTTATCCTTTTTGTATACAAAAATATGTACTTAAGAGCTCAAGTGTGATAAGTCATATGAAAATTTTATTTGAAGAAAATGTTTGTCGCAACCGTTCACATGTTATCAAGTCTCAAATGAATTATTCATAGAAATGATAATGCTTTGTCTTAGACGGTTACATAATTTATTTATTATTTTTATTTCTTGGCTGGCAATGTATCATGACTTTAATAGCGCCCCCGTGACCGTAACGTGATGTTTCAAATGCTTTGGCAGTTTCAGTTATATCAAAATGATGTGTGATTAATCTTTTAACGTTAACAGTACCATTAGCTACTAAAGCCAATGCTGCAGGGTAGCTGTAAGCAATAAATAAAAGTTTATACGTTTGTCTGTGATACTTCTCGCAGGACTTACTCGTTTGCATAACGAAAAACACCTCGAATATCTACTTCCCGAGCTAAAGCATTAACTAATGGAATTTTTGGCTCAGGAGGTCCCATGCCTACAATAACAACACAGCCACCAGATCTCGTCGTCTAACAAAAGAATATATTGTTAACTAATTCAAATTTCTTTATAATTATATTATATTATACATACAAAAATCGC
Source organism: Chrysops caecutiens (assembly GCA_963971475.1). NCBI lineage: Eukaryota > Metazoa > Arthropoda > Insecta > Diptera > Tabanidae > Chrysops > Chrysops caecutiens. The sequence goes on along the minus strand of OZ020570.1, from coordinate 23,993,975 downwards.
AAGACGTGCTGTGGCTTCAGCTCCCGAGCAATCGATCGTTTTGTCAGGTTGAACTCCCATTTTTTCATGTATTTCCTTAACAATATCTTGTTCTTTCATGTCCTTTGTTATAAGGAGTGTGTGGCTTGCACCTAGTTCTTTTGCTACATCTAATCTTTGTTGGACCAAATCCGTGATGAGAATTTTTGATGCACCCATCGATTTGGCAGTTAACAGAGTAACAAGACCAATTGGTCCAGCACCAAGAATAAGAACACTCGAACCAAGTCCAACTTCCGCTCGACGGCAGGCGTGAACTCCCACAGAAAGTGGTTCCAATAAAGCACCCTCCTCCATCGTCACATGTGGTGGAAGTTTGTAGCAAAAGTCCGCAGCATGCTTGTAAAATCGTGTCAAATTCCCATCAACTGGAGGAGTAGCACAAAAAACCATTTCGTGACAAAGATTATATCTTCCGATCTAGAGAATCAACCAACATAGTAGGTACAAAGGTACCAGTATTAAGATCAGCTATCAAAACTTACTTTACAAAATTCACACATTCGACAAGAAACACCAGGCTCTATAGCCACACGATCACCAACGACTAAATGTTTAACGTCTTTGCCGACTTTTGCAACGATACCAGACGCTTCATGGCCAATAACCATCGGTTTTTTCACAACAAAATCTCCAATTCTTCCATTTACTAGATAATGTACATCTGACCCACATATTCCGACGCAGTCCATTTCGAGTAAGACCTCTGAAAGATAGTCGGTTGTATTTAGGTATCAAGTCGAACTTTAGATATTACCATTGTCGGATATTTCCGGAATAGGCCTTTGCTCCTGTTAGTATGAAAACAAAAAAAAATCAATTACCTAGTTATCTAGAACTTGCAATTCAATAATGTTCAGATTTGTAGGATTCTTTTACTTATTTATAAGAAAACAAATATATGTATGTAGACAAAAGAAGCCTTAAGGTGTAACCTCAAAGTTCTTCGAGATAACTAAGTTCAGACTTACGAGAACCGATTTAATGATATTCACCAGTGACTACAAATGATTACTGAGTATTTAATATAGTTCATAAGTTTTCCTCATTCAAATTTTGTGTTTTGACAGCAAATCGATAGTAGACAAAAAACAACAAGCAACAAATGCTAATGAAACTAACTAATAGATTCTCAATTGAGCCCGAAATGAACTAACCAAACGCAAATCCTCGATTCCATACAAAACTGCAGTTAAATTATCTCTAGCCATTTTATTGTATAATTAAACTTTTAGCGACCACAAACAACACTGTTCCACACTCGTTTTGTTATTAAAATAAACGCAAACTGTTCGGTCTTCCGCTATATAATAACCTGTGCTCCCCACTTTGATGAGAACTTTTACACTGCGATTTCTTTCTCGCATCGAGCAAATGTGAAAATATTTGACTTTATTAGTTTTATAACACATGTTGTCTAAAATTGTCTCTTGGCTCTTCTTGTCTTCTTCGGTTATCAGACGAAAATACAAAAATAAACAAAATCGAGTGGAGGTGGAGTCGATGAAATTGATGTGGAGTTCGTCAGAGAATATCAAGAGATCAAGAGAATATCACTATCAAGGCCATGTGTTGTATATATTATCTATCGCACTTGATTTCAAATAAAAATCACTGCGAATTGTATAACGGAGGCAAATTTAACTGATATCAGCAGTACTCCCCATTGAAAATGTTCCGCGTAAACCGCATTCTGTACACGTTGCAGTGCATATTTTTCGCACTCTTGTTGTTTCATTGTTTGTTTGACTACAGATAGTGTTATCAGGGGTTAGAAAATCACCATTTTTTCGCGATGTAACCTGTGTACTCTGGAGGAAGTATCATTTTATAACATCTGCACTAAGATCTGTTCAATGTTCCATAAACGTTTCCATTATATATATCCTTTTACGGACAATAATCCAACATTCGCCCTTACCAAGCCTTCCGTAGAAACTCCTAAGGTATATGCAAAAACAAATCCAACCCTAGCCGTAAACCTTTGTTTATCTCTGACAAAGATTCCTGCAACTATCATGGACACTTGCTTCCAATTTTATGGATAATTCCGTTGGTTACCTATTCGCCAAGAGATGCCACTTCGACTTGAACGAAATTTTGACAGTGCGAAGCAGTTGACAGTTCTTCAATTCTAAATATTCACACGTGCTGATGTACTGATTTATTTACATCCTGAAAATTTGGATATTTTAAGTTATTAAGAATTAATTTTCAAAAATAAAGATGGGAAAATTAAACGTCACAATATTACGTTACTTAACCAAGGAAGATTTTCGTGTTTTGACTGCGGTAAGTATGAAATAACTTAAAATTTCCTTAGTCACGCAGTCAATTTTAGGTCGAAATGGGGATGAAAAATCATGAATTGGTGCCTGGTGCTTTGACAGCATCAATTGCAAATCTTAAGGCCGGAGGTGTTCACAAACTTCTAAGAGAATTATGCAAACATAAGCTTTTGTCATACGAAAGAGGGAAAAAATGTAAGCTAAATAGAGCTTGTCTAGCAGAAGCATAACTCGATTTGTTCTAGATGATGGATACAGGTTAACAAACATGGGCTATGATTACTTAGCTCTGAAGTCACTAACACTTCGTGGATCAGTTGCCTCTTTTGGGAACCAAATTGGAATTGGAAAAGAATCAAACATCTATACAGTTGCAGATAATGAGGGCACACCAATCTGTCTTAAGCTTCATCGGCTTGGTAGAACATGTTTCAGGAACATCAAAAACAAAAGAGACTATCACGGTCGGAGACACAAAGCGTCATGGCTCTACTTGTCAAGAATTTCTGCAACAAGAGAATTTGCTTACATGACTGCGTTATACGATAGCGGTTTCCCCGTACCAAAACCAATCGATTTTAATCGACATTGCGTTCTCATGGAACTAGTTAATGGATATCCATTGTAAGATGAGCATGAGCAGTCGTAACATAAATATTTCTTATTAATCTTAAGATTTATCGCACAGAACTCAAGTGCACGAAGTCAAAGATCCAGAAGCATTTTATGATGATTTGATGAATCTAATAGTTCGACTCGGCAACAGTGGTGTAATTCATGGGGATTTCAATGAATTTAATATAATGGTTACAGATGATGCAAGACCAATTCTAATTGACTTTCCACAAATGATGTCAACATCTCATCCTAATGCTGAACAGTAGTTACATAAAAACATTTTAATAGAAAACATAAGTAAATTTTTCTTTTAAGGTTTTTCGACAGAGATGTGAATTGTGTAAGAGAATTATTCCGGCGAAAATTTGGATATGAAAGTGAGGACTACCCATCATTCAAAGATTTGGTTCGGGAAGATGATTTGGATGCGCAAGTACATTGTACAGGCTATGGATTCACAAAAGAAATGGAGAAAGATTTACTTGTGGTACGTAAAAATTATTTCGTAAATTTTCAAAAAACTAATAAATATGCATACAAAATCGTAAAAGGAGTATGGAATGGAAGAATGTAGTTCAGATGAAGAGGAAGACGAAGAAGAAAAGTGTAAATTTAGTGTCGATAATGACGATTGCCCTGATTTGACTGATATTCACAATTCTGCACCGATCAAGTACTCTGAAGAAGAACTAGAAGAGTATCGACGGCAAGTAGAAAACGAAGTCAAATTCTCAGAAAACAAACCAATCGAGGCGGAAGCAGGTAGTTCTATCAGAAAATACATCGAATCATGTTCACATTACTTAGGGAACATTTCAATATCAACGGGTCAAAATGAAAGAAATGAAGAAGAGTTTGAAGACGCCCAAGATTTCGAACCTCAGGAAAGTTTCACCAATGAAAACTTGAGTTACACAGAAAAGTCTAACTTAGAGCACATGGAGAAAGTTATAGAAAAAGATTCGATTAAAAGCAATAAAGAGACACATTCTGACTGTGAAAGCGTCAGTTCGAATGATCTAGGTGATACAGAACTTGTGGATTTAGATCCAAATTCACGACAATATCGTTTCAAAATGGTTGAAAAAATTTTGTCAGATGCTAGAAGCATGAGATCATACTCCACGTCGGCGAGCACAATAGCACCAACTGTGATAAAGGATCGAATTCGAAAGACTTTAGATGCTAAAGAAAAACGTGAAATGAGGAAGAAATGTATCGCTAAGGGCGAAGCAAATGCAACAACGAGAGTACGAAAGGACAACAAGGATGTTATGAAAGAGTATGCTGGATGGGACTTTTAAAAATTTAATTAAAATTTAAAGTTGATTTATGGTATTGTTTCACCGATCATAACCGTTAATTGTAATAAATTTTTCAAAAAATATATCATTCTACACAACAAGGTAACATCGAATTTGTTTACGAAAGTTCTCTCAGATTTATCCTTCAATTCTTGAAAGGCTAAATCCTTCAGCTTAACATACAGTTTAACATATAAACCCAAATAAAATGAAGTACAAACATAAATATAATATACTATAAGAAAAATTTCTAGACACGTAGAAAATAGAAACTAAAAAACTTGTTTAAGATGATTTGAAAATCATAAGTTCAAACTGAGTAGCACAAAAATTTTTTTGTCAAAAAATCGAATTTTGGGCAGTACTTTTTTAGTTTCAAGTTTATTTTGTTTTTAGTATTTATGAGGGTATAATTTTCAAGTAGTTTGTTAGCTTTTTCGGTTAAATACAACAAAATGAGACATTTTTTGGGAAGTAAGAACATGCAATGGGTAATAATGTTTATTAATAGTGAATACTAGTCCGTAATATTCTGTTTTAGGTTGTTAAATTTCTAGACTGTTCAGCAAATTTCACAGTACGCAGCTGCTCTAATGTAGCCTATGCATCCAATGTGATCAACAATTTGAATTTGTACAAAGCAATTCCGGTTTCAACGAAAAACACAATGAATAATTTTATCGAGATCATACGACGCCAGCTGCATTATAATATGGGGCAATGCAATCTTGAGTCGAAGCTTAAGCTATTTGAATTCGCTCAAACTGCAAATTATAGAAAAACTATTGCAAATTACAAACATAGTGATAGAAAGACAAGCAAATGTCCTTGCGCTAAACCTAGACCGAAAATACATAAGCACGTTCAATTACCAAAGAAAAAACTGAGTAAGTCGTTAGCCAATCCTAAAAGACAAAATACGAAAAGAGGAAGCACATTACGAGGAGACATTTTTGTTCCAACTCCTCACCCAAACTCCCGGTCATACACAGTAGATTATCAGAGACAAAGCGACAAGATTTGTACATCAAATCCATATACACTGAATCATTCTAATTCGTTCAGTTCAATATTTGTTGGTCATGGTTTATTTGATATAGTAAATATTGTGCTACAATCCTCAAATCAATCGAGAAATATTTCAAACTGTTTGTGGTACATGAGTTTACGGAGGCTTAGCAATTATGGCGATGATACTAATCTACTGGAAGGACGCAGCAATAGATCAGGAGGTAGTAAAACGAACATCCGAAACTCAAATAACAAGATGAAATCAACTAAAACGGTTTTACTAATAGAGAAGAGGAACTCTTCCATACCTCTGAAATTTATCAGTAATGAAATCAAGAATTCAATGTTTTCCCACCTACCACGAACATTAGTATCTAGAGGCCCAAAAAGTAAAGTTGCTTCTATTGATTCGATACATTCAAATGAAAATCGTAAGGACTTGTTAAGTATAAATACTAACTTATATAAAGGCATCAAAACACAAAAAGATGGAGCTAAAGGAGCTATTGACAAAATGTCACCGACGGATGGAATTGAATTTATTTTACATAAAATTGAAGGGAACATAAAGATCCATTCTAAAGAAGGAGCAAAAGAATTCAAGGTTTACAGACACAAAAATACTCAACATAATCAGCGGTGTGAATTTACTTTCAACAGAAATAACGCTAAAACGTTAAAAACGAGTGCTACTAAGGCTGGTGAAGGAAACAACGTTTCAACTTTTTTATCCAAAAGTTCTCTAACTGTTACTCCGGACTCTAACCGCATTCATGAGGTACCATTTAGTTTTGATGCTAGTCTATCAGGCACGTTGGCATTGAGTGGAAAGAACTTGGACTCGATTTGTGCTAAAGAAAATTTGGAACTGGAACGATTAAAAGAGAAGATAGAAGATTTTGCATGTAATTTATGTAAAGCAGCAGCTAGTGACGCTATTGTGGATTTACAGATGGCAGCATCAAAGCCAAATGTTGCCGTTACAGGTCCAATTCCGAAGACTTTTAATCAATCGCGCTCATATGCTAAGCAATCAAAATCACAACATACTGTAGAAGGATCCAAAACCAACCAAAACGATAACAAAGAAATATCCACTTCGAACGGAAACTATGAAAACGGAAAACAAAAAGTGAGAACGGAACACTCTGAGGAACTACATCCAAAGGACATAAAGGACATAAGCAATGAGAAATCTCAAATAATCACTGAACAGACTAAAAGCGTGAGGAAAGAAATTGCCGAAGCTTTATCCAAGTCATCAGTGGAATGTAGCGCAAAAAGAGTATGTCAAAGCCGTTCACCACAGACAATTCGTACTAGCAAAGATACGGACGCACCATCAAGTGCTGTGTTGAAACCAGAAAAGCATGTAGATAAGTTACACTGCTCAAAACCGAAAACTTCTGATGTTGGAAAAGTGCCCAGTGAACACGTAAACCAGAATCAGCTAAATCTGCCGAAGCCAAGCATTCTACATCTATCTGAAAAAAGTAAAGTACTTAAAGATAACAAGGAGCCAACTACGAATGAAGAATTGAATCTGTTTGGTAAAATGAAAGAGTCTACATCCGTTTTGGCTCAGAAAGAGAGCGCTTTTCAAAACATTGCTAAAACTATACCTGTGGAAAAGTCGACTATAAAATTTCCTGCTGCTATGCAGATTTTGTTTGAGAAAGTACCACTTCCTCCAATAAATGATATGGGTATCTTTGAATAGCATAATTTTTCTAAGACAAGTAATAGCCATTTATCTTGCTTGACAGAGGTACTCATTAAAATGGATACAGTTGGTATATGTTCATCTGATGTTCATATGTACGAAACTGGTTTGACAAATTATAAAGGAGAAGAGATTCCATTAGGTCATGAAGGTTCTGGGACAATCATTCAGGTAAAATAAAAACATTTGTTCGACTCTTATATTCTTAACTCATTACACAAGGTTGGATCTAACGTGAAACATTTGAAATTCGGAGATAAGATCACTATTGACCCAACTAAATCCTGTGGAGAATGTACTTTCTGTTATCTGGGACGGAAAAATTTGTGTCAAAATACAAAATTTTCTGGAATTTTGTCAAATTATGTAGTACAGAGCGGCAGTTGCTGCTATAAACTGCCTGTAGGAGTCACTTGTGAACAAGGAGCCTTAGTGTATCCTCTTGCCCTTGCAATACACGCATGTCGACAAGGAGGTGTAGTATATGGATCCAAAGTTTTGATTATTGGTGCATGTCCTGTTGGATTATCCGCTGCAATGAGCGCTATGGCAATGGGGGCAAAGGATGTAGCTGTTGTAGGTAATGACATATAGTTATATTGTTTTACTAAAGGATAATACAAGCATTGACGTAAGCAGATGCCGAGGAAACTAATTTAAAAATTGCAAAGCGAGTAGGTGCAGTCCCAGTACAGTTAGCTACTAACATGTCTACTGAAGAAAAATGTCAAAAGTTATCATCTCGATTGGGTTGCCGACCAGACATAATCATAGACACCTGTGGTTCTACAAAAAGTATTGATTTGTCGACAAACGTATTGCGTCCGGGTGGAGTTAACGTTATTGCCGGTTGCCAAGAGGAAAATCCACGTTTTCCTGTACTTGCTTCCCTTGTTAAGGAGCTTGATATTAAAACTAGTTTTCGTTCAAACAACACGTAAGAGAACTAACTGAATTTATAAGAATAACCGATAAAGCATTCAATTGCAGATATTCTTTAGCACTTGAAATGATAAGATGTGGTTCAGCTGGTGTAGAGAAACTAATAACCCATCGTTTCGAGTTCTCTAAAGCAAAAGTGGCATTTGACACAGCTTTAAACGAAACAAAATGTAATGCTCTTAAAGTTGTATTAAAATTTCCCAAAGATGTTTAAACTAAAAATGGCTTAGCTACTTTGCTCAACTTGTGCATCTAAATTAGAAATTAACGATTAATAAAATCAAATTTTCTTATGAATTAAACCTTAAATCAAATTTTCATTTAACAGCTAGTTAAAATATTTTAATTTAAAGAATTGTTTATAGTCGTAATTAGGTTTCTGATATCAAAAACTTGATTGTTGTGCTGCAGCTTTTTCTAGGGTTTTCTTAACATAAGTAAACTTTCCATTGAAGGGCCTCATGATATGATAATATGGCACATCGTATATAAAATAAAAAGGCATAAATTAATTAATACTTATTTTTACTTCTCTATTTAAGCATATATATCATTTTTTGGATACCATCCCCTTTAAAAGTTTATAAAGAAGTTTATTCTTCTCTTGAATTACTGCCGTTCGTCGTTCGTAGCTCTCATGGAATTTTTTTTGTGTTTTCATTTTCTCCTTGTGATTACATTCAATTTGGTGCCGTAATTTTTGTATTTCCTCAACAATGGTACAAGGTTTTTCCTTTTTGCAGCGTTTTGAGCTGCTAACAACTGGACGAGCTGGAGCTATAAGCAAAAACATATGTTACAAGCAATTAATTTAATTTTAATTACATACAGCGGCACTCAATAGATTCCTCTGGAGATTCTGGAAGAAAGCTATTATCGTTATCTCCTAAAATATACACTGGATCCACGGTTTGGCTGTTCCCGAAAATACTGTCCATTTCACTGTAAAAGTAAATCAGTGTTAAATCTAGTTATAATTCGCTTCCCATACAAGTAATATATACATACTCCGCATATTTGTAGACTGTTTTGCCCGTTTTATTTTTATTAATAAATGCTCTATATTGGCGCAACACGGTTTTATACTTATTTTCTACTTGCGCAGCAGAGAAACAATAACCTTTTTCCTTCATAACGGCCTGGATCACTTTCCACAACGCAGTTTTATTTTTGATGCTCTCGCCTAATTGTTTGTGAAGGATACAATATTCGCCTAACATAAATTTTGTGGCTTGAACTGTCCAGATATTTGTTGTCAACCTTAATCCTGAATGCTCCTTTCCAAATACTGGCGATGTTTCCATCTGTTCAAATTCAAACGTTGAATTACTTTGATCTCCTTCATTTTCCAGCATCTCCAACTTTAAACACATTTCGGGATCCATTTTCGTATAAATTTTGCTAAAAGCCGTGTCCACAATTTTCGTTGACTGCACGTTATTACGATAAACAACTTAGAGTTTTGACACTGATCAGAGAGAAGTTTGACAGAAGATATTTACTCTAATCTACTCCAAAAAACTTTCAGAGTAAGTGCCAACTACTCCAAAATTCAAGAGAAATACTGAGTAGAAAACCGGAATCACTCTATTTTTAAAACTAACAGTTTGGGGTAGTTCAGAGTATTTTGGAGTATTTAAGAACAGAAAACGAACGAAAAGACATAATTGGTTGCGTTTGATTTGAGTTCAGAACTGTTCAGATTTTGTACTAAAAGTTCATTTTACCAAAGTGAGCGTTCCACTCTGCTCCGTTTTAACTAACGCGTTAGTGTAAGTGAGAGTAAAATCGTCACTTTGACGTTCGATCGTATCAGCTGTTGCAGAGCTTATTATTGAATTTTTATTCGAATGATCGTCGGATGATTACACCCATTTTGAACTTCAATTTAAAAATCTCGCCAAGTTTCCTTTCCACAATTTTGTTTCAAAATAACATAAGGAGGGAATTAGAGTGAAGTTCGAGACAAAAGCCTTGTTTTATTTTGCACGAGATCCAAAAAACCGTAAGTATACGTAACAATGAGAGTATTTAAATAGCATAGCACACGTAGGCATTTCAAATATCGAAATATATTCGAATTGACAATCGAAATGAAATGACTATGATCAGCAGACAGTCTGTCGCAAGCGTTAAACTGGTTCAACTTGACGTCAGGAACCTGCTCAGACTGTCCTTTCTGATTAATGAAAATTCCCAAACACAATTTTTGAGGCATTTGCGAAGTGCGGACCTAGTATTTTCGTATTTTGCTGTGTTTTTTTTAAATTCATTCGCAGTTACTGCCAAACATAGTAGCACATGGTCTGCACTCTGCACTGTTACGTGGCTGAATATGCACTGGTACTGACGATAGCTTTTTTCGGATGCATATAATTCGGGTATACGGAAACGGTCATTTATCCGGAAGTTAAAAATGTTTTCATTTCTCTACGCGTGTAGTCCCAGCCTTAACGCGTTTGTTAAAAAATTTAAAACAGTAAAGAACTCTTACTTTCCGAATTCAGTTCTGAATACTCCACTCTACTCTGCTCCAAAATAAAACAAACGCACCTATATTTTGGTGCTTTTATTTTTATCGAGAAACTTTTTGATGTTCTAAAGAATAATGAAGACATAAACCATTCGAGCTTTTAAATTTCAGCCAACTTCACACCGATAATTAATGCGAAAACAGCTGTAACATGTTGTCAAAATTAAATTCAGGAAAGTTGCTACTTAAAGTAAGAATTTAGAGAGTAGTATATAGTTTGAAAAGAATTAATTGAATGAATTTGATTTTCTTAATTATTTTGCTTAAGACAACCTTGTGTTTCTGTAATCCCAAAGTGAAAATGTCAATGAAATATCCGAAAACGTTGGAAGGTTTTGGTTATGCGTTCAATGCCGGTGCGTATTTACTTTCACTACGTCCTGTAAATTTCAAGTAACAATTAAATTTTTGTCTTGCAGAAGGAAAATTACGTCAAATTGATGATAAAACAGGACAACTGACTGACGACGGGTTTGCTTTTGATGTTTACAGTGGAGATCGTCGCAAGAATCAAGAAAGATATGATGCTCTTGGAGAGGTAGATTCAGAAATATGTACTCTGGAAATATAGTGAACATTGAAGTCTTTTCATTTAGGTTATTACAGATCATGTTTATAAATTGCTTGAAGAAAATGGTTTGTATAGAATACAAATTCCTTCGAATATTTCCAAAGATGAGGCGAGTTTTGTTTTCTGCAATAAGGAAACTCTAACAAAACCCGAAAAGCTACTTATTTTGATACATGGAAGTGGAGTTGTTCGTGCCGGTCAATGGTCCAGAAGGTTTGTTGGATGACATATTACGAATTAGATTTTCAAAGTTTAAATAAAACTTTTGTTTAAGCTTAATAATTAACCATTCATTAGATCACGGTACGCAACTTCCATACATTAAAAAAGGTCTTGAATTGGGCTACGACATTTTAGTCATGAACACAAATGATAACTACAGATTGACGAAAGATGGGGAAGAGAAGCCAATCAAAGGGAGTGGCTCACCTACAGAGCATGCAGTCACAGTATGGGAAGATATCATTTTGAAATCGAGTCCTCTTAGTGTGGGTATTGTGGCACATAGTTATGGAGGAGTAGTAACAATGGAATTGGTATAATACATTTAATATTCTCTTTTCCATATCTAAAGTTGAGCGACTTTATTTTAGGCGCGAAAGTATCCTGATTTTTTCAAACGACACGTTTTTGCTGTTGGACTTACCGATTCAGTTCATTCGCTAATGCGATCAGGCATGTCAGAGTTACAGAGCCATCTCAGTCGCATAGGACGGAATTGGGTTACCTCAGACAAGCCGCTTGATCAACTTGTAAGATCTGGAGATGATATACCGTGTTATTCAGCAGGTTTATTTTTGAATATTCTTTAAAAAACGCTAAACAAAGCTTTGTTCTCCTTTCAGGACACACTAAGCATGAATGGACTTCTTGGTCATGTATGTCGGCATTATTTGATTTTTTTGATTCTAAGTACAGTAGCTTTGTTGAAAGGATGGGCGCAAAGAAAGCCAAAGTAGAATTATAAGTAAATTTCTTTAGAAGAAACATGTAAAGGCCATTTTACGGACATATTGTAAAAATAAAATTTTGACAAAAACAATATTTTACTAAGTGTGATCACAACTGGTTAAACACATTTTCTAGTCTCTTCTAATTTTTCAGTCTATTGTAATTTGTAGCTTTATGATACGTATGTATATTGATCATAAACTTATTACATTAAAACATCAGTACCTACAGCAGAGTAACAGCCAGCGTACAAACTATGAACCCTTCAGTGAACGTAGATGAAATAAGTACAAAGTCCGAATTATCACTTATTCGTTTTTTTAAATTATTTTGTTTACTCCAATGTTCGTAAATGTTTGAATTTAAATTATGTCCGCTTGGATTATAACCCCTAGAAGATAATATAAACGCTCAAGTCACACTAATATTCTAATTACCAAATATGTAAAGTAATTGCAAGTTGTAACAAGTGAGTAATATATCAAATGAAAAATTTATTAATTTACGCATTATAACATTCCGAATCATAAGGAAATTGTTTATATATAAAAATTACAATGTATTTGTTATGTATAAAATTACATGAGGAACTCTTTCAAATGGTTCCCGTGTACAAGGTATTACAGTAGCACATTATGGCGCATGACCCGTATGACTTTTTGTAAGCTTTTTCTTGAAGATTGGGATAGGCAGTTCACATAGATTTTATCACGCCATTTTCGTATTTATTCTTATGTTATGCGCCCTACAGTCAGGAGGCGAGCTTATAGATTTTAGCAGGGCGTGTGTGCTGATGAGTCCTGATTATTGGTGTTCAAGCTATACTGTCTCACTCAGATTGTAAATTTTGCAGACCCCATTTTAATTACTCATATAAGTTCATCATTATGTTGAAGGCGATGAAGATTGCTGGCAGTTTGGTAGAGAATAATGTATAAATTGATAACAATTGTTTAAATAGTCAGGATTTCGATATTTATTGCGAATTGGAAAAGCCAACGGATTCAAAATCTCACTATTTGTTATTTGCATAATTTGCCCATCAATTTCAAGATCATATAATACTCGTAATTCTTAGAAATGTTTCTGATTATCTTCTAAACAACACGGTTCGAATATTACGTCCAGAATAGTTAGAAAAATGTGATTTTCAGGAACTGAAGTTATTTGTAATTAGCTGCTCCCAATTACTTAAAAACCTTCAGAAGTCAACAAATGCTCTGTTGGGAAAACTTTACCAATTACCTAAAAAACCAGCTTTCCACGTCATATATAAAGAGTATGAAAATAGACTTTTCACAGGCAGTTCCAACAGCAGTCAAAGTTTGTTTTCAACTTGATGTGCTTCAACAAATAACAAATCAGATTTTATTTTGGAAACGAAAAACAAACACTTTTACTAAACAACTGGATCCTATTTGTAGCTTGTAATTAGTTAAGTGGCAATTTAACATGAATACACTTTCAATTAAGTATTTGTTTTATTCAATAGAATCTGTGACAACGTTGAAGAGTCGATACATGTTGTTTGTTTGAGTCTAACGATTATATAAAATTGTTGTTAACAATGTTCACTCTTTTCTATGCAACAAAATTAGTGTGGATTTGAATGGTGTCTTTCGCAAAATATGTGTATATTTATCGTTTAGTCCATACTTTTGTGAAGGTCCTATAAAAATTATTAAGGAGTGGGACATAATTGGTCACGATGGCTTATAGAAATGTTGCCCTAATGCTAAGCTGTGTTAAATTCCAGAATCTAGATTATCTCAAAAACGGGTTAAGCAAATGAAGGAAATGGAGCCTTGAAAATGAAATATTGAAACGATTTGATGAAGAGCACTGTATAGCTTCAAAGAAAGTACATTCCACGTTCCTTGGAATGAGTTAATGGGGCGGAAAGTTATTCCAAGGAGGAGAAATTGCAAAAATGAAATGCCACGCGCGTTTTTTAATTCAGTCAATCTGAAAAAGTTCACATTAATGCGAAGTGAGAAGAAATATAAAATTTTTATAGGAGGGTAAACATTTCTTTCGGGAATTCAAGATACTTTTCTGTTGGAAAGGACCTGATTTGCATTTCGATACTTAAGGAATCAAATGACGTCGTCACTTTAACAAAGTGTGTAAACGTGTCCTTCTTATTTCACTGAAAGAAGAGATTTTTAAACTACCCACGCCTACGAGACAAACGCATTTTTATTTATTTTTGGCGAACTTCCACCCTCTTCAAGGACTCTTACCCAGCGTGTCTTGTCACAAGTTCCTTTTTTTGTTATTTTCGGTGACAGACTTGACATTTGGCCAAATTTTTTTGGGAAAAGAAAGATTTATTCCTTTGGGAAATAAAAATTGACTTCTACAACATTCACCAAGTGCAAAGTGGTTTATGATGTGCCTTGGAGCATGGAAAACATTTTACTCTTTATCATTAGTAGCTCGTAGTTTTTGTGGGTAAGTTTATGGAGAAAATTTCGGGCAATCCTTAATATCATTTAAATTTTTCTAATTTTGATAGTATCTTTAATTAGATTACGTTTCCTTAACTCATCTTCGACATGAGGAATTTATGAACTATTCTTCGACAATTATGCGGCATTTAGAAAAAAAATTCACGAATGATTTACATCTTCGTCCTGTTTTGAAAACAACTTTCGAATTGTATTTGAATTCTATTCCTCTATTCTTAGACACTACAATTGGCTATAATAATCTCACATCGCCTGTGTATTATTTTGTTCTATAAATGAAATTAAAATTTGAAGAATGGATTTCTATGTTGATTCATATGCTAAAAAAGCTAACAAAGAGTCCAGGTTTTAACTGATTATTTGAAATTGTATTTAATATTTATAATTACAAAAGGGTTTTGTCTGTACAGAAGGGTTTAAACAAAACTCATCAGTCCACTTTGACTAAGTGCTGTGAGCCCTTAGAAAAAGAATTCATCTACAAACATCAAATATTTCAAAACAAATATATGAAGCACTGGTCAAATAGCATCGAATTTATGGATGAATAAAATTCGGTCATACCTGAAACCAGTTAATCCCGAGGGGATGATCAATCAAATCAAATCAAATCAAGTTATCATGCAGGATTAATCGTAATCGTGGAAACTTGCCCAGCAAGCCGACATCCCTCCTGCCGAGCGTCTAACAACGAATTAGTGCTCTAGGAAAGATGGCTAATAAGTCAGGATGTGATTACACATGTACATTCCATTATGGCCTTTTGCGTTTCCTCTTCCATTGATGGTTATTTGAAGCTCTTTCTATATTTTTTACGGCTTCTTGGTTTCCTGAAATGTCTTGTGGTTTTATAGATAAATTCACTGCAATTAATCAGTCTTCGTTAGTCCTAAACTTTTATTATTCATAACGACATTGATAGGAAACTTTTCGAAACATTTTCTTCAACTATATTACATTAATTCTCACGCCACATATGCAAAACATACTTTAGCATCTCAGATAACTTTCATGTTTGGCTATTCACTGTGAAAAATTGCAAATTCCCAAAAAAAAACCTTTCAATTTCCTCTCACCCTTGTTACTCTTAAATCGATTTCTTCCACATTTGTACGAATTAATTGTATTTCAATTGTACTGTGAGATTTGGTAAAGGATAAAAAATCCAATATCCTCGTTAAAATATACTACCCCATGAAAATGGCGAAACTTGTTAAGTTGCAAATCGACTAGGGATTATCAACTTTTTGCGAGGGTGTATACTTGTTCATAAAAATTATTTGGTTTAAGATAAGCCAGCATGTGTGCATGGAGAGGAAATTTGGTGCGGTTTGTAAAATTGATTTTGAGGAAAGATTTGTATTTACTGAAAAAGCATACAGTACTCAGTACCTAATATATTAATGCAAAGATCCTCAATTAAAATGAAGGTCCTCAAGATATATAATTAATTTTGTGATTTTAAATATTTTGGACAATTCATCATTATTTAAGAAAATATAAGAAGAACCAAAACCCTTTAGTATTTACATTCAAACGGATCGTGTTATATCTTTGAGTTTGAAGCAACAAAATACTAATACGTAACAAACGTAAAACTCCAATATATATCTATCTGATAACTAGAGCACAGTCTGAAAGGAAACCACAATGAAATGGCAATGAGATGGAAAAATTTACATCACTGTTCAGGCTACAACTGTGGTTCATCTGAGTATCCCAAACTACATGGACTAAAAAAGATATTGTCGCTGAACATTCGCGAAAAGTATCGTGTTAATCAAAGGGTGAAAATATCCTTTTTTCCAGGATAAAATTTCGCATACAAAATAAAATCATTGAGTTTTTGGTGACTCTAATAAAAATAAAACAGTAAAATCCACACCGACTCGATTGAGTTGAAGAATTAAAACAATGAAACTGGCAATGTTTCTGCACTTGTATGTCACTCTTGTACGAGATAATCAACCCCTTATTTACCCTTAATGAAAAATTCGCTCATTTGTTTTTCTCGTTACCATTGTGGGTTGTTCATTGTGTTTCAATTTTATTTGACTGTTTCAACCCTCGCCAAAATAACCGTTTTACAAATTCTTGTCTACAACGAAAGGGTTTGCCGTGGAAGAGCTTTTTACAAAAAGTTCATTTGTTATGCAAGGGTTGGATGGTACCCCTTTCAACGACCACATTAAGGGTTAGAAAGCCTGTAATTAAATGTATGACTTTTATAATATTCTTATACGATTTATTAATTTAAAACAGACAGAAGAGCCATTCGGCTTATTGAACTGAGCGTAGTGAATTGGAAAGAGTTAAGTGCCGTTGAAAGCCGCAAATTGAAATGCTCTTTGAGATGAACGTCTTTGTCCTTTTCCGTTATGACACTGGCTTTTCAATGAGTGATTTGTTCAAATACAAGCACCGTACCAAAACCATATAAGCCTGTTATAAAAATCAGAAACAGCTTTCCCAAGAACTGATACCATTCATGGCTATTTGGTCAACATAAGATAAGATTTTTGGCACAAACACTTAACTGATGAGATAACTATTTCATTGAGTGTGCTTCATCGTATTTTCTAGACAATCTGAAGAGAGCAAGAAATCTGCACCGTCAGATTTTGTGTACCTGTAATAAAATTGCCTAATTGGGTCCCAATTGAGCTCATTTCAATACAAGCGACATCAAAAGTTTTTATTTTCCTTGCTTTGTCTGTTAACGTTCACCCAATTCATTTTCTCTAATTTTCTTGGAAAAATTCAATGCAAAATATGAGAAGTTTTAAGTGACTGCCATTTTTCCGTATGACATAAATAGAAGACAGTTCGCCTCCTTTTTTAAGGATATTTTCCAACGAAATAATGAAAATCCATTATCACGAGACTTTTTCAATGATAATAGACATGTTTCACAGCCCGTAAGAGTGCTATCCATGGAAACCAATTCACTTAATGCATTTCATGGTGAACCACCTCGTGTGCAGGCACTGTACGCTTATACACATGATTTGGTACATAGACTACATCTAGAGAGTAGAGACAGGCCCGAGCACCCTCGTGGAAGTGGCTGTATCCGATGGAGGCTTAAAGTTGCTTCAAAGGAGTGTATTGTCCTTTCAAGTAGATAGATATAGAGGAAGGTTATCATTGAAACAGAATTGCAATCGCGCGTGTAGGCGTTAAATTTTTCAAAGGTCCAAAAGTCAACGTTATATACTGCTGTCCTAAGAAAAAGTGTCATAAGCGCCAAAAGTCTGAATTTGGGTTTTGAGTATTTTTATGCTTCAGAAAACTTTTTCTATATCTATGCTATGAAATAAAGCCATATATCCATCAGAGTTTCAAGAAAATTACTAATTTATTAAGCAGTATCTCATATAAGTACACCAGTTGTTTAAACTTAAATTGCGATTGTCTCAAAACTGTGAAAATGGACAAATGTCTTAGCAGAGCAGTATAGCATGTGACATTAGTAGACTGGGCTTTGAAGCTCATGATTTACTTGCGGTGAAATTTGGAATGTATCTTCATAAAACTGTTATCTGATTTATCTATTGCTTCGGCTGACAATCAGTAATCGTCAGTATGATGGTCAATTTGTAAGATTCAATTTTAATTTATTCACGTAAGTGGATCACGATATGGTCCTGATGAGTAGATGAATAAGTGTTGTTAAGAGCATCGGTGGTTCAGTGGTAGAATGCTCGCCTGCCACGCGGGCGGCCCGGGTTCGATTCCCGGCCGATGCAATCAAATTTTGCCCTTAAAATATAAATTTTTTTTCATACCCCAATCGAAAACTACACTTACACTTCCTTGTCGAGGTGCGAAGTAACGGATTCTTATATCCTTTGTAAGGAAAATAATACTTTTTCATAAAATTGCTGCTCGCAGAAAATACGAAAACTAAAAATAGATATATTAAAAATATATGCCACGAATCATAAGATGAGGTGAAGCAGTAGTGAAAGGTTGTCTTCGCTAATCAATTTCTAACTGTCCTTGACATTACGCGGTTATTGTCAGATTTGATAAAAACGCAAAACATAGAAACAAAAATGACAGATAGAACGATTTGGGTAAAGGCGGAAAGCTGATCAAACAGCCTGAAACAGCATTTAAGCTTATGTACGTAAACATGAAAAGACTATATATACCTACTTTAATGTGAAATTGTTTTTGAATTAGTGAGCTTCATTGTAGAAATAAGTTAAAAGCTGGAAACTTTTCATTAGTGGTTTGACAGAATTGATTCACTATTGCGTATTGTAACCAGGGTACTCTGGCCAAAAAAACCATTTGATCAACTTGTTTGACATCAAATGTGACATCTTAAGTCAGTTTTGACGCTTGCTTATTAACTTGATCAAACACTATTCAGCACAATAAACTTTCGGGGATAGTAGAAAATCAGTAATTTCTTACATCTAAATGGACAAACCTTGGGTACAATTCAACTATATCTCGTTCATGTTCTGTCCTCTATATTAAAGTGAAACTTTCAGGATATATCACATGGAAGTTTCGGGAGTATGGTGAAGCACCATTTAACACTTAAACTTTGCATTTTTCATACGTATAACCTAGCAAAAATGCTGCTGACTCAGTCAGATCCGTGGTTTTCAGTACATTAAAGCCGATTTGCTTGTAACCGAACAGATTAGCAACGCTCGATTTAATCGACGAGAAAAAGTCTAAAAGACCCATAGACCTGTTTCACATTTACAATTTTACAATTTTGGAGGTGTTATAAAGCTTAAAGTACTAGGTTATTTGCAACAAAACGATTGTATCATCTCATATCTGGGAACTTGCAGTTACAATGAACTCGTCAAGTGAAAACCTGCTATTCGATTCGACTAGTTAAAATGCGCTGAAGTAATTCCCATACCATTACATATGTAGATACCTGTCCCGCAGATGATTTGACGGAAAACATCGGAATAACCATCAAAACTCATACAATACAAGGCTATATGAAATATGAACAAGCCATAGATTCAAAAATGCCGTAGAGCACGGTACCGACAGTTGTACATAATTTTTTAACGTGTTCAAGTTCGTTTCTATTTCTGTTCTGTTAATTATAAATAAATTGTGAGAACGAAATTTACGATGTACAAAAAACATGCCAGTGATTTATCAAAGAATTTCCAAAAACGAAGATGTTAACTTGAGTCCATCATTGCGTTCTTACAATCGTGGGGGCGGAGCACTTTAGGTAGACTAGGTGAGCACCTTTACCTATTTAGGTACGTAAAGACCGAGAAACAGGTCAAATCTGTGTTTCTAGCGCCGTCTCAAGCTATGGATCAAAAATCAAGATGTTTCTGATGAAACTGGCTCCAAAAATTTCAAGAATCATCACCAAGGGGGAGGCACGTGATTTACGCAGGCATAAAAAAACCACTGAGATTTCATTAAATTTCTTGAGGAACCTTACCACATTAGCTGGAGTCGTACCGCACCGCATCAAGATTTGATTAATCACGTGCAATAATTCTTGGATCGCAATGAATTTGGATGTTGTTGTGTCCAGTATTCAGTATTTTGTGGTTCGTTAAAGGAGCAACTTCATGAAAGAGAAACGAGGGTGTCTGGATCCAGCAACATGACCATGGGTTCTTGGAGATCTTTGGTATTTGGAGCATGACTATATCTTATTTTGGGCACGGGACACACTGGTATACTTCTTGATTATCTTGATTGTCTCAGCAGTATCATAATCTTTCATTCCGCACGTTTATCCACCCGCTGGTTACAGGAAGCGTTTCACCAAAAATTTTTTCATTTATTACTTTTAATTAGGTTTCATTTCTTTTGTAATTTAATTAAAAACATACCAGAAATGTTTACTCATCGTCTCGTGTGTTTGAAAGTAAATGATATTCTGCCGAAAACCCATTTCTTCTACCATCACTTGACACAAGAGCAACTTCATCATTCCTGATTTATCTGACACGATGTTTGGTCATGAAGTAATTAGCAAGATTGTGGAGGTAGGTATATAACAAACATTTGTTTTTCAGGACGTTCCGGTTTGTCTCTATCACGCGCGCCTTCCAGATATTTAACGCAATGCTTAGTTTAACGAACATAAATCAGAATTTTAAACTCGAACTTGAATCGAGAGAACTTAATTAACTTGAAAATTTATTAAGTCCTTTATCATTGAAATTCATTGGTAAGGAAATTCAGGTCTAGAAGGAAGAAGTGTTTGAAATAACAAAAGCTTCTTCGTCTTAAACCCTTGAAGAAAACTTGAGACTCTGTTCAGTTGAGATAAACTTTTGTCTTTTTTATGAATTTATATGCAAATGATTTTTTCATTTAAGATTACCCCATGCCACTGTCGACCCCAATAAGTCCTCTCAGGCAAATCCTTCACTTGGTTCGGTTCATTCCATGTTATCACTTGAATTCGAGCTACGTTTTCCAACCGCACACTGTATTCGTGTATTCGTGGTGCGTCCTTGCGTTTAAATTGTGGTGTTGCACTTGACACGGAATAATTTTTAATTGATTTTCACTAGATGGGAAAATAAATTTTCCTCAAAAATATTATATATTAAAATTTATTTCCTAAAATTTAAAACAATTGATTCATAATTCACAAGGACGTCAGAGGAATTATTAATGTCAGAGGGAAGCATCATGTTCCAATGGGGGATGCATTTTCATGAATAATGTATTGAATTGAGGACTTTTCTTTAATCCGCCACGCTTTCTGTGACACGCACAAATTAGCTATAAATTTCTGGCAGTAGCATATCCTTGTTTTGTGATACGACACAAACAGTGAGAGGTCAGAAAAATGCTAACAAATCACTAAAATTTTTCTGAAAATATTATGGGGAAAATGTTTAAGAACCATGAGCGATTTCAATTAGGAACATGTTGATTGGCCATTTGGCAGTTTTCAAAGGCTTTAAACTGTTTAAACGTTTTGGGAATATGTGTCTTTAAATCACATTCCAATGACTATTTCAACCCTAATTAGACCCTTTAACCCTTATATTGTGCTTTGCTAAAATTAATTTTGATTTGTTAGTACTACTTTTTATAAAAATTGATTCCAAATACTATTAGTAGCTTCTTAGTAAGAACAAATATGTTTTTGAAGAACAGCAGCACTCAGTTCCCTAAGGACTATTTATATTTATCAATAAATAGTAATTATTCCATTTCATTTGTAAATATTATTTGTTTTATGTAGATTTAAATTTTCTTTTAACTGCAAGATTATTGTTCGTTGTTTGATATTAAGTTTTATAACAACTTTATCAAAACGCAAAGCATAACGATATTCTCATTGATAAGAGTTACAAATAGGTAGTAACAATCTTAATTATTTAGGTACTAAGGATGAAACTAGTCCTTAATTATGACATTATCTTATTATTTCTTCTAAATTATAGTATTTTGTGCTATCTTTATAATTAATTTGTTGATGAGGCTTATATAAAATTATTGATATATGTAAATGAATTTAGACGGATTTATTTTAACGCCAAAAGATAGGCAAAAGTTTATGTTATATATTTAAATTTCGCATATCTCGTAATTTTTTTTCTAAAACATATGTTATGTACTTTGCCAACAATTCTATTGTCACTAATGTCTTGTAGTGTTGGGTTTTATGAAACTAGAGTTGTGAATATATAAGTTCTTACCCTTTGAGTATTTAAAATTTAAATTAGTGAATGCGAATGATTTCCATGACAACCCTGATAACATATCTATACATTGGAATAGGTCAAATCTCCTTGAGGATCGCTGTGAAAACTCCGTGTGTGGTCAAAGCAATTTCACCTTTGCTTTGACCACGAAGTTTCAATTAAAGTATCGATAAATATCGATAGTAAGGAATAGCTGCTAAGCACGTGTCTTCAAATCTCATCGTATTAAAAATAACGCAAAGAGAAATCACTTCAGAATTACTCAAATAAGAAAATGATTCAAAACTCATCTGTAATATTGATTTGCGTATTAAATTGGTGTTATACATCCCATCAGTGTTTAATAAAATAAATTTTTTATCCGACAATTCCCCATTAAATAGTTGTACATCGCAAATTACTTGATTTATAGCCAAGGAAGATAAATCGCACATAAAGCTCTGCCTTTTTGCCATGTCTCCATGGAAAGGTCGTAGCCGGGTATATGTGCGTGACTGTACCCGCGTATATGCGTTCGTAAATCATTTTCGCTTGAAAATTATTAATCGCATAACAACATGCGTCGTTATTAAATCCTTTTCTCTCAAGAGGCAAACATGATTTGTTTGTGTGTGGTTGTTTAACATAAGCCACATAACACACACGTACTGAACAGTATAAACCTCCTCTTGCTTCAATTCGTTTTGGCTTGTTTGTTTCTGCACTTGTGCCACAATAAAATCCTTTTTTCCAAGTGACAACCAAAAACTTTATGCCACGCAAATCCTGTTTGACGTAGAAATATTCATAGAAAAATTGACTAGAGAACACCGCATCAAATTTGTGGGTTGGTAATACTACGAGCGGGGCTTATTACATCTAAATCACATGTGAATGGCCACAAATCATTTTAATACTTTGAAGCACTTGTGGTTAATTATGTGGAGTGTTATATACTTATAGACAGTCTTGCCTAATGTGTTTGGGTTGGAGAGACGAGTTGGCAGGCGATTTGTTTGGATTGCCCAGATTTAGTTTGTCGTACAGGCGTAACTTTCTCGGGAGAAGAAAACATTGGATCCGAGCAGCAAGGAACTGCTTCTTTGGTGGTGGCAAAGCCTTTAGGTTTCATAATAAAATTAAATGAATTAGGGATTTGAACAGAATATCAGAGTAACATGTGTTGGAGGGTTTAAAATGTTCCCAGAGGCTTGAGTAAAAGGAGGACTACTCTAATTACTGTAATCCTTTTGTCAGGAGATTCAGGAAGCTAATCGTTCATATAAGTCACGTGGATGTTGAATTAATTCAGCTTGCAAGGCGTACAAGAACCATTCTCAAGAAGTTTGAAGGACTTTGGTGAAAAATTTATTTTTACGATTGTCAACATATGCCATTTCAGTTTCTTAAACCACTTCGTCCTATCTTTTGTATTTGTGTCAAATATACGACTATAGCCAGCCAATGTATTTGCAAGAATTGTACGAAGCAAATGAAATAAAAAAGTTATTCTTCTGGTATTCTTAATGCTGTGAAACTTCGATGTTGCTTTAAAATATCACAAATAAAATTTTGATCGTTTAAAAAACTTTTCACATCTTAAATTCAAAACGAAACATTTGACTGTGGTGACAAGGATTTGTTGGAAAAGTTCTCAGGGTTGCGTTTCGAAGGCGCCCATTAGGGTTTCTCCCTTATATTCGGCTTGGACAAATTGTTCACCATCTGAATACTAAATCATCTCCAGATAAGGGGGTGTCACTTGAAACATACATAAATATGAAATTTGTGAAAAATATCAATATCCACTTTCGTAAATGCGAGTTGAATTGTTGATGAGAACGTATGTGTGTCACCAAAGGTAAAAAGGGATCCAAGAAGAGGCTGAGGGTTTCAATGTAAACATAAAAGTGTCCTGCGAATTTGTTAGTTAGTTTGAACAACAAAATTTTAGAAACCTCGTCTTTTACACACCCAAATGTTGCAACACGTGCAGACTTCGTGTAACAGAAAGTATCAGAAACATTTAACATTTATAACTCTACCTCCAACTCATTTCCTATAGTTAAACGGAGTCAATCCTGTACCGGAACACAACTTTCCTCAGTTTTCTTAACTCAAATTGGTGCAAATAAAATTATGCAAATTTTTACCGTGTAAAACGCAATTGAGACATGCTGTGGTAGAGACATTGGAAAGTTTATTACGTTCGTATTCACAGTCCTTTGTCAAAAAGGATAAAAGCTGTGTCGTCCTTTATTCTGTAACATCTGCTAGGAACTTTTACTTAGCTTAAGTATTTTTAACTTTTGTTGATATGATCAAACCGGGTATGATAACTGAACATCGTCTCTGTGATCAGTCCATGGGAGGGCAACAGTCTTGTTTGAATCATGATAATCTGATGATAATAGTATTTTAATCAACTAACTAACTTCGTAGTTGATATTTTGTTCTGCACCGAACAAATTTCAAATTGACCGCAATCTGTACAGTTTCAAAATCACTATAAAATTGAAGACGGATGAGCATTTTTAGACAAAAAAACGAAGGATGTCTTTGTAGAAAAAGCACTCATCTTTTGAATTTAAATTGGCCACTTAAAAAATGTAAGAACGGCCAATGATAGTTATATAATTGCATATAAATTTTACAGTGCATGCCATTAATGGCTTGAAAGGGATGCTACTCGAAGTTTCATTTTTGCTGTTAGGGAGTATCCAAAACTGATTTCGTGCTAACAATTTAAATTAGCATATGCTATGAATGAAGATGATATTGTTGTTCTCACAGATATATTAAGATAGAATTAGATATTAGTTCTTCCTACAAATATACAAGTGTAAGATGTTTTTAACAAATTAATTAGTAGGACCTAAAATTTTGATGTTTGCTAATACATAGGTATCTAGATTTTTCTGTCAAGTTCCAGTAACCAGACATCAAAATAAAACAATTATCTCGACGTGGAACATATGGTTTTCAAAGGGAATGCCAAAAAATATGAGATGTTCATAAAACAAAGATACAAAGCACAAAATACGCGTTTCTTAATATTTCACTTTTGATTTTGGAAGCATTATTTTTTGTGTGTCATAAATTTTATAAACGACGTTAATTAAATTCACTAAAAAAGGATTAAGATTTCACAAAGTCTACTAATTTGGTTTGGGGACTATAATGCTGGGGGATGTTCTAGTAATATCATTGAAATTTGCTACCGTGTTTCAAAAAGTATATCTGCCATTATGCCCATAAAATCCATGGAAGCCATCATAGATCAAGCCTTTGAGAGGCTTTTGATCTAACGTGGTTAATAGGGAATCCGAATATCATGCACAGTCTTGTCCCCCATGTGTACCTACCCTTAGTAGGTTTATTTATCAAAGAGTATTCGAAACTAACAAATTTGCATATTTCGTATACCTGTTGCCTGCAGAACCCACCCATCCTTTGGAGTTTAGTTGAAAATCCGGTAATTGAGTGTAATTAAAGTAACGGTGACATCGCGATGTGATTATATAACCGACACCGACAACTAGAAAGGGTTGAATTCATTTGCCGAAATCCTGCAGATTGTGGTGGTTGTGGCTGTTATATTTAACTTTCCATTAATTGGATCCTTTGCTCAGATAGAAGAGTTGCTGAAATAATTAATTCCCTTTGGAGTCCTAGCTCAGAGTTTAATGAGAAGGTATCGTGGGTGTGAAGTGAAGTGCTGGTGATTTGATATTACATAAAATAATTTTGTTTCGAGGTTAGTTATCCTAAAGCAACACGAACTGCTCAAAATTCGATTTAGCCTTAATTGAAAAGTTTGTTTTGCGAAACAATATCGAATCCTTATGAGAATTCTTCGTGTTTCCGCTTTAATCAGGTGAATAATTAATTGTCAACCCTTCCTCACCAAGGATATTTCAAGGATGTTTCTGTTTTTCCTTTTTCAGTTATCTTGTCTTCCAAAGTATACTATATCCGGGTTACAAGTGTTAGATAAATACAGTCTCAATATAATATGATTAATAACTTTTGAATCTTTGTTCAAAGTTTTGCAACAAATATGGAGTTTGTCCAGAACAATTCTCTACATAAGGACTGTATTGAAAATTTTCGACCCTTCGAACTTATAATCACAAATTTCTGTACTAGTCTTTCAGACAAAAGATAACTTCTCTTTACTATTTTCCAAATGAGCATTCCGCAATTGGCATACCCTTATAGAATGATTTATGTTTCATATTAGAGGACAATGTCCTTCCTTTCGAAATGCAAATTATTCGATGAAATATTTGTCATGTCCAAGAAGGTTCTTTGTGTCTTGGAAAATATTATCAATTATTAAACTTATAATGATTTATGAGGAATCTCTAGCTAGAGTTTAGTGTATTCTACCTCTCCCATTTCATAAAATGTACAAGTAACACTGATGTCTGTGGTCAAATGTACGTAAAAGCTCGTCCGTTAAAGTTACCTCCCTTCCAAAAAGTTGTTTGCCACACACCACTGATTCCCTTATGGACGAAACGTTCATTGTCGAGATTTATTGAAGCACTTTTTATCATCTCAAATAAATAACTATCGAAACATTAAGATAAAAAAGAGCTTGATGGCATGACCAGGACGGAATAAATAAAAAAGAGAAGAACTTCTCCCCGAAAATAATCTAAACAACTTCCGTTTACCAAAAAACAATGACCAAATGCAATAAATCCTAGATACTCCTTGGGGATCATAAAAATCCACCCATCGTATTATGGAGTCCATAAAAAACAACTTATCGCCAAAATATTGTGGCGTTCCATTGACGCCGTCGTTATCATAAAACCTTTCTTTTGGTCGACATGCTTCATAATCGCTGCTGAATTTTGGGGTTTTCTCAATTTTAGGATAGGAGGTCATTTGCAATTATACCAACAACTATTTCATAATAATATCGAAAGTAGAAAAATCCTGTTGCACAGTGGCGCTTTATATATTTTGAGAATATATGTGGACATCAAATAGTTTCAGAGTTCTTAAAGAGTTTTAAAATTGGATAAAGGCTTATCCTAGGCTTTCAGTTAATTAGATGAAATATACAGGAAAGAGGGCCGTTGCCAAAATTTTATAAATATTTTTCTCAAGGCAAGACTGGTTTACTGAAATAATCAATGTGAATTCCTTCTAAGCAGGATTGACTAGTGAAATGATTAGGATTATGTTATACTTTATTGACAATTTAATTCGCAAGCCTTTAACCGAATATCATATGTAGGTGCTTTTGCATATAGCTCTGTTCTATTCTGAAATTCTTTTATTAATTACATATATGGTGAAAAGATAATGGAAGTTGGTTTGAAGAAGCTGTTGAAGACAGCAGAAAGTCTTTTAGCCATTCCGAATATAAGATACTTTAAAAGAATTCCTACGTGTTTCAAAAATGGACATTTTTTCGGCTTGTGGCAATACATTATAGTTCAAAACGTATGGAACACAAATTTGAAATCCTATTAACAAAATGGTGCAGTGTTTAGAAAGTTAAGACACGACTTTGAATTCCCCACAACACTTATTATTCATTCGCATTCAGGATGAATTGTGAATTTTCTTAGAAGAAAGTTAACAAAAGTGAGTATAAACTTTGACACATGTGACACAGACACAAGAAGTTTCCTTCAAACTTTGTCCCGCATTCAAATTTATCAGAATATGTTCCGGAAATTCCGGCATGAGTACACCCTTCTAATTGATATGGATCTCTTCACGTATAACAACTGACTACACAAGAGAACATTTGTAGGTGAATTGTCAACAATCTCTTGAATATATAGTTTTCTTGGTGACGTCTTGGGGAACATTGTGTCTTCTAGAATTTAAAAGGAAAAACTACAATCTAAATAAAGAATTTCATAAAGTATTATGTCTGGAGACTGAATTTTTCAACGTCAATAAATCAGGGAAAAATGCAATTAATTGAGTCATTGTAACATTTAGGGAATCATTTTTGGGTCATTACTGGAAAGTTTCGCATTCTTGGTGAAGAAGAATGAAGGAAAGATATATTGGTTTAGAGATATCTCTTTGTGGCTGAAATCACTTTCGTCTCCAAATCAGTTTGTTTCGTTTTATTAGGTCAAGTTTGATTTTTGTCAATCAATTATAAGACGGTCGATGAATTTTTCACTTTAATCAATTTACACCGCCATCGATTGATGCTGTACGAAAGTACAAATATTGAAACCTATAGTGAACTAATAAATGAATACATTAAACCAATGAAATCGTTATCAATAGCCTTTCCCCTGGCAATGTCAATCGATAGCTTATATTTATGCCAAGCCCTTGTCATCATGTCATATGTATTTACTGTATCCTGTCCGGTTAGATGGATGTCAATATTCTGTTCGAGAAGGGATACCATACATCATATATATTGTCCCCTACTTGAGTTTTTATTTCAGATAGGGCACATGTCTGGGGGTTTTATGACTCCCTTGTTTTAGATGTCATAAATATTTTTTTCGATTTTTCATAGAGCTTCTGATAAATGATGAATGTCCTTGTGGACGTACGCATATATTCTTAGGATATTAGGAACATTTCTTCGAATTTTTTCATTTTAGCAAATGAGTTTTTATGGATTTGATAAATTTTCTACGAAAATACGGATCTGTGATCCTAAGCTTTTTTATTGATTGTTTCAACTCTCTTATCCGTGTATGCTCGAATGTCCATCGACTAAATAAAACCCACGTGCATGGAATATGATTAATTCGAACAACTGGTGTTTCGTTTTTTATAATTTAAACCATCTCCACATTCAAAACCACTACTCAATATCTAAATATATACAGCGTTCCAGGGCAAATGACCGAGCACAATCGTGCAAAACTGCCAAAGTCTTATATCGATTTGATCGAATTGTTGCATGGAAAACGATTTCGACACCTTCTCCATTGAACAGTGCCACGTTTTGATGATAATTGAGATTATATCCAATATTCAGAGCAATATTCGAATGCAGAATATCTTTTCGCCTTCAGTCTGGTGAACTGACAAGTGTGGAATGACTGGATATAAAGTGAGTCGATCCAGCACCAAACGCGATCAAATCCACCAAAGTGGCCACGTAATTACTGCATGGAAGTCTCATTCGCGCATGCCCTAGCCAATCTACTTAGGCTAATCAGATTTCAATAAGACCTTAAATAACAGCTCAATGTAATAATAAATGCAATTTGTGATGCATCTCCGACACAGATAAATTCAATAGCATCCCACTGATTCTTGGCGGATGCGGCGGAACTAAAAGTGGAAAACATTGCAAAAATTACAAAATAATAAAAACAATAAAAATATTATTCAACTGATATCGATTTTGATCGACAAAGGTTGATGCGATGCGTGTAAACTGATTTCTATAATTGAACAGGTGTTGAAACCTGCCAATACCTTCGATAAGTATTCCAGTTAGCTAAACTTTGTTACCTTGAGTTCGTGTTTTCATCTTGAATTTGTTGGACGTGATTTTAATCAAATTGTAATGAGCAACCAACATTCAAACTTTGATTGCTTCTGATTTTATTCGGATCGAATTGGTGATTGGTGATCATGTATTGCTGAAAATTATATCGTAGGTATCTAGTGATATTTATCAAGCAAGAATGACTTCTAGTTGTTTTAACTTAGTTCACTCAATTATAACGAAGGAGAATTCAATTAACATAAAAATTAACAAAGTATCCAAATAAGTAAATTTCTAAAATAAGTCGTTGCATTTTGAATCAGAAATTTTTATTGTCATGACTTTAAAACAGAAAAAAGAATTTGTTTGCTAATTTCGTATTACACTGTCGTTGGTCCTTTTTCGTAATTTACTGTCTTCAAACTTCCTCGTTTATCACCAAACTTCTGTTTTTGTTTCCTTTTTTGCTCACGAAACTAAGAAATCAGGAAAAATCTTATTAAAAATCCATTACGGAATATGGTAATTCATCTAGGAAAAACAAGGCACTTCTTTTTGGGGACATAAATAATGGCAATCACAAGCCGAGGACTAAATTTACTTTTTGGTTATATTTTTCAACAGCGAGAAATTTTTGTTTGAGTTTTGTCTGTGAAGAAAGTAAATTAACGTGTAATTAGAAGAAGATGGGAAAAAGGAAGTTTCTGGGTTATGGCTTAATAATTAGGGAATGATTTCCACATGAATAACTAAACTTTCATTTGAGGGACCAAATTTTTCAATTTACTAACAATTTAATTTCATTAAACATATATTTTCCACAATGTTTGTATGTCTACATGCATGATTTTTGACACTAAACTATAAGGTTTTAGATTGGAAGGTAATTTTTCGAGCTAACAAAATCCGTTAAACAATTTAACTCTATACTATTTGTATCAGTAAACGATGTAAAAGTGAGCAAGCTACGAGAAGTATACGAATACCCGCACAAAGAGAAGGAATTGGGAATATATGCCGGGCACTGTTTCTTTTTTCGATGACAATTTTTTCATTCCATAAAAAAGTTGACTATAGATGACTGACACATAATTATCTTCAATTTAATAATACATTTAATAATGTGCTAATGTCAAGACATCATTTTTCAAGAATTCAAAAATATATGAATGTAATTTTATTTATTTGCTAAAAGTTTCACTAAAGCCAAACAAAGGGCAACTAGTTAATCGACTAGACAGTAATGAACCGAATCTTTTATCCTTTTTTACCATAAATCAAAGCAAAAAAACAATTATTTTGTCTCAATTCACAGTCCGTAAATTTGTAAAGTTTTACTGCAATAAAACAACCAGCTCGAGTCTTCGTATAACGTATACTATTTGCTTAAACTTGGCGAGAAGCTATTAAGAATTGTAAAAGTGAAAAATGCGTACAATATTCATATTTCAATATTTCAACGTACTAAGTCCTTTGGCTTAAAAGGGCTATAAGAAATTTATAAAACGTGAATAATTCAAAAAGGATTTCAGAAAAGAGCCTTAATCTCCAACCCTTCATTTCGTTTGTGGGCAAATATGATGACTTCATCAGATGTTAATAAAAAGCCAAATCGAGGAGAATATCCTTTTGTCCTGACATTTGTTTAATTACCATGATTTCCCTTATCTTTGTAAGCGAATAAAGTATTTCCAGAGTAAATTGAAAAAAAATTTTTCTTTTGTAAGCAAAAATCATACCAAGGAATATTTGTGATCCCCATTTTATTATTTCTTTTCTCACCTAATTGACAATTTCCAGGATCTTTAAATGGCAGATTAGAATTTAAGCTTAGCAGCGTTTCTTGCTTGTTGATGTTCAATTGCTATCGTTCACAGGACATTATCCTGTTGATCCTATTTTGTAAGATGAAATACCTTCGTTAGTTTAAAAGCCGCCCTTATCAGATTTAACGCAATTTTCACCACTTTAAAGGACATTTCAGGATTTTTACAATCACTTTTATTTGAAAAAGAAAGGTAACGTTATGAATTGAAAATCCTTTTAAAAAAATTTGTGAGTTTTAAAATGTCAACCAACCAAATATGAGTACATTGTGAGGGTGGATAAATGCCACAATGTCACCCTTTGCTGTCCTGGAACCCAAAAGTTGTGCAAGCTGTAGTATATACATATAAGGATAAAGCTACACGTAATTGCGTTGAAAACAGGGGGAATCTCGCGGTTTTGATAATAACCCAACAAATAATTTATTCAAGCCGTTGAGGTTTTATCTTAGAACCCTTTCATCCCCTTCACAAAAACAACAACCTAATAAAACTGTGGCTTTCAAATGACCTCATTCGTTTTTAGTTCGAGGGTGGAACGCGGGACTTGATTTAGATGTTTGTAAGACATAGTGACCCAATAACTTTTGTATCTTGAAACGAAGTAGATTTAGTGTAGATAATACAAAATTTTCATAAATCAATAACAAAAACGATTACTAAAACTTCAATAACGTAGGTACTAACCCTTAGCCACTAAAAGGTGAGTAGCACAATTTCACAGTATCTCTAGGATTTTGCTCTGGAGCATATAATTTTTTTTACTCTCCTCAAAGATGAGTCAATTATCAGTTACATGGTATAAAATGACTTAATTTTTAACAACTGATAGGAGTCTGATACCCTCTAAAAGTTCCTTAGTCGTAACGACATAAAATTGCACGCACACTTTCTGGAATAATTCGAAAGTGTCGCATTTAACTTTCAAAATTTTGCATGAATGTGATATACCCAAAAACTGTCAATTCATATCGCAATCGAAATCACAATAGAAAGTAGGATAATTGAACGGAAGGTGCCGGAAGTAAGTCAACCTTTTTTCAATCAAATATCAATCATTGAACTGAATGGCGATATTATTTTGACTATGATTTATATCACATGATATTGTAAAACCCTCATCTCATTTCCATGCCATTGGGTTCACGACCCAGTAACCTCAGACAAAAGAACGATATCATCCCACAAGGTGGTTCTACGTTTTTCATTTCATTGATTTAATCAAATCAAAGAATCTGAGTTCCATTGGAAGAATTTGATTAAAAATTTGATGCCCACGCAGCATTCGTCGTCATCTATCGCTTTTGATCACAGCAAGGTATAATTCAATTATTTGTTCAATACTGAGTCCAGATTCGTAGTTGATGCCCGGTCAGGATTCGCTAATTTATTCGTTGCCTGTAGGTATTAAGTCACAATGGGTGTGATATTGGTCATAGAGCTGTGTGTTTCATGCACTGTTGCACTAGCGCTTTGTTATGTTTGATTTCATGGTCGAAGGGTGTCCTCAGAGTTTGACAAATTATCAAACGATCCTGTAAAAACATCGATACCACGAATATAGTTGCAGGATTCAATTATTAGACGGAAAGGATCATTGTTATAAAATTTGCATCGTTTATACCTTAACAGGTGTCTCGTAACGTATACAAATTATGCTATTAAACACCGAGAGGGAAACCCTGGGTACGAACCGACATTTAATTTTGTAAAGCCTATGGATGATGTAACACAACTCGGAATGTTTTTTCAAGAACCACATAGAACAAAGTCGAAAATTTATTGGAGATTATGCTTATCTCATCCGACCTGGCCAAATGTTGTAATTAACCCCACACCCCCATTAGCCCTGTTTATATTAAAAGTCCTTCATGGTCGTTTGGTTTATGGATACAATCAGAATAAGTACATATGAATTTAAATACATGTGTAATAAAATTTCTGACACTTAATTGCTCGGGTTTGAGGATTCCACATATCACCCTGGATAAATTCTTTCACATCCGACAAGGGTAGAATCAGACAACACAGGACGTATGTGTTCCAAAGCCTACGAATTGCTATGCTTTAAACTATATCATGGTGAATTCTATTAGCCTTATCGCGTAAAACATTGCTCACATAATAATATATGAGATTTGTATAGAGAAACTTGGCCCAACAGAAATTTGGCTTATGTCCTTTGGGTCCTTTTAACAATGTCAGACTGTGGGACTTTAAGTGTTGGTGATTACTAGTAAACTTTGAACGAAAGGAAAAGGTCGCCAAAGGGTTGTGATTCTATTTAAACCTTGTATTATCTTTGGGAAAACTTTTATGATATCACTTGCTATTTAGGATATGATTGAAATTTTAATATTTGTGAGGTCAAATTGATATCAATGAAGAATGTTAAAGCCGACTTCCATTTACTTAGTGCTTGACTTTAAGGGAATTATATATTTAAATACCTACTTTATTTTCAAGAAAGATAAATACATATCTACATGCATTACATGGGCTTTAAATACATAAAAAATTTCATTAGTGCAACAGTTTAAGAATAATTTCACAAATCTTGAAAGCCGTCGAAGTAAAACTCTCAGACTAAGAACCAAACAGAACACACTGCATCTAAGATTT
The DNA here is from genome assembly GCA_963971475.1 of Chrysops caecutiens. Lineage (NCBI taxonomy): Eukaryota > Metazoa > Arthropoda > Insecta > Diptera > Tabanidae > Chrysops > Chrysops caecutiens. The sequence goes on along the minus strand of OZ020570.1, from coordinate 23,959,974 downwards.
TAATCGCATTTTATGCGAAACTTTAAGGATTTCGAATATGATATGATAAAAACAAATGTTCCGATCTTAATTAAAATTTTGCAGACTTCTGCTAAGCGAAGTTATCTTAACAATAAATAAGGAAGTGTTTTGCCCTTGGCTTACAACAGAATGCATATTACAAAGCTCCATATTTTTAAAATCCAGTGCTTCACTTATCTCCTAAAAGAAAATATTTTATTTTTGTATGTGAAGTAAGGTAACATTGCGAAGGTCCTTCTTTTTATAAAAGCTTTCCAACCACCAACGCGCCAAAGTGTCTCAATTTCGGATCTCTGTGGAATGTTATGAATGCAGTGACGAGCACTAGTGGCATTTATGCATCCGCCAGACCTATTTTAAGAATTTATAGCATATATTCAAGTAATGCAGCATGCCATGTATCCAGGAAAATAATTTGAATTTCAAACCGAATGCGTGGTAATTGTTAATAAATTCTCGTATTAAGTGCTAATTATCAACGTATTTCGCCACACACACAAGAGTGAATGAATGGAATTCAAAAATTTTATTAAAATTTTTATCTGCATTCTACCAGTTAGCAACTTAAATCTAGTCTTAGGGATTAGCTACCACACAAACCGCGCTAACTACAATTTAGAGTCAATTTGTCACCTGATAGAGAGTTTAACACCATCTCTTTCCAGCCCCTTTCCCAGTTACCAGGTCAACGACAAATCTGCATGCTCCTAACGTTGGATTAGCAATTATGAACTGCAAGCGTTTAATGGTGCAGTCATAAATTTAGCCTATCTGGTCTGTAAGATTATTTTATCTGCTTATCTTATTTATAAGCCTAGAGATGGTACAACGTGATGCGAGCCATATGCAACGTCCTCCAATAAATGGTGGTCTTCTTGGTTTTAGTTCCCATATCGGTCTCAAACTGGTTAAGTAGCATCCCACAAGTGCTTTTGGTCAATATTAAATGGAATTCAGCTTTTATCGTGAATTGGTGTAATTACGATTAACGGCCTACTAAACAGTTCAAAGTACTTTACAACTCACAGTCTGGACTTGTTCTTACCTGCAATCCAGGTGCAGTATGGTACACTAATTAGGAGTGGCATAAAAAATAAGTACTGCTGTTGAATTTGGTATCTTTTTCATATAAAAATGTCGGAGTTGTTATGACTTCGTCATTAATCTGGATGGAGTTATATTTTATAAACAAAAGGACAATAATGACCTTATTTGCAGCCACATTCAGGTGACTCGTCTCAAAGGATTCTGAATGGTTGCACCCACAATATTAGAATCTAAGCAAACTATTACGAATTCGGATCTACTTCTTTATATATCTACACATACTTAAATCTAACCTGCTTCAGAATTGGTTTTTCCATTTCATTTATTTGTTAAGGGCAACCACGTTTTTATCCCTCGACATTTCATCACTTACCGTTGAATAATTTTTATTCACAAAAAATATCCTCAACTCTCACATTCGTCATTTACCACACTAAACTCCATGATATGATATCATGCGCCCCAGTTTAATTTCCGGAGGCCAACTGATTACGACAAGAACAACAGCTGCCCATTAACACATTTGTGGAAGACACTCAGAACTAAGGTTCCCCTTGCATCCAGCATGATGCAATGTTTTAAGGACAAACTGTTTAGGGTACGAACTTATATCAAGATACGTACATTGTAGTCACCTTGCTGTGTGGTAGAAAACATTTCAATGTCACCATTGACATAAAGTAAATTTTCTGTAGGGTTGGAAGGTATGTACATATATTCTAATCGCCCGAAACCTTTTTCGTCAGAATAAGACACAAAAGATGCCCCATATATCTTTCGGATAAGGTATGCGAACGTAAACTAGCTACTAACTTGTAGTTTTTAATTTTGTAACAAACATCGCCTCTGCAAACTGCTTTTGCGATATTGATTGTGTCAAGCCGAACATATTATTTGAAACAAAACGGAACTACATATAAGCTAGAAATGAAAATTTGCGTATCTTCGTCTACTTTTTCTGTTTCTCTTTCTACCGTTATACACCGTCTACAAGTAGCTTAACAAATTTTGCCAGGTCGATAAGTTTACGATCTTTTTTTGAATCCCAAAACTTCTGTTGTAGTAAACAAAAAGTTTCATTTCAACCAGCCGGAAGAATGCAATAAGTACTAGCAGTTAATCGAAGAACTCCTTTAAATATATAAAAAGTAATCATTGGAATAAAAGGCGAGGCATATGATATACGGTCATATAGATAACTCAACTTTCTAGTGTTCGACGTTCTATCGTGGTCTATTCAAGAGATGCATAAAACATCAGTGTTTTTTGGCTCCCTGAAACTTTGTGTAAATTCTTTTCATGTTCATGTCCATCAGAGTAATTGGAAGAGAACCCACCATATTTGAATGAATTTCCACAAAAATATTTTCGGAACTAATTTTTTGGATGTCAAATAACAAAACTGTTAAAATTACAACCAAAATTATAATGGTGGATATTGCTAATTTTTAGAAAGCCTTTTTTGTTAATAAAACCGCCATTTCCATTGAAGGAGTTTTTTGTGTTGGAAATCAGGACTCAGACAGTTTTAATTTCAATTCTTTTTAAGAGGCATTCATGTTTAATGGACCATTAGAACATGCGGTTTCTTTTCAGGATATCAGTGACCACACGGAGACAAGCAGCCCAGAGTTAGTGGGAATGAGGATGATAATGACAATAACTTTAGAATCAGGGACAGAATAGAATCATGAGTGCTAAAAGTAAATAAGTTATAACATATTAGTAGCATTCAGGACAACAATTTGCTGATTGAGTGTCTCTTTAACGAACTTTAATAACATTTTAACGGAATCGAAGTTGGCAATGACGTTACGAGCGAAAATCTTAACGAAGTAATCTGTCTGCAATAGAAAGAAAAATTTTAAAATCGCTTCTCATCACATTTTCACTAAACGTTTGATCAAAGAATCATCGATTGCGTTACCACATTCCGTGTCTTCTATAGAAAATGTTTGATATCGCATTGATCGTGTTGCATCCCATGGTGCATCGACCAGGTGACCTGGGAAGAAAGATCGTTATCAAAAATTGTGCGTTATAAGTGCCCATATGCCTGTCTTTAGCGAGTATGTTCTGTTTGCGAGCATCTTGTACTCAAAGTCCGAACGTGGTTATTGGTAGACAAGAAACAGTTATCAGTCGGTTTGAAGATTATCGAAGACCATCACAACATTCTACAATGTAGAATAGAGGGCTTGGCAAAACCAATTTCGGTTCGATATCGTGTGAGTTAAGAATGCTAGGAAGTACAATAAAGACATTGCAACGAATGATTTGATCTTCGATACTGCTTTCATTCTCTGTATAACAAGCATACACTGTTAGATTCCCCAACTCATCGTACAACATCATCTCAAGTTTTGATCTGTACTGAATGACTATTGTGTATGACAAGAACCTTGTTGTTCTATCAGTCACTTCCCTCTCATACGAGACATAATTTATTGCTAGATCTCATAAGCATCTTTTCCGAGTGTTTGCATTTTCCAAAACCTTTGCATCAAAAATAAAATGTATATTGTCCACTTCAAACCTTTTGTATTAAAATGTCCTAACAAGAGGACATAAATAATACGTTACACGCAACTGACCATTGAATTGACCGAAATATTTACAGAATTAAAATCCTGAATACCCGCTGTGCATTTTGTTAAACTTCCTATTAACACAAGACAAAACCGGACATACAAAACAAACATGAAAACATCCTTTTATCCTTGAAGATATTGCTTTGTGAATTTTGTTGTAAAGTAGGAATTTGTCTTTTATTTTTGTGCATCAATTATTGGCCATTCAAATATTTTGTAAAATGTCCTTTAAAATAAATGGGTCTTCGTATCAATGATGTATCAAAGGGCATCTCATCTGTTTTCTTGAAAGGAAGTAACTCTACAGACATCTTCTAGAGTCAGTATGGTAAGTTGATTCTGGAGTGTTTTTTAACCAACAATTTTACCTATATCTTTGACCCCTCATTTTCGGCACTGTGGAGTACAGTCTCTAACCATCCATTTCGATTTCAAGCAAGCACCACAAGCACATCCTCGTCACAAGCATAAAGATGTAATCAGATTTTTCCAGGCAAACAAATCAACTCGAGTATGAGCATTTCTCGAAAGTAATTTCCATAAAGTAAAAGTAATGCAGAGTCGCCAGGTGTCAACTACTAAACCCAGAAGGTATAGTCGAAAACAAGAAACGATTGTGTAAATTTCGAAATGTCCTGTATTCGAGTCAAATACAAATAAGGAAAAAGACGATTGTATACCCCAAGAAGGTGAAGAACATTTCCACGAAGAATTTACAGGTAAGCCACCTCCTCAAAAACTTTCCATCTGAAATCTGCTCTCCAGATATACAAGATCTGAAATATTTCCAAGTGTCTTCCTCATTCAGACTAAAGAATGGTTTTTAATATTGTTTGAAAGCAGTTAGCATATACATAGTGTTTCTATCTAGAAAAGCCACAAAACGTTAAGAAACAGTCTAGCATTGAAGACTAGAGTCAGAATATATCGAGATATGATTGTGTTTCCATTGTCGAAGGTGAGCCATCTCCTGTGCCATGCTATCCCATTCATTTTGTGTATCCAGATTGTATGCAAAGTGGATTTACTGAGGCCTACACAATAAATTTTCGCTATGGGAAATCTCTGTCACAGAACAACCAAAAGCAGTCATCGACGGAAGCTGCCACATTCCACCAAACATATGCCACCATAGAAGATGAGGTTCCTTTTGATTTTTACCCATTCTACCCACAGATTACAGTGGTTGGAAAGACAGTTGCTCTTCCCATGGTGAAGAGATTGTCTTTAGTTACTCAAGATAAGATTATACTGAAATATACAAATGTAAGAAGTATGTTTCTTGTGAAATATCGTCTTTTGAGGGATGAGCGACAAACCCACGAGATTTTTTTGTGAATTTGGATATCAAGCGCAATGATGTGGCTAAAAACCGCAATATCTTGGAATGATATGAAAATTCAACGTTCATCGCCACGAGCCTTGTCGACAAAATTTCTATGGTATATTCAGGTAATTGAAGCAAAATTATAGATTGTATTTTATGTCGGTAAGCATTAAATAAATTAAGAATTTCCCAAAGCTGGGAAGTTATTTGATATTGAAATATGTGCGGTCGATTTGATGTACCGATCAGAACTGTACGGAAATTATGGTAATTTTTGCTGATGATATTGTAAACTATTCTTTATTAAATGTGTAAGAGATTTACGAACACAATTCACAATACAAAATCTCACTTTAATTTGTTACATGATTTAAAAAATTTCATTTGACAAACAACAACATTTAAAAACTAAATATACGTCTCAGACGCATCCTTGATTTTTATGTGTAATCCTTTTAAAAACTGCCTTGTAATTTTTGATCTTTGGACACAATAACCGATCCTCATAGAATGCAATAACCAGTTGAGGATAACTTTGATTCATCAGTTCTCTGGATACCAGTCTAGCATAATCTGAATCCTTATATTTTACCAAGAAGAAGATAGCTGCATTTTGCCTGGTTATTCCTAAAATCTTTTCTGGCTCCATTTTATCCGGTAACAGTTTAGAATCGTTACAGCCAGCATCTTTCACTTCCCTCACCGATTTGTTTAAGCAATATCTATACTTTCCTTGTACAAGTTTTCTGTTCACAAAAAGTAGCTTCTCTGTCATCGTACATCAGAGCCTGTGATTACCTTCTCAACACAAAACCGACTGACAAAATTCTATCGTTTTCTAAATTATTGAGATCGTCTAAGTGAACTCAGTTTTACAAATATACTTAGTAACTCAATGCATGCATTTGGTTAACCGTTTGTAACATCTGGCGAAATCAGTAAATGTTTGTTTTTAAAAACTTGTACCGCTGAAGTTACTAGCAGTAGTCTAACAGTTATTGATACAATAAGTTTTGGTAATTTATTCTCTTCGGTTGAATCCTTGACAGAATCTCTCAGAGCCTTCATTTGAAACTTCCATCTGATCAATAAACGTGATATTAATTTCTAGATAAGTTTATTTTGGAAATTTCACACGGTAGATATAAAATTATAATTGCAACAAATCAACAATTATTTTGAACAAAATATTTTTGAATATTTTTTCCCGAAGCGTTACAATACACCTAGTTCCCGTTGTAGTAAGCCATGACTCAAACTGTGGTGTTCCTTGAAAAGGTGCAATATTGATCGGTAAAGAAATTCAAAGCGAAGAAGATATTAATAGCCTAAACGGAAAGATCGTGCTCCACTGGCTATTTGATTAATCGATCGTTCGAATATCGATTACATTAAATATTTATGCGCTTGAATCGTTCCACTCTTCAGTCTTAATGGGATTCCTCTGGACTTGCTGATTTTGTCACAAGCAAAGTGGCTCCGCTCCATTCCAGACTCTTTGGATTTTCTGAAGCTTACAATCCTCATTCTATACCTAATATAATACTTTCTCCAGTCACAACAGCAAAGAGACTATAACAAGAAAATATTCATCAAACCCAAAGACATCGTTCGTTTTCTTCTGCGAAAAATTATGTTAATCCGTGCAATTGTCGTGATTGAACATTTTCTGACTCGTTTAACTGCTTGAATAAAAACGTTCCATTTTCGTTTGCTTAACAGTTTTCCTATTTTCCGATTATTGATCACAGACTTTCCTTAAGTTACTAGAAATGCGACCATCTACTTCAAGTATGGTTTGCTATCAGCGCCAGGTAGTCGTTATTGAATACCTTGATTTCTGTGTTAAACGTTTTCATTTAATTTACATATCTTATTCGTTCGAAAGCAGATAAAATGCTGATTTTAATTGTTCTTCAATGTATAGATGGCGTTATCCTCGAAGAGTCTTCAAAGATTTACAAGCTGGTACTCTTTAGTTACGCTATTATCTCGTTATGTGATCTATCATCGGAACGTTTTAACTCTCCGTTGATCTGTTAGCCGGATATAAAGCTCAGTGATAAAGTAGGAATAAGGTTCAATACAAAATATGGAACTTTATACGTGCTGTAAAAATATAATATTTAAATTGAGCAAGCAACGCTAAGGACTCGTCTGAGAAATGAACATTTTTCGTACTAAAACATTATTTAGTAAGTACATTCTTCCCAACATCAAACTCATAATTCTTATTTCGATTGTAGTTACAAATAGTTGGATAAACTTATTCCTGTTAACTTCAACGAGCCTTTTTCCTGCCAGCGTTATCCCCAGCATTTGTTTATTACAGTGTGCATTCCTGGCGAGTCCGAGAAACAAAATACCATATACAGAAAAAACGTCAATTCTTATGCAAATTGAAATAACTAGTGTAATAACTTAACAATCTTCGACAGCTCCACAAACATGGCTCTGATGGAGTGTGTGATTATTATTTGTGTTTACTTGCATTGGGACCGGAGGGAATAACCCGCTGTAAGCATCTTAACTACGTGCCAGAACTAAACCTGAGGAGTACTGAGCACCATCTTCTGTATCTACCTGTCAAACGTCTCACACTTCTGTTCTCATCACAACGAGATTTAAGATGTTCGAGGCTAATAGATTCGCACTTCAGTGAATGATCAGACTTTGTCGCTATAGTTGATTACCTGAAGTTATTTGATTGCTATCGTTTAAACGGAAATTCCAGACCACGCAGGTTGTTGCATTCAAACAATTCGTTTAATTGACTTTAACAATCCGATCTTGTTATTCTTAAAGATCTACGCTTATCCATGTGATTCCATGAGGCATTGACATAAGTTTCATTGAGATTTATTGGGCAGGCCAGTGAATTGTGACTGTTAAAAAGTTTCATCTGGGGCTAGTGAATGCTACAGAGTTTCTTCTACGATGTGAGAATATTGATTGATTAAAATTAAGCAAATTTAAACTTTACAATGTTCATTGTAATTCTTAATTGTAAGGTGAGATTTTTGGGAATAGCTTTAATAAATGGAATTTAACATGAACGTGAATTGCAGACATCTCGAAAAAGCCCCAAAACACATATTGTTACCCACCTAAAACCTGCTCGAAAAAATGTAATTTCACGTCCAAGTCCGCTACTTTTGTAATGTTTACGCAATCGAAATGGAAATCAGAATCGAATTTCTCGATATATTCATTCATTTCAGACGATTTGAATGGATACTTTTACTTTTCATCGGAATTGCAAAAATACGAAACTGTCTGGATTGATTAATCTGGCAGCCAAAAAATAAAGAATCAGTGAACCACAGAAAGACAATGGTAGGGTGTGGCAGGATACAGCACCCTTGTTTAACGGTCTATAGTCGGAATCATTCCGGCCGTCAACAGCGTCACATTCGAACCAATTGAAAGCTATAAAAAATCGAATGTGTAACTCAAGCTAGTCCACAAACGTCTCCCCATTTTGTCACCCTTAATCCTTGGAATGGTCCTCTTTCATGGTGACAGTGCAATTCATTCTTTGAACTGCAATCGGATAGTAAGAATAGAGCTATGGACAGATACTTTAGTACATTGTACGACAGTCGAAAGCTGCTTTTTTCGTCTTCCCTTTCTCCAAATAGCCCTTCAAACGACAAATTCTAGCCATTCAGGAAGGTACAATTTCGTTAAGAGGGCCGATGTCGTTGGCTTTTTACTTTTGACTCAAGAGCATCCATAAAAAAGCCTTTTAGTGGACTTGAGGTGTTATACGTCAAAATAAATCACAATCAAAACATTTAACACCTATCGACAGGTTGTTGGATTCTGGAAATAACATTTCCTTCCTTATTCCTTATTCTTTACGTCCTGAACTTTGACGGTGCTAGTGGTAGCATTTCATCTCCTGAATTCCTTGCCTCTATGCTCTTGTTTCTCAAGAGCCTTCAGGCTTCTGGAAATGCTGGGGTGCATAAACTATGAGGGCATTTATTTCTAGGGCATTCGATATTTTTTCAACTATACCTTGTGAAGTGGGGTGAATTCTTTTTTATCATTTGGGGTGGCCACATACAAATGCAAGCATAAATATCCTTTCTGGAGAGCTCTGATTTTGTTAGATGATTCCTTTGAGGATACTTGACAAATAGGCGGAATAATTTTATCACGTGTCTAAACCAATGAGTTCAATTGCTCTTCATGGTTGAAGTTGAAATTTGAGAAATTTATTTATCTTAGATGGAGAATAAACTGACACAGAGCTTTTGAAGAAAGGAAAATTATCAGAAGACTTTTTCTTTCTAAAGCCAAAAATGTTTTTATCCGAATAGATTCTGTGGTTAACATCATCTGTGTTTTTACGCTTAACAGAGAAATAATGACTCGGAACATTCTCTTTATTCACGCTTTAGATTATGACAATTGACTAACGATAAAAACTTGTGAGACATCAATAAAATTTTTAGCAAATATCTATCGGCTGTGCGAAACGAATTAGAAGGTTTCTGTGTCACAAAACCACGTTGAAATATCAGAGGAAGTTGTTTGCCTGTTCACCCTAAGAAGGCTGATTGCCACGATGCATCAAACCTCGGAAATTAATAAATTTAACCAAAATACTGTGTTGAGGAAAAAACAGCAGCGATATATCGTAACAGTTTTTACTAGGGTAAACGTTCAAGGGATGGAAAATGAAACTTACAGACTAATTTGTGGTCAAAATTTTAAGGGTTTGCTAAGGTTGTGACAACATCTAGTTCACCCACAGTCAAAAAACAACATTCGACGCCTTGTTGAGGGGGAATAGAATTATGTGCGGAGGATAGTTTCAATAAAAAAACTTGAATTGTACCACAAAAATATTATCACAAAAGTCACCATATTCAATTGACATTGACTGTTACATTGGAAAACTGTGAAAATTACTTAACGCAAATGTCCCTGACAAGATGTTGTCCGATTTGGTTTAATGTGAAAAGCCACCACCCATTCTGTGTTTTTTGTGGCTTGTTTTGTCCCACAAGGAATCCATAACAGGAAAAAGGGATTCCGGGAGCATTTACTTGAAGTCCATAAATATAAAGACTTCTAAAAATCCCCAGAAGAGCATCACCTTCGAGTCGATGCCAGTTTGTTGAAAACATGAAATGGGTTTAAGGGTGGCTATGTGACATGTTACTCATTTCCAAGTTCTTCCCTTGAAAATCACACATGTTTCCAGAGCACTATTTTTCAGAAATATTGGTGCATTCGCCCAAATTTTCAACGCTTGGTTGCGAAAAACTCAATTTTTTGAAATTTTATTTCTGAGCGTAGAAAATTTTAAATTAAGGGTAGGAAACTACACTACACTACATAGAAATATCCCAAAACAAAACAAAACACAACAAGGCCAAGCTCAAGCATATGATTTGAAATCGATCTTATCACAAGCAAAACCTGCTTCAATTTAAGTAGCATCTCCTCGATTTGCGTTTGAAGGCCTAAAACTACCCTAGAAGGAACACCAACATAAAGTCAGTAACATTTAAATTGTTCAGTGTATAAAGAAAATACAAAGAAAGAAGGAAGCACCATCAGAGATTCTGTGGTTTTTGTAGATAAATTTCTTTTGTGGGTATGCAAATCCCTCGTGAGAGATTCTAATCTGCTTAAAATACGATCCTGGCTCCGGGGTATATTGTGTCAACGAATCCTCGTTTTATTGTAGTTAATCCGGTATTTGGGGTGGTGATTCTAAAACCAACAGATTTAGTAGCTTAAATTATTGGCTATGTGGTGTAAATGTGATTTGCGAGTGTCAGACAAATGTAACTGGAAATTCCGGAAGGGAGCCAGGTCTGTTCTCGAACAAGATTCTGGGGGTCTCGTAAAGGGGTAGGTGACACTAACTGTTATAGATGAAAGCTAACAAATGATTCTAAGATTATAACATTGATGGCTTAGCTTAGCGAAGCCTGTGTCATTCTTTGGAATATTTTTGCAAAAATCTCTGAAGCGCAAAAAAGGATATTTGAATGTTTTTCTTCAACTTCGACTTGTTATTTGCCCATTTCTGTCTTGCAACGCACGGAATGAACGTACACCATCGAAAAAAGGGTGCGAATTATTGTCTTGTTAGCTTATCTTATCTCGAATGATATTATTTTTCCTTTTCAAGCACTTGCCAATGTATAGTGGTGAAACTTTCTTGAATTACTTGAGTCGTACTAAATTTTACAAGTTGAAGAAATTACGAAAAAGATAAGGACGATTTTTTAAAAGGTCGCTCAATTACGTTCCTTTTATGTAAATCCTTTTTTAATGTGGTTGATTTGATTCTAAGAAGTATTGTGGGTGAATCACCTTAAATCATGATGAGGGTTGCCATAAAGTTTCTTCAAATTACTTTAAGGGATGTTCATGAATTTATTTACACAGTTACACTGTGGAGTATAATCTGGAATGAAGTAAGTACCACTTTCTTGTGTTCCTTATCCGATTGTTGATAATAATACCATAATGCCAGACAATATAAAGTGGTTTATTTGTAATAACAAATTCTAGACAGATTCATATGATTCAATGTTGCGATTTAGAACTTTCTTTGAAATAAGCGAATGTTCTTAGCCTTAACTACAGTATTAAGAGTCACATTCTACTGATGCACAGACAAATGGTTGGGACGAGAATGGATCCAACATATGTAAATGGTGATAAGAAAGGTGCCTCCTTTGAATTATGTATAACAAAAGGTGAAAATTGCAATAGGCAAGACCTTCCGCAATTTGCCGTGTTTAACCTATGCCGTAATGATATGCGTGAAATTGAAATTGTTATGAGGCATTCGAACATTTGAACTCATGAGTGGGCAGCACTAGAGAACCTCCCGCTTTGAATCTCAACGGAATGTTTCATGCTACAGACTTTATCTGTTTGGAATATTCATTGCCATCGATTTTGCCAATTCCCTAAATGTACAGGTTATGGCTGAAGCCCATCTGCAGCAGACTAAGATTGCCTAGAATGGGCACATGAACACCAAATAATATTCCGTTCGTTCTACTGTCCATGGATATTAGCAGTTCGCACCTTCGTACCTCGTATCCAAAGTTCTAGAAGATGTTGTTTGCTAGTCCACAGCTATAAAAGATTAACAATTTTAGAATTTATTTTCCGATTTCTATGCTGACTGCACGACTTTTTCATGCATTTAACACTTATTTAGCATTTTGTACTAGCAGCAATAGTCCTGGTTATAGTATCGAATGCGAATGGAGTTTCGTAAAACATTTCCGTGTTATAAACTACCTAAGATGAATAACTGTTTTGATTTCCATTGATTCAAAATTGACTAATTTAACTTGAAATTACTGCACCGCAAAACATTAGATCAGCAACCTTGTTTTGGATTTCTGTGGTTGAATGATGGATTTAGCAAAATCAATTTTTATTGCGTACAAACGTGAGTCAAAATATCGTTTTTGACTTTCATTGAGATCTTACAACGAATACTCAAAATTTTCATAAATGCTCTAAGTCTGATTGGAGATTTACGACAGTGTAGAGTAAGGTAATTTTTATAGAATTGTCTTAAGGAAAATGCACAAGATATGAAATTTCAATATTATTTTTTTATGTATATTTATTAAATATATTGCACCTTGTTGGGTAATCAAACCCAATTTGACAAGAGATACCTGGTTAGACAAGCTTCCTCTCAATGATAATTATCAAAAATATACCTATACATACTCTAACTTTATAAAAGTAAAAGTTTGTGAGAAATCACCTACAATGAAGAAAACCATTTGTTTCAAATTGTAAGCAGTTACTTTTATATAAGCAAATGTTCATATTCAAATGTCGTTTGACAAGCATATACGCTCAAGAGACTATTGCCCAGAAAAGCAATTGCAAATGACATTTCGATGACTTACCGAAATCCTATTAAGCAAATCCACGAAATCGATTATTTCCGTTGTAAATGGAAAACACCAAAATCTTATTAATTCCTATTCGAGACACAAACGAAAGTAAACAAAATCCCAGGATAGACTTTCAGATGTCCGGTAAGTAGCTGTCCAGGTGTGGAAAATGTTTACTGTCTGCTTGGTTGTCTGTCAGTCCATAATTTGGAATGTCATCTTCTCTTGTTATCAAAGAAAGAACACAAATCAGTTGATAGTGTTGCATAACGAACAGCCCTCGTGCTGCGACAAAGGAAAAGCAAACATCGGGCCTCCATTACAATAAGGATATTAAATTTTTGTTACAAAAGAAAAAATAATGTCCATGATTGTTTTGTGCACGTGCCGACAACATCTTGAATGAGCATCTTCAGGAAACTGAAGCCGAAGAAGTAGAAAAGTTGGTAAGGGAATTTGTTTCTTACACCTTGTTGCCTAGAAATGAGTCTTGTTGAAAATTGCTTCTTCAACTGTCCACGTATTCCAGGTATCTTGTCACTACAGGCCTCTGAATTATCCGTAATTTGAAAGCATTCATATGTGCCGATCTTCGGAGACCTATTGTGTGCTAAACAGATTTCAAAAGCCGATACAAATTCGTCCACAAAAGGCGCCTGAGTGCGTCAACATTGCGGTTTGTCGATCTCAAGCAGTGACACAATTTGGAATCTCATAGTGGGAGTGATTTGGCAAAAATAGATTTGCAAAGATACTAATGGACCTTTTAACAGAACAGATCATTGCAGGGACTTCTGAAACTATGCACTATAGGTATTAAACTGGTTTAAAAATGATCGTAAACTCAAACTCACGTTTAGATGAATTATAATCGCCTATATTTTAGGTTAGTGACCTCAATGCATATCAATGAAAGCCCCTTCTTTACTTTAGACCAAAGAGCACAGAAATCAATTAATTGTTGCAGTCAAATTTATAATTACCAATATAAACATGTGGGTCGAATATTATCCCCAAAAATTTCAATTCATTATAATAAAGGTTCCCAAACAAATAACACCATCAGAGCAATCATCGGTTATTAGCATGCCATAGAGGATGGCATCACGTTATCACTAGATTTGCCCCGTATTCCGGGTGATTTCGATATAAAATCAAATGTAAATGGGCCACAATTCAGTTCATTTCAATAATTTGTCGCCTGTTTATATGAATGTGCTCCATGATGATGGAACATTGCGTTATTAAATCGAACACGTACATCACACAATTTGGTGCCGTTTTGTCAATTAATGTGACGTCAATGGAACTGAAAAGATGCTGGTTACGAGGTTTCAGTTTTAACTTGATTACAAACGAGAGGCCGACGATGTACCATCGGATCTCGATATGTTAAGAGAACATGAACGAGTTGACATGCCACCACTGTGTGTGACCAATTAATTGCAATGAGAACCTTCGTAATGACACCAAATCTATTATGAAGCAAGGGGCTTAGAATAGCGGTGCCTGGAATTTTTTAAAACCGAGCAACACTCCCAATTATGCCGCTCTTGATCGCCTAACTTGTCGAATAAATGACTCTGTTCAAACATTTCAAACATTATCTCAATGCTTCTAATCAAAATCATGTTGCCTTTGCGTCATAGAACCCTGAGCAATAAACTTAATCGTGAAGTTGGTATCAATTAAAACCGTGAAGAAGACACAGCTTCCCACGCATTAACGCGTAATGCTGTGAATTTAAAGTGTGTCAACTAGAGTATGCACCTAGTCTGCTGTCTTATTTTCCTTAGTTCACTTTCAATGTGTCAGACATTTTATAAGAATTGGTCCCGAAAACTTTTTTTTCATAATTAGTTTAGATCTTCATAAAAACTTATGAAACGTCAAGAAAACAACTTTGTGAGACACTTTTCCGTTCGTGTGCCGTTGTTGTTGGTGTCGTCGTCGTAGCTGTGCATTAACACGATAACTCGAAAAGTAGTGAGGATAATTGAAATCTGTAAATGCCAAATGTTTTGTATCCCAAAAACCTAGTTTAAGTTAGAAGATGAGCTTTCCGATATGACCCAGGGTGGATTGCCCTAAAAAAACATGAAAAAATTACACTTTTGTATGGAGAGGTACCCTAATAATGCATTTTTTTAATTTTCTTCAAAGGAAAGTATTATTATTTTACAAAAATAATGGGGGTCTCAGAAAAACAGAAAACTCAATTTCCTATAATTTTGGTCAAAAATCGTAATTTTTTCGCAATTTGTTAGAAAATGTATTGTTCTATCGCTTTTTCTATATGAAAAAAAAAAAATTCGGACAACGGTACGAAAAAGTTAGGGATTACCAATGTAATTCTTTTTATTTATAATCGATTTTGTTTCTCAAGGTTGAGATTTGAATCCTGTAAAGTTTTATAGGGTGGCGTATCCCCTTTGTAACAACCAACTAGTGGCATCTGTAAGCCTTCCAGGAGCTGGATCCATATCCAAACAAAATGGTGACCTACGAGGACATGGCGAACTATCAAGTAACAACCTCCACAATTTCCAACAGAAGTCTAAGCTGCTATCTACAATCATATGTTATGAATAATAATAAAACATATGCGGCAAATAAAAGCTACCTGGGTTGGAAACAAAACTTTCTATTGAATGGCTAAACCGTTGAAGGAATACCAAACATTGTCCGCCATGCATTCCCGGTGTCTTCTCCTTGGGAAGATCTTCGTACGATCTACGATCTACGTTTGATCATTTGGTGAAAAAGACAAATAAAAAGCATTTGCTATTTAGTTTAGAAATTCAAAATCTTTTAGTGCAGTGCCCTATAAACAAATTCACTTCAGTTACCTATATAAAAGTACTTTATAATATAAATCACAACGAATATTTTCACGAATATATACATAGGTATGTCAACTACCAGATGTCAAAAAAATTGACATGACGACATTAACTGATTGACAAGCCAGATCTAAAATATTTGACATGTCAATATTGTGGGTGACCAAATTTCCGTGAGTTTATCCTTAAACTACACGATTTTAGCAAATAAAGTAAATAAGCTTGTTTACCCGGTTACCAGGATGCTTCATTAATTTTCGAAATATCTCACATCAATCGTCTGTTTATTTGCATATCATTAAAACGTGCTTTGATGACAAAAAGTCACAGGAGTTAATCATATCAAGGACAGATCCATTCATGGAGGGGGTGAAAAACTGTCGTTGTTTGTCCTGTTCATAAACCCTTTTTATTTTGGTACCAAACAACTTTTCGAAAACAAACAAGCCAACTTGTGACAAGCACGTTGAAAATTACAACCATTTGTTGACAGTTGGGGACATGCACACGGCTGTCTGTAACGTCTTAAAACAGCATAACCCCACCAATATCTCTTCATTGTCAATTACAGTGCCTTTGTATCATCGTGTAGTGCACAAAGCTTCTTCATTCCTGCTTTCTTCGTTTTTGTAACCAACACTGTTTTATTGCTTCACAGTAAACCCTCTTACAAGGTGCCCTATAAAAAGGACTAAAATTAGTTTGTTATATAAGAAGATTCTACAATAGAAAGCATCTTCTTCATTACAAAAGAAACACACATGCTTGCATAATAAGTGCTTATCTGGAACCGCAACAAGCTTAAGAAGGCTTTTCTCATTAAAAATTATTATCCTGTCGTTTGATTAAGACCACTTTTTTTAATAAACTTTTAAACTCCGTCATAGAATAAGCGAACGTCTTTAGTTTCATATATGTAGGTACCTACATATCATGTGTGAGAGTACTGTAATGTCAAAGACGGTATTATTTTCCTCAAAGGAAAGCTTTGATCTCCATTATTCTTGTTCAAAGCGTTTAACAGAAAGAGCTATCACAAACATTCTTATGAAAAATAGGAACTAGTTTTCAATCTGTCTAGAAAATGTGATTGTCGTTTATAGTCCCCGTTTAATTAACAACTAATTCTTCCTTTTAAAAAGTTAGCCAGTACACAAATCTGGTTCTTATAGGTATCTTTCAAAGGCTGAGTCTTGACATCAAAGTAGTAAAATCAATAAGGTCAAATCTGGCAGAAAACTTTACCCGAAGAAATTAAACCTCGTGACATTAAAGCCCGGTTGAAAGTTTAACAAGAAACAAACCAACATTTGTCAATTTCTATAACAATTCCATTAGGCACCGAGAGGCTGACGTCAATAATCAATAAATCGCCTGCTCTGTGGAATGTGTCTGTCTCTTCTTCTGAAATTGGCTTCCGGGGAAAACAATGTTGCGTCTTGGACAAGCTCCGTGCGCACCAATCATGCTTCAATCAATTCGGGAATGACATCTTCAAGGGTCAACAGGTCACACACTTAACGAAACAATAAAATCTAAATGTGAGCGGGGTGTCACTTACGCAAAAAAGACCTAGAAAACTCTACTTCGACCGATATGATCTCTAGTTGTGCTCTCAATTGCTCTTAATCAGTATTTATGGTGTGGAATTTGTAAATAAACGCCGCAGAAATTCATGAATGGGGTGGATCTGGAGAGAAAAAATGTAATTAACCAGTAAAAAATAAATGAAATTATATGTACATGGGCCTGAAAACTTTCTGTATGGTTTATTTGTCCCTTATGTGTGGAGTACACAGTTGGACCTTATCGTCGTGCTCCCTTAATTAGGGCTAATGGATAAAGGAGGCCTTATGAGTGTCGCGCGCGCTGACTAATTAACGTCGTGTTAAGAGGGTCAAACAATGGAGTTATGATGATGGGTGCCATCTGCAAGAAATTTAGTTGAGTCTTTGCCTTCAAGTGATAGTGGGAGGCACAACGATAGTCTTGGGGCTAGGCTACTGTCAACAGATTTTTAAATCATTCGCTGTGTTTATTTCGGTGATGTGCACTGCTTTCTTGTAATGCCTGAAATTTTTTAACCATCATACCAATATTACTTGTAGATCCAGAATGCTGGATGTAGTAAAGAACAACACTAAGTTTTAAGAGTGTTGGAATATGACTGTTTTAGTTGAGGCCTGCGAGTCTGGCTCAAGGTAAATCACATTGAAATTCTTCTAAAAGAAATATGTAGTTGAATGGAATCGTAGATTGAAGCCATACCTTTTTGAAAACTAAACTAACTGCAGAATGCTCTTAAATCCTTTCCCCAAATCTTCTGACCACAAGACTCGCCGAACAATTGATTAATTATGAACGTCTCTAGACCTTTGATAAATATTTAAACTCAACAGTTAATTGTGGAATTAATTTGCTTAACAACACGAGTTCTATGTGGAGCTCTTGTAGAATTGTGGGAAAAGTCTTGAAAAAACTGCACTGACCTCCCCTTTTGACATAGAAATGCGTCAATATCTTCTATATAACATCTGTCCTGAATCGCGGAAGAGACAACTATACGAGAATTAATTAATAGGTTTAATTGTTATTGTTTAAGAAAATTTATATTGTGGCTATTTTAAGCTGTCCGATATCACTTTTTATAGATACGAGCTAAATTTAAGCACTTAAATCACAAAACACCAACGACAAACCACATTTTGTTGCATAATAACTCGAAGACGAGCTGGAAGGCCGCTTAGTTTTAATTGAAACAATCGAGGAGTATTCAAAATCGACACCCCTCAAAGTGACCAGAAGGAGTAGTTTATAATGAATATTGCATGGAATGTGTATTAAAGACGGCTTTATTAAGTCTAATTCTCAGTAGATTAATTTATGTTTCTTTATACTAAAATAAACAACACATGTCCCCAAGAAGCGTTATTTTTAGAAACGATGGGAGTCCGAGTACGTGCCTCCAGTTTTTGATTATTCATCTCTGCGTTTTTCTGTAATTAACAACAATTAATGAATTATTTTATGGTAGGCAATGACATGCGAAAGTTTTATCTCTTGTTAATCTATACATGAATCAAGCACGACAATGAAGGCTCGTAAAAAAAGCCAGTCGTCGCCAAACAAACAAAGAATGGCAGGACTTTTCATCAAGAAATTAATTTCGTTTCTTATGTACCTTTTTCTGAGGAGTTTTAAAAGATTTTCTGATATTAAGTATTAATCAGGATAGTAACAAGAAAATTAAACATTGCATGGAAACAGCCCACTCGTCACTGGGGAAGTCATAAAAGAGATTATCGACTTTTCAATGCGACTTTACCTCCCCTAACAAGTTCCAGAGTATCGCAATAACGACAGAATCATCTGAACAAGAGGTGAACCGAACCAAGTACACTTGTTCCATGCAATTCGGAATCAGATGTAATCAGGCATTTATATCCATCCCCTTGTAGTGACTATTTTCCCTTATGACTCCCTCTGAAGCCCGCAACGATTTTCATTACTCTGCTTCGGGGTGATGTAGGCGGAGTGGTTTTTCTACTTCCGCTTGTGGTCGAATAAGGGTTGGTTTGGTTGGTTACGTTTCATACCCTCAATCTGGCTTTCATTGAAGTTGCCATGGGATTATGCACTTGATTACGGGGATTAAAGGCGTTGATTTGGAAAAGCCACAACAAAATTGAGATGCTCTTGTTGTGAACTGAGTTCACATGTAAAAGTGAGTGTATTTATTGGCGTATTTATTCCCGTGATTAGGGGATGACGCGAATTTTTCAATTAATTTTCATATCTATTCTTGTGACTTTGAGAAATTTCTTTCTGTTGCACCTCATGTTTTACGCTTAATGTCTCTTTTTAAAATTTCTACCAAAATATAATAGATATTCTATTACTTTCATTCATAAATTTTAATTGTTTTGCATCCCATGTCATTGAACAAGATAATTTTACAAAATAATCTACACTCATTACATGCTCTTGTTTTCCAATACATATTTTCCAATCATCCACATATCTCGTAAATAACATCAAACCGCATATTTTCGACTGAACTCAATGCTAAACATATCGATGCATTCAAAACATTGAAATATTACGAACTACCAACAGCAAGTTTGAAGTGACCCAAGTTTCTCAGGTTTTTCTCTCAGACTCGTTGCGAATGGAATTACGATCATTCAACCAATTATCACAAAATTTCCAATTAACGTTATTACACCGACTCCAATGGGGAATGCGATTTTCGTTGTAATTCATAATGCAAACGAGTGCGGCAGAACTGAGGTGGTATGATTGCTAGACCATCATGGTATATTGGCTCCACCAAAGGCGAAGAGTTCAGGAAACTAATAATTCACTTGACCAAATCGCAAATCGAACGGGACTCCAATAAATTTGCATAATTCCTCCGCATTCAATTCGGTGACACATAAATTATGAATTAACGTAATCCTTTCAAATTCATAATTTCCAACCCTGTGAATTGCATTGGCATGTCTTGCGTCTTGTAGGTACTAGTGATTCAGTAACAATATTGACACCAAGCCAATTGGATATAATATTGGCTCTTCGTTGTTCCTTCGTATTCCTCTGTTTGTTTGGATGGTAAATTGACTGTGCGCTTAATTCTTGAAACCTGTCCACTGTTGAAATTACACACGACAAACTGGTGACCTCAACATAAAAATTGCATTTCAACTTTACAACAAAAACCATCCTCAACATCATGTCTTCTTCCTCAACACCAGCTCCATTTGAAGAAACGTGCTAGCGGCTGGTCATACCTCAAGAATATTGAGATGATAAATTAGCATCTATCCCAGGCGACCACACACAAATACATTACTGAGTGTCCTTCTTGTCCACGATTGCTAGATTCTGAAGTTGCATTCGTTCTGATGCCATCCCATCCACCAAGTCATCTTCAATCCAAGAGGTGCAAAAACGCATGAACAACGTGTGTATGCAAATTATTTATCGCTGAATATAATTCTTGGGATTTGTTTTGATTAATTTGTCAGCTACGCTTGGGGGCCTTCGGTTTTTTGTCATTCATTTGACCAGAATCAAAATGAAAATTTACTTTAATGTTAAGATTTGAATTATATGGCGGTAGAGATCAACTGATGTTCTCTCTTCGTTCTTCTTCTTATAAGTAGTTTACTTGAAGATATTTAAATAACTCTCCCTACAAATACATAAATTTCTGTTAAAAGTGGGCCGGTGTCACATACGTTTTCTATAAAAGCATCTCGCGAATTGTGACTGCAAACCCTTTCAATGTTGTTCTGTATAAAATTAACATCTTTAACAACAATTCTTCTGATCCCGCAATTTGGTAGAAAAAGTTTTAGCTTAAATTGATATACTTAAAGAGATGTATTGAAAAGCTTGAAGAGAACGAAAACCTCATGTGCTTCCATTCCCCTAACTAATGAGTCCTGGGAATTAACTCTATGCGATCTAAGTGCATGAGAGTCTCTGAAAGTTAATTAAATTTTAATGTTCTTGTTAAACAATGAGCACTATCATTTAGAAATCATGAAAGAAAATTTTTGGGTTGAACCAATTCCACAAAACCTAGACATAAAAGTCTCCAACACTGATATCAGTGCGCCATGACCTGACTATTGTCAGCGTACCGTGACGTCTCAAGTGACCCACTTCTCATTTTTTGTACAATAAACAAAACCCAATAAACGAATATCAATAATAGGTTATCATTGCATAAGTCAGTCGCGATTTGTTGCATCTATGATTAAAGGTACGTACGTATTCATGTAGTGTATAGTGAATAGGTAATCAGGTGAAACTTCTTCGGAGAAATTTGTAAATGTTTAGGTGCAGGTACTGCATATATCACTGCATTTGTTTTGCATACGATGATGGTAGTTCCTATGATCTATCTATGCGAATGCATTGGAGTCTCGAACAAGTGAATGGAAATTGAATGATCAAAAGTTATCATGAATTCAATTATTATAATTAGATTTGATGATAGGCCCATATAGAGTCGTCAGTAGTCAATGGTAGATTTTGCGAGCTCAACATGCATTTGTAACTAGCTCTGATGACCGATTTAGTTTGATATCTACAAAAGCTATTGTGATTATTATTCAATTTTAAACCCAAGCCGGCATCAACTTCCGTCGTGATATGCAAAACAAGCGACGTGATAACGTGCCACTGAATCTGGCTAATATAAAGCCAAAAAACAATTAGTCAACTTTAGTGGCTCTTTAATAGCTCATCAAAAACATGGCACTCCGACAAGTAAGTATGATTTTAACACTTTTCATTGGAGTATCTTTACAATCGGAAGAAGGTATGTATAATAAAACAAACGTATCTACAATGTGTATTTATCATATCATCTTATTTTAGCTCAGGTAAACACAACACGGATTGTTGGTGGCCACAAGGCAGAGAAGCCAATCCCCTACCAGATATCATTGCAGTACTTGGCTTCAAAATCATCGGGGTTCCTGAATCTTCCGTTTTTCAGCAAAGATGAGCCTGAGTGGTCTCACATTTGTGGCGGTTCCATAATATCTGAGAGACATGTCCTAACTGCAGCTCATTGTGTAGAGGGTGCCAATGCTACCAAACTTTCAATCTTAGTAGGAACTTCAAAGAGGAGTTCAGGCGGATCAAGACATTTAATAGAAACGATCATGATACATCCCGATTATGTGCAATTGGTTCGAGGAGATATTGCTGTAATAAAAGTCGCCGAGCCATTTGAATATAGTGATCGAGTTCAGCCTATCGACTATACAGACAAAACTTATGTTGGTGGTGATGTACCAGTAAAACTCTCTGGTTGGGGTCATATTCTTCCACTTCCACTCTTTGATCTCCCCGAGGACCTTCAGACAGTTGATCTCAAAACACTAACCAACGAAAACTGTCATCAACGTGGGTTCGATCCAACTCCGACAGAAATTTGTACCTACGAAGGTATCTTCCGTGGAGCGTGCTCGGTAAATATCCTCCAATTACAATTTTATTTTCATAATATAATGTTATAATTTGAACAGGGTGATTCGGGTGGACCACTAGTTAACAATGACCGCACGAAACAAGTTGGCATTGTCTCCTATGGCACCCGTGTTTGCGCTACAGGCCTGCCGGAAGTTTTCACAAGAGTCTCTGAATTCATCCCATGGATTCAAGAACAAATTCAAAATCTGTGAGAAAATGTTGTGAGCTACTTAACGTGATCTGTACTTTAGCTTTATCATAACAAGTGCTAAGTATTTATTAGTGGTGAAAATGTGTTCTATAAAAAATATAATGAAGTTCAGTGAATTTTAATTTTATCATATAAAATCAGGATAAATTTCAGTGTTAATAATATCAAGTTTTGGCTATGCTTGAAAAAGTTGTGGCACATTTTGCCACTTAAATCAGAAATCCAAAAGTAGCACAATTTCACGCAGACACAATAAACGCCATCACAAGACGTTTAAATGTTGGCAAAATGGTCCACAATAATAAATTGCCCTCGCCAATAAAACCTAGTGTCTGCCAATTAATCACAAAATAGTCAGCATGACATTTACCAAATTCATGAATTACTGCATTTTGGAATGTCAACAATGCAATTAGTATTTGGCTTTCGAATTGCAGCCCTTACAGAATTCATTGACCATAGATCATTGACGGTCACAACCCCAACCAAAAGTAACAAGGTTTCACATCACAAAGTTTTGCCAAAAAATATCCCTAACCACATTCTGTCGCAAACGAAGATACCTTTATCCTCCGCCCTCTAATTAATTCGTTTCCATATTATTCATTCAAGACATCTGTGTCCTTTCATTGTTTAATGTTTAAAATGTCATCCTCGCTTCTGTACCCAGTGGTTTATAGGTTTTTTCATCCCACCCCAGAGTGTTTGTATTTTTGGCATTTGTGGTTTGTGCAAAAGACAGTGCTCCAACATCGGAGCTATTAAGAAATTAAATATTTATTAACATCCGACTATTCGTCCTTTTCGTTCCATAAACTGAACCCTCCATTCTTAACACCACCTTTGGAGCATTCATTTCGTTTTGCTTAATAATATCTTGAAAGCATCTACTAAAGTTGGACGGTCATGTTGTGGTATAGTATATTGAAGTGAAACTTTGTCATTTGCTTAAGAACTTAACTTAACGATGGTAACTGATGGCTCTGTTTTCAGCTCAAAAACTCAGACTCATTATATAATTAACAATTCATGCAAGCTAATGTAGTAAACTTTGAAGTCAGGACGTTTCTCGTTTTTTTTTTTTTTTTTTTTCCAGCCTTCAGGCTGGAATGAACGATTTTGAAAAATTACTTTAAAGTATAACCGCTAAATATTGTTAGACGAAAATGATTTTACTAAACTATACTTTAAGTTCCAAAGAAGAACAACTCTCGGCACCAAACACCTGACTTCACAATAACACGAAGATAAAGCTCAGCTGATGTACAATTCGAGGAACGTTAATTCCATTTAGAAGGTAGTGTCGGGTGACTTTACAATGTACTAGGTACTACTCAAACAAAAGCAGGTCAAAAGCTGTGGTATAATCGACTGCATAGAAAATATTCAATGAAACATGCGTGGCAACGAATGTTGTCTTGTAGCCACAGATGATAGTTCCGATGTCATATCAAATTGCATTATTCCCCACTGGGGTTTGGGATCATACATCAAATAGCAAAGAATAAAATTATCAAATTAACGAGTCTCATCCATCAAACAAAATCAAATTTCCATGTGATACCATCACGAGCTATTCACATCGTTTACATGCAGCATTTGTTAACATTTACCCTCTGATATACAGAGGGTTTACCAGGCTACAGAGTTTTATTCGGAGTAGGACGTCTTCCGGAAGATTTAGCTGCTGCCTACTGTCTAATTGTTATTCAAATATGCAAATTTTATTGGGACAGACTAACTACATACAGCATCATACCCATAACCGAGAGGGTTGAATGTCACACGAACAGACTGCTCTAATCAACGGCTATCCGCAGTTGATGACATACGCACGTTCATTATGCCTTAGGATGAAAATCAGTATCAATCAGGATAATAGTGGTACATAATAATAGATTCAATGGAATATGTTACTTGATACTTTCAGTGATACATCACCAGACACTTGCTATGATTCTCATTTCATTGATTCCGAATTTTTCCCAGGGTGAACCTTTATTTTCCGGATGTCATTTTGAGGACAGCGGTATAGTTAAATTAAACTTTAAAAAATTCCTTTTTTTGATAGATAACTGATAAGTTTCAATTTAACCAATAATGAAAATAGTAGTCTGTAAAATTCCGGATAGAACATTGCTCATATAAGATTATGACTATTAGGTTGTAGCTGCTACATTTCAAATGATCTTTTAATCCGCATTTCAAAATCTCGAGTGTCGTGGTTAATGAAAAATTATGCCAGCCTAACTGCCTTCAAATTCCAACCACAAGATCAAAGATTATTAAAATAGTGAAGTTCTCATGCTTTACATTCTGTGAAACTTCTGCTTTCCCAACAAAGCTAGAGGCAAGTATCCACCTGTCACAGCACAAATCACTCATGGTTATCCAACATTCAACATTCTCGGGAAAACAAATCTTTTCAACACATCACAAATAACGTAGAGAAAATGTTTATGGAGCAAACTTGAGTAGGCATTTGATAAGCAGAGCTTATAGTCAGATTGAAGACACTTGCCATTTCGGAAGAGACAGAGAAATGCAAAGAAGCCGAACTATGCAGCTACTCCTGTTATGCTTACTACTAGTACATCTACCTGTGCAAGCACACCTCTTCGCCCTCGAATTGTCCCTTGAAGTCATGCCGCTCGCTTCATTTTCAGAATCTTAATTTGCCATGTGCGATGCGATCACGTCCTCCTTGGCAGTGATCTTGCATGCAATAAATTGCGTATCGCGTGCATAAGCGTCTGTTTCGGTGCCTGTAACCTTTTCCAAATTGGGCACATGGTGGCTTTCTTTGCCTAGTGAAAATCTCCAGAATCTTTGTCTTGGATTACTTTTTTTCAAAAAAATATTCAATTTCGAAGTGATCCTTGGGGCATTCTTACACGGTCTCGAAATGACAAATTAAGGTCGAAATTATTTTAATTTAACCCTTTTTGATAGATCAATTTTCTCATATAGTATGAGTCGCCTCCAGCCACAGTATTCTTTTGAGTTCCACAAAGAAATGATTCGGACGCATCAGTGGTATCTACTTCTGCAGAATGTTGACAACGGAGTTTATGGAGGCAAATTGGCTAATCGTGGTACTATCGCTAAATTATGCTCTGCAGCGCAGGAGGTGCGAAATGGATTCAGGCATTTCTGGTACGTCCATCGTTTCTAGATTTTCTACGTTTTGGATCTAATGAGACTATTACATCTATGGGAAATATCAAATCAAGTTCTTCGCAAATTGTTCCTTGCGTATCGTTTACATCAGCATAAGTGAGTGAGAAAAACTTACCATCGCAGTTCTCAACAAAACACACGCCAGAACTACAACAAGATTTCTGTATTTATGAAGATCTTCATATCTTCCAGGCTTGATCTAGAACGATATGTGAACGCATGATCCGACGCTTGGGAATGCGAAATTTGCGTGGTATGCTGGATACTTTAAGTAACATAATAATAATTTCAAGCGAACCGCGTTGCAGTGGCTCATTTTGGTTTTACTTCAATCTCAAGATCGGTTTGAGGCTATTAAGAGATCTCGAATTGTGAGTTAACTCAAACCATCGACCTCAGCTTATTATTTGAACGGAATTACTTTACCGACCACATACAATGATCAACAAGGATTTGATTTCAAATTCCTGCAACAAAAACTTTAACCAAATTCGTGCTTTGGAAGCTATAATGGTTGGAGCTTTGTAACCAACATGTTTTGGAAATAATTTGATAGTTGGACAATAGAATTAAAAAAAAATATTACTTGAAATATTGAGTTTGACAGGAGGAATTTTCAGATAATTTCCCATCATTAGTATCCATCAGTGTTTAACAGAAACTATTACTCGAAAAATATTTAAGAATCATTTGGTGGAACATGTTGGAAATGTTGCATTATCATGGTACAATAGTTAATCCCAAGTAAACAAGCCTCGATCAAATCAATAGAGTCAATACGTATCAGACCACCATAGCCGAACATTATTGGCCATAGTCGAAGTCGTCATAAAAGTCATTGGCAATGAACCTGGAAGTAGGTAATGCACGGGTGTGAGGATTGCAACAAACATTAATCAAAATGTTTGTTTGTGAATGAAAAAAGAATGAATTCTTTGAATTTCAAATTCAATTTCTTCGACATTTCCGAAGCAATGTGGGAACAAGGATGAAACGTAGATAAATTGATTGGGTGTGATTTACCTGACAATGCTAGCGAAAGGTCATTAGAGTCAATGCATGTAACATCGTCCAAGTTGATATTCGAACAATATCCTTGTTCCCTTGGTTCTGTATTCTTACTGGTATTAAATGAGCAACACCATGCTTTCAAAAAACCCAGTGAAAGTATCTTGACTTTCGAATAGTAATTTTTCAAATACTACAATTAATTATATTGCTGCGACAGTTCGCAGTTCTTTTGCTGTCTTATAGATTCGTATCGACAATTTCTTCCAAACTGGTAAGGGACTACTCTTTTCTTAGAAGTGATAAATGTCTAATTCTGAATCTGACAAACATTTGATGCGTAGTTTTGCTGGATAACAATAAAAACGAAGCAAATAACCTACAAAAGCAGGTTAATTTCAATCACACTAATGACACGAGTAACCAAGAATGAATTCCGAGTGTATAACTCGGCTAAAACCTTAATCCAAGCTGACAGATATGTATTATGTTGAATTTCTTAAAACTAAAAAATTGATTTATTCTGATTTTTTCAGTAGTTTCATGACTAAATAATTAAAAGTAGTATTTTTGGATTAATCTATCTTTTCGAATTAGAGAAATTTTAAATTTTACTAAATATGAGGAATGTCCCGGGAACAATTAATATAAAAAGTGGATACAGGTTTACCAAATACTCACAAGTTTTCTGGACACATTGTCTATAGAATTCTTAAGGCAATCTTCGCCAAAATCCTTACAATCTTCAACGAAAAGATGCTATGCTATATAGTCAGCGCATAAGATCGCGTTTTTGATGCGAGTTTGAAAATTGGTCTTTCGCAACTGCTAATTTGAAGAGACGCCCGCGCTGTCTCGAAAAGAGAACTTTATACAAATGTTTTAGTTTGCATAGATCATACTTTCTTAACCCTATTTCGAGAGTATTTTGAAATTATTAGAAGATTAGAACTCTACGTCCTACATCCTAAAGTTGAAAGACTTGACTGGTTTATGGTTAGAGGATTTATCAAATTTACTTGGAATCTCCCTTTCAATGACGTACCGGAACTCGATAAAGTTCTTAGCTCATTATATGCTGGTCGGGCATACTCTATGAGTTTGCAGAGGAATAAGTTTAAATTTACTCTAACATACCTGATGTGAAGGATAAACACGGACAGGATCAGGTATGAATGGGGAGACTAGTCTTCTACAAAATATATAATAGTATGACTCTGGATGAGCTTCGTTATGATAGACTAATTGAAAGTGTATAAACTAGCTAGTAGATCTATATTCCAGTCTCTTGTCCTGATTTTTTAATCTATCTTTTCAAATTAGAGCAATTTTAAATTTTATTAAATATGAGGAATGTCCCGGGAACAGTTAATATAAAAAATGGATACAGGTTTACCAAATTTAACTCAAACTCAAATTAAACTATTATTATGCTAATTAATTTTTTCAGTAAGATTTTGGACATACACTTTAATTTATTTTGTGTAACTAATGGTAATTAAGCCAATAAGTGCTAAACGAAAGCATACCAAGTAAATGCCCAATTCTACATAGAGTGCATTTTGAGTTTAAGTTTAAATTGAGTTTGAGTTAAATAGTATTGTAGAGTGTGGAGGCACGCAAGGCAATTCAAACTCGGGAAAAAATGTTGTAATTTTCTCTCGTGGTGAACATTTGTGTTTGTTTCACATCCCCGTCGAAAATGCGGCTTTCCGAAGTAGAGAATTTTTCCATTGGGCAATGTGAGTGTTATACATATGAAAATAGGGACAAAAATTGTAAACAAAAGTTCGAATATACTAGAATTTGCTGAACACAAGTACGTTGACATTTCAACAGATGGCGTCAAATGTTATTTGCGTTCAGAAAATAAATAAAACGTTTATATTTATTACCAATAAATGTAAATGTCATGTAAAATATAAATGTGTTACCTTTATACCTTATTTCAAAACCAGAATAACTAGTGCTGCTTCCTGCACGTGACTGCAGTACCTACTAAGTTTTCGGAGATAAACAATTAAATGCCAGACTGTAATTAATTTATTTCGTGGAACATCTCAAACCGTGTATAGTGGATCAGTAAAGATCCAATGACTATATCTACTGTCCATATGGTTTGTCAGAAAACATAATTTCCCTCCGTCGCTTTTCCTCTGTGCCGCAAACAACAATTTTCAGACATGATTCAGGATTCTATTATTGATACAGGCGAAGAAATACTGGACTTTCAGAGTATACTCAGTGGAAGTGTCTTCTATATTTTCTTGACTAACAGATTGGAACATTTGCTTTGGAAAAGGTCGTCACATTGAATCGCTTTGAAAAGCTTGGACGCAATCAAATAAAATCAAATTTTTAATTACTTGTAATTCTTTTTTATTTCATATTTTTACATTATTACAATTGCAATTACAACCAATCATACTCTCACTAGACATTATTTTCATCACATCACAAAACAACTAAAAAAAAACAAATAGTAATAAATTTTCTACAGGATTGCTTTCATATTTTGTATATTAAAGTTTATATTTTTTAAAAATTTTGAAGTTATATTCACTTCAAAAATTTTTTAATAAATTTTTTACATGTATTTTGATTTAAAAATTAAAACACTTTTATGTATTACTCTCTCTAACCACTTGTCTTTAAATATATTAACCTGCTAACTTAAACATTCAAAATTTTTTATATTTTTAATTATACATAACTTTAACTTTCTTGATTATTTTACATGTTTGTGTTACATAACTTAACTCTATACAAGTTCTATGTACAAATTTTATTCTAGTGATATATTTTTGCCATTATGATTTTTTGAAAACTGTGCTTTCTCTTCATAATTAATAATATTAAATTTTTTCCTATGTCTAATGATATTTCAATCATTTGCTTTTGTTTCACTTCTTGTGTTTCTATTAACATTTTTAAAAATATGTACAGATGACTTTATAATTTTCTAGTGATGCCTTAACAATTGAAAAAGTTAAGTATATTATGCATATTAAATTTTGTTTGTTTGAATATTTAAAATTTGCTTGTTTTTACATTATGACAACTAGAAACATCACAATAAATTAATTTTCCAAATTAAAGCAGAAATAGATTTCAATAAATTCTCTTACAAACATTTTGAAATAATAGTGTCTCGACTTGAATTTATTTTGATTTTTCAGTAATTAATGGTGATTTCCGGTTTAATGATGATTTATAATAACAATGTTATATTGTGTGCGTCATATTTTGTTATCTTCGTCTTCGAATTTGTGTCTATAGTTGTAGGGGAATCTCTATTTGTTTAAACGAAATGGACGGTTTGTGGCTTACGTTATCTATTTCAAAAAGTAAACTATCAAAAAATTTTAAAACGTAAAAACTGTGGAAGTCAAAATAGGTTAGTTATTCTTTTGGGTTCTGAAGATGCAGCTAAATTTCGATGTAGAACTCCTTAGGGATACATAATTTTTGAGCACTCAAGATAGGAATCGAGCAAAACCCAGCAAGTTAGTGCAAAAACGTATTAATTGCATTTTTTAGCACAACAATACATTTTTATTCCCGTCAAACTTAAGTCCAGTTGTATATTTCTATAACAACTTGTTAATAATGTACAAATTAGTGACCAATTGTGAATGACTTTCTCGGAACTTCAGAAACGGGATTTTGAAAATAGACGTTTGTGGTAGCTTGCGAAGTCCTAAAATCAAATACGATTCCTAGATTTCATATCGGAAAGCGGATTAAAGATACTTGGGAAAAGTTGTACTTCAATAGATATACCCACAGTTTGTGAATCGAGTCTTAAGGGGATATTTTATTGAGAGTTGTCCTCGTCTTTGGTTTTGGTAAACCAGGCCCTTTAAGCAGTGTTTGGTATTTACTAGAAAAAGGACTCATTAACGAAAAGAATATCGCAGCTATTTCCTTTAGAATTCAAAAGGCTGTAGTCATCATTTAGAAGTTACAGCGGAGTTAGTTTGCAAAAGTTTCAGGACATTTGAGAATAGAAATTTTAAAACAAAACTCAGACAAAAGAGAAACAAAATCCGTTTTCGATTTATTTTTAAAAATGAAGTCGAAGTCGTTGTTTTGAGATTATTTTACACAGAAATAAAATAAAACTTCATATTTACATTAAAAACTTAAAAAACACTTTAAAATAATTTTATACATAATTCCTATATAAAAAGATTGCATCTTAATTTCCTAGTATATCTAAAACAAATGGCACCTTAGGACAATAAAATTTTTCGAGTACATTTATTTAAATTTTCATTTTAAATTTTTGAGTATATATTCATAGGAATCTCACGATAAATGTTGTTGAACAAATTATGAATCATAGCTTAACATTTACTTTTAAGTATGAGTGCCATTCGGATGTGGTACAGAACGAAGTGTTTAACACTTAGTTGCTAAAAATTCCTCTTTGATTATTGTACATTTTTGACTTTTAAAGGAATAATCAAATCCCTTTATTCTATGCTCTTTCATATATGACAGCAATAATTTACATTAGCCTCGTTAAAGTTTTGTGTACATGGAGATCCAAAGCTATTTATTTTCATTTTGATTTTATTCAATTGCACAAGAACCACTAATCAAAAAAATAATTTAGACTTAAAAATAAACGTACTAACAGGTAAAAAGAAAATTTAAAAAATGAGTCTTCATTAAAAAGTCATTTATTTCCCTCATGGCTACGAAAAATTATATATGTATGTAAGTAAAAAATAAAAATAAATCAGGAAAAAATTATTTGTTTTAACATTTATAAGTATAAAAATTCTTATTTTGGTTCCCCATGCTCACAGCCGTACAAATAAATAAAGATTTTGATTTATTCAAATGAGCAAATTTACAATTGTTTTATTTTTGATTAATTAATTGTTTTCATTCGAAAATTAAACGAAACGAGTTTTGTAAAATAGAAAAATTCTAATTAAATAAAAAAAACTTTTTGGCTTTCAAATCAGTAAATTTAAATTATTGTTAACGTAATAAATGTAAGGGTTTGCTACCAATTTCATTGTATATTTTATGCATTTATATATTAATTTTTATTTATTTATATTTTTTTTGTTATTTTTCTTTCAATATATAAAATTATATTCAAACACTTCCTACTTGACATCAACAACAACGGGAAGATCGGTATTATCCACCAAATTCGATGATGATGACATGCTATCAGTCAACGATATCTGCTGATTGATAACATCTGTAGAATTAAGCATAGCATTTGTTGTAGCACCACAATAGTTTGGTAGTGAGACCATTGATGGCCCCATACCAGTTGATCAGGTTGTCGTCAATTGTCTCCACATCGTATGTCACATTGACGGTAGATATGGCCATGAGAAACTATTCCCGGATAATAGCATATCTCGTATTAATGTTTCAATTGGTGTTTTACCGACTAGACGTACAAAAAATAATTGCTCTATAACCTGAAAAACATAAAAATTGCATTCTATTATCATCCAAATTACAATAAGGATTCTTTGAGAAAAAGTATCTTAATATCGATTTGCTTCCAAATTCAAGATTATTAGACTGAAATTTATGTACTCTACGCCCGGTATATTCCTCTCTTAAATTAATTAGCAACAACGCCCCGGAAAAATATAGATAACCAATTTTTTAATTAGTAATTTAGTTTTAAGAACACGTGCACAAGTTTTAGAACGAGAATACACTCGTCGAAATCTACTTTATTATGGGAAGAGAGACGGACAGAATAATTTTACGTAGACCTGCATCAAGAGAAGATGATAGAATTCTACTTTAAATGACAAGTTTAACTTCTAACACCGTTCTGTCATTCCATAAAAAGTTTAACTTCTAAATCCGTTAGTTTCGACTGAGGCACAGTTTTCTTAGTCTAAGAAAGGCTTCATATCTCTAACCAAATAAATTAATTTATAATCAATCTGAAGATTCAATCCAAACTTACTTGAGAAGAAACTGTCCTCAATGACGGCAGTCGTAGCAGCAACTTGCCAAACCTTGTGGGTTGATTTGGGTACTGCGTCCGACAATATTCTTCAAGTGCACATTGGGACTTCTCTTGCAACGATTCGATATGCGTTACATCCGATAATCCGCATGCATCTGAAGCAATAAGTTTTGGTGTTAAAGGAAATGTACAAAATTTATTCAAATCCAGCTTACAATGTGGGGTTAGTTGTCTTACACAAAGAAAAAGAAAAACAAAAATAAAACAAGTTAATAAAATTAAAAACAATTATAAAAAAAAATCAAAACAAAATAAGATAAAAAAAATTAATCTCAAAAAAAAACTTTGGCAAATTAATAAAAACCACAAAATAAAACAAAATATATGTTAAAAGAACCAAATTAAAAATATTATTAATATAAACCATAAAAACCAAGGAACTTATCATAGTCTGTCGTGTGTGTGTAATGTGTAAAGCATTCGTGTTTGTTCTGAATCTTCAAGACATCTCACAAGGCCCTAAGTTTTGTAATTGTAAGATTTAGCAATGGATAGTGTATATATGTACAAGTTACAGGATTAGGAATCGATTTGCATCGACGCTGTCAAAAAATTTGATTCCAGTTTCATAAGACAATAGCAACGTCACAAAGCAAGGCAGAGAATCATTTATGTTCACGCAATGATCTTCTGAGAATGATGGGTTATTACTTTAGGCTTAACTTTGGAACAGTACATTTGATACACAATAGCATGTATTTATTAGATACTAAACGAATTGAATTCAAACTTGTGAAATACTATGAAGCATAATTTTCCATTGCACGTACATAACATGATATAACGAATCGTCAGTTAGTGATTTTCATAATTTAATTGATCGATTTATTAAACTTCCAATTCAAGCTTTTGTCTCTGAAAAACAAATGTCGACGTATTTCATTGAATTCGATGTGAAATTGAAACAATTAAATTCAATTAAACTGTCGTAACAACAACAAAAACTACTGATGAAACTCATTGCGAGATTGATTTTCATGGCTCAACCATAGAACCCAATTTTTATGAAAACCCAATTTTATATTCGACCATATACATAGCTTTGGTATCATGGAGTTGTTGTGTAGGCAGTATAACAAAGTTTTTCGAAATGGCGTTAGTTATGTATCAAGTTGCTCCTCGAAAACCACTCTGGACACTTCGAAGAAGTGTGGATATTAAAAATGATTGATGACCATCAATTAATCACATGGAAATTTTTTTTGACTGATGCTTGTTGTAGATGCCAAAGATATTTGGTTTTGGCCGTAGTAGAATATGAAATTTTATGCAAATATTGATAAAACATTTATGCAACAATGTACAATATACTTTAAGTAGTGATGTCTCATACAAACTGACTGTGCAACAAAGTTGTTTCAAATTTGTTAGGCATCACTTTCAATACGGCATCCTCCAACATATCCAAAACAATCCATTCAGACTAGAACACCTAGACGACTTGGTGCGGTAAACTTTTCAACCTGAAAGGTGGACATACAACATAAAAACAGAGGATCCAGAACAGACAACTTACAAGTTACGACAAAACGGATTGCAAATGATGATGGTTTCTTTGAAAGCGTTCGTAGTAATGCCATAAAATTAGAGAAGAGAAAAGATGCTCCACTGGTGGAGATATCCACAGAAGGGGAGTAACAGAATCTCAAGAACAAAATTAGTGAAATTCGCAAAAAAAAATTTCGTAAAACAAAATAACCTAAAAATCAGGCTCTTTAAGTACCGTGCAGAACCGGTCCAAGGTATCTTGAATGCTATACCCCTCATTCACTTGCAGCACCATCAGACACTTTGGCTCGATGCACTTTTCTCAATACACTCCTCTATGTAGCTGTTCATCATTGGAGCTATTAAAAATGCAATGTGTTGCCTACAACGAAAACTAGCCACATTCCTGAGGGTGGAAACGGGATCGTATGTTCGGTAAGTTATTGACGGTGCAATATGAGATTCAGCCTGAGAAGATAATCGAAAATTAGATGAAGAAGATATGAAGTTGTGGGAAAGATCTTTGTACGACAGGAATAAGTTCTTGGAAATTGTGCCTATCCCAATGTTAACATTCAATAACACATAAACATTGCAGTTTTTCTTAATAATAATTATTAGAAATTGTCTTGGCTATTAATTACGACCGTATAATTATAATTGTAATTGTAGATTTATGGATCGGTTTTGTTTACGAAACCGGAAAATAGTGTGTAAACTAGGGAAAAATTTGAGTGTTATAACAGTATACAATAATTCTAAGTAGAAATGCTTAGCGAATTCGTAGATTCAATTTTACTAAATCTTTGCGGGTTTTGATTATCAACAAGTAGGTATATTGTGTGAGAATTTACCACGATTATATTAAAAAACAATTTTCCAAATCATTACTAAACTGTACTAATACCTTTAACCACATCGAACTTGAAAATAAGTGAAAGTAAGACCCACAGCTTTGGCAGTTTTGGGTTAGTTTTTTAAAATTCTGACCATTGACCACATTTGCCTTTTTCATAAGGAGGCACAAAGACTAAATTGAAACAAAAGAATTTTTGCAACTAAATAAGTTTCTCATAATGAATAAGTCCACTGGATGATTGTTATCGATTATGAGTTATCAAAATATAAGATTCACGAACCGACTCCGTTGGAGGCTGCTCCACTTGAGCATCGTTTCATCATGAAAGATAGCTTCCTATCTTCAATTTATCTCATTTTCGGTATGAGTGATATTTGAAACTTTTCTTCTGTTTCGGTACCACTTTGATTTGAAGCTAAAAAATTCGGTTACAAAATAATTTGGAAATCATAGATTCAGAAAAATTATTATTGAACAGAAAACTTTTTAAAGAGTAACTAATGATAAAATTTAAAAATTAAAAATAAAAATTTTAAACTGAAAGCTATCGATTTTTCGTGAACCATTGTTACATGAAACGTCGAAACAGAAGACCATCTCTAAAAAGAGAACTGACTTCTTCCAGCTTTGAGGTATACACAAGCTCATGATATGAATCAATAGAAAAGTTGGAAAGCCAAAACCATTGAGAAACAAAAAATTCACGATCCGCGAAGGATCGATAAAATTAATTCGAAACAGTAGAGAAGAAAAAAATGTCTGAATCGACATTCTTACGTTGTTTTACTGTTTCTGGAGTTGCCGTTTTAAGGTTGTTGTTCGAAGGAAAATCGTGACTCCTTCAGTCGCCATTTCTAAAGTGATCAGCTTTCATCGAGGTAAGTTGGAAAAAACTCTAGAAAAAACAGTGAAATTTTCACTTTTTATGTTGGCAACATGAAAAATAAAACAATATTATCCAAGAGAAGCTATGAAAGTAGCGGTTTTGCACCTACACCTGGAAGACAAGCAGCAACGGTGCGACCCATAGACCTGCCATCAAATGTAAACAACCGACCATCGTCAAATACCGATAGATCACTGAAATCGTGGCCAGAAGACAATAAAGAAAAAAAAATCAAACATGGAGGTTTCTTGGGAGCCAAAACTCGAATTTAACAATGAAACGATTCTACATTTGACAGCGATCGCGCCCTTATTACCAGCTGGGTTGAGGTGATTTACTTGCCAACAGAAAACAATCGATCAGACAAATGGCCAAGTGAGAGCCTTCAGTTGGAGTGAAAAATAAATTGGGGCCAACTGTTTTGCCCTTTTGAATATCTTCCTTGGCACAAACGAGCACCAGTCAATGGGCAGCAGATATATTTTTAGGTTTCGTAGTACTCACTTTCCTGAATCACATATGTAAGTCGCTGCTTCATTTGGAAGATTTGAACTGATACTTCGCACCCAACAAAACCAGCTAAATTAAAATCCAGCTGTAAAGCTAACAGTATAAAGTACAAACAGATATCCAGTGACACAGTGTTATGGAAACCTAACACATAAATCGAGGAAAGAACCCATCAAAATTTGCTTCGTGTTATAACGGATTGAAATGGAAATCTAGACTTCAAGGATATTTCCATGTACTGAAGTCTGTTGAATTGGGTGCTAAATTGATGTTGTCCACCGATGAATCATGTCATTTGCAAAGCTCAAAAAGCAACAAGCAGAAGAGGTTTTACATCTCATTCAAGCAATGCTTCGTAATGAAACGGTATATCCCTAAATTCTACAATTACTTATAAACATTTGCAACTACAATAATAAACTGTAAGAGTAACTACTATTTTACAATTAGATCAAAGTTTTAAAAATATACGCAACAATTTAAGTTTAATTAATCAACAGAATTTATTTCAAAGAAGAACATTAATAAATAAGAATTTTAATTAATCTAAACAGAACAAAATTTACAAGTTACAATTAAGTGTTTTGATAACAAGAAAATTAAACTAATATTGAAGACTGTACAGTTAAAATTTTCTAGCCAAACAAAAGGTTTAAGTCGGTTTAAGACGTTCTTTATCAATAAGTTACTTTATTGTCGTCACTGGGAAGAGTTGTAGTTATCTCATCGCAAGATGTTTTGTAGTGTATCTAGTCAATGAGATGGGGTTTCAGGAAGAGGGTAAAAGAATCCCTTCGTGATTATGAGAGATCGGTTTCCATCCCATTGATTAGATAAAATTCAAAAAATCATCTGATCAAACAACCACAAATTGCCAGTGACGTATAACAAAAATCTTAATTTAATTAGCACTAATTTAAGATAAGCAAAAAATAAATCTTAACAGTCATACTACAATTGCCACCTGCTACTAAAATGATAAGGAGAGTATCTATAGCTAGGACTACTAAACGACCCACTACTACTTGCATGGCTAACGAACGGAGTACTATGATGGAACATATCAAAAGTGGTGCCAAATGATCTTGGTGGCGTCTGATAGAACATCGATGGTGAGTTATATGTTCCTATACTACCTGTACTTGGATTGCTTAGCGGCGAAGCTGTAGCGTTACTAGTATTCATATTAGAGCTAGTATTTAGGGAGCTAAGGTTATTATTATTGTTACCAGAATAATTATTGTTATTGAAATATAAATGATTATTATTAACAAAATGACTACTAAGCGCTGAAGTAAGCGATGACATTGCGACACTAGTCGGTGACCCTGTTGTAACTGATATAGACGATGGTGTTGTTGTTGCTGTTGGTGTTGTAATTGGATCAGATGTTAAGCTACTGAGGTGATTTGATTTTCGTTCATTATCAACTAACACATCAGAGCTATGTGAATATATATTTGTTTGTTCATCCAAATGTGTTTTAATTATTAGTAATAATTCATCATTAAGACTAGATGTATCACTGTAATTGTTAATGTTATTGTTCAATGTGTCGGTATTGCTATCGTTATTGCTTGTGGTATCGTGCTTTGTGGTGTTAAGTGTTTGTAATTTAGCTGAAATTTTTGTTAGTAAAGCTGGAACATCTTTGTATAAGATGTCCAACAGCTTACCTGTTGTGAATAGGACTATTGCTTTCAAACATGAATATTCAGCTGAATCAACATGAAGTGCTTTCAGTTTCTCGACTTGCTCTTGAAATATTCTTATATGATCCATAAATGCAACAACACGATCAGCAGCCATTGGTGATGCATGCAATCCAGCTGCAGCTAGCAGTGGTGCCACATGAAGTGGCATTGAACATTGCGATGCATTTAGTACAAATAGTTCTGACCAAACTAGTCGCAACAGTGCCACCTGATCTGTGACTTGAAGTTCTGGAAAGAATGGGATATTCTTTGCCCATTCAACCGCTGAGAATAATAGGCGGGCTGCTAATTCACATATGTTGTCAATTCCCATTATATTATTTGGTTGCATACACTGTCCATAACGTGACGTTGGATATGGTTCGGCGCGTAGTAATAATGATATATAGGAACTTAAGTACGAATGGCCATTGAAACCTGCTACACCCATTGGATCACCATTTGCTAGTTGATATTGCCCATGCATTCCTGCTAGACCGGGCTGTGTTGGAGGAACGCGACCTCGCTGAACAGCTGAAATTGAATAATAAATGATTAAAAGTAAGTTTCAGTTATAAGAGTCAATAAGAATATAACACATTATAATTATTTATTTAATATCATAAACGAATTATACTTAAGTTTATATTATAAAGTTCTTCACGCTTAAAATCGGTTATACAAATTTTAAAAGACTTTGCAAAATTGTATATAGACGATGCAAAATTGCAATAAATGCACGTGCCATTGGACTTGGCTGCGTGTTATGCAAAAACTTGTTAATTTCAACAGACTCACTGTATTTGTTAAAATAATGAAATGCAAAATTCCTCACTGCAGTTCTAATGAGTTTCTTCACACTACTACCTGAGATTCTACTACGCTTTCCGTGCCAAAGCACAACAAAAAACTAAGAAATTGAAAAATATTTGTCGTTATACGGCTTAAGTAATTAATGGTTATTGCATTTGATACATGTGGTGATATAGGTGGCATACATATTTAACCTCGTTTAATTGGTAAATTTATTGTCTTATAAACTGGACAGTAGACTTGGTTCTCCACTTTCTAAGGACATGTTGCAACTCAAAGCTTATGTATGTGAAATTACAGATTTAATAGATACTTTTTGTAGAAAATGTTAATAAAGATAATATAAATTTGTTTAGCTATATAAAAATTTACGCATATCTAATCCAACAAATATTCATTCATAAGTGAAAAGAAACTTCGCGAAGGTTGACAAACGTCTAGGTTTTATCTAACAAACAAAAAAAAAAAATATATCAGTCAAAATCTGACTGCGTTAGTAGTGAAATTGCGTACAAGGAAGTGCAAATATGTCAACGAGGGTACGAAGTTCTCGGCATCTTCTCTTTGTGCGGATATTCGTATATTTTTTTCTGTATCCCTCTCAACGTTTGGGAACATGGTAATTACAAAAAAACAAACATTTCTTTGCGTCCACGAATTAATTCTCAACATATGTAAAATCTTTTGAATTCTATTGAATGTTGTGTTCAATAGAACAATTTACTCATATAATGTTTTAATGAAAGTGAAACTTTCCGATATGGATATGTGAACTCGACAAATGTCAGCAGTATGTATTTCAGCTGAAAATTAACAAAACAATCTAGCATCTCAACTACAAAAGGGTTAAATCCAAATTTGAAAAAGCAAATTGAAACGGATATATATATTGCAGAATATCATCAGTTTATCGGCGAATAATTACCTTACAATTCAATGTTATTGAAATTAGCTGAAATTACATCGTCAATAACAACAAGTTCCAAATCTAAGAACTTCGTCCGTAATTTAAGATTTGTGCTGTACCATTAGCAAGCTAATAGCAATGCATATAATTATTAGCGACGATTTCTTAACTTTTATGAAAACAACAAAAATTTCAAACTTGCTTTTAATAACTTATAAAACTTGTATTTTTCCATAGCAATAGAAGCACGAGTAATTGGAGCAGATAATTACAGAATTAAAGTCGAAAAAAAATATTTTTTATTAGTTGCCATTAATTTTTTAAGATAACAGTTTCTTGCACCAATTAACGTCAAATGACTAGTGACGTTGTCGGTGTCTATAACTTATTTAAACTTGTACTTAATTTGATGCAATTATCTGCCTTCGATAGTGAATTGAGTTGACATAAATTCGTAAAAGAGGCACCAATTGAATTATGATGCTTTTGTTTTAGTCATTTTGACTAATTTGTTAGTACATTTTGAATAGTGAATGGATATAAGAAGTTGAATGAGATGTTGATTTACTATCACCTTGAAAGTGTTTTAACTCCATCACTTATGAAGATACATAAATCATAAAATTAATCATTAATCATAGAATTATTTATAATTGAAATTATTAATTAACGCTACAACATTCTTCATGATGCTTGATTGGTTTTGACAGTTTGGTCAGGTGTGTTATCCCTGTATTGGTGGTGAGTAATTATCAAAATCATGATTAGGTGAAAAATTGTTTGATTTGTCCGGTAACATTTTTAATGAACAATCAACTAGACTTTGGATTTTGATAATCAGTACTTCGTTGTGTCATTGAAATCATATTCTATTGACCAAGATAATGTTGCAGTTAAAAGCCTTGATGACGACCTTATCGAGTACATTATTGTTGATGATTAATTTCTATAATTATCAATTAGACAAGGCCGAATATGTCCTATTTAGAAGCATCACGATTTAAATATACTTGACCTAAGACGCATCCATCAATATTTTGAATTCAATTCATAATAAGTATCACAAAATCTACGAAATTCTCATTGACTATTGCAAATTGGCTACCAGATTTTTAATAAGTGTTGTCTTCCGTCAAGTTAATTAATCCGACACATTTATCATTAGCCAGTTCATGATGTCTCCTTTACAAAGTCGATGGCTTTCGATGGCGATCAAATGATCACGCACAATCAATTGAAATCGATCAAGAACCACGTGCCTGAGTGCGAATAAATTGCATCCTTCCTAAATGCACTTTCATCACGATTATCACGTCAACACGTCCTTGTGACCTTAAGAGGCATTAAAAAACATGAGCAAAGTACCCTTGAATTTCGAGGATCATGTCGAAAGTGTACCACAATTACAGCACAATCATTGCCAGAATTGCGGAAAATAAAACTTTAAAAAATCAACCACTTTGACACGTGCCGTTTCTACATCGACTTCCGTACCATAGGAAGGAATAAATGCATTGTTAATACGTAAAAAAATATGTTCAAAAGGAATTTCACAAAAAGGACTGCAACTCCAGCATCCGTATTTCGGTTTTATCACAATAAGGATCGTGACCTTTCCTTTCGAACTCATTTGTATCTTCGACATCTGAGATCAGATAGCATCTTGCATTGTTGATTTTTTATCTGATTTCCTTGAGGGTTGAAGTAATTATTCCCTTGAGGGATAGGGATTAAAATTTCACTCATACCGATTACTATTCCTTCAAATGTAGATAATGCTAAATTATGTTCGAAAGGTGGAAATTATTTTAAAAATTTCATAAGAATTATATTCCGGCACCCTTCATTAATATTCCTGGGAAAATAAAAATTTCTGCCTGAATTTGTGACACCACTTTCTGTTCGTTTGAAAAATTCCTAGACTTAGAATCAAAACACAATTACGCAAATGTATTGTGTAAATATTAAACAGAATGACCAGCAAGACAAATAGCAGTGGACAGAGGGTATCAAAAGATTACTTTAACCGAATCCTTAAGACGGGACAGAACTGGGAACTAAACATTGAATCGATTTAATATCTAATGATATGCACATGGTTTTGCATAAGGACAGAAACTGGGACTCGAACTCGCACTCGCACTCGCACTCGGACTCGAACTCGGACTGGTCAAACTTGATTTCCCAGGAAAGGGTCAGTTCTGCAATTGTATTCCTTTATGAAGATGATGGACGATGACCGCTTGTTTATTGAAGCGACTTTTTTTGTTTGCAGATTCTTCCTTTCCAACGAAGAAAGGAACAAGACATTCAAGGGATATAACCGTGGAAGCGTTTGGTCAGTTAGCACCAATACAATAAGATAGACATTGTCCAGGTGTTGGATGATTTTTTTCCTGATTTTCATAACCATTAAAAATTGTTCTTGTTTCATCATTTGTTGAGCATATCCATTCAATGCTTTTAATGTTGTCTGTCTATTTGAGTGATCTTCGTCAACGTTTCCATGTTGCGGCTTCTACATTGATCCATGTCTGATGGTGAGACGCCCTCCAGGCTATGAGTAACCTATAGGTCAGAAGATTTTACACATTGTAAACGTTTTGATATCCGATAATTATCGATCACTTCATTTGTATCTCAATTTAATATTCCATTCTCAGATAAATGACTTACGATAAAACTGAAGGTGATGATCAACTTGGACTTGGAGTTGACGAGTATTCAGCTTCTTTCCTTTTGACTTTTGGAGAGTTGTGTCAAACTTTCTGGGATATTGATATTAATAGATATTAATA
Source organism: Chrysops caecutiens (assembly GCA_963971475.1). Classification (NCBI taxonomy): domain Eukaryota; kingdom Metazoa; phylum Arthropoda; class Insecta; order Diptera; family Tabanidae; genus Chrysops; species Chrysops caecutiens. The sequence continues at coordinate 23,916,875 of OZ020570.1, read as the reverse complement.
AAATTACACAATTACAATATCAACAAAAAGTCATTTTCAAGACGTAAGCCACTGCTTTACTTTCATGCAAATTACGATGACTCTCATCTACGATCTGCAGGAGTTCAAGAAACTGTTAAAAAGTGATTCAGCATTATTGTGATGTCTCAGAGATGAGTCTTTAGGTACTTTTCATAAAGTAACTTGCGACTGAATCTAACCAAACGCAACTCGCTCCTCATCTCCTCGTCCTCTGTTAATATCATCGTTAATACGATTATTTATTGTAAGTTTAGAAAATTTTTTTTTCCTTAAATACAGACCACCTTTCATATTCTATCATCTTCAATTTCTTCTTCTACTTTTTCTACTTTTTCTATTTAAAAAAAAAAAAATTGCTCTGGTGAGTTACTGGATGATGGTCTTTTCATGAAACGACTGAATTCCTAATATTTTGTAATGATGTCGATCATACTTTCAAGATAGTGTTTGATTAATTATTAGGGAACGTCCAGACAATTTCCTCGTCTCTATCTAATATTTTCATATTGAACATTTTTTGTTACTATTATTTGCTATTATGTCCATGTTGTATAGACGAATCAATCCGTCTAGGTTGTCTTTTTATCTCAACATCAATCTTTCATTTGGTGATATACGTATCTTCGTATCTATTGATCTATCATCAAAACCACAAAGATTTATTGTGTTATTATTGTTGATTATGAACTGTTTAACATTTTCAACAAAATCACATAATGAGATTTGAAATCTTGAGATATTCATGTTTATATTTTCTTTAAATCGTTTATAAAATATTTTCATGTGCCTGTCACTATGTAGGTATGATCAAACTAAGCGAGTATCGCGATTACTGCCCTAGAAACCATTATTTATTGAATAATGTTTTATCAAACATGGAGACGACGCAACATTTTGAAGGTTATAGTGCAAAGGTAATGCTTCTCATACTGTTGCATCCAAAGAATATCGTCAAATGTAGTTGCCCTCAACGACATTATTATCCTGACAAACCAGAGCCAGTATCGTCGGATTATCGTAATATTTCATATTTAATTTTATTCGCTGTATTTACTTTAAGTAAAAGGTCCTTTCATATAACGAAAGGAACCTTTTTTTCAATACTATATCTACATGTAAGGAAGGTAAAATATCCCTTTTTTGCGTATTTGCCATATAATTTATGATTCGAGAAACCCGCGAATAGCCGGAACCGAGAAAAGGAATACTACCGCGAATATTTACTCAAAGCATTATCGGAAGCGATCGCTTTCAGTATCGGAATTGAATGCAAAATGAGTTGCCTCAGGGATGAAATGAATCGTCGTTGATGCCTAATCCCTAGCCCTTGACCCGGAATAAAACGGGAAGAAACGCCTATTTTTCACTGTTACAAAATCGTTAATCTCAGCATGAGGTAGACAGGAGGGTGAAAATACTAGAATTGTTTCATCCCTACCTTGCCCATTGCTACATTTTCAAAACTGACCATTGCACTAGCTCATTTGAAAATAAAAAACTGACCGTAAATTATTAAAATTATGCAAATGGTCGGACAATTCCAAAGTTGTAATGATGATGGTCAACTGCTCTTGTCTTCCAGCATTGTCTAGTGATCGTATCGAGGTAAATTTTTAACACTTCACCTTAATTGATGTCCATCGCACCGACCCTTGTCACTAGGGTATGTTACACTCGTATGTGCATATTACCAAGGATTGTCGTTAGATTTTCTCACGTCTATGCAGGTATTTGTCCTTCTTACTGTAGGTACACGAATGCATTAAAGAATTTCTGTCTTGTTCATTTTCTTGTGGTTTACTTGCTGTTTTCCTACGAGTTGAGAAAATCCTCTACCGACAATTGTTGGTGGATCACATTGCCAAATGAAGTTTACCCATAAATCTTGAGAACTCTAGAGCCAACACATCTCTCCCATGTTCTTAAAACCGTATTCGGTATTCGTCTTGAAATCCCATCTTAATACCAAGGAAAAGATGATTTTGTTTGTTGCATAGCGTCGCAGATGTACTTTAGCCACAATTTACTGGACTGGATAGCTCGAAGAAATCAGAAATTTATCTTACAAACTACTTTTCTTATGACTTCACCCTTTTTGCTGTTATTTTTGTTATTTATGACTTAAATATTATTTATTTCATATAGTCTCACCGAATGTTGTTTATTTCTAGTTATTGTAACTTATTTCCTACAGAGTGTGAAATTTTTCAACGAATAACTTGAATTCTTTATAAATTGATATTGTTTAGTGTCATGTTGGGGTTAAGTTCCGGAATGTTAGTAAATCTAGAACACCCCTTTGTATTACATATATTGTATTGATTCCTCCCACTACTTGGAATCGAATTTTTCTACGGAACAAAATATTTTTTTGATGTTGTGGGAAAAATAGATTTATTGCATTTTGGAAATAACTTAACTCTATCGCCTTCGATTAAGTATCCTCCTAATAGCCATTAAATCACGTCGTATTTTTTGACAGAAATTTATGGACTAGGTATCTTTGGTCACAGAATGCATCAAAATTAATTTGTTGTTAATAACTTAATGAAGGATCAAATAAATTTCTGTCTTTGTAATTTATACAAAACATCTTCTACGGATAACATGCATGTTGTGTAATATTCAAATTCACTTATCATGAGCCAGCAGTGAAACTAGGATACATTTTTATCTGAGCAAAACCATACGAAGTAATTAAAAAACCCTTATGACGTTAAGGGAAACAACACCAGAAACCAGGTTGTTGAGTTTTGTTAAACATGCGTTTGTTTCTTTACCATTAAATCGTTTTCAATTTGTGGCAAGCATCTAAAGGAGCGCGTCAAATATAAAATTTCTGGTGTATTTAAAATAATTTTAATTCGAAATCTTCCCCCATACCATTAACATTTTCAAGTGAAATGAAAGTGTTTGCCAAGAAATCATTCTTAGAATATACTCCCTTAAGTATACATTCTTAAAGCCACACATACGAGTAGGTATATGTAAGCAAAGCACACAAAATTCGTTTGTGTATTGTTATTTTAATTAAGTGAAAATATATCCTTTGTAACGTGATGCAAATATTTTCCCTCATTATTTGCTCTATCTGTCGTCGATTTTATTCGATTCACTTTCTTATCTCCGTCATCGCAAGACGTTTGTTTGGAGTGTACTTGTCAAATATGTATGCGTATGTGTTAGTTTGAGCTATAGAACACATAATTTTTCATCCCCTTACTAAGATTCAACATGTATGATAATAGAAATATATCGGTTTGCTTAAGAAAAAAGGGGTTTCTCGGTTTCCGTTCTTCCACAACGAACATGATATGCAGAATACCTTCTATAAAAAGAGGTTATCCTGATAAATCCTTATTATGGCAAACCGTCTTGGTAAGAACACACAATGATGATCTAGTAAATTTTAACCATTCCAAAAGGATATTATACCTTTTGTCGTTAAGACGTTTAGGGAATACGTATTGGTATTGTAATAGGATTTCAATGGTTTTATTCGAATGTCCGTAATTACCATATAAAATCTGTAAAATCTTGCGGCTGTAGGCTATCAGATTTGATTTTGGTTATTTCTTAAGGAACAATTGATAGTTTCTTCCTTTGTAGAACATTTGGTTATTATATCATGAAGATTAAAAATCGATAGAGAAACATTGTAGACTAGGATTTATCATTATCCATAATCACTATATATGTTCAAGGAGTTTATTGATTGTCAAACGGTTACAAGGGTTTCAAAAGTTTCATTCTTTTTTATTATACCCGGGTGCAAAAATCAGACGGAATTCGGAAATCAGACGGAAAACTACAATAAATTCAGTGGGAATCCGATCAAAAATCTATCCTTAAAACTGAAGCCAACTTGAATTCAGTCTTAATCAGTCGAAAATTTTTAAGCATTTTTTGACTACAGCTAATTTTGAAAAGAAATATAAACAAGTTTGACTTGAAATTTTTGAAATTTGCTTTTGAATCTCTCGTTAAATTGCTACGACCATTAATTTTTTAACAGAAAATATTAAGTTTTTTCATATTATATAAAACAGTAATTAGTTATTCTCTAAACCGCAAAGGTACTTTTCTCTAAGTATTCATAGTAAACTGAGTTCTGAGTTATTTTATATGCATTGAAATTGAATAAAACCTTTATTTATATTGGAGATAATCAAAACTATAAAGTTTTGAAATACGATATCAAATTTATTAGAAGCTTGTGTTGTCAATGCCTTACCGTGACAAATAAATTGTAAAAGCTCCTGTTGGAGATGGAAGATTTTGTAATAATTCGGCCCAAAAAAGTTAAATTCTAAAGTGAAACGTAACACGGAAAATTTGCAACTTTATGTTTGATCGTGAAATTTCTTAAAATGAAGTTTTCAATTTCGATTCGATAGTGTCGACATACCTACTTCTTGTGTTTTATTTCGAAATTACCTATTTAACTTTGATGTACAAAAATGCCTTCGTGATCGACAAGTCAACGAATAAAATAACATAACAAAATATCGTACAAGTCACAAGCATAACAAGTAAACAACGAAAATGTACAGACATGACGTAAAAACGCAATTGAATAAACTGAATAAATTTTTTGTGCAAAAAATATGTTCAAAATCACCCAACAATAGCTAGACCAAGTTTTAAAATACCTTCAAATCTTTATAAGGTAATCTTTAGTTGTTCAATGATCGACGTTAAATACCTTTGCTAGGGATATGTGACACAGTGTGCAATACATTGCGACACATAATACCGACCCTCTAACCCGCTGAGTAATTGTTGAAAATAATCTAACTGAAGTCTAATTAAATATGTTAGTGAAGTATTTTATCTGACATACAGCTTTATAGGTGAATTGAAGACCTGAAAATTATTTACCAGGTATATAATACATTTTGCTACACCTAAAAATAGAGACGCGACATCATGAAAATATTTGATCGCTTGAAAATATGCGCAACACAATAAAAATTTGTTACACGAAAATGTCAAAGTACAAGAATAACTTCTTTGAAAGACATGTTGATCCCACCCTGTCTTAAATATCCTTACAGTTAACAGGTTAATTTGAGTCACATTGATTTAAGGTTATGTTACATTGATTTGAGGTTATGTCAGTCAAGAGAAAAATTGACTTCCGCCGAACCTTTGACGTTAAATGGCAAACAACGTGATACTCGTATCGTTTGTCGTGACATTATTTGGCCTATTGTCAACTAGAACACCTTCATTTAACATTTTTAGAAGTCACTAGCCAACACATGCACTAAGATGTCTGACATTTTGGCAAATTTGGCACAGATCCGATGTGATTGAAAAATCAAATTATATTTTTAGATCGTTAAGTCAGGTGTAGAATTGTAGTAACTTGAATTAAATTTGATTGACTTACCTTCCCTTCTCATACCCATCTTCAGGCACTTCCTTAATCTGCAATATTGACATTGATTCCTATGATGTTGATCGATTGGACAATTTCGATTGCCACGACATGAATATGTTAAATTTCTCCTAACAGATCTTTTGAAGAATGATTTACAACCTGAAATAAGAAAGGAAAAATGTTATTAAATGATATACATACTTATACACATGTAAATAGATACACTGAAATTTCGGCAGATTTAGATATCATCGAATATATGTGAACGAAGAGAAAAAGGAATTACATTTCACAGGTGCAAAAATTACATTATACGAGTATTATTACAAAGGCTGATTGCTTGATCTGTTATCACGTGCATCCTTCAATTGCATTTAAATGCAATTTAAAAAAAAAAACCTTGTAATTTTGAGTTAATGAAAAATTCACCTTTCGTTGTACATAACTTCATCAACAGAACCAAAACCCTAACAAAGACAAGCGCCATGCAAAACGAAACATTTATATGCAACGAATCCATCTGCATCTGCATCTTGAAGTGGATATCCCTTAATTTCCATAAGCATTCATTTAGAGAAAGGGTGGGCATGTTCAGTTTTTGATTAGCTTGAAAACACCTTGAGACGTGATACCTAAATTTACATGCACTAATTTGATAAAATTATCCAGAGCTACAATTATTTGCCACGTTGGAAGAACATGTTGACGTTTTGGTTCGTTCTTGGAATGTCAGACAGTTTTGACTGTCAGGGTGGCCAAGAGAGACATGAAAACGACAAGGTTAAAGGAGTTTCATCCGAAATATTGTTCTTCATGGTGGTTTCAGGAAATAAAGTAGCCTTGGCGGTATCCATATCAACTGAAATCTTCTTTCCAAGAAACGAATAGCCGGTGCTCTTCTTAGCTAGCTCCTTAAGTTTGACATAAAAGTTTTGCTGTGAAGACGGTTTTCGATTGTTAGAAGTTTTAGTTTCTTGCCGGCAAAGCACTTGTTCCACAAGATAAATATGCTATAAAATACACATTAAAGCGGCGTTTACAGGTAATTCAAATTTTTGACAAAAAACATTCCTGCTTATGTAGATATATCGGTGAGGTCCATTCACTTAAAGTCGTTAAAAAATTGAATCTGATGCAAGCATAAATTCAAACGTGTTCTGAATTTTATTTCTAGACCAATTTGTGCAACAATAGTAGTTCATGGGAAAGTTATATTCCAGTTAATACGCGTCAAATTGCGTTATGAAATTTCAATTTCGCATGACTTATTGAATGTACTTGGAATTGATTAGTTCACAGGTGTTCAAATCGAAAAACTTGAAGTTAATAAAGAAATTTTCTCTACTTCCTTACGTGCATACCTCATATGTTACACGTGAAGACGATGAACAGGAGAGTTACGCGGATGTGCACTGGATACTCCACAAGGATTTAGTACCTGCACTTAAGAAATTTTGCAAAATCGGTTTTTGTTTTTCAACTCTTTGAATTTTCAGAAATACGTTTTCAAAACATTTCCCACAAAATTCCGGGGTATAAGTGTGGGTTATATGTAATGATTTTAATTATTATCAACATGCCTTTTTTGACAATTCATCGTACTTGAGCAATTAAATTAAAACACAAAAATTGATCAAATTTCAATATTTTCCCAATGAAATTAATGTTTATATGAAAGTAACTGCCATATAAGTCAATTACCATACAAAATTTTTCGAGGATTTTTCTAAAAACATTCTCCAAAACTAGATCATCTTCGACATCTAGTATCTTAATATGTCTTGAGTGGAGAGTATTTTAAATCTCTGGTTTGTTGGTCTAAGTACCCCGACACTTTAGAAAAGTGTGAAGAATTATGAATAAAAGCAATATTAGAATCAGTAGCAAGTTGATCCAGAGAAGAATTGTAAACCAAATCACTCGCGTGTAATTTTTGCACCTGTGAAGTTCTGAATTTGAAAGACGATTACCGACTGCCGGCTTACCTTGATTTCATGAGGGAAAATAATATGGAAATGTTCAGAACATCACAGTGCAATTAGCCCCAGCAGTATGTTCTGTAACTCGATGTCGGCATTTTGTAGAGCACAAAAAATTCAAACGACTGATACGTTTCAATTTGCATACTTTCATTGAAACCGCGAGTGTTCTGACATTATTCTTTTCGGCTCATTGGAAAATGTTAAATTTATTCACTTTTATTGACGCCATTTTGAAATTTAAATCAGCAAAAAATAATTCAGTGAATCCAATTACATCGAAAACGGATAATTTTTGTTAATATTTCTTCGCATTTGTCATGACCTGATTTAGCAATTGCAGTAATTAGTAATTTCTCATACAGGTATATATTTTTCTGCTGAGAATCAATGCATTTGGTCATTTAAAAGTGATCACTGAGATGCACAACAAGAAATTTATGATGCAGTGACCGGCGTAAGTCGACAAATTATTGCACGATGACAAACGTTAAAGTTAATTAGATTTTTTTGTGCTGTATGATATGCAAATTTTCATTTTTTGTGGATTCAAATGAAGGAGGGCTCGCAGATCTTCTCTTGTTCCCGGCAAGTTCATAGCCATGACATGAATCATCGAAAAATTCAATTTTCAAAATTTCTGCATTTTTGGCGGTTTATTTGATGTTTCTCTTATGTCCTGTCCCCGTATAACTCAAAAACAAATTCGTGGTTTCTTTAGGTTAACATTATTAACCAAGCATTTAGTGATGAAATACATATAAAATCAATATGTGTACCACTAAAGAGAAGCGACGAAATACAGAGATATTAGTGAAGATATTTCTTGTGTCCACCTGATCGTAATAACCAGAGAGATAACACGGACGTGAACATCAGTTAAATCAAAAGTTAATGATTATGGGTAAACGGTAAGGCTAGTTCTATAAAACAACAATGAATTCGCAAAATATTGAATTTCACCATAACTTAACTAGTAAAACGACTTCTTGACAAAGTTGCAAAATTTTTTATCTACACCTGTCATCAATACTAGAAGTTCCAATGTAAACTTGTTTCGTGAGAAATTTATGGTAGAAGGTAAGATTTTTGACAAACTACACACGTGGTGGTTCCTTCAAAATCAAGTTTCATTCAGTTAATGAACGATTAGGGAAGGGAGGTTATCAAATGCATGACAACCTGCTTAGCAATTCCCACGGAACGGAATTTGATACCTTCTTTCCTGAAACTTGTTTCTCGATAGGAACTATTTGAAGTACTGTAGGCAAATGAGCTTCAAGGAAATTTGTTATGATAGCAAGTAGCTGTGAGAAAGGATATTTTTAAGAATAAGAACAAGTTCCACAAGAAAAAGGTTTTAAGGGTCATTCACAATTTTGAGACAAAAATTTTACTTTGAAGAATAACTTCGAACCAGTTTTCTTCCAACGAATGCAATAAAAATTTAAATTAATTTCATCAAATGACCACATTATGCTTGTAAATCACAAAACAAGTAAATTAAATTAACCAACTCGAATTCTATGGAAAAAGACTTCATCACATTACCGCCTCGACAAATTCAAATACAATTATAGTCTCCTTACATCGAATAACCTCAAATATAATATTTAATTTACCTATCCCAGTCCAATAAAAGGTGAATAATAGCGGATTATTCAAATACGAATAACTAGAAATGCTCTTAGGCTACATCTCATGACACTCATCTGACATTATGGTTAACATCATTAAAACGTCTGTTTGATAAAAATCACGGCATACCGTCAATTCACTCTTGTTAATGCCTCAAGTACAGTTTAGCGCCTATAAAATTACCTTTAATGGGTTTCAATTAACGAAAAACAAAAACTAAAACCATTTCATACAAGACAATTTCTTTCAAACAAACACAAATTCTCATAAACGACAACAACGACGACAACGACGTTCGCCATAACCAGAATATCATTTAAGAAACGTCAAGAGAACTCAGGCTACAACTTAAACGTAAACCTAAAGTTAAACTCATACACAACATGAAACTGAAGTTAAGAAACCAAAATTGAAAAAAGGAAAAATTTGAAAAAAAAACCGTCTTGAAACGGGGAATCACACACGATTATCATAATGTCACATCACGGCACGACACCAAGGCGGATGAAAACCTTAAAAACATACCGAAAATTTTAATAAGACAACGTAAACAAATCAGCACGTTCTTCAGGTATCTTTGGTATGTTTGAGGAATGTTCACCTGGTTAGCATCATCGGTAAAATCGAGGTAAAATCTAAGCGAAATTGAGGAGTGTTTGAGGAGAGCCTTCACTAAATGAACTTTCTGTTCTTTGTGTTACATGTCGAATAGTTGATGGTGTTGTTGTGTGACACTACACAAGTTAACTTGTTAGTTGCTGAGCTGCTGCTGTTGTTGCCTGTGATAACCTCTAAGCTATACATACAATACAAGGAAAATTTCCTAATAATGTGTGAACATGAAACAAGTTAATATTTGCGAATGATTTAGCTCAACATTGGTCTCGTTATTGTAATACGAAACATGATATAAATTAAAATTGAACCTTAAGAAATTCGTTGGTTCAACCTCGGGTGATTTAAAGGTGTAACTGTATCTGCAGATGAACATCTTGGATAGCACGGAGTTTGTTAGTTTCATGCTGTCTAATCATCCAAGGTTGCTTTTATTATTAATTAAAATCATAAACGATGTAAGTCCCAGAGTATCTTTAGATCTCCGGGGTCTAAGTTTAGTGAGGATTAATGAGTCATTTTTGTTTGTTTGGATAGTTCCTCGACGGTATATTAATTTGGATAAACATGTTAGTGTGGGCATCTTGCGTTTCATATAACATACTTTCCGCATAAAGCCGTGGAGATTTTGTAAGGATTTCTATTCACCAAGGAAATTGAATTGTGACCCCAAGACTTCACACATGACACAATTAGGCATTATACAGAATAGGTAAAAGTGGTGTACCAAAAATTGTAGCTGAAAACTTCTTAACATTAAAAATGTACATCCGTATATGCGGTGTTCTTGACGAGTCTAAATCGAGATCACCATAGTTATACCTCGTATCTCAAATGAAAGACGTATTGTGTATCAATTTGGAATGGAGCAACGACCCAGAAATTCGTCCCTTTCCATATAATAAATAAGAATTTAAATCGTAATGTATGTAAATCTTGTGAATCAGCGATCGACTTTGCAAAACAGACAAACGGAGATGGACAAGTGATTTCTTCCTTGTTGCTTCTAGATATGTACATCTAAAAGTGTATTTCAAATGCAGATTAATTCGATTCAAAGTATGTTTAGAGTGCTACTGTAAATACAAAGACGTAGTGAACAGTACCTGTTCTGTGTCTCAACTTGCAAAGTCATGGCAATAAAAACTCACTTCAAAATGATAATTGAACGTAACTTCAACAAACCTTGAATATGAAAAATGAATGAGTTGTCCTAAAAACATCTTTAGAAGTTTACTTTTCATATACTCATGTGTGCATCTTTAAATACCAAACAATCCCGTCTAGTTGCACATATTGTAGTGACAATCATTTTCAAGTTTAGTTAAGGTCAAACAGACTAAGAAAAAATATTAAGTCAAATTTTTTTATTCCCTGACCGACTACGAACTACTCACTCTAAGTCTAACGTCTTAAAAGACAGCAATTTATATTTTTAATTAATTGCAACACACTACAGAATACAGAATTATAAATAATTTAGTTGTACAATATTTGCATATTATATGTAAATAAATCTCATTCATCTTTCAAGTCTTCCTTCAACTTGTGCGGAGTTTGTTCGGAATAATACTAGTATACATTGTTAGAAGATATTCAGGTACTGGTCTAGCATGCACATAACAATAAAAAATAATGTTCATTTGTTGAGTTAAAAAATAAAAAGTGGAATTATGCAAAAAATTGTGCATACGAAAGCGGAGAATCTCTTGAAGTCGTCAAATATAGCCTCCTTATAATAAATGGGAACAGTACCGCTACCGAGTACCGCGACTGCAATTGCAATTATGAATGCATAACTGAAAGCCAACAGGGCAGAAATCACGCGATTTACCTTTTGCAGGTGAAAAATCTAAAGAAGAAACTAGTGGAATCTTCAGCTTTGTTGTGACAGTAAATTTTTCTTTCTGTCCAAGTTTCCATGGAACTGTGCCTTGGCAATCCGCTTTTGTTATGTATAATATGAAATTTTTGTTTCACTTTAATGCGATCAAAAGTCATGAGAGATTTGACATCGAGTGCAATAAGACAGCTGCTATATCTTCATACAATTTCATGTAGAAACAATATCCTATTACCCTTCCACCCTCATTAGAAAAGAAATCCACCAATGTCTGTTGGCTGTCTACTTGGACGGGGCAACAATCTCAACTCGGATGAAGCCCTACAATTTTAAACTTTTGTACGCCTATTTACCCACATGAACTTATTACACCTTCTTAGGATTCTAAGTCGGTCGAAGTTGGCAAAATTTATTTAGGGATAGAACTACCCTTTCGCTTAACTGCAACTGAACTATTTATGTCAACTAGTCAGTGAGTAAATGCCAAGTAGTTTAAAAACGTTGTGTCTGGTCTTAATCTGCCTGATTTAGTGCCACTAGACAGTGGACGCAGGTTCGCCATGTCTAAAGGGCTTCTTGGAGAATGTGGAAATGCTATGTTACCTGCATTCTTGGTATGGCCCGTGGTCACATCGATTTGTTTATGATTTTAACCTCTTCTTGCTTAAACAAGTGTGAAAAGATAAGTTCATTGTCTGAGTGTACTCCATTTCCACCTGGAAGTTGTAAGGTATTATCGAATGTTTTGCTTTTTGCCTAGATTGTCTAATGAGACGAAACCCTAAGAAAGTTCGTTTACAACAAAGTTGTTTATGCTTTGCTTTAATCAACATACAAAGTAAAGTTTTAAAACTTCATTGTTCATTTCAAACATTAAAAATAATAACCAAATTATGTTAATTAGTTTAAATTGCAAAGTTATTGAATTAATTAGTTTGATACGGAAACGCACTCTTCCGGAGAGAACTATTTTAATATTCAGATTACCTACTATTCTTACTAGCAAGGGAAGACAGCATGGGATAGAATCGCTGACCCAAATCTTCAAGTCATACTATAAGAATTGTATAAACATATCTTCTAAGAGCTAAAAGCGCCAAGAGTCAATGATATTGCTCGATGGATGGGTATTCTAAAAATTTGAAGAACAGCCTGGTTCAAACGAAGCGCACCTATGCAACGATTGTTTGAACAAAACCTACAGGAAGTGCATCACTACACAATGAGATCGATTCATTCGAATAGTATCGACGATTATTTGGTTAAACTACAAAAATAAAAAATAACACAAACCCAAGAAGAAGATCTACCAGAGAAGAAGAGAAATAGTTTGGATCCATGTATCCACCCATTTTCGGATATACTCATTGAATTTAAGAGAAATCGTGACTTGAACAATACCGGGGTTTGGCATCTTCTTCAACATGACTGGATGCTTCGATGTTCATGTGGATTTTATGTTTTGTAATTTTTCGCATATTCCAACAACGTGTTGTCTTAAATTGTACAGAAATGTTTTTGGCATGCTTTCTTTTGAGAAACTATAGAGAAATACATAGATGTAGGTATAATACGTCAGTTGGTGGCTTACGAAGAAACGGTGCACATGAACTTTGTATTCTGATGCATCTCTTTGGGTGCATTCAACTACCGCCGTCTTGGAACGGTAAGGCACCTTCTACCTATACCTACTCTAAATAGGGCTTCGATTATTTTGTAATTGTTTTATTTCCGATTTTGTTAAAGTTTCACGTCTTGAATTTACAAGATGCTCTACAGGCTCTCTGATCATGTTATTATGCTGGGAAAGTTATGCTCTGTTAGAACAACAGTTAAATGTTGTTTTGAAGAATGGTCGGCAAGAGTTAAACTTCATGCATCTTTCATCTAATAAACATAAAATTCAAGATTCTTCGAGTAAACACTCGTAACAGGTAGCATAAAATTTTCAATGAATATCGATTACGTACAAACATCATAAAAACGTCGTAAAGACAATGTGTATCTCCCCCCACTCTACCTGCTCTAAGGTGAACACTATCAATTTAAGAAGGTTATAATTTTAACCATTTACATGGGATTAGCTCAAGGCATGTGTTCGAGTCGGTGTCGAAGTCAAAGGTTTTGTAAGTGCCTTTAATTTTGTTCGTTTTAAACTTGAAAGAGGTTAAATGTGATACTATTATTAGTTTTTAAGTATTTCAATAAACTTTTCCATCGTTTTTATTTTTGTATCGACATCAAACACCTCAGCGTGAAATTTCATCAATTGGCACATAAGCTGGGAGTGGTTATAGTCACAGTTTGCAGAATGGAATGTTACCTGTGAATCTTCATGTGACAAATTTTATTTTGAGGACGTCAGCTTATGAAATAAATTTACTCATTTACTAAGAACTGTATCCTAAAATGAAGGCTTGTTTCATCAATACAAGGTTACAGAAATATTATTGATTTACTTAAGTCAACAAATAGAAGTTCGTGAGGTCGTCATAAAATTGGCAAATAAACTTATTCTCATTAGAACACAAGCTAAATGCCAAATTTTATAAAGGATACTACACTAGTTTTGGATTGAGAGTAAACTCATCAAACCAACAAAATCCATTAAACTGCTTATCCTTTTCTTGTAATCGAGAACGATAGAAACAGAAAAAGTACGAATATCCGCACAAAGAGAAGATGCCCAAAATAGTCCGTAGACACAGCTTATTTTTCTGTTGACAGTTTTGCCATCTCAAAAAAAATTTCATTTCTAACGCTCATTGTTTTTTCTATATAAATTTTCAGAAATTAAATAAATTGAAATAAAAACCTCAACAGCAGAGAATACTCTCGAGAATGTCAATTGGATCAAGATCAGAATGTTATAACCCAAAACAGAACCAGAAGCTATTTTAGAATGAGGTAGATGTTTTCCAAGCTATAACATTCTTCAATCATTCTTGACAAACCGAAGGCAATTATGTGGATAATAATCCTCCCGAAAGGACACAAGGATAAGATGCGAAAATTCAAAATACTAAATAATCATGAGCTTAGTATGATTTAATACCAGATAAAATAGCGGACACGTGAAAGTCGAGAAAGTTGAGGCGAACGCTTTAGACAACAATAACAAAGCCAGTGTGAGTCGTGATCAAAAACACAACTTTCCGGTAACGGTTTAATTAATTGCGTTAACTGTGTAGGTATAGTGACTTGGTGAGCAAGAGAACAGAGGTAAAGCAAATTAAAATAAAAAAATCTTCAAGAACAACACTAAGAAGTAGGAAGGGGCAGACGCAAAGCATCTCCGATACCAGCCGATGAGGGAGGATGACAAATGAAGAATGCAACCTAGAAGCAGGCGAAGGGAAGTAACCCGAAGATACTCATAGGTGAGGCAGTAGACAGACAAGTAATATGATTGCGATAAGAACCTTAAGATATTTTCTTCTTAGATGTTACTTGGTATCATTACCATCGAGTGTTTTACCGGTACTTCCTTGTCTGGTGCGTATCTTTGCATCTTGTAAAGAGTATTCCAGCATTGGATATCCATCTTTGTGAGCACTTTTTAAATGCTGTTAAATATTTTCACGATTTTTAGTTATAAGCTCATGAATTTTGGAAGATATCCCGATATTGGAAGTAGACGACACTATCCCAGTACCTGTGCGGTTAAGGTCAGGTCGTCGTTATCGCAGAGAATGTTACGTTGTATTAGGAATCGTTCACCTGTAGGCATATTGATGTGTTTACTTGGCCGTTAAAATCCCACTGCAGTCTGATTGACATTACTTTAACAAAAGACTAGCTGTAAAAAGTAAGACTCCCAGAGCCAAGGAACCTTAATTGAAAGAAAGGGCTCAAAAATATTCATAGGTTCAAAGACAATCAGCGATTCCCTAGTGTAGTGGGAAGTTCATGCTCGTTCATCAAGTCATAATTAACTTTTAAAGCTAGTAATCTTCAACACCGACTGAATAGTGGAATTTGATATTTAAAAAAAATAAAAAATATTAAAACAAGAAAAAGAAACGTGCATGAAGAAACACTTTTTCTCTGAGCTGTAATTATATTATGAGTGACTAATTAGTCACAAGTGCAGCATTTACTGAGGACTGTCTTGGAATCAACTGAGCTAGATATACATATGTAAGTATTCCACGATGTTGGAGTTTTAGATTTTTCGCAACCGAATTAACAATTTAACCCGGACCGTGTGTTGACACAAATCAGCCTAAAGCAGCAGTAATTTGTGAATACCCCGGAAGGTGGTGAGGTAGATAATCATACTAGACCGAAGAGACCACTGTTGCACTCAACACAACATGCACCTTGTACATGGTTGAGTGCATTTCAATCTTCGCTGGGTGATCGCAAGTGCACCAGAAAATTGCCCGGTGATCTATATACCCATGCATCTTCTGCATTTAACTTATCCGACTATCTTTGAAGTTGAATGGTTGACTATCGTGCATATAACACTCACCTTACAACAGTCAGTATTGTGTAACATATGCGTGACTATTCACGTACTTTTGAATAAATGCTCAAGTGTTAATTCTAATTGCAGTCTGTCATATAAACCTGCAACTTTATAACGTCTGAATCATACTTATATAATTTAATCATTGTGCGTTTAATTGGTATCAAGTGGTTTTTGTTATTATCACATTAATCGCTTGTTCTGATTCATTGGAAGTGGATAAAGTGATTGATAGCATATCAAAACGCAGAAGATCATTTTTCTATTGTAATACATAGATATGTGTATACTTTATATTGGGGTGTGGATAACCAACAGCTATTGATCATAGTTGAATTACCATAAAACCTTATGAGCAATAGTAGTCATCCTTTTATATATGACCAGATAATACATCCACTTGATGTGTGAAAAGAACATGATTAAGTTGTGTCAGGGCCAAAGATAGACCGCAACTAGCAATTTTCCTAAGTTGGAGTATAATTTCTGATGTCAAATACGATAAAACGAATGAAGTTTCATAATATTTTTTATCATAAGAAGTTGATGTTCCTTTGAAGTTTGTCGCTTCCCAGTTATTTCCACCACAATTTTGTGGTGTTATTAAACAGTAGCGATGCGGTTTTGCAGTTACGACTGACAGCACTTCTATTTGCAGAATCTACTTTAAGTGAAAGACCAAATAAGTCCACCAGATAGGTAGGTATGTGTTAATTTGTCGGAGTTGTCTTTGTCATGTTGTGAAAAAATTCACTAAAAATATTTACTTGAATTTGTTTCCAAGGTGCACAAACAATTTCTCACAGTGTAATTGTCAGTACAAACATGCTATGCAAATTTGTTTAGTATTGAAACTTTGTTGTATGTAGCCGACTATATCAAGGTAGATGAACCTGACTTTTTAAATGTAGTTTGTATTGGTCTAAGGTAGCAGTTAAACTAGGAAATGCATTTGCATTAGTTCAGAAAGTGTTGACAATGATCTTGCGCTTTGCACAAAATTAATTATAATTCTTAGTTGGCCCATGGGAAATTCTATGAGCGGAAAACTAAAAATCATGAATACTTAACTAATCTTGTTTCATGTCATACATAGAACATTGTATCATCTCATAGTACCATCTACTTCTCACCCAGTATACCGACTAGGTGAAATGCAAGTGCACTTATCTGATGGATTTAAATTAAATTGACTATAATATTCACAATTTACACCAAATATTTAAAGGGTGTTCCTGCATCACCACAGAAAAATCCAAGAATTTAATGGAAGACTAATCTGTCCGAGTAATGCTTGGTCATGGTTTGTATAGTAGGTATCTATATTTTCATTACCATCTCTCGAATAATCAAAAAATAACTCTCTATCAGAACTATCACCATTATAATGTTAATTTTATGTTTAAATAATTTAATACACGAGTAGATTTCCTGAATGTACCTACTCCACAATTCAAACAGTCGAATAAACATCAAACAAGCCACAAAATCAACGCAATTATTACCCAGTTTCACCACGAATTCTAAGAAGCACAGCAATCCAATGATATCCGTTTCAATCAATTGCATCTGTTAAATTTATTTCTTTGCAAATTTTGTTGCAAATTGAGGATTTATATTTTTGTGGTTTCAACATTTAATTAAACTTGTGAATAAGAGAAGAGACAAAATCAAAGTACAATATAATCTAAATGTAATCAAAGATCCGGGTTTTGTAAAGTTAACTCAAATCCAATAAAAAGAAGTAGGTACAAATCTAAAACATGCTTGTGCTACAAAAGGGTTTCAATGCGGTAGAAATATCATGCTGCGAAATCGCAAAACTGATATATATTTTTGTAGACACTGACTTCAATTACTTGTGATTTCCAATTACCATTCACCTATTACTTTAAATTACAATCGACAGGTGCTTGATATAAGCAAAACCAAAAATAAATAAAAGAACATTAAATTGATGTCACGCAATGACATATATTTTCCACTATTAACAAGTAATCACTTCGGAATAGCAGGTTGAAGGTTCCACTACCTTATTCTTTTGAAAAATCTTTTCAGGTTTAATAGAAATCGATGGCTAACCTCATTTGGAATGGATGTTGAAACATTTGCCAACCCAAAACTTGAATGTCACTAAATCACAGTCCAGGACATATGGGAATCAATAAACTGGAAATTCATAAAATATTCAAATCACATCATATCCGGACGATAAAACATCATAAAGAAATCATTTTAACATTTATATGACAAATTACGAGAAACAAAAGTATAAGGACATCTTAAGGACGAGTGGAGGGAGAAACAACCAGACGTTATTGCCAAACTTTACTTCCAAGACATTCTGTAGTCTATATGCTATGGAAAAAATCCCAACTTCCGGATAAAGCAATAAACGACATTGAATGCGTAAAGGAATCTGAACATCCCTTTACGGTCTTCCTGAAAAAATACACAGGAGCAAGCACAAGCCCATGTCTTGTGATATAGAGGGATCATTTACATGGTATACACGTCATTCTGATTTTTGACTACAATTAATCACGTAAGAAAAGGACGAGCCAAAAAACAAGTCCTTTACAAGGACTCACGTTTTTTGAATGTTATAAGACAAGATAATCTGCTTGAAGTTTCACTCCTTTCTTCCTCTTCGTTTGTGTTTCCTTCTGTGATTTTTTGTGACTTCAGGACAAGACTGTCCTTTTGATAAATTTGTCTGTTTTTCACTGTTATCCTGCGATGATGTAACAAGGATATGAAATTATTTTCTGCTTGCAAACAGCTTGGCTGTTTCTTAACACACAAAAAACGAGTGAGTTGCTTGTAACATTTTAAAAGGATTTCATTTCGTTTTCGTGTAAATGTCAAGTTTGTTGACATTTCACAAAATATCCTTTTGTAAATCAAAGTCCTCTTTGGTGTCATGAATTTCTTGTTGGAGTGGAGACGAATGTTTAATTTTAAAGAACTCCGCGATGTTGATAAAACTAGCAACAAGAATATTAAAAAATTCCCACAAGTCTTATGTTATTTTCCATTCGATTTTCGTTTATAAAAACCAAAAAATAGCTTTTCAATAATTCATGAAATGAAATTCAAAGCATGTAGTCAATGAGAATTTCCAAAAATATTTTTAAAAATTCCCACAAACTTTCGCAATTATACGCACACAAAAAACAAAAAATTTTTTGTTACTTAAATCACTCCAGATGTAATGAGTTCACATTAATTAAGTATCAGTACTAACTTAGTTAATACGAAGTGGATATTGTTTCAACACTAAAAAACTGTTGACACAAAAATGGCATGTTCCCATAATGTTTGTACTGTCGACTGGGACAAAATTTATTGAGCCGCGCCAAAAGTTTCGAATTAAGTACAGCCCGGGCAAAAAACGCGTCTAATTTCATGTCTAATAAATCTAATTACATATGATTTGAAGATCTGTACTCTATAAGCTTTGGGGAATGGAATGTTTTTCAATTGAACACTTTTTTCGACAAGCGTATTTGGGAATTTCGAATGCCGTTTTGAAGCAAACATTCATTTGTACTTTGTACTATAAGTGATATAAAACAACATTTTACGGACTATTGTCTCAACTTCAACTTTGGGTTCATTTGATTCTTTTGGAATTTTGCTTAATCCTTAGAGTAATATGCAACTATATTGTGGGAAGAAGATCTTTTGGTTAGTTATTTTTGAAAGTAGTAGAGACAATTTCTCAAAAACTTGTCCAACTATCTTAGTGAAACTTCGCACACTTCTTCTTAAATAAATTATTTGGTGATTGAATGAAGGATTTTTTTACCCTTTGATTTCAATCTATTTTACTGGGCAATATATGGTGCAAGTTTGATAAGCCACATAGCTTTGATAATTCTTGCAATCATAAGCGTTATATACCACCTCATTTTTTAATAGCGAACATGAGGAGTTGTCTTTAAAAATAAAGCCATTACTATGTTTCCTATCCAACATAAAAGTAGTTCTGCTGAATAGCTGATAAATTTTCGTCAAATATTGATCTTTCAAATGTTAAGTTACATTAAAATAAATTTAACTGCACACAAGGTTTCGAAATCACTAACAAATATTTAGTTATTTGAAACATAAAAGCTTATAAGCTTTGAATTAAAAAGAAAATTTAAATTTAAAATTTTGAACGATTTCATCGCAGCGCGAAGCATAGGAGAGTTGTCAAATTCAAAGTTCGTAGGTGAAAAGCATGAAAAAGTGTTGGAGTTTGCTCGAACTCCTGCCGAGATTCATTAAGAGGCCGAGCAGAAAGGTTAGACAAAATCAAATTAGATAAACACCGGCGCTTTATTGATAGGTTAAGTTAGACTCTCGCAGTTTAGTTTAGATATACAATGTGGAGTTTTCAGTTTTTGGTGGAGATGAAGAAAAGAAGTTTTGATATTTTTTCTGACCGCCATTTCTCGACAACTCTTAATTCGTCAAGATCACGATGATGAGAAGTCAAGAGATGATGCGGTGCCGTCTGATTTTTTCGTCAGGAAGATTAATTGAGGCTCAACTCTGACATCTGGCTGTTAAAATATGAAGGGAAATCTACTGACGCTATATTCTTTGGCAGTTCCTTGTTTCTTCATCATGAGGTATGTTTTGTCTTATGCTTTATGCCGTTTGTAACTGATGGTAGGCATCATCAACATCATCACCGTCGTCATCATCATATCATCTTTTGTAGGTTGTTCGTTATTGTTAAACCTTTTTTGGCCTGTCATCTTTGATACTCCTTGATTTAGGGAACTTTCGGGGCAGATCAGTGTTCGTCATACACATAGGTATGTAAGAAGAGAACGCCACTATCGCCATCGTCGTTGTCGTCAACATGATTTTGATATCAACAGGAGGCTATATGGAGTCATCACAGTCTCCATATCACAAAAGAAGCGACTTTCTTGATGAAATAAAAATCGCGCGAGATTTCATGCTGGAAAGGGTTAAAGAGTCCTAAGCGATTTATTTATGCATCGTTAGTTACAATTACAATTTTTCTTCATCACATCAAATACCTTATAGGAATTCCCTATCATTTATTTTTGAATGTCTCAATTTTTTTTTACCAACGTGAAAATATCATTAATTATTGGGTATTTCTGAAAGGGTTAAACTGATGCTGGTTGAACTCTGATTAAAAGTGAATCCGATCGAAACGTGAAAGAAACACGTACCGAAGGTCTAACGTGATTATGAAAAATGAAAGTAAATTTATTTTGTCTTATAACACTCACGAGAACCAGAATATTTTAGTGATTTTTTACGCATTGTGCAACTCATTGTGGAATATGATTTAAGGAGAGGTTAACTCAGTTCTTGAACATGCCACCATTATTCGAGTAAACTGCTTGTGTCTCAGGGAATAATGGTATTCCTTCCACATTATTGTGATAGCAGCTCAGTCTTGTAGTTGTAAAGTTTAAAGATATCAAGGAGTACTGAGGTTTTGCTAAATATCTATACAAAACTCAACTTCACCGTTTGCCCACTTATCAGATTTCAAATTTTATATCAAGTTATGGGCATTTTATCAAAAACAAATTTCTTAAGGTTTATCATTCGTGAGGATCCCTAATTTTTACAAGGCTGGAAATGAACAGGAGGGTCCTGCGAATAGTGAGTGAAAATTGCCTACCTATAACCGGAACTAAACTCACCCTCAGCTATATATTATAAAGCACAACTTCCCAAAGATCAGCTTCCGTCGGAACAAACTTAACTTAACTAGATATATCTTTAAAAATCTAAATATGCAATTTTGTAATAAGGATTTCGATTTTATTAATAACTAACAGTCAACGGAATTATCAACCTAATAGTGGGTAATATTTTCTTACGAAGTGATTAAAAATTTGTTTGTTTTTACTTGTAAAAGTGAGAAGGATTGCACTCGAAGTATCATTTATTGTTTGGTTAACCTAATTTTTAAGATTTATTGCTTATCACTTCACTAGGAAAACCCGCTTCGTAACGATGACAGCCTTGTGACATTTGCTTAAGATAACAACAAAATAGCAATTGAATCGAAATGCAATAAATGAGACGTAATTTATCCCTTAAAAATCTGAGCAACATTTTGATTGCTTTTGTTGCAGAATGACACGGGAAAAATTCATTCATATCACAAAAATTCTGAACGTCAATTTTGAGTGGCTTCTTCTCTAACAAACTTTCCTCTTACTATAATCTTATAAAAATTAGAAATAAACTTTGAACTCGGGTTTTCCCGGAGCAAATGCATCCTTCCCATGATTTCAACCCTCTGAAGGAATTTATAAAAATTACATTCTGATTGCATCGTTGGGCGATAAAAATTCTTGTATCTAACAGTGGTTGTCTATAACCAATAAGATGTATTCAAAGCTCAACACCGCTTTAAATACCCTAACATCTAATTACTCCCCTGTGCCTTCAAGATAGAATCTTCTAACTCCACAGACCATGATAACAAATTCTCTAATCGAATTTGTGCTAACAGAACATAGCATTAAGTCGACAAGATATAGTCGCAGTTGAAGTTCGACGTAATATTGAGTGAACAGAAACATTTGAACATTTTAACGAATGTTTAAGAAAGATAAGACAGTAGGTAATTGTTGAATAAATTGGCAAAAACGGCAAACCCGTCGCTATGGTGAACATTTCTCATACAGGAATTTAGTGCTGTTAGTCACTTGAAATCAAACCTACTCACCTTCACATGTAAATTGTCCATAATGTTTACCAGAACTCTTATCACCACAAACAACACATTCGATATTTTGATTTTTGTCAACTTGTGAACCACCGCCACTACTGCTCTGTGAACTGTTTGCTTGCGAGCCGGGTGTTGTGCTGGCGGGTATACAATCGTTACTTTTGATAATTGGACCTAAACTACTGCCACTTCCGACACCACCATTTCCACCGCCGCCGCCGCCACCTCCTCCTCCTCCTCCTCCACCACTGCCAGGACCACCAGGATGACCACCAGATAAATTAGTTAATTCCTCTTTTGTTGTTACAGAGCCTGATGATGATCCTGTTCCACCTCCACCACCACCACTTACTCCAGAACTAGATACAGGTAAATGACTACCCAAGTTTGGATCATGCCATGCGCTAGGTGGTGGCGGAGCGACCAAAGTCATACTCCTAGGGAAACCCAATTCCAGAGCACTCAAATCTGATGATTGTGAACGTGGATTGAAGAAACCCGATGCTGTGGACGGTGAGGCGCACATAACGCCACCCCCGTACACACTAAGTGAATTATGTGTAATAATTTTGACTGTCTATTATATTGGCCCCCTTTGATTTAGGGGCCTAACTATTGTACAAGAAATATAGGTATGAAAATAAATTTCACCAAATCTCGCAAAAAATTCAATTCACACTGAAAACCCTCTTCCACTAAGGGATGATATTCTCGAAATTATTTTATCTTCCTTTCAACAAAAGTTTCCAAAAATTCGTTTATGAAAATTTCAAATTTTTATTCCACTCACAAAATCCACAAAAATTTCCACTTTATTTTCGCATATTTTCAAAATTCAAGATTTTCAAATTTCAAAGTAAAACTCATTTTCTCCCGAAACCTCGCACTTTTCCAGTGAAAAATCGCTGAACGTTGGAACACTCACTGTACGTTAGGACCCGAGAAAACTCGTCATTTTACGTGGAAAATATCTTATAACGAATCATAATCAATGGAATTTTCACGAGAAATTATTCAAGTTAATTGTGATGAAAATGAACGTTTTGGAAAATAATAATTTTCTTTTGATTAAAAGTTTTTCCTTTTCTTCTACAATAATTTTTCTTTTTTGTTCTACTTGTAAGAATCAAAAAACGCAAAACACAATACGACACAAGCAGCTGTTCGAAAGGCCTTTTGGAGCCTGACTGGCAAAACAGTCAGTGCAAAAGGTACACGACCCGACCCGACTCGACCGTTTCGACCTGACACATCACACCGATTTTCTATATACAACGAACACAATCGCAATCGCACATACACAACGTACGATTTTTCTTTTCTTTAAGTCACTTTTTTGTTGTCATTCTTCAATCCAACCAACACACACTCACTCACCGCCATCTAGTCGTGTCTCTTTGCATTCACTTATCTCTTCTTCAGGTTAAAATGCGATGCCATACGACTTTGTTGTCCCTCTTTAACCTCACCGAACCCAAGGCGAGATGAAAAAGACAAAAAATTACAAAACAAACGAATCAACAAAGTTCCTACCCCACTCCAAATAATTATGCTCTGAACCGCATCGATACACACACACACACTCTCGGAAGAAAGAGATGTGTTTCATTCTTGTTGGAATCGCTGTACATTTTCTAATTTGAACTTTGAATCTTAAAACCGCCATGTGAGTGTTGTCTAATAGGAAATCTGAAAAACGTACAACTACAATCTAACTTTCAAAAGTTTTCCTCACTTTATTATAAGACGGTAACGGAAAATCGTGTGTTTTCTTATAAGAAATATGTGAATATGCGCAACTTTCCCAGTGAGAAATCTTCGAATGTGTCTTATAAGAACTATAGGTTTTCCCGCATGAATCAGTTTGTGTGTATTAGTGAAAATGGTGCCATGGCATTTGGCATCGAAGCCACCTCATAACGATGTAATGGCACGGCACGATTGTACGGTTCGCTGTTTGGTTGGCACCCCTGACCCCACTCCATTTTTCGTTTGAAATGTTAATCTCTTTCGAAATCGATGTACACCAATCAGTGCTGTATACGTTGTAGAATCGTTTATATACAATTTAGTATTATATATCCGCTCTATTCATACATTCAAATCCATGGATGAAGAAGAGAATGCATTGGAATTTTGTTTCTTCAACTCAAGTCTCTCCCTGATGGTTGTGTGAGTGAATTAATAACGAATCTGTGACAACGAACTTTGTGGCTCCGCCTTCGTATCACTTTCGAAAGGTTTACAACGGGATTGGCCTCGTCATTTTGTGCCCCCCACCTACAGCGAAAATGCTCCATTCGGGGTGGAATTTTTTAAAATATATTTTTTTGAATTGAGAATTTTTCTACTGATAGCTGGAAGCTTTTTTGTAGCTAGCTGTTATCGTGAATCTATTCAAGGAAAAGTTTCAAATGTAGTGGGGACACAAGTGCACATATACACATACCGAACGAACAAAGTGTCCCATCTGGCCACCCTCTGACCGACAGTTCATGTAGCAGTGAAAATGCCAGGGCCCCGGCCATGTCAACGCGGTTAAACTGATGGGAGCAGACGACACCAGAGTTCACTGGAGTATTTCAATGGCGTTGTGTATTCCATTGGGTTCTGTGGAACATGTCAGTGGAGTAGCTGGGTGTCCAATATTCTATGAGCTACAACCACAGTAGGTATACCTACTTATATGTATATCCACACTTCAAGGGAGGAATGATGCTGACAAAGCTCATGATAAATCCTCTTCTTCTTATTCATTTTCTTATTCTGTCCTTTTGAAACTTTTGCTTCTTTAGAATGTGTTGAGGGTGAGTTCTTTACATCCCTCCGGAATGAATCCGATTGAAGTGTCCATTTCATTTGGATCCGAATAAAATCTTGAATAAATTCAAGGACTGTCCCTTGAAAAATTGGAAAAAGGAAAGGATTTTTTCTTGCATCATTTTCTGTTTTGCATTACAATCGAGCTTTTGTTGTGATTTCAATCTTTAGCTGATGGAACCATTTGATACTTTCTGAGAAATAAAAGTTTGTCATTTTACTGAATTTATCATGCTTTACCAATCGGAGGTGACGATACTTAGGGCAAACACCCTCCGACGAGGCGCATGACTTTCATCGAATGGATGGTTTCCGAAAATTTGTCAATTCCACACATAATTTATGGAATTGATAATAATAGCTCTAGTTAGCATTTCGAAAGTTTATGCTAAACCATGTTTTGTGGTTTTGAAAAAACATTGGAATGTTGGAAATTTTTTGTTGTTTCATACATATTTTTCCATTTCTAATCGATGGCCAATGAAATGCTGAAAACATGTTGACTTCGAAATCTAATTAAAAAATCGTGCGCATGCCAAAGGTCACATTCAATTTTTATAATGTTATACAAAATGTAAAATTTCATTGATGTCTGTTGGTTTGAGAAGCAACAAAAACTGGGAAATGGAGTATAATTATAAAATTTTCATCAATTTATCTAAATTTTACGGAAACGGATACGGATACTTACCTAATTTTAAAAAATCGATTAATTTTTTAATTGACATTTAACAGAATACCAAAAGAATATTTTCACCAAATTACATGTGAATCGGAGTTAAACTGTAGAAATTAAAGATAAATAACCATAAGGAGAACACACTTTGGTTAACCAGAATTTCAATCGCGTTGTTCTGATAACTTCGTTTTTGAACACCGTGGACATTGAAATTTGTTACATTTCTTTTAAGTAGAATTAACTTTGATGACAATCACTTCAACAAGACAATAAAAATTTAAATTTAATTTTTAAATGCTATATATTCAAAAACGAGCTACGCTCATGTACCTACTTAGACACCTACTAGTTAGGTATTCTGTCCACCCCAAAGACAGTTTCCTCTGACACATCTAGAGAAAACCACTCGTCAACGGCTAACACTTTTTTGAATTTAAATACCTATGTATACCTATAAACCTACTTTCAGTTCATTTGTTCAGTGATTCATTCAGAATAATTATTTTATTATAGGAACCTATTGGTCAAAAAAGTACAGTGAAACTCAAGTACCTAACCTCCCTAAGCGAATCCCCCTAAAAATCAGATTTGTGAAGTTTTTTCTTGCATTCCTATATAGACTGACCTGGAATTCGGGCTCACAGATTGTGAACTGTGGTGATCACATATTGTGATAGTGGATCGGGAGGATAAATGCTTGCGGTCCAACCTGGACACTATATTCCCAACCGCGCCGCCCATTTTCCCTCATGTTCTATAGAACAATCTTAAGTAATTTCGCAAGTAATTTTCTTAACTAAATCAGGACAAATGATTCGACACACAGAAATTATACTCATACTTATACTTATTTTCCAATGATACCACACCCAAGTCTTTGGAATTCAAACTAAACTTCAACCCATCCAATAAGAACCCAAGAGTGTGAGAATGCACGTGCATCACCCTCAATTATTAATTCACACGCTTTGCAGGTGGTAACTCACAAGGTGCTCATCAAACCAAAATCCGTTTGCGCTTCAACGCCTCCTCACCACACAAGACACCTTCAATGATCGTGTGCAGCCACTAAAGCGTATCAATCGGATTTTACTCTTCAATTTCGATTATTTATTTTTTTATGAATCCGAAGGTGTTATTGTAAATCCGATGTTTACATTTTGATCCGTTTTACGAGACGGAACCAATAGTTGCTTGTACCTAGCTAATCGGGGAATTCCCGAACCATAGAAGATGCGCTCGATTTGATAGGATACTGCGGTTTGTCAGGGCATTATCTGTGAATCCTTTCAATATGTTGCGATGGTTGCACTTAAGCGGATCTTAATAAAAAGAATTTACGAGCTACTAAACATGATATAAGTGTTTGTGTATGAGTGAAGTTTTCATTTGGAGCAGTCCTACCCTGTCTTGAGGATAGCAATTTCATCCGTCAAAATTACAACACTATATCGTCTTCGGAACGTGCTCGAGACCAAAGTGAATGTCTCCTGAATCTGTGGGGTTGTATCACTTGAAGCCTGTTTTATTTTTTATTTGTCAGTCTTTTTTATGCGTCTCAGTTACAATGACGAATGGGTGAAGTGTGCTGCGGGATGCTGGTTTTTTGTATTTGTTTGGATCACTCCCTTCTGTCCTTGGCTTTCAATGAAGGGTTGCCAAGAAGATTTATTCGAGTGCGTCTGCAGTCGAAATCTTCTTAATTCCAAAAGAGTTATTTGCGACAATTGGGATTACACGGTTTCGGGTATGGTTTAGAACATATTTTTGTAATAATTTTTGGATTTTGGATTTGTTTTGAAATTGAGCGATTCCCTAAATTGATTTTAAATTTCTTTCGAATTCTAGAAAAAGGGGTCTTTTTATTTGTTAAGTAATTCGTAACAAATTGAGGGTAGAATTTTTTAAGAAAAAAGCCACACACATTTTTTGAAAAGGGGTTTTCAAAGTAAGTGCCAGTCAATTAGATGGAACTAATGCACCTACTTGCAATTTTATTAGAATTTCCATGACAACATGGCAATATGATGAAGATAATTTTATTACTTGAAATTCAAGTTGAAGAGATAGAACGCTTTGCTGGGTCTTATGGGCTCCAAAGTACAGAAGCCATCCAACTATTTAGTTCCATCTGAACTTTTGGCATCATCTATTCTAATTGTGTTACAATCTAGTCTGCCATATCAAAGCCTTAGGAGAGTACAAAAATGTTGTCGGAGCTAAGAGCTTGCGTTCATTTTCAAAATGAAAATCGAAATTCAATGAATCATGTTGATTGAAGACGTTTAACAAATTTCTGGTTCTTATGTGCCCCTTTCATCCCATACCTATACATCCTCATCAGCACACAGCCTAGACTCAGTGGAGTGTCACTTACGAAATCAATCGAATTCGAGTTGCCCCCCTTCAATGCAGAGCATCTTTGATGAGAAGACGGCGAAAGACGTAAGAACTCCATGCTCACGGGCAGATTGAAATGTGCCCATAAATCAGTGTAGGAACTTTTTAAAGTGATCGGTAAATCACGAGAGGCATATGACCTGACGCTGTTCAGCCTATTCACCAGACTCGGCTAATGAAAATGTAAAGTAAATGCCTCGAATGATTTCAAGACGAATATCTCAGTCTTACAATGGAATCCAGACCATTCTGGCTATCCCGTATGGATCCGCTAATTTCTTATCCCAATGAAGGAAGATCAGTACCTATAATACTAAAGGTGCAGTCATTGCATGGCTTCCTGCTTGGCTCTTTATCAGGTGAATCTTTCCGATCTTGTCGTCTATCGGTTTTATCTAAGATCAAATTACTAATGCAAATAGTCACTGAGTTAAGACAAGAACTCGCTGAGAAGGCCTGCCAGCATAAGATCGACACTTCAAAGGGAACAAGTGACTTCTTTGTGCTTGAATGGTGAAGGAAGGAATTTATGTGATTCCGCTGCTCCACTGATTCTGGTAGCCAACGAGCTATTCTTGGGACCCCCGGGCCGGAATACATTTTCGATCGAACGATTTGCATTCATTTATTTTGCCTTGCATAATGTTTGTCCGCGGTGTTTGTTGTAGAACTATAAAGCTGTTAGAAAAAATCCTGAGAAGTCAAAATAGGAACGAGGGCAACTACAATGACGAGCTACTCTAGAGCTTGCTGGGCCTTTGTAGCATTTATTTTTTGTATTTCTGTCGCCATTTTCGCGCCTTGTGTTTGATTAACGTGGGAGGTTTTCGTAATCAAAGTGCAACTGATTAGCGCTTGTCACAAAAGGAATATTCTAGTTCCAAAGACATTTTCAAACACTAGCATGTTCTCAAGATCTTAAGATAACAGTCACTCGATTATAAAATAAGTAATCGCAGAGATCAGGTTAAAGGGTTGTTCACCTTTCGTTCTCGGTTCTATATTAAGAAGTGACATTTAAGGAGGTCCACTTGCACACTCATTTCTTGTGTTTTTCAGAGTTTGGCATAGATGCATAATGCTACTCCGAATTTAGGTAAATTACTAGACTATATCAATAGTCATCGTGAGAAATTTAGTTAGAGATCTCGGGCCAAAAGAGCCTGGGAATTACAGGCAAATAAATTTGTATCGTCACGCAAAAAAACGGAATGCTAATTTGAAATCTTACAAAAGAACCGAAAATAATTGGTCCTATTGTAGATGCTCTAGAAATTTCCATCCTAATTCCGTTGTTCCTTTGATTTCGATTTCATCAGCCAAAAAAAGAAGATCCAGGTGAGCAGAATGTGATGGACGCCATATGAAATGACTGGACAAGAAGCTTCTTATGTCGGACACAAAACAAAATACCTGTCCGGTACGTTTATTCCCCTAAAATGCAATTATTTTTTGCATATTGTCCTTACTTTCCCTCTTAAATTGCATCGCAAACATCTTACATAATCCAATCAAGCGGAAAGGTCAAAAGGGCAAATCCTTTTTTATGCAAACATTTTTATTTGAGAAACACACAAAAACCCTAGATTAGGCGAAAATGATATTAACAAGGCGTGAAGCATCTCAACCTAATTTTTATTTCTGTATGTTTTCATAAGGGATGAGTGCGTTGAGTGTTTTGATAGTTGTGATGGGATTAAGGGTAGCTATACATCTCGTCCGAAGATGTTTTGACAATTTTTTAGGGATTTGCAATCGAAGACTGAGAAATAGGGAAATTCGAAACATTCTTGTCTTATTGGAATGCTGGACAAATTCCACCCTCATCTATTTGAGAAGTTCCCAGACTTTATTTGTGGTCGACATGAACGATATTCTCACGTAAAAATTTTAAAATTTTGAAACAAGGAACAGTAATTAGGTATTCCCTTGTTACAAACATCATGAAGTCATTTTAAACGTGAATTGTCTGATTCCCACTATTCCCTAATGAAACCAAAAAATTTTCCCGCCAAACAACCCTTAAATTTTGATTTGTGGTTTTTAAAATCTAAATGTGTATCCTGTTTACGATTGTTTTGAAAACCATTTAATCACTACGCAATTTCTGTAAACGACAATTACAATTATATGTTATTACCAAATTATGCTTTTGAAAATATGAAAAACAAGGAAATGTTTTTCAAAAGGACATGCATGCAACAACGACTTCCTATGGACGTGTTGCGCTCTGATGGTCAGGAAGAGCTGTCGAACTGGGTTTGATCATTCCCACAAGATGCAGATTTCGTCAGTCACCCTTTCGACAATGATTTGGGCTGTACTGAGCCAACAGGATACAGAACAACGAACTTTGATTATTTCAAACCAAACTATTTGTACTGTTAAAGCTATAAGGAGAAGGAACAGGTGGGCATTATGATTTCTTGTCAGTTACATTTTGAAAAAGTCATGTCAGATTCACATTTCCCAGCTGAAACCATCGAAAATTGAATTTTTCGTAAGACAGGAAGTCACGCAGGACGATTTTCCCTTTTTAAAAAAATGCATGTTGCATACAAACAATAACTTCCTTTGAAAATGTCCTGATTTTGATTAAATTTGCGTAGCGCGACACAAGTGAAGCGAAAATTTGCTGACTTCATTTCCTTATAGGCAACAATGATAAATTTTATGAAAATTCTGTCTGTAGAACAACGAAACTAACAAGGCGTGAACTGCATCCAACAGGATAATGCTTGTTTCCTTCTAGACGAAAGGGAAATTTATTCAAAACGGATCTAGGACACAGGGGTGTATAGGTACTGCAGAACATTCCTCACAGAATCATAGAAGTACATTTTCCTTTTTCTTGGAATATTCTTGAAATTATCATTTGCCAAAAACTATTGCAATTCCATCGAACACTCACGTAACTGCACGCAATCTGCATTTTGTCGGTTAGGATTCATATAACATTACGAGGGAACGGCGTGCAGTCGTGTGAGAAAATTTGAATAAATTTCACAGAAGGCCTAGGGTGGCTAGAATGCCGAGAATACTTTCTTGAATTTGTCTTTAGAAACTTACTGGTTGTTGGACGCATTTTTTGGTCAAAAAGGTTATTTTCTGACCTTTGACCGGAAAAATTAAAAATGCGTATAACATTAAATTCCTTTTGATGTTATTAAGAACTCCACTAACGGAGTGTGGGTATACACGTATTCATGTATAGTACATGTACTTGAAGGTTTTTTGTGTACAATTGTCAAGCAGACATTGTCTCTTAAGGAGCAACTCGTTTATTTTTCCTGGGAAATTTTCAAGCTCAAACGGAGTAACCAATTGCCTCAATATCTATTTGAGATATAATGACAAAAGCTTGTGAATAAAACTAGCTTTATAAATTTATCTCAATTTCGCAGAACAACTCTAGTACCTATACCTACCTAACTTAGCTTTCTTCTGGAGCAAGAAAAGTCCGTTTTAGGAAATAGGTATGTTCTGTTGCGAAAAATTGTGATTTTAAGAAAAGTAGCTTCAAACGATTGCCTGCACACTTTCAGAAGTATTTTTTAACACATTTTTAATTAACCAAATAAGAATTCAAGGATGGAATTTGAGCTTCTCACAAGCTTATTGTGCCTGTTTCAGATTATCTTACCTTTCCTTGATAAGTCTTTTCAAAATCACTCTCTCCATTAGTAGATTCCTTATTTCATTTTAAATGCTATGAGGTACATTTATTTTACTTGTCAAGGAAAATTTTAGAAACTGAAACGATAAGAAGAGATAACTGCATTTCCTAAAAATCATAAGGAAAATCAATGAATTCTTTCATATTTCCTTATTCACCAGAATATATGTCCTTTGACGCTGGGGTGGAACCACAATTCAAAGAAGTGTCTTTTGAATGGGAGTATGTCAAAATTTTTGACATTTCAATTTCTTCAAATATTGTCTAGAACATCGATAACATGTGAGGCATATGTATAAAAAGGAATTTGATTTTAAAGTCAAAAATGAGGACAAGAGAATCTCTTTTTTTCGACACACGTCTAACTTCCTACACACGATTCTTATGATTCGTATTCTTCCTGTGACGGGAGAAGTGTCACTCAAATCTAGAAAATTAAAGTGTCAAGAATTGTCAATAGAGAGAAAGTGAAATGTATGAAAGTTCCTGAATCCTATTAGGTAAGAGTCTTCAATTCTTGAAGATCCTGCCAACAGATGTTTAGTCTTAAGCCGATTTAAATTTTTTGCTTTGAATTTTGGCGCCGATACCATGTTTAAATTTCTGCGTTATAATAAGAATTTCGTGAGAACGAAAACCTTCTTCCTGACGTAACCCAGTGTCCGATATAGTACCGAGGTCGTCCATGACCTTTAGTGACACTGACCATTCAACGGACACATATCCCAGGATTTAACCGGTTTCGTCCTTTACTTGTACAGTTAATGATACGAAAAGTGCTTAAAAAATTAAATAAATTACATAATTTTTGATATCATGTTTCACCTGGCCCAAAAAGGATATAAGGAAAAATAATTTTAATTGGAATTGTTTTGGTAGAAAGCAAACAAAGCCAGAATCAATCATTGTCCTTTTTCAGAATTTCTAATTAGGTATTCCGGCAAACCCTAACACATGCAGGATACGTATCCCAATTGAAGGTCCTATTTCTTTCAGTACTCTTCCTTTAATTTGCGTCATGCCACAAGGATTGATTCCTCAGTCGACATGGCCACAATAAATATTTTGTTTGATAGGCAAATTTTTGTAAGGGGTTGAATTCAACAAAGATTCATTGCGTCATCAGTCAAGTTGATGAGGTAATTCTGAAGATGTGAAAACGAAATATTGAAATTAGACCCTTCCGTTATGTCCTTGTTTTAAAAAATTTAGGGAACGACGATATATTTCAAGGATCAGATAATCATGAGATGATTTTGGTTTGTTTTTGGTACAAGTCAATTGGATGGCATCATCCCTGAGTTATTTATTAATATTATTTTTAAATATTTGTCTTGTACTTCCTAGAAGTCAAGTATGAGTCTGTTACAAATTCATATCTGAGTACTTAATCAAAGTTATGTAAATGAGGGAGAGAATGAAATCGGCCTCTTCGTATCATTATTCAGACATCTTATATTTCGTATTCAAAAATGTAGTTTGAATAAAGTTTTTCTCACGTTTTCAAACAAACAAGAATTCAATCAGGCGACCCTTATTCCAAATATTGTCCGAAAATTGTTATGCACAACGTTAACATTCTGAAATGTCCTTCATGATTTCCAAGGAGTGGGATCCTTTATCGGAAATATTCACAAAAATGCAAAAATTTTGAGTGACAGTTTTGTTGATATGCCTTGATAAAGTTTGCGACCCTTCCGGAAATATCCTGACCGGATAAGAAGAAAATATTCTTAGATTATGCACAGCTTGTTCTAGGTATGCATGTATCACAACATGAGTGTCGTACCTATAGTATAATATTACCTTGTATTGGAACAGAAATCTTAAAAATTCTGCAATAAACATAAAATGTAAAATTTATTGCATGCCGTCCTGAACAATCCTAGTTTATCGCAATTGTGATTCATGTTTACCCAAAATGAAACAAGTAAACAAACCACAAATATCTTATCAGTCAACCATGAGTACATCATCAATCTTAGCTCTTTAGAAGAGTCCCACGCTTCCGCACATCGCTTCTGGTACTTCAAAGGCCAGAACAAAAGGTGCAACAAAAAGGTAAGCATATTAAAACCACAAGCAGACCTGAAGGAAGGCCATTGATCAGCTCTAAATGGCTTTGACAGATTCATACACACAGCAAGATTTCTCACAAGGACTTTTCCTTAAAATACAGTTTAATGAAGGACTCTCGGATCTTGTCTTGTTGTACACCCGCCGTTAGGATGAGTACCATTTGCTACCACCACCGCAAAAACCACTCGTCCTGTCCTCAATGGCATCATATACCCGATACCATTTTGCGCAGTTCGATAACGAGCTCAGATACAAAAGGACTCGAATGATAGCCATCCGTGTCCTTTTTTGTCTTGTTGAAACTGTTCAGGGTTTCATCCCTCAGCGCTCTGCGATAGGATGTTAGTTGCTACCTTTCAAAGTAGAAGAGTATCAGATCATCTCGTTGTTTTCTTTTCCGTTGCGCTTCCTTGTTTCAGTCCTTTGTCATTGAGATGCTGCTATTTTGGTTTGTGGGTTACTTTGCTTTGTAGTAGATATTCTCCAAAATGTAAAATTTATTTTTCCCTGCTTTACCTTTATCTGGAGTTCGTAATCAATATTTTGTTTTCCAGACGACCGAGTGTGTTGTGGTTTGCCGACATTATTTTCCACTTTGTTCTTTTGCGTTAAAAGTCCTGATTTCGGCGCCTAGCGAAATAAATTCGTTTCTTCGTTCAAAATCAACATAGATAGGTACCTACTTTATAGATTCAGTTTTCCCCAACTTATAGCTCTGTTATTACACATATTCATTCTGGAAAAATTTGGTTAAAAGTTGATTTCTTGAATGAGAACTGCACGGAAGGGACATTCAAGATTCAAAGACTTTCCTCCAGATGCGATGTCCTTTGGAGAGGAATCATCTCTAAAATATTGCATCCAGTCCATTATTGTTTCTTATGGTCGCCTTCAATTCTACCCAAACAAATGACATACGAAAGCAATAAAAACTATTTGACCGCAAACGTTACGCTTCATTAAAATCGGATTAAACCATAACTTTAAGGAATGACCGAAACATTTCCAAAGGACTCTATCAGAAAATTCCCACGGATACAATATTTGCACTAAAAGGATACATTTTGCCTATGAATCATGTTAAGTAAATGTTACTAGCCAAGAAAAAGTTTTGTTTTTGTTGTTTTTCCAGCAACAAGATGGACCCTTTTCTCTTCCCCGTTGCATTCAATCTAAAGGACATTATTCACTTTTTCTTTATTCGTACTGATGGCCATTGTCCGTTCCAACGTTGACGTCGAGAGGTTAATTTCCCTATTTCATAGGGTCACCGTCCAGCATCTGCATCTCAAATCGCTGCTTATATGATGACCGGTTCCTTCCTCTGTGACCTTCTTCGGATGAAAAGGATAACATGTCCAGGGTGAACTTACAAGATGCGACTGTTGAGGGTCAAGATGTTCGGAAGACAACAGAATGAGTTATGAGTTTTTGCACAAGTATTTTTGATTGCTACGGTAGTTAGTAAACCCAAGGAGTCACAATGGTCGAGAAGATGAAAGGATAGAGATCCTTTTTGTATCAAACCAAAATCACTCGATTCTTTTCTTTTTCATTTTGCAAAACGATTCTCCTCGACTCTAATGACATTCAAGTGCTATTATCCTGTTGTGCCGTTTTAACTATATTCCACGATATTTTAAAAAGCATCTTCTCTATAGCATATCCTCGAATTACCGCTTCATTTCAGTCTTAACTCTCGGATACATAAAGAACAAGAAAGTATTCTGTGCTCACTGAATTGGAGCATCAAACCCTGATAGATTTATCTTATCTCGAGATCCTCTTTTTGTGTGACAGTGACAATGGGTCCCCTTGTATTTTAGTGTTATGCTCAACTGTGTATCCTCATTATCCTTTATGGAAAGAACCCGAGTTTCATTCATGCAGCCTTTCCTTATGTCTGTTCAAAAATTATACTCAAATCGTTTCAAACTCATTCAGGGATAAGGGTTTCATATTTGAGTCCTGTAGGCTGCTTTAGCAAAATGTCCTTGCGTATATATTTTTTTGCGTTTCAAGTTATTAGTGGTTGAGACAAGTGTGAAGAATATGGATTACATGGGTAAGTGTTCAATCCTTGGTAAAAGGATTACACAGGATTTTCTTAAATGTACCTGATTCACATTATCCTTGAAATAGATTGGAATTTCGCAAAATGAACTCCACATTTTCACACGAATTATGAGATTTCAAACAAAAACACATTCACCTCTTGACCCCTGACGAATTTTAAAAGTTTTTTTTATTGAATTTCTGCTAATCGTGCTTTTCTCATGGTGCCGCGGCGTCACCAAAACTTGTAATGGTGTCATTTCGTACGGATACCGCGCGACGAACAAGTTGTCGGCTATTGCGGACAATCAAAAACCGCGTAATATAATTAGGTAATGAGACAATTCATTGTGCCTTCTTTAATCTTTACGGTTCGCTTTCCAGGAAGGTACTTTACATGGTCTTCATGTGGGAACGATTCTGACCATTATTCAGAAGCTTGACCTGATGTGATTTATTCTTTTGATGACCAACAGCTTTCATTTGTACTTACCTACCTACTTGGTGTGTGGTTTCTACTTCTTGTTTTCCAAACAATTTAGTTACACCATTAATCATTTCGTTATTGATTCGTAGTATTTATTCGGACACCTTAATGAATAAACCATGTGAACATATTTTTTGAAGACGGATACTCAATTTAAGGAGGTGCGGTGACATTACTCAAAGGAAATGTTCAAGGAAACAAGTGTCGTAAATGTCGTAAGACCACTTGCCTTGACCGAAACCAATCCAAATCAAGTGGATGTCTGACAAAACCGCAGATTGGTTTTAAATCGTAAACATTCGGAAACCTTTCAGCGTCTTGAGTCCGTCACTTCCTTAGCATTTATTTCATCCACTTGAAATCACCACAAGAAACAATAAGAAGCCGCAACCCGCGTCTAAATAGACCAAGCTCAAAGCACTACTATACAAGGTATATAAAGAGGAAGCACCTGCATCTGGTACCGGAAGCATTACTTGAACTAGATCTGAGGGTAGCTAGTTTTCACGGAAATAATCGGATTCCGTGATTTCGACTACGTCCTTTATTCACTGGAAATTGAAAATATTTTCCCAAGGAAAATTCTATTTTCAGATTCACGCTCATTTGCGTCTTGTTCTTAAAACGTTTATGAAAATTTAAGGATACGACACGAATTTTAGATCCTTTGGGAAAAATTTCAAATATTTTCCCATGCACCATTGGAATCTAATTAGTCCTTTTTTCCGCTGAAAATCGTATCATCTTACACATGTTTCTTGAGAAACAATTTCAACACAATTGATGAATATCGTGTTTGTATAGTTTATGTTGTAAATATTCAGTGACCTTTTCTTCAAATTGTTTGCATTTGTTAAATAATTTCTTATCAATTTTTAAGCCGACAAAGAATCAGACTTTCTTTGATCCTTGAATTTCCCAATACCTAATAAAAAAATCAAACTATCAAGTCTACAACTCCAGAAATTAACCTGGTTAAAATTAATCGCATGTCATTCCATTGGGGCTGATGAGTCTAACTCTATTTTTCAAAAGGAAATATGATTTCTTCGAATTTGTATAACGACTCGAATCTCGAATGGAAAGAGTGACGATAAATTAATTTGTCTTGAAAGGAGATAATTTACGGCAAGTTTTTAAGAAGTGATATTCCCTCGTAAAGAAGTGTTCATAAAAAATGTCACATGGAAAGTATTCAAATTTGGATTACTGTACGTAATACGTAAAGAGTATCTCATATCTCGGATTTTTCTGTTTCATCTGATCCTGGAAAAGTGTTGAATTACTTTTCCTCCTTGGCCTGGTAACGGATCGTTTTTTAATTGCACACACGGGGATATAGCAACTCATATCAAGAAGTTATTTTTGGTTACGAAACCAGAGTGATGTTGTATCGTATTACGGACACGGTTTGTTGACTCGGGAAGGATTAAACTGGGATATTGTGTAATGAAAATAGTTTGATACTTGAGAGTTTATAACTCTTTATGGCTCACTTTTGTCATAAACTTCATTTGGTCTTATGTGTGTACCAAAATCAATCCTTCAGAATCATTGGACTTTCGAGAAAATAAACTCACAAGAAATTTTTGAGGAATTACTTGAATTACATACCTTATCGACTCTTGACAAGAGCTGAAGGTCACCCCGACGCATAAGTTTTAACTAGTTCATCCTAATTGTTTCAAAATCGCTGGGAGGAATATTTTTCCACACATTTATAGTATTATCGCACTTGAAAGTCCCAAAGTTTCAAACTTTGGCATTGACTTAAGAGTTAATTTTAATCATGAGAAGAGTACTTAGATATGTCATAAAAAATGTCAAAAACTAACCTCTTGATGTAGGTACATACTTCTTTAAGAAGCAACTAGAATCTGTATTATATAAGAAACCACAGTTGGTAACTAGTAGAAAATCCACATGAAGTTAGTACTCAACTGACACTAGTAGTAGAACATCAACTTTAAGTGGTGGTGATATGTATGAAAATTAGCTTACCAGAAATATCTATTCATGTTATAAGTAATTAAGACTTAACCACAGCATTTCTTGAACGTTAATAAACCAAAGTCAATAAGGTTTCAATATGAACGTCTTAATATTTAAGAGATTGTTCAGTCTCGTTTAGCCACTCTTGTTTACCTCGCGGTAAAGTA
Organism: Chrysops caecutiens; assembly: GCA_963971475.1. Lineage (NCBI taxonomy): Eukaryota > Metazoa > Arthropoda > Insecta > Diptera > Tabanidae > Chrysops > Chrysops caecutiens. The sequence continues at coordinate 23,877,840 of OZ020570.1, read as the reverse complement.
GGGTTAAAGCGATCACCGAAAAGAATAGTCGAAAATGAAGTGACCAAGATGGGTTGGATTCTCTAAATGTTTCTGAAACTACCATTAATCATTGATGCGCAAATGGTCTGAGAACAAACCGTAACGAAATTTGTCTGGTTGACCTCTTAATGTGTTCAAGTACCAGGGAAGCTACCATTATTAACTTATAATAACAGGTCGTATCACTATAGACCTACAATTTTATCTTCAACATTTTTTCAATGCCGGAATTCCAAGTGCCACATTCATTTTTCAAGACAACTTTATACAAGATATACGAGTATCCCAGACAATCCGTCAATGGAGAGCTGCTATATGCCTAGCATAAGGATTTATGACTAATGGCTGGACTCGTCAAGTACGGGAACAGGTCATCGGTAAACGTTTCAATCAGACATCAAAGCATCTACTAACTAACCTCTCCACGGTTGGTCATTCTCCATGATGGTCTTAAATACACAACCAGTGATTCAGTTTGGTCGGTGAATCCTTTCCAGAAGTTGGCTTCATTAACTTTTCCTTCAGAATCGTTCCCAGCTTAGTGAGTTTTATTTTTCCCAGTATACCTACACATATATCGTCATTACCGGTACCGACAAAACTTCTAAGATATCTTCAACTGATGGAATTACATTTATTTTTCGAGTCGAATCACAGCTCCATTCTCGACAAGGTTCTTCATAAAAAATTAAGTGTTCCAAGTTCTAGTGAAGCAGAAAGCCTGCATGAAACCAATACGAAACACGTTAAGAGTCACCAGTTGTCGGTCCGACGTTTGTTAGTTTCCGTAACAAATACCGAACCATTAGTTACCTTCACATTTGATTGATTTGTATTAATCTTCGACTGACGATTAATCACTAGGTTTTAGCAGTTTACCAATCAACCTGAATGCATACAACGCCCGTTCCAGTATTCTAATCCGTGTAAACAAGTTCTCCCCTTCCGGGCAGGGCGTTCCACCATCATAACCTTCTTGCTGTGAAAGTGAAATAATTTTAAGCAGACCCACAATGCCAAGTAAACAAAAAGAAGTCAAATTGATAAGTGGCTCATTGGTTATCCTGATCGATACATTAATTTCACCTTGATTGAGTATATCCCTTTCCACCTGAACTGCTGGTGACTCTTGCTCCAACTGTGATTTGGTGGTGCACTTATTATTGTAATTACCTTAACAGCTTTATTACAAATGGGGGTAAACTACAACCATCAACATTTACATTTCATTACTACACGCAGATACCTACTATTGATATGATAACAATGAAACCACGAACAATCACGATGGGGTTAACGTTATGAGCTTCAATTTTCTCAAACTGTCATATGAGGCTTTGTGACAATTATCGACTATCAAATATTTTTTAGGTTAATGAGCTCAGCTTTTGACACAACTTTGTGGTTCATAGTATAGCGAGGACAATGAAGCAAAGCCTCAACTTTTAATTGATCACTAGGTATTTACTGTCACACCTCACACGTGAGTTCCAGTCAAAAGTGTCTCGAAATTAAAATTTCCACATCCAGAGAATATATCAGCTTTTCAATCATTTTATCAACCAGCTACCGACCAACGTGTGGTGAATAGTTAAATTACACCCCCTCAAGAGTGTGGCCACATAATGATGATTTCCAGACCACCAAAACACTGCCTTATTTGTTCCGATCCCATGCAAATCACGGAAAGGTCCATGGTTCTTCTACCAACAAAGAAAACCACAACAACCCTTCTGAACAAACCTCACTGACATGTTAACGTATGAAGAAAGGGATGTAATCGAAACGAGGATAAGCGCATTTGGGTAAAGTCAGGGAAATCTCGGATAAGATTGAGTTGCATGTCCTGCCAAAAAATGTTATGTGTGTATGAGTTTCCCGCATCCGGATTCAGAATTCTCTACTTAATCAAAGTTATTCGGAAATTTCAACATAAAGGGGTGCGTTACATGCTGGTTGACTTCTTTTCACCCTTTGCCTTCGTTTGTTACATCATCTCTCTTTTATGAACTTTTTGACAGTTCAGGACTTGAGAGAAAATTATTAAACGAAAAGTTTCCAGTTCATATTCACATGGGCATGTGTTAATAAGTCATGCCCTTTGGGGGCACAATTGTATGAAAAATCCAATTTACCCTCAACCCTCTTGAGTCCAATCCATAACGAAAATTTTCAGTGACATTTTCAAATTGGTCGCCTGCCAGGATACGTTTTCCCTGTTCCTGTCCCAGACCAGGATGCATCAGATGAATGAGCCTAGAGCCATATAACAATAAGAGAGTGCTAATTGAATTTTCACAGAACAAAAAGTAGTCGGATGGAAAGAGGGGAATGTGTAGCCATTTTTCAATTTTTCACTCTTGGAACACCACGAACCCCATAACCTTAAGCAACCAAAATCATCGCCCAACAAGTTCAAAATGACCAGGTAAATATCACAGTAGTACCTTTATAAAATTCTAAGTGGCGTGACATTTTCACCGACTCGATATTTGGACCTGTGCGTGCTCGGCCCCAGGGGGCAACCAATAATGTCGACATGAAAATGTCAAAGAGATAATGAACCCAAGGAAAAGTGATTTTCTGTGTTAATCGACAAATTATTTATGAAAATTGCTGAGTAGTTGAGATTTGTTTCAACCATACGGTTTAGGTGATTGCGCAAAACTTGCTTTTGCAGTGGTTAACCTGCACAGCTAATTGCTCTGACTGATAAGGAGGTAACTTGCATCAAATTTTAGTTAGCTCTAGTTTAAAATGCTCTTTGGTCATTTGGATTACGAACTTTCCAACACGTTTTCATGGCTGATATGTCACGCTAGGGTTTTAGGTTATACATTGTTGTAACCTATTGCATGTGCTATGGTTTAACAGAAGCTTGCATGTTTCATGGATCAAATGATTGATATCGCAAATCAGGAACAGATAAATTAATTAAAACTTGATTCCGATAAATGCAATTTTCTCTTCATTCTAATTTCCTTGCCGGAATGGGGCTATGTGTGCGAGAGGTTAAGTTTCAGTCATTAACAATTTTGTTGGGATCAAGAAAATCGAAAAAATCATTAAATGGTTCGCAGAACTCGGGTTCCATTCGAGGATCCTTCCTGATAAAATATCCTGTGTTAGAATGAACAAAATTTATCCATGGATCTAGGTGGATCACAAAAGGCTTCAAGAAAGCCGGAGTTTTTACTTAAGGCAGAGCAGAATCAAAACGGCTTATCCATTTCTACAAACGTTTATGCATTTGCTTCCTATTAATTTTATTAAAAGTTCAAAAACGTCATTCGTTGTAGAGACTTTTGATTGTCCGAGCATTAAATATGTCGCTACTGCCGTATTAAGAAGATGCAAGCCGACCTAACAAAAGTATTTTCAGTTTATGTTGGCACACAATTAATGCTAAGGAATCGGTCTTAAAGACTCATTTAAATATAAGGAAACATTTTGAATTGGTCACAAAGAAATGGCTTGAAGAAATTTAATTTTCTTCTAGAATACAACACTGACCTTTGTGACGAACAAATCGTCAATTCTGATTAATTAAAGTTGATCAAATAAAATCATTCCCATTTGATAGAGTTTATACACAGAAAAGATTACAAATTAAGTATAAAATTAACCCTGGGCTGTGGTCATCTTCGAGTTTTTCGTAAACGGAAGCCGTGGCGACATGGGTGGTCATTCAGGGTCTCAAAATTGTTGAAAGCAGAAGTGCTTCGTTGCATCGAAACAAGGTGCTCAAGGTACACTGCTCGCTTTGTAAATCCAGAGATTCATTTCATCAATGGTTAGTGTCAGGATTATAGATTTTTCAGTTTCTTGGCTACATCAAAGCAATAAATCCGACAGTTGTCAATTGGTATGTAAAAGCCATAACGACACGGAAAGTTGTTCTTTTAAGATCTTTAGACAGTCATAGAAACAATGCCTTGAACATGGAAAAGTTCCTATAACTTCCACATTTCCTTGATATATTGACTGTTTGAACATAATGTTGGCGTAACGAAAGAACATTCACAGAGTATCGGCTATTGTTGGCAACTGGTAACTGCCAACTAGCAATATGGTACACGGTAAGCAGCAATAAAAGGCTAAATTTATTATCATTAACTTTTAACACCCACAAAATGACCATGAAATTGGTTTCGGAAGTTCAAACATTTCCTCTGTCGGATGTACACATTCCGACACAAATAGGATGTAATCGGAACAAAAGAGCCCATTAAGGTGGACGACGATGGATATGGTCACAAATTTTCGGCAAAATTACATCAACAACAGGACACTGAGTGGACAAACAACTAAATAATGTGATGATATCCCGTGTAGATGGTAGTTATAACCAACCAAAGATACATTGTCTTCCATGGGATGAATGAATTGCAATAGATGAGGGTGGAAGAATCTTTTGCCAGATGCACCAGACATACTCTTGTTCTGGGTTACATCTTTATATTCGTCTGACACGTTTCTGGTTTTTGCCTGTCCGATGAAGATGTCAGGACGCATTGACCAACCAATTGTGGTAGAAGGCACACGCCCAAACATTACGAAGGCAACATGGAACAGGAAATCATAACGAATTGATCTCTTCCGGACTATGAAAATCCTAAGGCATCGGTCAGTGGTTTAAAAGGAAGGCAAATTGTGACACATCCACCCTCAACCACAGAACGTGTGACCAGTTTCGATTTCAATATCAAATTCACGTTTCAACTTTTTGTCGTTTTATGGTATGTACTTTGCACTCTCATGTTTCTTGTGGTTCACACAAGATAATCCGATACCGGAATTCAATAAGCGGAAAATGGTTTAGTCGATTGACGACTTGTGTAAAAATGTCAAGGAAACCCAATGAACATATTCAAGGATACTAAAGGAAACAAAAAACAGAATGAATGCACCAATAGTCCCATCTGGGAAGAACTGGATCCATCCCGTGAGAAGTTCTGGGCATTTATTCTGCGCATCCAGTATTCACAATTCTAGACACGCTGCAGACCGAAGTCATTAAGTTATGACAGCATGTGAGAAAAAATTCTCCGACACATTGGAATTTTTGAGGTGGCATTTAAATGTTAGTTGCTTAAAAATTTTACAGAACATTTGTTTCCCCAGATCGGGTGGTTCCAGTTGTTTAGAGCACTCTCAAGACATACGCTTACGCGTACATTTCGGTCTCTATAGGTTCTTTCCCAGGGGATAAATGCCTTAATGATCTAATTTGCCCGACATAAACAAATTCCACAACTTCCGGTGACTAATATTTAAATTTCTTGTCATATTTAGTATGTCAACATGGATTTTTCCTGTTTCATACTTTTTTACTCTGGTAATCCCACGTAATAAATGTTCGTTTACATAACACGACCGCCATCTGAATGCTACCTGTTTTGAGGAAGTGATAAAGAAATTATCTTTCTCTTCTTGGGAGATGCTGTTAGTTTCAAGGGCATGTTCTGAGGATTAACTCCAGACGTTACATTTCAATTTTTTATTTTCTTAAGAATTACTTTTTGATTCCACAAATTCTCGGTATTTTTTAAATTTTACTTCCACGTAACACTGGCGCTTACTCGTTCTCTGACTTTATTCATGTTGAAAATTTTATTGTTTCTAGCTACATATATGACATAAAAGTGAAAACTGGTCGACGGCCGTGGACAAGAAAATTTAATTAGTACCAGAAGTAATACAATACGACAAGGAGAGACATTCAAAGTCATAAAGTGAAATTTATTAACTGAAACTAATTTGATGATAAACATTTTTTCGAAACAACAAATTTCAGAAACAGAAGAACATTGCATAAATGTTACATTGCTCAACCGGAATGTTATGTATGTATGTCATGCAAACATTGACAACACATTTATTATACCAAAAGCATAAAATTGCTCTATGTTATGTATCCTTATCACACAAGGATTAAGTGACTTCACTGCTACATAAACAAATTCAACAAATCACTTGTAGATCCGGAAATGTCACACAAATATTTTCCAACGTTTGAATTCGCGGACAAGCAACCATTGAATAACACTTCCTGTAATGCAATCATGTCTCTGGACGAGATCATAAAATTGTGAGGTCATAAGGTCGCATGAGATGGAATCTTGTAACATCGACAGTTAATTGTTTCAAAGGTTGTTGTGAAATTTGATTTACGACACCATTACCGTCTCGAGTAGATCAACAACGTGTTACTGGTGGAATGTAAATGACTAACAATTTCATGGGTGGTCGGGCGTGTGGCGAATTGTAAAATACCTGTAATGTAATTACTCGTTAAAATCGCCCACACTCTGCTTCCAAGTGATTTACCTGGAATTGAAATGGACCTGAATACTTTCAATTTGAGAGTCGCACATTTGAAACAGATTAGATCAATTTTATTTCGTAAATAAAATTTTATGTCTCGTAAATATGCTATTTAAGAGAAGGAGATACTGGTAACCCTTTGCTGAAAATTCAAGAAAATATTTGTTAAATCGACATCACTTACAGCAACAACGAGATCGAATAAGTATGACCCTTAACTCTCTTGATATCCATTGTAGCAATCGGTACGAGATGTTATAAGAGGAACATTTACGGCCTCGCCAACATCGACAGAATAAAAGAAACACAGTCAACTAGGAGACCTAGGAACATATTTAAAGTAAAACAAGAGCGAGATGTTGCGTAACACTTTCCACATAAATTTTTAAAAATTTCGAAAACAAAATTTTAGCATTATGAAATTCTTCAAAAGTAACTCATGGTTGATAAGAAACAAGAAAACATCGTTCTAACGATATCAACCACTGAAGAGGGTATCAGCATTTTGAACCCAGACGAGCAATAAATTTAACTAAGATATATTTATAGACAGTTTCACTAGAATTCGTTGCCTCAAAATTGGGGAAAACTGATAGCAGACAGAATTGATTGACAATTTTAATTAAATTTAAGTTTTTTATTTAAATGAATATTTGATAAATCAAAATGGTTGGTCAATTTCGTGCTTCCGGAAAATGTTATAAGTACCTAATATAAATGCTGAATATTCATTGACTGAAACTAATTTTGAGTTTTGAAAAATTCGCTGGAATTGATTCCACATGGCTCAAAATGTGTAATACACGTTAACGTAATGAGGTAAATAAAATGCCGGTCGTGTTAATGAATGCAGTCAATATCAGTGTTTGACTATTTAAGCGATTGAATTCCATTTCTTGGTGTTCTTCCTGCACAAACGACAATTTCCAAATGTAACCACTCCGTCCTTCATTGAATTCAATAACACGAACACGTTGAATTCTATTTAGGGCTTCCTGAGGTCATCTCCGGGTCAGTACTGAATTTTTGTCATAGGATTTCCTGCCACGTTAATCTGATTTTCAAATGTTCCCCCACACAAAGTGGATTTTTTGGTCTTTGTGGGTCCTTGTAAGGAAGTTTCAAGTCAAATGTACGAGACAGTTGTTATGTCGAGGAAATTCTTTTTTTGTCTCCACTAATACCCTGGAAATGTTTTTAAATCAATAGGGTCGTTAATGGCAGTCAGGCTGTCTTTAACTTTTGTTTACAAGAAATTTGTGGCGCCAATAAGTTTTCCACAACTCATCTTGGAAAAGATTCGTAAACCTTTTAACAAAAAGCAGCAGTGCTGTGGAAACAAGTTCAAATTATTGTAAACTCCACAACTTTATAGTATAAGTTGAAAATTAACTCGTCGAGCTATCAAAATCGGTTACACTTTTTTGTCTCTTTCTAATTACCCTACGGCCTCCGTTAATCGGGTTTCGTAAAGCTAAGACGAAGATTCGCACAAAGAGAAGATGCCGAGCACAGTTTCCAGGTACTGTTTCTGTGTTTCCTCGTTGATAACGTCGTTACTTATTGTTATTTTTTTACTCACATTGAGACCTTCAGAGTAAGGATATCTTTAAAAAAATATAGAAACGCAAATTTTGACATTACAAGGATGATGAAGATTTGTTTGCGAAAACGCGTCTCTTTTGCATGTGTTATAATTATGAAAAAAGAAGTAAGGCAACTATATAACTCTAATAGCGCAAGCCAGGAATCAGTTTGATTGGAGCTTCCTGTTTCCCGTGCATAAAAATCTGGAAAAACTCAAAATTCCCACACTAAATCTTCGACCGCAAAAGGACATTTCAGACACTTGCTAATGAAATTTACATGGACTCTACCAAATTTACGTGAAAGGAAGTGTAGTCACCCTCTAATTGAATTTTCCCCTGTTTCCTGATTTTTCCACAGTCAGTAATTTTCCGCCCTCGTGAGGGGCGAAATTTGCAGGTGGCTAAAGTCAAAACAACACCATCAACGCGGTGGGTGACAGTGTAGTGAATTTTTGTCCTTTAAAAGCTCATAAACTGTGCGGGATTTTCAAGAATACATTGAGGATATCCTTGTGAAGAGAAATCCCTGTAATAAAACCATAGCGAGGAATTCATAATGATCCTGGTAAATTATGTCTGCTTTGAATGTAAATCCTGTTGAAAAGAATCTCTGATGCAAAAACACAAATCTTAAACAGGACGAAAGGATAGTATTCTATGTCCACATATTCCCGGACATGTGCCAGGGACCATATGAAATGACTCCATTTTTTGGCAATGACTATTTACAAAACAATGTTTGCATAAATTTCTAAATTTCATTTCTATTCTAGGATCTGGCTTAGGATATGAATATCCTTAATGGTCACTATAAAAATGAAGGGTCTCATAAAAGAAATCTCTCTAGAATCGTCTTGGAACATAAAATGCACGGTTCTGGGCTGCATATCAACATTCGTCAATGGCGAAAGGTTGAGAAAGGCTAAAGGGTCTCTCATGGAGAGGATCAAGTATTCGCACCCTTTTTACACATTTTGCTCGAAGGGTATGTTTGGCTATCTTAAGAAGGAATAAATTTATCGTAATTTTTCATTTATGGAAAATGTCGGTTATTTGCTCCTGACTCATCTGGCCTTTAGTGCGACTTTCTTTGGTCATCATTCACTGTCGGTCTGTTTGGTCAAGATTTATGCCATCCAAGTCCAATAATTCTACATCATTGTCCTTTCTCTTTAGCCTATCTATCTTCTTAGCCTTATTTGAATTTCCTATTATGTTTGATGATGATCAGCTCAGGTCTTTGGAACTGCTCCTGACCCTTCAGTGTTTTTATGCTGAAATTCAATAAACATGCAAATATGATTTTCGTCAATCGAGTTTCGTAAATGAAAATTCGTTAAGATGCAACAGAATGGACCTTCACTCTTCTTACATTCTACTTCGCATACATAAATGAACTATCAACTCTTCGTGCAATCAGGGTCAGCACAGATGCGTCAACACACAAAAGGTCGTGTTAATCCCATAAGGGTCAGTGATGTTTGTCATGTATTTGATTTATGATACGTGAAATATAAATTTTTGAGGAAACTAAAAAGGATATTTGAGTAAAACCATCTACAGTGTTAAGGGTTTCACATGGTTTTATTCAACTAACTATTGGCATTAAGGGAAACCATAAGAAAGAATGTTTTTAGCGAAAGATGAATTTTGTTCTAATAAGTTTTGTGATTTAACGTAGCTTCAAAAGCCAAAGAATCTTTAAGGAATTTCGTTTCCAATTTAACCATGGGTTTCTGCCTGAATCCGGTACCACATATGTATGCGTTAGTCCTTTCGATCGTGGCTTCAACTGTTTGTCAATAACTGCTTAGAGAGATTCTATTGAACACTATACAAAAATTGACATTCTCTCATTACCAGGAGATATGTAGGGATAGAAAACGTGTATCATAAAGCTCCACACAAAAGGAAGAATAGTCGCTTGATACTGTTTACTAATCGAAAGGTTTTCCACTCTATAAATTATAGTTGCAGTACTTTCGCAGTTAGCTTCTATAACAGACGCATACTCTCCTTCTGCAAATTCTCTCACTTGGATATGGATTCTCGAAAATATTAAAATGTAAAGATTCCCTGCTTCTTCCGTATAAAATTTATTTTTGTAATAAATAAAGTCCTTCCGATCTTCTGCACTCGTACAAATTTTCCGAGGAATGTTACAATTCACGGCATGTAAGTTTCTTGAAGGGGATGTAAATCATTGTATTTCTCAGAAATTCAAGGAAAATTTTAATATTCAGTACATGCCCTTACATGTGACCTACATATTCAAATATCTTCCCATGAAGAAATTTAATAAACTATGTTGTCACACAGTTCAGGGAAAAATTTTGAATACGAAATGCATCGAAAATTTAGAAATAAATTTAAATACTTCACACCTAATAAAAACGTAATTGGCTAGACGTTTCTTACAAAAGCGAACAGCGTCTTATCAGGACGAAGGACAATAGAAATGTCGCTTGAGACACGTCAATAAATTTATTTATTTTCAACGAAAATTTTGGAAAAAGGGAAATTTTCAATGAAAACATTTTCATTTACTACAGTTTTCCTGCTGAAAATTTGCGTAAGACCGTGAAAAATCTGTAGAATTTATTCAAGAATTCCGAAATTCCGAAATTCACGTATTGTAAGGACTACCTTATACAAAAAATGTCATCAAATTTATTATTTAGAAGGGACGATTGCGTGCAAAATTTCATGTCCAGGTGTTGCTTGTTTTCGGATTGCAAATTCAGGAAGAGAGTTTCAAGAATTTTCTTCAATGATTTCAGGTTTTTGAAAATTTCAACCAAATGAACTTGTTGATGAACCTACGTACTTGGATAGGATGTCATTTTGGTAATTAAAATTAAAATAATTAGAAGATTTTCTTTGAGTTACCATCTGCAGTTTATTTGAAGTAAATAAATAACATTACACTTAAAACACTCCATTTAACACGAAGCAAGTACCTAGACCAGTTTCCTTACTAAAGGTCTCAAACAAAGGTTCAAGAAACGTTTGTTTTCTTCATTACAGATCGTAATTATGCATAATATCGTCCATCACGAACGGTCAGTTTCTTGACCATTAATCAAAGGCATTAATCACAACCGTATAAACGTCTTATAATATTAACGTCTTATGATAGTGACCAATCACGCATTAGAGTGTAAAGAATGAAATGAAATCCGGACTTTAGGATATCTCTCGAATTTCATATCCCAAGGGAGAGGGTTACCCGGGCCGGAATAAAGTATTTCTTAGAGAAGAAGAGGCAGATGCCGTGGACAATTGTTTAATGTTTCGTTACAATTACGTAAGCTTATCCTTTTGTTCCTTCTCCAGGGACTATTTTCATTTACATATTAAGTACTTATTGAATTTTTGAGTCACGATCCTTGCTGAGTAGGTACATCATATGAAGGAAAAATTCACGATCGTTGACCATTCACCGTCAAGGATTATTGATTAAGTCAAATGGACAGCCGGAAAAGGATATTTTTTCTATAGAAGGAAAATGGCAACGTAATGTCCAGTCTAACATGCATGAAAATTCATTCGGAAAGCTGATATTCAGTGAGCATTTTTCAAGGATTGTCCTCAGACCGTGAGAAAGAGTCCTTCTCTGGGACGGAAGTTATTAATGGATTCAAGGAGCAAAAGAAAGTTATTAATGATGCAAGTAATTGCAAGGACCAAACACCTTCTAAGACCTTTCGATGCTTAACTGAAAGGAAAATCGTGTGAGGCGTATTTAAAATGGGAATGAATCATACAGAGACATGCATGTCATAAAAGTTTTACTGTCCTCGAAGCCAATTTACATACAAACACAAAGTTTAATTATCGTGGTCAAGAAGTCGCACAAATGCTGCAAATCTGGGACTCCCTACAATTGCGTGACTTCCAAAACGTCAAGTGATGGTTACATGAAAAGGCAAATTACCATCAATTACCCACTCACTTTCATCCCCTCTAGTAGGAAGTGCTATGTTAATTACACGTTAAAAAGTTATTTTTTCCGTTTTAGCAGGATATCATCCCTTAAATTTATTACACTCAACAGTTGTGGTATGATTAAAAATTGGAGTCATAATAATCACGATACTGATATGCACCACGCAATATCACACTTACCTGTCCACAACTCACATCCGGTGGCTGATATGGGAAGTAAACTGGCGATGCAACAAATCAAATGCGCTGTGTATGAAATGGTTTCGATTTGGGGGTAGTCTATGCACACCTGCAGGAAGTGCTTCTGATATTCCTCGAAGTGGAAGTGCATTAATTGGAGTCATTTCGCTTCGGGTTTCTTTGGGTAGCAACCAAAAAATCTTTATTGTCTCTTCATATTTTAAGAAGTATATTTAATAAGAATATTTATTTGATTCAAATGCAAATCATGTCAAAGCAATAAATGAAAGAAAATGTTCTACAATTTTTATTGAAATACATATATTCAAAATTCAGGTTTCCTGGGAGCATTTACAACAATGTAGGTATGACTCGTTCGCGATGGACAAAATAACCAGTGATTGCCTTAATTTACATTAAACACCCAAATATTTCCTGTTGCTAGATGATTGTGAAAATTATGAAATTTAAATAGAGTGAAAGCAGAAATATACAGTCAAAGTCCTCTAACTTGAAATCGCTGTTGCCACTGAAAATATTTCGAGTTAAAGAAAGAGCTAATGCATGTATGAAAATTTGAAGAGAGCGCCAGTTTTTTAAGAAAAATTTCAAGTTCAAGTTAAATTTCAAGAGGACTTCGACTGTATGTATAAAATGACACTATAAATGTAATTGCGTCACTTTCTTTCTTCTTTCCTAGCCGTTGAAATCTGTTCCTTTTCTACTGCAACAACCTCAATTATTCCATCAGCCACAGTTTCCTTTAGTTGCGTTTATCAAGGTGGTACTGTAGTAAACATATCAACTTCTTAAACTAACTCAGCTTCATAGGAGGAGGAGGATATTGAGGAGATGTCAAAACATTCTACGCTGTTTTCAAAAATTTTATGAAAGCCTCGCATTTCTTCAAATCCGATGAGCATATGGACATCAAGCTCCCCTGAAGAGAAACATGATGCAGTATGATAGAAACAATTGATTCCATGTGGCCGGCAAATGAATTTTGATAGCAATCATTGCTTGTAATTTGATGCTCTTCTAGATTGAAGACCAATGACATGTGGCAATTGCAACCGCATTTGCAGATATGATCTGGACGAACGTGTGCCTGTCAACAAAATGAATAGTACGAGTACCTAAATGTATCAACCACAAATGATATCCGCTAGCGAAAAACTTACAACGTTGGCATAGTATATTTCCAACGGAATGAATCGGGAGATAACATCAAGGATCAAATCAAATAAACAAATCTTCATTTTGACATTTGACATTTGATACATTCGAATGTCAGAGAATAAAAGACTACCATCGAGCACCCTAATTATCTAATATCGATATAATCAGGGTGCTCCCGCTCTGCTTAAGGATGAACCCTCGAAAAAAGGGATGAATCTCTACAAAGACCCATTCGGATATAAATCGCGGAAAACTATAAACCACACAAGGAACAAAGGATTTACAGCATTGTTAAGGATTTATTTGGTCTAATTAGGAATCTCGGAAACATTTGAAAAATGTCATTAAGTACGCGCCGAAATGGTTATAAACCGCACCGGAGACGCAGTTCCAAGGATGTAAATGCTCGGATTGTTCTTCGAGTAAGCATTTTTAATTACACGAATTGCCTTTTTGGTGGATTTTATATCTATGATGGTTAAAAATGATTTTTTGGCATTTGGAAATTAACTGAGATTTTTATGACTCCAGAAAGTAATTTCAGATCAAAGTTAATGGCGGAAATTTCGGGAAAAGCAGCAAGAAAATTTAAGATTTAATGTGTAACCCTTACGATTTTGCATTCATTAAGAATTGAATGGGTTTCGTATTCCTTTTGATTCTAAATAATTGTCTACTCAATAATAATCTGAAGTAGGTAGGTATATAATCAATTTGCCCACATTTGAAAAATAGATATCTACTGTAAATTGGAAACAACTCAAATTACTGGAATAAATAGTCTAAAACTTATCAGATAGGATAAATTTATCCGTAGTTTATCTGAACAAAACTTTCTGTTCTAGATAAAAATTCATTTTCCCACCAAATATGTTTTCGATAAATTATAAATCGTTATCGAGAAGTGTTGAAATCAAAATTTAAGAGTAATAACAGTTTGAAGATAACATTTTTATCTAGAAACCATAATTTATGATAACCACACTCTTACAATTAACTCCAGTAATTTGAAATCGTTACAGAGATTTCATCAAAAATTGGAAAATTATCATCCAGACACTAATTTCGAACTTATCAAATTTCAATTCGAAAATGTCCTTTTCACAGAGCAAATTTTTACTTATCACTGCGTTACTTGAATTATTACCTTGAGTAACATATTTCATTGAATATGATAAAACAGATTTACAGAATCGTGAAAGACATTTGAAACTCGTGTTTATCAAGACAAGATAAATATCAAATATTCCTATATGAATTTGTAAATTGCAGATAAGATAATTGAAAACCTACAATGTACACCAGTATTTCAGAAAAGGACCAGGATGACGGCACTTTATTAAATAAAATTCCCTCACACAAAAGTCAAAATGAAATTTATTACTCTTTCAGGGATGCAGAAACATAAACAGACTGCATCATTTTGAGAAAAATATGATCCTAATCAAATCATAAAAATTGATGATTGTAATAATTTTCCATGCACGTACCAAGAACCATAAAGGATCTGTCTTGTGTCACTTGAATCCTGTTCATCTACACAATTTCATTAATTGACCAACGACGAACTAAGTGAAGCCATCTGGGAACTACAATATATGTATGTGATGCATTTACCCGTCATGTCCAGCTACACCCTACTGGAAGTGGTCAATCCCTTCCTAATTTTGTGCGTTTTTATCATTGAATCCTTAACGGCGACAATGAGATTCTCCCAGCTTTTCAAGCCAAGCCAAATGTTCCAAGAAAACTGGTCTTGGAAAATATATAAATATTCGTAAACTTTATCCCTTTTCCCATTCGTCTATCACAAATGCCGTTTGTAGTTTGAACTGGTGTGGCCCCTGAGATCCTTGCGAAGTGACCGGTGGTGACCCCACTGACCTCTAGATGCCATCGCATGTTCCTTTGGACTCCTGAGACAAGGCGGCTTCGAATAATAATAGATTTAGCATGCATATATGTGAGCCAGAATCACCATCGTTGAATGAAAATCTTTTGTAGTCTACAAGAAAACGTGAATCTTGAAAATCTGGTTTTATAAAGAAACAAGTTTAGTTTTTACGATCATTTCGAAAATCTCCTTGTCAAAATTTTGCAATTAAAATTTTTCAATAAAAGTCCTTCTAGCAAATAACGAATCGAACAGGATAATATTCTCACACACACACTTCATTCAAAATGAATTCATTCAATAGTGTCTTTGATTGACACCATCGATTTTAAATGTTTATTCTATAAGGATATAAAATTTCGATTTATATAAAAGGAAATATGTCCTTGATTGATTCATGCGTGCACAACAAAACGAACTTAATTACTTTGTCCTAAATGTCCTCTTTTATCCCGACTGCCTGTTGTGCATGTTTCAGATCAAAGGTGCATCTAGCGTCAAATATTCACTTTATGTTTAACAACAAACGATGCTTGAGTCCTTGCTGAATCAACCAAACAGATCCTGACATTTGACCGGGTTCAATGTCGGTCTTATGATCATTCTTGCACCAAGATTCATCTCCCTTCTTGATTTTCATCTTAGGGTGCTGAACATTGAAGTTTTTTAGTCCTTGGCGTGTCAAATATCTCAGAATGTCCTTATAAATTTAGCGATGATCTTTGCTACTTGTTTTGCTTCCTTCTCCTATATTTCATTTAATCTCGATTGATGTGTTGTGAAAACTTATTAATTTCGATTGTTCTGAAATTAACGTTTCAATTAAATATCAATTCACTAGTGACCCAGAATGTAACAGATCAAATAGAAATCTGATTTTATTTCATGCTTCATTACATAATGACGGTTATTTGAAAATCAGTGTCCTTTTTAAGGGACGAAGAATATTCTCATCAAAAGTAATACTAGATAGATGGTGGATTTTTCTTTCTAGATTTCTACGAAATTCAAAGGTTCGCCTTAATAAAATAAATTTTACGTGGCTTACCAGTCGATTGCACAATTTTAAATTTATTGAAAGTATTGCCACATAAAACCCACAACGCCACCGAAAATGTGTTCTAAGTCAAGCATAATTATTCGCTCATAAGTTCTAATCTAGCTAATACCTCCACATATTTTAAAGAAGAAGATCGAAAGGCTCATTATCATAAAGAAACCACAATAACTAAGCTAAGGTCCAGACGAATTCTATTTTGTTTCAAAAGTCCGTATTTTCAAGGGAACATATTCGAATTTAAAATTTGTGTCAAAACAACACCATCAGTCCCGGTTTTCAAGCATGTCAGCATCAAGTCTCTATTATTAACAAACACGCAGTTGTCTACATTATCATGAGCGCTACGTTATTCCTCGTGTTAATTATTATTTTCTTATCTATGAGACTTATATGTGACCTTTTGGGATCAACGCGATACTGGAATTTTGTTTGCGTAGTTTTGTTACAATAATAAAACCAATGAAATCCCCTGGAATATCGCTCAGAACTACGTTTCATCAACATTCACAAATCGCAATATTGCCCCAAGATCCAGGGCTATCTTGTCAAACATATCGGAAAATGATCTTCAGTGAAATGATCATTACTTGGGGATCAAATTCATTTGTGGGGCATGAAAATCTGGACCTCTGTCCCTTGTCACTTTGTGCAGATCTTTCGACACTAATTTCTAGGGTGAATTCAATTTCAATAAATTCAATTAGAAATATTCCAATCGTCATTACATGTACTCCCAGACAGTACAAATTTGCTTTAATCGGAATGAACTTAGATTATGAGTGTCAGGAGAATGTGAAAGCTTGATCAGTAGACTAACAAGAGACAATAGTCTGGCCAATATTTTCATTGAGCTGTAGATTAAATATTACCAGTTATAAAACAAATTGTGACCTTATTACGCTGAGTCCAACGGTTACTGTATCACAGAATTGTTACAGGAGTATCACATGGATTGCGGGAAAAGGATTCTATTAGTGAATAATGATAGGTATCACGTTTCCAAAGCTAACCTCAAATGCTTGAAACTTTGTTTGCTTTGCCGGCTACCTGATAAATCTCATAAATACTAAAATTATATTTACCTCAAAACTATTAACATTAAGTCATTCAAATTTGTCTCTGAAACTCCGAAAAGTATTATCTAATTTTCAATAATGAAAAATGAAATTTTGACTGCTTAGTCATTTGATACACATGAACCAACTAATTAGTTCGTCCAAGCATATCTGAAGCAATTAAGATCGTATCACTCTTGAAAAGAAGCATCCAATCACGTTGTGCTCTATTTTAAGCTCTGAAAACCAACAAGAAATCTAGAAGATTAACTGACGAATGAATGAGGCATTAAGATGAAAGCAGAAAAATTAATAAACATAACAGAAATTTATAAACATAAACATAAAAATGGAGCACTAAATCTCTGTTTTCCGAAAGACTAAAGTTTGGGGGAGACTCCTCCATTTACCATTGACTCAACTAATTACCGAGAAATTATCACATCTTCAGATTATGTTGTTCTAAGATGACAAGTTTATTTTCGTTTCAAACTATCTCCCTCATGTCAGAAACATCTTAATCAGGGCTTGTTCTGAGCTCCTTCGTGGTTATGCTGCCAAACGGATCATATCTAGATAGATGCGACTAGTGGGTACCTACCTACTTTATGAAAAGTCTAAGTTATTCCAAAAAACCAAACTAAGCCGAATAGGAACATTTTCAAAATCCAGATGTGCACGATTAGAATTTTTCAATTTTGAAAAATGAAAGTTCTAACGAACATTGTTGGACAGAACGTAGTGAAGTACCTCTCAGTTCCCTACTTCGAACTGTCAATTCTATTTGAATAAGAAACACTCCGAACTGGAAGTAGACATTGAAAAACAGACGGATTGACCCGGAGATGACCCGCAGAGACATAAATAGAAACGTACGCAAGCATATGTAAATTTCTTCAGCCGCTGTTGATAGGGTCTGACATCCGGAGAAATGAAGGAACAACGCATTCAATTCTAGGTCTGGATCTTCGGTTAATGGCCCAAAATTTCTGTTAATTCTGATCTCGCAATTCACGTTTTTTACCAAAAAATTTCCTATTTTAGGAAAAAATTCCTGACACTGGAAAGAAGTACATAATTTCCCTTGATTAATGACGAAAATATCGCCAAGAACCTTAGTGTGACAGGCGATTATCATTCGATTTGTAGCGTCTTATTCTTCGAACGTTTATTTCTTATATTTGTCAGGGCTTATTTATAAAACATTGCTATCAATACAAACGCAAATTAGTTTACTTATCAAACATTGGCGGAATTTGCTTTAGCATTTTCGTCGTCAATATAACCAGAACCAACTTCGGCTCGGGCTAGACTCCAACAGACACGAGAAACGGAATTGGAATTGAGTTATTATTAATGTACCACACTACTCCAGATTGGGACCAAAACTGATCCAAAACATGTTTTGACTTTTATGAGAACTAACAGGGTCATCTTGTGCGATAACCTTTCAAGAAATTTTTATGAAATTTTCATGAGTTAAGGATTTCGATGATTATCGCTCGAAACGTAACGTTCATTTCAATCTTTCATAAACAACAATTAGGCTTCTTATTTTTACAATTTGTGTACATTTTTTTAAATAAATTATTTTCGTTATTTGAACACGATGAGGAAACCACTGCAAACTGAAAATCACTGATATGAATACGCGAGCATGATGACAGGCGACTTAATGTGAATTTCATCAATTCGGCCACAGTCCAAATATAGATGATCGTGCTACGTAAGGACTAAATGCAAGGACAATTATTCGCCAAACCGATAAGAACCGATTTCGAATCAAAAACCATCTTAATGACCAAAGAAGATCTTTGACAGCCAAGAGATAACCTACATCATAGTTGGAATTAGTTGATCTATCTGGCCTAGCTAGAAATCCAAACTGAAAAGCACCATTGTTTTATTTTGGCAGAGATTCAAGTGTAATTTGCCAAAAACTGCAATGAATTTAAATTTTGCTGTTCAGGTCTTTGCGACACCGTCCGCAACGATCAACATGTTTTGAAATTAAATAATGAATGAATGTCACATTCTGGCAAAATAAACAATAAAGTATATAGGAGCGACAAGATTCCGCCTACACGATAGCCATTTCGAAAACAATCACAATTTATAACAGCGAGACATTTCAAGAATCTACGGAAGTTCTGTTGAACATGATTAAAACGTCAACTGACATGATTCTTAACACGAACCGTTTAGCACATCGTTATACCTATTTCGTTTGATTTGCATTCTTTGATCACAGACTGTCCATAAATAATTGTGAGTCTGAAGAAGTGGTTGTCTTCCAGCAGAAGGACGGTACGAGACAGGTCTTTGATCATAACGCTATCACTTGCAGGAACACTAAAATCGAAAGTGATAAAAGTTAAGCAAAACAAAAACAATTTCTTAAAACGTTTCTAATTGACAAAACTGGAACTGCACCTGCTCCATCTTTCAAGCGCTGTTCATGGGGTTGCCACGAGTCTGGTCCATCATACAGAGTGTCAGCAAATGGAGAAAGTCGAAACCTTATCTTAATGTGCCAATAAATCGTTCAAATTACTATCTAAATTACGAAAACTAATTACAAAATCGAACCAAATCCTTTAAGAGTGCGCCTAGGATTCGTATGCATACATGAGATGATGTTATCCCTCCTGCGTCAAATGCCACGATGCCAACAACCACATGCACACTTACCTTCAACCCCTTCTGGAGTGGTTGTTTATGGCACTCGCATGTGCTGCTTCTCAAATTGTTTGTTTATATTTTCCTGAAGACTTCTTTCATTACCAGATCTTGTTGATCTCGAAACGAATTAATGAACCGAGAAGATTAGGATCTTCATAAAATGAAAGGGAAGAAAAAGGGATAAAGGAGCGGGTTTCAATGATGCACCTGAACACTTCCGAATGATGTTAGGAGGATCAGCTTCTGTTTGAATGGCTTAACGGCGTCGTAACTTATTCTGGAAGAGATGCATACCTTCACACTTCATTTTCTGGAATTTGGGATATGCAACCATAAACTTTTGACCTCCTTGCTGTTATCCCAGGAATTTTATTATTCTTAGAACGTCGTTCAAAACCAAAGCAAATATCTTATGATACAAGGGTATGACAACGATTGAATTATTCCTATAATAATTATTTGAAGGACATTCTCTATGTTTCACTTCATCCACGTCCAAGTGATAGGTAGACTTAAAAAGCTTTTGGAAAATTCAAAAATCGAAAATTATTTCAAAACATAGAGGCTATAAAAGCACCAGCTGGGGTCACCAGACGCCGCCAAACTTCTAAGACCGAGGTCAGTCCAGCTCATTTGCATAAATTAATTTCTGTCATCTGGTAATATTCCGAAAGTAGGTAGGTATAGGTACCAACAATTTTTCGCCCGGCATTTTAGAAAAAATAAAAATAATATTTGCAACCACTTTGAAATCGATTAATCGATTTTTGTGCTTTGCTGAGCAGACGGTGCCCAGATACGATGGAGATTTGCGCCTTCAAGTTTTGGATGTGAATGAGCTTCTATCAATCACTCCGAGTGGTCTCGGCTTATTAACCTGTCAAACGGGAAGTGTCAGTGTTTTGAGAATGGACTTTACATATGAGATACATGTTGCTCTTCACCTCATCCCGTTCGCTTTGATAGTTAGAGGTTGATGCCAGTCAACTCCAAGATCAGTTGAAATGTTCTAAGCGCCTCGACCTCCTTCGTGTACAATCTTTCACACAATAAATTAAAGTTTCTGGTAATTGAGTTGTTCCGTGATTAATTATTGTTTCAGTTAGTTGAGTCAGACATTTTGTTAGTTAGTTAATAAGTTAGTTATACTCATTTGGAAGGCGAGTAACGTGTTAGTTAGTGGCTCTTGTTCGGTGATTTTTGTTGTTTTTCTACCTCAATCTCAAATGCTCCTCTCAAATTTAATTTGTGCTTGATTAGTGTGAAAAATTAACAAAATTTTTCTTATTTAAACGCACTTTGGTTTGGTGTGGGAAATATTTGTGATGGGTTTTCAGCTTCGTAAGTTGAAGGACACCTAGAGATGTTACGCATATCTCGAAATTATTCTCTTGATATAAAACGCTTTTGAAGTCGAATGAAATATGAATTCAAACTCAATCTTTTCTAATTTATCATGAACAATTGAACTATTTAACCTGACGTGGCAAATGGATATCTCTAGGATTTAATACATCAAAGAGTGGTTAAATTTACGAGGAAATTGGGCTCAACAGGGACATCTATTTTAAGCTGCTGAAAACAAGGCAATTGTTTTATAATTTGATAGGAATAACCCTGCACATACATATATTTCTATGTTTCGGGAATATGAGCAATCAACGAATTGCAAGTTTCTGATCTCATTTCCTAATCCTACTTTTTCCTCTTATTGAAGTTTAAGTTAAGGCTTGGAATTGAAAAGTGTCTCCTCTGGAATTGTCTACAATAAGTCAATTTGGCAAATGTTTCGTGACATGAATGTCTTAGATAAATAAAATTTTCAAATTGATCGGACACAAAAAATTTTTGTTAATTATATTGTCTGGCATGTCAACTCGTATTTGAAGAAAACATTCGAAATAAAATTTATTGTTCCGGCTACGGGCAAAAAGCGCGTGTCAAAGAGATTTTAAGGAAATTCTTGGAATTGTTTTGTGAGATTCAGATGTCTGAAGTTTCAAAGCCAGACCAAGCAGCTTTGGGTAAATATTTGCAATTAATTAAATCTTTCAATTTTATTCAATTTAATAAAATCTATAACTAATTCCTAAATTGAACCGAAGATGAACTAGGACGCATTGTGAAAGGGTCTCATGATGTTTCTTGGGCATAACTTATGATATCTACTTACTAAATTTTTCTAGAGGCATTTTATAGTTTTTCGGAACTGAATATATTCGAATATTGTCTCAAAGAAGAATAATTTTTATAAAGCGGTTGATAATAATTTCAATATCAATTTTCTTCTAATATTTAAGAGTAGGAATAAGCCAAGGATATAAAGTTTCTTATAAAGTCAAATTCAATATGTTCCTATGAATGTGAGTTGGTTGAATTTTTCATTAGATAAGTACGTAGGTATAGGATTTAAATGAAACTATCAATTTATAAAAAACCACAACTAAATTTCAGACATTTTCCTCTGTTTCTGGCAATCATGTGAGAAGAACATTCGAATAATATTTAATAATTCCCTTGAGGATTCCCATAATCGTCAACTTGGATATGTGCACCGTCGGTCAATTCGGATTCGAAAAGATTTTTGCTATGATACCTTCACAGAATATTGAATGCTCGGACACGGACTGAGCTTTTCAGAAGCAATTCATGGAAATTCTGCTTCAATTGATTTGGGTAAACGTCTCAATAAGGAATACAAGTTTCTATTCAGATTTTCGCACATTTTCCCAAATCCATGAACGAAATTAGACAGTCTCACTCTTTAAACCAATTTAATTAATAAAATTTAAATAAATTTTAAAAGTTTTCAAAAGTTTCCAAAGTTTTCCCTAGAACAACGGACAAATCGGGCACAACAGTCTTATTGGAACTGAGAAACTTTTTTGTTCTTACCGGTCGATTTTGTCTACTCATGCACCAGAGGCCTATTTACATACATTCGAAGGCGTCATGCTCAGTAAATAGAATTGCAAGGAGGTGGAGTCAAGAACGACCAGTCTCTCACACAATCGAAGAGAGTGCGATTGTGTCGAGCACAAAAAAGAAGAGGAGAAATGAGTAAATAGAAATACAAGTCGTGTTTGATAGTGTTGAACCGGTTCGAAATTTGAGGAGAAACTGAGTAATCCCTCTCAGTTGAGAGAAGGAAATCCAATTGGAAGGAGTAACAGTGTATTTTCCCGCGCTTCTGTGCGTGTTGGAATTTTTCAAATTTTTCTGCTTCTTCGCATTCCGATTTGATGAAGCCATTCGAAAATATTTAATAATATTTTATTACAAATAATATCAGGTTTAGGTTATTGAGTGTTATCTTCTACGTGAATCAGGTGTATGAAATCATACTGAGTGTCCATTGGTATTCAAAACATCACAGACCATCTGACAGAAATACATTTCTCGGAAACTTTGTTTTATACAACATAATTACAGTCAAAGTCCTCTAACTTAAAATCGCTCTTGCCACTGAAAATATTTTGGGTTAGAGGAATTGCGAGTTAAAGATAAACCCAAGTTAACCTATGAAATTCAATTTATATTATTCAGTTCATATTATTGATGTAAATCGCCAGATGATGACTGCCTTAAGACGGAATTTCGGTTCGCCAAATGGTTGACACGGTACTTACTGGAAGCAGTACCGAATATTTTTGTAAATTCTCCTACTTTCGCTTCATTCCTTTTTTCATTAATTATTTGAACTTTTTTAAGAGCCAAAGATTTTACTTACTGCAACTTAGAGGGAGTTTCAATTTAGAGAATTTCAAGTTAAAGAATGGTGTTTGTATGAAAATTTGAAGGGAGCGCCAGTTTTTTTTGAGAAAAATTTTAAATTAAAGGAATTTCGAATTAGAGGACTTCGACTGTAGGTATTTATACATTTTCCAAAGACGAATCAATTATCTACCAGATGATGTAGTTTACTTTACCTTTTAAGCATTCATAAGAGTCTGACAGTCTCCGAAACTCCTGAAAATTTGGTATCAGCGGATAATAGTTAAAAAAATATGTTCTTAGTGACTTCAAATGATTAAGATGATTAATAAATGAAAGGATTTCTCAATCAACAAAGCATCACGCCATTAAATAAATCCACAAAAAATTGCAGTTCAATTGCATAAAACAGTCACTAAAAAATATGTTAAGCTGTGAAGAGACAATCATTAATTTTAGTTAATTTTTTGACAAATTGACTTGAGTGACAAATTTGCCTGTAAGTATATAGGTACTATTCGCAAAAAGGGTCGAAACAATTAGTACGAACAAGGATGATTTAGGTTGTTAACCAGCCTGCACATTTCCTCTGTTTGTACCTACTTTGTTCAGGAAACCAGGTTATGCACACAGGAATCATTAGCCAATATTTGCATTGACATCATTAATTATCCAGCATGGATTCTGTTGGACATCAGGAGGGAAGCAGAATCAGAATCCTTTTCAGTCTATATCCAGGATGAATGTTATTGAATTGAATTTCTCGGATGCTTGAACATTTGCAATCTGTAGAAGTTTCTAGAATCCGTTTTTGCAGATTCTTCACGATCTACAAACGACTGACTTCTGTTCTGCGTGGGAAATTTTGGGTTTAGCTGTTCGAAGAAACCTAATATCGACGAAAATTCCAAATGAAATTTAATTTTTTTTAATCGCACGTTTTTGCTGTTGCTGCTCCTGCTGCTGTCTTGATAATTAATGACGTCTCGTTATTGGTTGATTGTGTGAATAAATGGAAAAGGTTTTCAGGCAATTAAACTCGATGTGGAGTTACTAATTACCTGGTTGCCTGTTGGTCAAACTTACTACCATGAACCTGGTAACGCCATCCAGGAGTTAATTGAGTTTGACCACTCAAGAGAAAATTAGATCCGGATAATGAAATTGTTTCAAATTGACTTTGGACTGGCATCACGAACTGAAACTGAGGTGAGACTAATTTATCTTAGGATTTTGTTGAACTTAATACACAAGAAGACATGTCAATCCAGAACATGGAACGCCTTCTCTCATATTTTCGTTAATTGATCCATAAATTATTTTTTATTTTCTTGTAAAGTTTTGTGGACGCAACAAGACTTGATTTTGTAGGGCAATTCCCAATCTAATTACCTCTCAAGCTTATCATTTATTGTATAAATCTGCTGAGTGATATGAGTAGGTATGTCATCCTGACATTTTTCAATTGCCACACGTTCAACCATTACAAAAAGAAAGATAGATGGAAACGATTCCAGCGTACCCTTCCGAAGATAGAACACTCAAACTCCAACATGTCGCTAACAGCTTTGTGAAGTATTCGTTGATAACGACATCGTCATGTTAAATTGCTTTCATCCAAAAATTTTAAAGTTTAAAAGGTCTCATGAATCTAATAGCCGCTGCAGAAGCAATGAGATATCACTGGTTCAATGATGAATTATAGAGGCGTTTAAAGCGTGTAACGGTTAAAACTATTTAATGAAATCAATCAAATTGAAATTATCACCAACCATTTTGCAGACTGACTCATTTTGAACACATCTACTATACTTAAAAAGGTTGTATATCTATCTACATACTCACTTTATCGCATCCCAGGTGTGATAAATCGTGTTTTGGTTTTGATAACTTTAAGTGGACTTAAGAGTCAAGTGTATTCGTTCAAGTATTTCACGTCATAATGTGGTTAAGAGCCCACAACAAGGTTTTGTAAATTTTAAAACTTTAAACATTAGAGGTGCACATCTAAGCAACCTTTTTCATTTCTTTAATCAATAAAAGAACGTATCAAAAATATTTCCCGAAATTTTTGCGCTAATTGCAGTAAAACTCTAGAAAGACGAATGTTTGGAAATCAGTAGTTGAAACTTTAATCGCGTTTATTTCTCGAAAATTCATTTGTCAAGACGGTGGACACGTTTCATCAAATTTCATCACGTTTCCTCGATTTTTAGAGTGGAACTAGATAAAGAAATGAAAATAAAACAACTTTTGTTTTACGAAAATTTCCAAATTTGTCTCGTTTGCAAGATATTTGTAAAATAAATTTCGGCGCCGATCTCAGAAAGAGGGGAAATGTCATTTGAACAGCGAACATATGCTCAAATGTAAACAAAACACACTTTTAGGTTAGAAAATTTTGGAAAATTATTTTACGAATATCTTGTAAACAAAACAAATTTGGAAATTTTCGTAAAACAAAAGTTGTTTTATTTTCATTTCTTTATCTAGTTCCACTCTCAAAATCGAGGGACTAGAAAGGGAGTCTCTCCCCAGAACTCACTTTTAATCAATTGTTGTGGCTAGAAATTCAACGTAATAGAGACCAGATATATATACATATATTAGATATATGTATAGATATGTACTATATAATACATCATCACCCGTCTAACTAATAAAAATCTTGAGTTAATGTAAAAAACAAATTTACTAAAGTGCTTTAAAATAATTTTGCGATTAAAAGTTAAAACAATAATCTTAAGTAAACACCTGAGGTCCTACTAAAATCTGGAATGATGTCGTTCAATCAATAACACGAGCTTCCCATCAGAAAATTTTTGGAAGTAATTAACGATAAAAACAAGACAAAGGGAGAAAGTTTCCTGTAATTATGACGTTCAGGTGTCGATGAGAGTAGCTTAAGTGGATGTGCTTAGAATCTTACATAATTTTATATGTAACGTTGATGATTTTT
This sequence comes from Chrysops caecutiens, assembly GCA_963971475.1. Lineage (NCBI taxonomy): Eukaryota > Metazoa > Arthropoda > Insecta > Diptera > Tabanidae > Chrysops > Chrysops caecutiens. Next base: position 23,851,232 of record OZ020570.1, on the reverse strand, counting down.
GGCTTTCTACATTACATACACATTCATAAAATTTGTTGTTCTTGTTGATATGAGTAGGGTGCACCATCGTCTTAAGAGGGGTTGAATAATTACAATCACTACAATATGACAGTCATAACGAAAGGGACTCATCTTGTTGGGATATTAAAACTTGTTAATATTTAAATCATTTCTTTACAATGTGCATACCTACAAGTTTGAATCACCTCTGTCTATTGTTCGATGATCAATATCTTATCTAGATTTCCTGCAAGTCATCTTTTTGAGATCACAACATGAAAATTGCAAGCAAGTTTCTGAAGAAGAAAATTGTCTTCAAGATAATGACACATGAAACCCTATACTACACGTATTAATATCCACAAACAAACCAAATGTCTATATATGGTTATAACCACGCAAAGTTTAGCCGTCAATTAATAAACAATTAGTCTCAAATTTTACTTTGTTAATATGAATATTAAAACGAGGGCGTCGAGATGATAACACGTGTAATCAGTGTAGGATATATTCAATTTCATCCTTTCACGTCCTTCTGCTTGTGCTTACCCATAACGTGATGTAGATCTGCGAAACAATAAACATGTCGTTCACATATCCTGGCAATTTTGAGCACATCGAGTCGATGTATTCCACCCTGATCCTAATTATCCCCAAGATAATGTCCTTGTTCGGTTGATTGTTTCAATTATTACCACATGAATTAATTGTCCCAATGACAGAAGGATTCATGTAGAATGAATATCTTGATCCGCCAGAAGGATGTTAGGCTTATAAATTTTAATTGGTTGTAGAATGTTTTTGCGAATGTTGCGAGATGTGTAACACCCAGTGAAGGGTTGCTGTTTCGGTAATTTATTGGAAATCATTGAACGCAAGAAACTTGACATTGTAATAAATCCAAATGTAAAATATGAACATGGACGTGATTTGATTTATGCCCGAAACCAATCATGTTGTGGAAACACATCAAACAAGATTTTTTTGGATTTTATTTTTTCGAATTTTTGAATACATTTTTTTTTTATTTTCAAATTATTAAATAGTACGATGGTCGTGTGCTTGAACATCTCCCTAAGAGATTTGCGTGATCATACTTCACTTCATATATTCATACCGTTTTGGTTAACAAGGTGTGTCTTGGGAACCACAGGTGTTCCTTTCTACAGCACAACAAGACACATTTGGTAACAAGGCTTAAATATCCAGTACAAAAAAATTTATTAATTGATGAAATTCACACGTCATGAGTACGTTGAGATTCATGTACGTGAAAGGAGAATTTTCGTGGGCTTTGGGGAAGTTCCAAGATACAAAATGCGACTCCAAAATATTCTTCATGACTGCTGGTGTTGATATCCGTCATGTTTCTAATTGATTTCATTGAGATTTGTTTTGTATCGACTGAGATATTGAGAATGATCGATTAGTTACTGAAACATTAAGTTTTGCATGAAAATTTTTACAGACATCATATGGGGCTATTCACAAGTGATATGACCCACATTGGAAAATGTTGCGGTTCTCGTTAACAAGAGTGAAGGAGATGTTTTATCCGAGTGCTGAGAATGTTTAGCAAACTTGTTACAAAGTTAAACGTCAGATAATACCAATTTCGATCGTGTCACATTTTCTCAGTACATCAAAGTTTTCTTGTATCAATTCATATATCACCTTGATTTGAATTTACACTGAAAGACGCGATGTCTGAAATAGCCAGAACGTGAGAACTCTCAAAATCAGAATTTGAGTTGTATAATGGGTGAGGTGAAGAAGGGACCACCATGTTGATTGTTTTATGACATGCTATTCAAAAATATCCATATAGGTATGTTATAATGTGGAGTAATGACAAGAACTGTTCTCTCACTATTAGAAAGCTTGAACTTCTTCTATGTAACCACAGTGTCACAATATACATAAACGTTACCAGTATTGAGGGTACCAATCTCTGGTGCTTAGAAATCGCACATTCCCTTGGATTGCAAGTGAACGTATCGTAACATGAGCTGTCGGATTGAGCTGACTAAATGGTTTACCTCAACATTAAACAGACGCAAATCTTAGCACAAAATAAATGGTGTCTTTTACAGAGCATTTTCACTTACAATCTGCAATTTTGTTAAAACGGGTCCAGCATTTCACAAACTATAGATACAAGCGATAAAAACCGGAGATCCCATAAAGAAAATGGTTTATGTTTCTCGCATGACGGTGTTTAATGGTGAATATTTATATTCGCAATCAATTTTAGTAACCATTTTATCTGCCATAGACCAAAGAGTTTTGTGGAGTCCTTAAGGCTTAAGGCCACACACAAATTTCAATAGACCAAGTTAATTTGTTCACTTTTCAAACTGTTCTCCACAACGACACTCTCCTTTCATGGATTGAGAATTAAACATCTAAAAATTGGAAAGGGGACTATTTATTATGGGGCGACTCAATATGATCGTGGGTAGCCACCAGAAGATCCACATTCCAATCACTTTCTACCATATTATGATGTTTTACAAGTCTTTAAGTAGCTACCCTTAACGTGAATATCCGACCTCAGGAAATCCTTACACATCCACTAGTGATTTGTGGATACAGTATGAGACGAGACCATAAGTTTGTAGATTGAAAGATAATCCTTCAAGCTAACAAAATTTATTAAACTATATTTTATCCTTCTCTAATCAACGCATCTAAAAGTCGTATACATTAATTTAGACATTTAAAGTGCTTTAAAGGTAAACACTTCGGTTTGCAGTGCGTAATGTATATGCCCTCTATAATTGCAACCCCTGATAGTCTCTACTCCTCAATAAACGCAACTAAGCTATGGCCAAGCCAAAGACTAAGAAAACTTAGTTGAAAATTTCAAACTATTTTAGCATTTATTCATGTACGCATATATATGATATACTTATTAAATGATAGCAGAAATATATGTATAAAATGACACTTTAAATGTAATTACGTCATTTTTTTCTTCCTTCCTAGGTTCTTTTCTTCTTCCTTCCTAGGTTCTTTTCTTCTTCCTTCCCTCAGTTATTGCACAAACCACAGTTTCCATTAGTTGCGTTTATCAAGGTTGTACTGTATGTATGTCGAAACAAGAAGAGACTTAAATTTCTCTATATACGAAGATCTACACAAAGAGAAGATGCCGAGAATAGTCGCCAGCCACGATTCCTTATTTATCTTCGTTGACAGTTTAGCAATATCATAAAAAATTTAATTTTTAACGCTGTTAGATTTTGTCTATCACATAGCATTGATCTATAAAATAAAAGTTGATTAAAATAACTTTACTGTGAGAGGACTGATGATTCTCTTGTAATTCAAAATCCTGTCCAGGTCTGTTTGCGAATTGCCAGATGAATTCAAATCCCAGTTCCTTATGAAAAAAAGATTGTACAAGTTATTACTATAATTAACAGTAACATCCGGTTGAACTCATGACTGACGTTTCACCTTATTCGATTCATATCTGCATTTATTGGATATCTCATCAATCATTCAGACAAATATTCCACAATGTCACGATACAAAATTCACAAGGTTTGGTCGAGAATGCACAACCGCCATCATAGTTTGATTCACATAAATCCATTTAAGATCAATCAATTCAATTCGTTTGTCAATAAAAATTGAATGAGATTCTATTAAAGCAAATTAATGCTCCAAGTACCCCATTTAGATTTGACGCCGCATCTAATATAGGAAAATGCTAAAGGGGGTTCCTCATCTTTCTTAAATTTACATTTTGAATTTTTTATAATTTTGTTTGTTTCTCGAAAAGACATGCGAGGCTGGGGAGTTAATTAGTTCAATTTAAATTGTGATAAATGTGTGTAAATAAAAAAAATTATTTTAAATTAATGTTTAGCTTAATTTTCAGTCCATCAGACATTCCAAAGAGACCTGAAATTGCATTAAGTCAAACAATTCGCCGAACTCTGGTTTATCAATTTTACAATTCTCGATAAAAGTGTCGATTAAGGTCAATTGGAGGTCGACAGTTTTCCGGTCTAGGTATTTATATCAACTTTATAAGTATCTGATATTTCAGTAGATGGTGTGCATCTTAGGTATCGCCAAGAAAAGATAGCGATACACCTTACGCATCTTGTATTTTCTTTAAGCCGGAAAGTTAAGTGGTACGAAGTAATCAAATTACATTTTACCAGGTTTTCAAAAGAAATTGTTTATTTTCTCTCAGGTTCAACGCTATCGATTAGTGTTGGATCTCAAAACCTATTCTAAAACAAAACCAGCTTCGAATGATACACCTAAGATATCTTAAATAATATCAAGAAATCAAGGTACCAACTTTAAATTAAATAAAAACCATTTAAAATATTGTAAAGCAAATAAAAAATTAATATTCCGAAACACCTGAAGGAGATACGAGATAAAGCAAGCTGCTTAGAAGACGTTCCATGCAAACCACAAAAACTCATAGTCAACAAGAAGAAATGAGAAATCCAATGAATGGAAGAAACAGCTTCGATGAAATTAAATATTTTAATAAACCGAATCGATGCAAGCAATAAGATAATAATTACAAAGACCCAAAGCGCCTGCCCCATTCATCCCTGCAGTCTGAGTTGGTAACTCTGGGCAGGAGGTGAATCGGGAAAAAGATAAAAGCAGAAATGTATCCACCTGAAATGACCCTCTTAACCCTTGCACGCGTCTTCTTTTGGAGGTGGTTCGATGCGATCTTCAGATTTAGTTAGTTATAAAGGCTTTAGCCCGTGTCCATATAACGATATTCTCGGTCGATGGTTCACCATCGAACTCTATAATCAATTTAAAACCAATTTGTCATTTAATTTACGAGCAGGGTTTACAACCGAGGATAATCGTTTGCTTAATATACATAAACTGGACATTTTTTGTGGACTTTCAATTCCGTCTCTTATAGCCTCGAGAAATTTTCTTGACATTCCCAAGCGGGATATACTCGTATGTTGGAAACATATTTTTCACCTTCGGATTTGGAACCTCGGGAGATACCGTCCCATAACGAGTGGGTATAGAATCTTTGGTTCTGGTTAGTATGAGATGAGTCCGAGTGTAAATTCCATGTGAATGTGCAAGCTTCCAAACATCTTATAACTGGCGAAAGTTGTTCTTATTTTGATTTTTAATTTCCATTTACATTTTTATTTGGTATTTCTCTTGTGATGATGGTGTGGCTCAGTTGTTTTAAGATTCCAAGTCGGAACAATCTGTACGGACAAGGGTCGGACATAAGCACAGATGCAGTACATCTCAGCGACAATGAAGTAACTTTATTTATAGCCATCGTACCATCCAAGATACAATAAGCCACGAAGTCTGTAGACTACGTTAAGTCGTTTGACTTTGAACGTTTGTAGCTTGAGTAAATCTGAAATATTTGTAGGTTACCATCAAAGAACTGGTTTCTTATGATTCGGATTCGGGCCCTTTATGCTTCCAATTCCTGTGTCAAGCTGGCATTGATAAAAATATAAAGTGAAATACGTAACAGTTGAAACAAAACTACATCCAATTCGACTGTCTTAGAACAAAATACATACAAAACGTTTGCAGGCATTCCCAAGATCCCAGAGTCACATGCATTATAGGAATTTATGCTTTTTGTCCCTGACTAAATTTTCTTTTTACATCATCAAGATCCTATGGTGCCTCCTTCAATTGAACAACCTTTGAACAGAATCTGAACTCAACTTAGTTTAGCCTGTATTCCTGTATTTCTATAACACCATCGTCATCATCAGCATCATCATCATCGTCATCATTTTAGCGATGGTCCAAAAGATCTTGTACTTTAACTGCTCGACATATACAACATGTTAAGTGTTTGGACTGACTATTCTTTGAATGGCTCTTCTGTCCAATCTGTAGAAGCAACAAAACAATATCTTCCCTTCGAATGGAGTCAAATGGAGTTCGAGTGGTGTATGGAGTAGACCATGTTTTTGTAGGTTATGTTTGTCCCTCCTGTAGAAAATGGACTGGATGGTGTCTTCGTTTCTTTGTTGTCGTGTTTTGTAATAATTCTTCGGATTCAATGTCGTTGTGTTTCTGGTTGATCTTGTCGTTAAAGTTGGATCACTTTTAAGAAAAGGCCATAAAGGTTAATGTTGTTTGTGTTGTTTGATACCGCTGGAACACCTAAAGCGTAAGCCGATGCCACCATCGTCAGCATTATATGTACAGTGCTATGCTCTTCGATATTGTGTATCAAAGAATAACATGAAATTTTCTTCTGAATTACAGTCATCTACCACACCATCCATTACTTTTCGCACTTCTACCAATTTTTCTGCATTTTTCTTTTTCAATTCCTTATACTTTTCTTATTTCTGTCTAACAAGACATTTAAGTTCTTTTGAATTCTATTTGAAGATGTAACACCAAAAAATCTCTGGTGAACCTATTCAAAAATAGTTTAATTATGTGATTCTTCAATTACACAAGTCTAGGATTTGTGTCTTCCTTCGTGCTGGTTTTCTAGATCTGCAAATGCTCTTGATGTGGTACACAAATGGCTAACACAGGATTCAGATCAGTAGTGTCAATGAATGAAATGGTTTAGCACTTAAGTGCATTATGTCTCAGTCTCAGTCAAAGTCATGAACGTCGAAAAGGTTACAAACTATATGGACTTCCAAATCAAATTTAAAAGAAACCTTCACACAAATACACAAATACGTAACCATAAGGATGGGAACAACGAAGAACGATCGAGACATGAGCCAGCGTTGCAGCTTATTGTAAACAAATAGACGCTTTTAAGATTGATAGGAATCTTTAAGAAACTTCAAGACAACCGTTACCTTCGTTGGCCACAAGATAGGTCAAGCTATCAAAGAAATGTTTGCATTTACTGACCTGTCAATGGCGCACATTCTTCTCATTCTGAAACAACTTGTCTGTCCACTATATAGACGATACGAAGAAGACACGTTCCTAAATTTCTTACCTTCATATTTGGTTACATCCCGTAATAGTTTTTATATTATGTGCATCAAGTAACATTTCATTGAAACTTCATAGACTCCATGGAGCCAATTGAGTAGTGAACAATCTGATACGCACGTCGGGTTAGAAAGTGTCTTTGAAATGTACCTTAACACTGAAGTAATGTGGCTGATAAAATTGTAGTGTTCTGCAGATGCGCTGTTGAATTGGAGAGATCAATCATACTGTGCATGTTTTGGATATCTAAGTGTGAAAGCTATGTTAAGTGCTGACAAGAAATTATTCAGATTCATTAAGAAATCTGGGGCGTTAACTTATACCTTAGTGTCATCAGAGATTCCATAAGGTTCCAAGTAAATCATTCAGGATGATTAAGAAGTGGACTAATATTAGCTGGTAGCTGTTAAGAAAATCGTGTATACATTCAAGGTTATTTCTAACCAAATTGATTAAGAACAGAACGACCGTTTCAGGGTTGTAGGTACTTCCACTTTCTACTTGTTTCTGTTATCAGAACTACAAGGAAACCCAAATTAAAATGTCATCAAATAATTGATAAACATGTCCAAAATCCAAGTATTACGAATGGAAACCTTTTCTGCATACATTAAATACCATCAGCAAAACTATGTTGAATGTCGCGTCCATAGCTCCTTAACTTTCTGTACTCCTTCTCAGTTGGCAGGCTCCTAGATAAATTGCAGATATCCAAGTTAGAGCAATTAACCAGAAGTAAAGTTGCCTGGCATCTCTAGAAATGTCTGGCTATATATCACTGCTGCAGGAGCAGTGATACAGGGAACTATCTACATAGTCAGACGTATGAAATGCACTAAAGTAACGCGTAAGATAAAAGCGAGACCTATCTTCTTATTTATTTATTCCTCATTCACATTAAGGGGGCATTAGTTACGTTTATTTTGTGCGATTAATTGCCGTGTTAGATGGTGGCGCTCGTCATCCCATTCGAGAAATGGGTATCATTAAGTGTTAAACTAATTGGGAGCACTGCTGGAATAATTGGTCTAAGATGGCTTTAGGCAAACTAAGGTTGCACTTTATCTTTAAACATGTCTATTCGTTGGCTAGAAAATTGTGATTTGATTACTACGTAACTAATTTTTTGGTTATTTTCTTTTAAAACACACATCGTACAACTACTATCTAGCAGTCTGTCAATCTCCGGGCTTCTACAGTTTCAACGTGAATACCTGTTGCAGTAGGTATCTTCAGAATTTTTATATGTTTAAATAAATACCACTAAGACAATAAGTAGGTACTCTCTAAGTATCCATACTAAATAATAAAAACTGAAACCATATTTTATTGTATTTAAATTATCTATATATGTAGAAACAATATGAAAACAGTTTTCTGTGGAAAATATTAGGATATAACTTCTTCATAACTATTAATTTACGTCTACATGATTTTCATACTGATTTCATTATAAACGACAATCGCATTTCACGAATTGATGTATTAATCTGTCTGGAAAACGCTTTGCATAGCTAACCAAATACTTAAACAACGCATATGAACATTTTTGAAATATTTGTGAACATCTTTGTTCAAGATTTCTCTAGAAATGTGTTTTAAAGATGTTTAAATTTTATTTTTTATTTGTTACAGCCTTGCAATTGCGTTTGTCTGTCCATTCGAAAATTTATTACAAAAATGTTGCAGACACACTAAGATTTGTTTCCATTCGTTCTGTGCTGCTCTACGAGTTAAAAAATTCCTATAAAGCAATAATTTCACGCAGTGAGACAATCAAAACAATTTAATCCACAGCAAATTCCAATTCTCGTCTTAAAGCAATTACAAGAACGATGATAAGAAATGCACAGAATGAGTGTCTGGAATTGGAATCGGTATGGAAACACGCATCTTGATCGATTCGAAGGGAATATCAGCTAATCAAATGAGGATATAAGTAATAAAATCGAAGATAACAAGGATATCGAAATTTTGTTATCAGGAGCTATTGCTGTCAAAGTGTTGTGCGAAATAAATACCCACTGAAACGGAAGTGAACATGAATAGCACTCATCACAACATCCTCTTCGTGTTCGTTTACTAAAATTTAATGATCACCATACCCAGAGCTCATGTATCAATACAAGATAATCTATTAGCAGACTAGTGTTATTTATTATTGCAGTCACTATCATCATCACCGAAGCTGATAGTGTCAAACCTGACTTTTCCATAAAACGAATACACCACAGCACAGCACAATGGTCTGTACTATCAGAAATGTAGCTTCTTGCATGATTAACGCTAGCACTATCCCAAGAAAAATGTGTTGTAATATGTCTTCCTAGATACAAATTAAATTCAGCTATAAAATCACGAAAACCAAGAAAATTCGAGATAAACTCACTTCCTGGACTATCGATTTCGTACAACGGCGGCGAGTAATTCTCACAATTTCAAATTTCGAATTTCGAATTTTCTAATCGGTGAGTGGGTTCTATCTACCTCACGTTATTGGAAAACCTTCTACAATTTGGTTTATCGGAACAAAATCATGTCCGTCGTGTATTTCATTCTACCGCGCGCTGATACCTTCCCAGATCATAAGACGTGCCTTCAGTGGCTTCATGCTTTCAGAGTGAGTGGACTTAGTTATGGGATAAATGCATGTTCGAATGTATCTACTCTGTACAAAGTATTACTACTTTAGTTCAATATACACCACCCGCCGTTTCGTCTTGCTATCAACAGTTCGATGAAAGAGCAATGAGCCATGGATCAAAAAAGATACTAGAACTAAAAGATTTACGGCAATATCAACTGGAGTGGAAGGCACCCACTCCGAATGCATCCGACACCATATGGTTCACGAGCACGTTCTTCTTCTGCTTTAATTTTTTTTCCTGATATTAAATCGTTTTTGATAAACAGGTTGTGTGAGAACTTGAGTGAATCTTTGTTGTTTGGCGCTCCTTTCAGTTTATTTTGTTTTTATCTTTTTTTACCTCTTCCTTAGCCTTCTTATTTTGACTTCTAATGGGACCCAAGTCCCTACTTACATCTAGGACTGCGTAAACAATACCTTAACAACATGCCCAACACTAAGGATGTGAGATGTTCCAACTTTCCAAATCACCTGAGATCACACCAGAATTGCATCAACAATTAAATGAATAAAATTGTAGGAAGCTATCAAATTTCTTGGTGCGTTAAATGATACCGTGCTCGTTGAAATCTTCCTGCTATCCGAACAAGACGTGAAAATTTATCGCTAGTGTCTTTAAGTGGTGAAAAGACAAGATGAACCCTTTTATACCTGGAGCGCGAATGCGTGAAATTGCTAGTCATATATCTCTGCACACAATTTAGTGTCATAAAACTGCCTGAGGCAAGTAGGAAGTCATTAGGAATCTATCGGATGTGGAAACACCTTTTGAGTAATCTGATAGTTCATTCTTTCATGAAGCATTGCTGGATTCATCTTGGTCTCTAGGATGACCAGTCATACTGACAAAATTACTATCTCATAAATTTATCAATGAGATGTGAACGAGGGAAATTCTTTTTACTTTTATTAAGTACATTCACTATGTGCATGTTGGTGAACATGTCGAGGAAACTTCGAATAGGAGTGTCTTTGTCGTTTAATAGCGAACATTGATATACGGGTATACCTAAGGGAAAGCATTGTAAACATCAATTTCAGCTTATAGTACTTGATAGCGTCCTTTTTCGTTTGATCATCTTAAACGCTAATGTAGGAAACGGATTACAAGGTGCAAGAAATTTCAAGTCGCCAAAAAGTTGATTTTTTTACATAATGTTACTTAAGCTTGCTTACAACTCAAAAACTTTAAAACCGCTTTTCTTGAAACTTCATATGTAAAATATTAGCTCCTTCAATTTGTCGCGATTGAAATTTGAACAATAATATTCCATAATAGTTCTGTTCGCTATTGCAATATGTTTCAATCTCGAGATTGGCGTTTTTATAATTTCTCAAGCAATAATTTGGAGAGGATTTAATGTGACGTCACAGAGGGGAAACGAGCTTGAGATCGAAAAATATTACTCGACACTGAAAATTTCTGCCACAACTCTCAAAGTTGTCAAATTTTCAAGTGATTCTGCTGGATGTTACTCGAAAGCGTTTTTTTACAATTTAAGTAGGTAACAGAGCGAAATCTTCGCAAACTTCTCATTTTTCTTCGAGTAAAGTCTAGTAAACTCAAAAAGGACGCGAACAGACCTAATAAATGTAATTTTCCCAAACAAATAAAAACTGTTAATGCTTTGTGTTCAAACTATGTTTCTTTAAAAAAGCTATAAACGGAAGTCGACGCCATTTTGTTTTCAATCCACAAATCGGATAAATTTTCAAATATTTGCTAGAGTTTGGACTACACTCTCAGAAGATTTTTAAATTTAGGTTCTAGGTTCAACATTGCAATCAGTCAAATTGACTGATTTTCTTGCAAGCGAGGTATGACGAGGTATGAAAAATTATACTTTAATTTTATATAACTTATCATATTTTTATAACAATTTCTGGAAAATGTGATTCTACCGTACTGAACACAGGGTGACGTTGTGGTGAGTTAGAAATCTGGTAACTAAAGTAAACAATAAGCAAAAATTCTCTACCACATTGTCTGTAATGCATAAAGCAGCAATTTCACATAACAGGTACCTACATGTGATCAAATCGACTTCTGACTCCAATTAAGAAGTTATTGCAATTTTCGAAAGGTGATGATAACCAATGAATGCATAAGGTAATTGCATTTCTAGAGAAATTGCACCTTACAATTTTCGATTTGTGTTTGTTTTCGTAATATTATTTATCAGAAATGATCCATGATTACATGATCATCGTCACAAAATACTCTCGACTCGAGTGACATGAAACACGTATTCCTTGAGTACACATAAAACAGTAATGGCGAAAGTCTGTAGGCATTAAACACACGTGGAATGAATCTCATCCTGTTGCTGTTGTCTTAGCTTCATTACCAGCATGGACGGTATACCTACCTGTCCTCGTATTTTCTCATCGATGTCTAATAAATTGTTATTTTATTAATTATGCTCACAATAAGACATGAGAGTTATGCCAGAAGGGGTTACAATGTAATCATTCGGTACCGAGACGAATCCATGTGAGTAAAATCCCAAAATGGCTCTGGTGTTCCTTTATGGTTATCTTCTGGAAGTATCTTTCTGACTTTTGAGTACTTAGTGACTATACCCACAGTCTAGCATTAGTTAAACTTGGCTATAGCATCGTCTCATCCACGTCATCATCAATGTTTGTCGATTTATTCCGAAATGCGAAACGACGTATGTTCGACGTACATTGGAAGGATTTCATCGGTAAACCTAAACGGAACCTTTCAGTGCTCGGTTTCAGTTCAAGTCACGATTTGCCAATGAATAATATACTTCCGTAAATGGGTGGTATTGCACATGATTTCATTGCAATACCCGTGCAGTCCCTTATCCCTAAGCCTAGCTATACAGAATGTTTGTGTTTGAGTCTTTGGCATAAAGCTATCGTAGACTCGTGTTGAAAGACGTCTTTGGACACATGAAAGACCATAGATTTACTGAAATCGAACTACGAATTTCCTTGCCTTGCCGCCTTCTTACATTTTCATTTCCATCAACTACCTCAACCGAAGGTACCTTGATCTGGTCCCTGCTGCACGTCCATGGAACCAAGAACTATTCATCGTCTGTCTCTCACTATAAGGTACTCCTTTATTTTCTTTATCTTGCGAATTTTTTTCGTATGCTGTCTCTTAGCTACGTAGTATTCCTTCTAGTATGGAAACCTTCCATGGGAATATACCATCTAAATTGCGCCGGAAACCCTACATACTCGACCATCCTTCCATGACCTGTCTTATTCGCGATACACGTGGTCGTGGCAAACTGCTTGATGAAACGTCTGACAAGAGTAAAAAAATATTCTTATGAATGGATATTGCACTGCGGGTAACCATAACCGAAGTGGCTTAAGGTAAATACCTTGGCCAAGGCACAATAGACGAAAACATGATCTAATTCCTTACAAGGAAATCAAGATTCCTTTTTGATACGATTAGATGGAAAAGGAAATTAATATTTTGTTGCGATTAGGCTGGTCCCTATCAAGACACAATTTTTTGTCCTGGATGGTTCCTTTGCTTTTGCATGGATTCTCGCTGGGATTCATTCCTTTTGAATGAAAGGAATTAAGCCAAACATAATAATATTATGGGTTACAAAGTATCAAATATCAAACGGCGAAGGCTAAACAGATTTTGTGTTTCTTGTCATTGTTTTGGGTCATGTTGTACGTACACATCGGGACTCTGTGTTGGCTGGAGTATTCTCATCAGCGTGAAGGTTCAACTCAAATGAAGCCAAAGGGTTACAAACTGACAAGGGTTGAATTTGTTTCTAGAGACACATTAACCTTGCTGTTCCATTGTTTGGAAATGAGAATAAAAATATTTGACTGTCTCAATGTCAAGCTAATTTGGAAGCATGACAAACCTGAACTTGTTCTATTTGTTGTAGATTTGTAGAACGCAGAATAAAATTTGTGTGTTGTTCGAAGAGTGTCTACTTGAAGGTTCAATGGGCAATAGTGTAAAAAACTAAATTCAATCAAGACTCTTCACCCAGTTGCACTTGTTTAAATTTTCCAAGAATTTCCCTAGTTTGCTATCGTTGAAAATAAAAATTTTTCAATGCATGATATGTCGATTTTTTCACACTGATACAGGCCCTGTTAAGGATGGTCACATTTTGGGATTCTGCAAATTCAAGTAGCTGCCAGGGATTCGGGTAACTTTAGACTCTACTTGAAGCACATTGTTTCTAACTTTACCAGCAACACGAATCCACTAAATAATCCAAACACAAAACTTTCCCTTCTTGAAACTCCTTCTTTACTTCGAATCACAAATTCCGAAACGTCAGTGTCATAATATTTTGATAGTTATAATGGATGTACGTGACAATATTTGTCGACAGGAATAACAGCTCACCTCTGCATACCAACCATGGTGCTATTCTGGATTCAGAAATCGTACTGAAGAGGTACTCCAAAGTCGCAGCTTCTCAAGGCGTCCAAGAGGAATCTCCAACTCTTTCGCTACGAAACCAACACGCCAACAAGATAATGTTGTGTATGTTGTACGTACCCCTTTCAACCGTTTCGAGAGAGGTACAGCGCATGTTTGCAAGTGTGTGAGGCTCAACAGCATGGCCAGAAGGTAAGAAAGGTTTCCAGAATGGTAAGTTTAAGGTTATTCTTGATAAACCACGCCTATCTCACGATGTGAAAGTTCCACGAATCCCATTCATTGGCTCATTAACACCAACGTGTGCAGATGACACGTAAAACATGAGTTCATAAAGTTCGCACTCAAGTCTACCCCTGAATTTTCCGCATTTCGTATAAGGGCAGCTTTTGCGCAATTACACCTCACGGAACTATAGTCCTTTCCACGAAACTCGGGAGTCTTGTATGTTGAAATTGCAATAATTTAAAGATACCTCGGATTTACTGGAGTCATAGAGATTTCATAAGAAGAGCGACCATTGAACCGATTGTGTTATTGATTCCAAAACCTCATATATATCCTTAGTATCTTTTCTATCGAAACTCTTTCGGTGCCATTAGAAGTTTAAATTACAGTAGCCGTTATCACCTCTTCAATATTTCGAGTTAACATAAAACAACATTCTTCATAACGCTGAATATCACTTAATTATCAAGGTATGCTGATGAGATATTCCATTTCACTGACACATAATTAACAAATTTAACAGATGAAGGTAAATCAAATTAACTTGGTACATCCCTCGGAAAACGAACGATATCCAGTTGTTGTTGTCAGGTCAGTATACCAAAAATGAATGTCCCAGGGTCCGGTTACACAAATCACGAGGAAAAATTTGCATAAATTTAGAAGGTTATCTAATTAGAGTGAAAAACTGATATCCATATTCTTGTGACAGGGTCATTACGAAGCTCATGTTTCCCGGGTAAATTTGTCAACGAGAAGAAAGAAGAAAATTATCTGGGTATATAAAAATATATTTTTAAGCTCCCTGTTCTTTTTCAGTCCTTAAAGTTTTCCATGGTCTTAGTAATTTGTTAATCGCCTAACAGAAGGCAAGTTATTCACATAATGTCAAATATCCAAATGCGACACATCAACTTAATTAAATGTGAAATTTATAGTATGATCTCAACTGATAATAATGGAACCAAGCATTTCGTTTCTCTAATTAATAACTCGAATGAGTTTCGACGTATTAAATATTTCTCATCTCCTTTCTGTAGAGTAGTACGTATAGATATCTACTCCATAACACCTCGGGGGGTCTTTGATGATGAAGTGTTTTTTGAACTTTACCACAACAAGGCTAATAAACGACGTCATGTGAATCCAATCTTATGTGTATTTTAATCAAACTGATTGGTTAAATTCACTAATCTTTCATGCGAGAAGATAAAAAAGTATAAGTCCTTGCTTCATTGAGAAAGGATTAGGATAACCCATTTGATTAACCAGAGACTATCAAAAGCTATTCCGTATAATATCAACTAAACTCCATCTCCCCTCCCATTTCATTATAATTTGAATTATGCATATTGCATGAAAGGATATTTTTGTCGTATCAAATTCAAGGATGTATCCCTCAAGGTCTGTTTTTTGCTGAAACTTAAAGGAGAAATATCCTGCCATTTTCTCTTCCGTTTGCGTTTGACCGAGGGAAAGGAAACATAAAAATTCAACTTACTTTATGATGCGTATTATTAAATTGCCTTTATACAAGCATAGGAATTTATAAATTTTAAAAAATCACTGACTTGTCATATGTGACTTTCAATGAAAGGATATTACCCAATTTCTTCTTCTCAAGGCTTATGTTGAAAGTAGAATTTTAAAATGCCCTCAAAATTTATGTATAATTGCGTTTGTCTATATATCCTTGCCTCACATGACTCAGGATGTTTAGATCTTAAATGTGTCGTTAAGGAGACCCCAAGCAGATTTTATTGCTTGTAACAAAATATTACTCTATTTGAAATAAAAAAGGGATATATGTCGTTGGGTTTTTAGGAAATACAATGTTAGATCTTTAAAAATTTCTAGAAGCATGTTTACGTACTTATGGCAACGTTATAACAAGAATTTAAAAGGTCCAGGTTTTAAATTTGAGGTTTTCAGAAAAAATTATCTCCTGTTTCACAGTTCACAGACCTACGATAGTCTACGAAATGATACATTTTACCGAACGGTGACTTTTCTCTTCTCGCCATCCTCTCTTCGTGCGGATTTTCATATACTTTCTCTGTGCCTCTTTCTCCACTTTTATACTAACCGTAATTAGACAATGGCAAATAGTACAACGTGAAAATTGTCATTTTTGGTGTATCAGTTTAAAATGTAAATTTATTTACCAAACAACGCGAACAAAATTTATTAATCCCTGTTCAATAACTAAAACCGTAAGGACCTAACCGTATAAATCGCTTTTCAGTGTCTTCTCCCGCAAGTTTGTATGTTCGCCACAAATGCGCGTACATTAACTACAAATTGGGGGTTTCATTTTCTGCAACATGTTAGGGGAGGTTTTTCAAGTATGTCAAATGAATATTTTGAAGCTTAATTTAACATAACACCAGTCGAGGGGTGTGCAAATGCAAAACACGATTGTTTAACATATTACATTATTTTAAATGAAATTCAAAGCTGTGACACTAATACAAATTTGGTATATCAAATGTGTATCACATAATGCAAGTATAAAATATAACTTTCTCAATACTAATTTAGTGCTAAACGTGTTAATTATTAATCAAACGTATTACGTCTAGTTGTGCGGCATGTCCTTTCTAGCGAGATGACCCTTAAAGGCTGACTGCAAAGATTTAAATTAAAGATACTATTCTTGTTATAACATCAATTCAACTAACTTGAATTTTAACAGCCGCATCATTTTGTTTCTTTAATTCTTTTCTTGTAAGGTGTCCCCGGAACGCAGCCTGAATTTTCGTCACAGCCTTATTCCTTTCTTGGATTTCACGTCGA
Organism: Chrysops caecutiens; assembly: GCA_963971475.1. NCBI lineage: Eukaryota > Metazoa > Arthropoda > Insecta > Diptera > Tabanidae > Chrysops > Chrysops caecutiens. The sequence continues at coordinate 23,834,190 of OZ020570.1, read as the reverse complement.
ACTCGATGTCCTTTGTAGACAGACTAGTAAGTGAATGAATTTTCGGTTATTATAATTTACTAATAGAATGAATAGAAATAAGAAACTCACTTGAATCTTAACAGCAGCAGCATTTTCATTCTCCTTCTCCTTAGTTTTGATGGGTTTTGAGCCACGAGATATCTAATTCAGAAAAATTGTTGGACGAAAAACGCTATTAATCAATTAATCAATTCTTTATTTTAATTGTAATTTTACTTTTCGTGCATCTTGTCTAGCCTTGTGCTTTTTCCACGAAGTCTAAATAGTCATGCAACACCAATTATGATTTTATTTGGACAACTCTATCAGGGGATAAATCAAGATTACCTGAATTTTGCGTGCTGCTTCCTCCATGCCTGTGGTTTGTGAAACTGTGTCAGGAGTTTCAATTCCTTTCAGTTGCTCCTACATAAATGGAAAATTTTTAAATTTTCAAATACATAAGCGATATTACACTGCTATTACTTCCTTATAAGCCATCCTTGTCTTTAAAACATAATTTTTATTGAGAGTACTGTGTTGATAACAATTTTCTACTCTGTGTGTAAACTGAACGTGAACTTTTGTCGAAGTGTATAGCAAAAACCTAATTAAAATTCAGTTATTAATTTCCAAATACCTGAGAAGTTTCTTGTAGCTTGATGTCAAGTGAGCCTAAATTAAAAGCCAGCCGAGCTCTATGACCTCTGTAACTTGCCTAAAATATATTTATCTACTTCTTGCACAACTCAGGAATATTTTATTTAAATCACCTGAATTATGGTTGCAGCCCGATGCAATTCTTCTAACCGACGACGGTAACTATGACCTCTATAGTTGGATTGTATTATAACTGCAGCCTTTTGTTTCTTGGAATGCAAAGATGTTGACTGAGAATTAAAACTTTGTAAATACAATTGAAAATGGTGTTAAAGCTTTTTTCTCGTAAGTTTACTTCAGTAATATTGAAGCTAACTTCACTAGGCGCTATGTTGTCCTGCAAAACATTTGCAAACTTCTTATGTTCATTATATGTCCGATATTCGTGCTGAAATGTAAATTAACTGTTGAATAAACTATTGAAAATTAAATTCATTTTTGATAAGCATACTAAAACCCGAATGAAATCACTACAAACCACCTCACAACCTCACACGAATTAATCAAATTTTCAACAAAGTTTGAGTGAATGTGTCGCTGTCATAGTCAAAAATATTATCCACCTCTTACTTAACATTCGAATGAGTAGAATAAAATGTAGAAAACTTGTGTGAAGACGAAACAAAAGAAGCAAGAGAAACGAAGGAAATCTGTATTAACTAAACTTGACTGAAGTTGTCCAATGTTTACCAGAGACGCCAACGTTTACCTATTATTCAGTGCAAGTTCAAATTGTTTTTTTAGAATACGGTTAGTGTTTAGTAGCCATGCCCTTTGGTAATTGCTATCCAGTGCAAATCTAATGTAGCAAAAGCACACAATTTGATATTTTTAGCTGAACTGTTTATCGATTGGAGTAATTTGAACCCGGTTATTATCAAGTTTAAATTTGCGCAGTTCTACCCTGATTGAGTGACCCAGAGAATACGAATCCCCTCAAACAAGCCACTTTGAGCGGTGCAAATATTGGAAGTGAACATACTATAATGAGCCTTATAAGTATCTTCTGGACAGAAAACCTATTTCTACTTAAATTCCCTGACATTCTCTACAGTCAAGCCTTAAACGTACCGTGCTTCGAGGAGAAACCGGAATCTTTGATTTTCTACGCGACACATAGCCCCGAAATGCTGCCTAGAAACAAATAATGTTTAAGACGTTCCCTAGATCCTTAAAATAGTGAGTACTTGAATTTTGGTGGCTGCCGAATTCAATTCACTAAGACGAATCTCTCCTGCGTTCCACAAGTCTGTTTTCCTTCCAGGTACACTATAACTTTCAGGAACCATGCAAGAAGCCTATTAAGCGGAAAATGGTTGAACAATTTTAAATAATTTAAGAATTCCAACTTTCATCATTTCCTCGTGCTTTTTAAGCAATTTGTCAAACATCTTTCGAATAATGCCACGATATATCACTAATTCTTGTTCATTAAGTTCACACTCATCCACTAGTTTATCTAGAAGCCTATCTTCTCTAAAACAGGCTGCTTCTAGTAAAACGCTTTGGCCGGTATGGAAAAATTCTTCAAACATATTCTTAATAATTTCGACGGACTTCTGGATTTTATCCTCCGCCATTACTCGCTTTTCCAGCATTATTTTGAACGATGAGATTGTGTGAAGAAGCTCATCACGAAATTGATTGGACACTGTCAAGAAGAACCACTTACAATTATTAGGAATTGACTAATCAAAGTAGAATAACCTACACTTTATTCTGTGCCTTGTCTTAAGCAGCGCATCTAAGTAATCAGCAATGAACCCGTAAATAGTGTTTTCTGTAGGCTGTTCCCGCAACACTTCACGGGTTATATCAGCCATGAGGTCTGACAAGCCATCAGGAGCTTCAGCTACAAATTGCGACATTAACGACCTTCTACGATTGGGTTTAAAACTCATTTTAGCAAACAATTCCGGTACAATAGATTTCTGACTTCTTTTTTGGTGTATCCCAAAAATAAATAATACAAACGCAGCCTACTGGCATTAAATTTAAAGCAAGAAAATTAAGCCCAGCAAGTCTCTCTGCAAAGTAAGTCAAAAACGAAACGTTCCCACAAATAATTTAGCCAAACCGAAAACCAAAACTGCAGTTGGGTGGCCCAATTAACTTAAATTAAAACATCGCGCAACATACCGGTCCCCCAAAGTGCCCCTTCAATTCTTGACTAGACGGTCAGATCTCTAAATCGGAATTAGTCATTGTCCCCGAGTAATTCTGGTTCCAATCAACACTTGTTTGGAAAGACCCATCGCTGCAAGGCGTTGAAGAGCAACGAACATGAGAAGACAAGTAGCCTTAACTCTTGTGGCTCGTGTGGTCGTTTGGAAGAAGAGTCCTTAATGAATGAACAGGAAGAAATATAAAAAAAACGACTGGAGCCAACAGGAAGTCGAAATTCGAATTTTGCTGGCCATTAGTCTAGTCTTGACATACCAAATCGTTTTAGAGTTTGGCATTGCCACCCACAATCAGACCATGTACAAGACCTTCTAATCAGGAGCAGTGCCTTGTTCTCTTAATTACCTGCTCCGATAGGAAGAATTAATATGAATTACCACTTAATTGGAGTCAGGGATGAGCATAAGCCAAGTAGAACCTCTATCCGCATATCTTCAGTATATCTGAATCAGATTCTTGTTCAAGAGGATTACAGATTCTCGAATTCATTCAAGTGACTCCAACTAACTCAAACATATCTCCTGGATCCCAGAGTTTGAAGATTTGGAATAAATAAAAAATGACAAGTTGCTCGTGCACCTTCAACCAGCAAATTAATTGAATCATTTGATGTTTCGGGTTAGTCTTCTTCGTTGAGTAGTGCTACGGCAACGGCGACACTGCTCCCCACATTGCGGTGTTAAATGTTAATTCGGGAGCCACAGAGACGTGGCTGCATAGCATAAAGTGAATGATTGAATAATTGATTGCACACCGATTGCGGCCAGATTAGAAGATACGATACGTTTGCTGGTTCTTTATTCCAGAGGTTGGAAGTCAGACCCACCAGGATGAATTGAGGTGAGCATTCCGACGAATCCATTTGCATTGTTGAAGATAAAGCTTTAATACGAAATAAAAGGGACAATTAAATGCAATCGCTGACATGCTGTTGTCTTGAACTTCGCAAGAAATCTGAGAAACTCCTCTGGAGAGTCAGTCACAAGTCTTCCTTTCATTTCAATGTCTTCATCAGCAGTGAAGTTTCTGATGTTTATTATGACACGGGTTTCTGTAACTTTCCTTTTGCTCTATGCTCAACATTCCGAACCGAACCCACTACCGGGAATTTTCGAACAACAGACTCTTAAACTATTTTTTGATATCACTTACAGTAGAACATCTTTTATCCGTCACCGAAAAAGAAAGTGAAGCACAGTTTGAGCTGTCAAAATTAACCGATTTTTTACCATCACATTGAATATTTCTTTTGATTTTATCGTTATGTAAATATGCATAAAATTATTAATTCATAACTTTGTTGTTTATGAATGTACTCCTTTCCTCAAAATCTAGGATCAAGTCTTTCTTTTTAGAACTTTTCCATTATTCGTTATTTCGATTATCCGTCACGCCTCTGCTCCCGTGCCTGACGGATAAAAGAGTTTCTACCGTGACCAACCAAAAATTTGTTTATAGGTATTATCAGATATACGATTGACAAGCTACTTGACTTTCAGGTTTTTAACGAAATAAAGTTCTAATCATTTGAATGGTTAGTATCCAGTGGAATATATTCAATCCTTGTAGTCATAATCGAGGAAATCAGGGAGTCTTAAAAGCCTTATAAAAGCGTTTATACAGCTTTATTGCGTACGTGTCACAAAAGTGGACAAATATACATGTTCACCAGCGGAGTGGGGTGGTTACAGAATTCACATGAAAGCGGTTAGTGCTTGTTTTGTCAGTGGTCTCATGGAATTCCAGGATTTATTTTCTTTTTCTACAATCCGAGTGAAATACGTATATCACCACATGAGTGAATATTCACACTAAATGTATATTTCACTTCTTATAAAGACATAACGATTCCGAAAACGAGGAATTTCAAGGAAATGGTTTTCTATCAAAGTATAAAATCAGACCATTCTGTTTCTGGTTGATGTTAGCAAAGTTAAAATAAATAAAAAATCTGTATATACGCAAAGATACAACAGACAATGTGCTACAATACAATATAAGTAGTAGTGGATGAAGTTGATGTAATTTTGCAGCCTCGATAGCTGCATTCACGGTCCGAACTCTTTCCTTGATATTGTCTTTCATGCTGAGAGTTTTGCCATTTCCTACTAAGTCCACTGCATTGCATTTAGTAAAACGTTTCTGTAGATTATTTTGTCATTTTATGGTTTTTACCTCAACATTATGTTTTCATCGTCTTGGCACTATAAGAAATCTACAAACATCCCTACTTAATGGACGATCTTCGAGTTCCTGCATTTCAAGAATTTCGCAAGAATTTCAAAAGGAGTTACTCCATCCAACCATGGAAGGCAGAATGGCAAACAGAAAGCGTGCGTGCACTTCAACATGCGGGTCTCTAAAATGCACAATTTGATGCTAATCTCAGGTCGTTGGGTTAAATCTCAGTGGGGCATCAATGCAATTTATAACTCAAGGAGGTAAAGTAGATCATTTTTAAAAGTTCCGAAAGACAATGCCAACACAAAGAGCCCTAACCAAATCCCAAATCAAGATTGTTCAGGACTTTGGCTCCGAATCAACGAGACGACGATTATCACTTTGACTTCTTCGGAGATTTTCGTTGATTAATAAACGTTATAATGTCTATCTGAAAAAAAACAACATCAAAGAGTCTCATTTTGGAAACTGATTTTTTCACTACAAAAGATTTTCTTCATTACTTGGAACTCCTTTCGACTTATTAAAAAATTCTCCAATGGCTTATCCCTGTTTTACTTCGGTGCATCAACTGCCATCGGTTTTCAATTGTCCCAGTTTGCTGTTGCTCCCCTTTGATCCATTCATATTTCGTTTTAATCTGGAACTGTTCTCTGCTCCGATTATTAATTTTCTGCCTTTTGCGGTGTTCCGTGCAATTAGACTCACTTTGCAGCCTCAATGGGGTGAATGATGAATTCAAACCACAAACCAAAACGTGAGGGTGAACCCATTTTCCACTTCGCATATGTTTGCATATCATTTTTGTGTAACCTGTATACCTCAACGACCGCATGGGGATGGTTGATTGGAAACTCTTTAGCTTAGGTTGCTTGTGCAAAGAAACTCTTGATTGGATGGGAAATTCATTGAAAGTAATTTTCAATCAACACATCATAGATGGGTGTATCTCAAATTTTGAATGTCAACTAAGGCCACATTTATTTTTTAAGAAGTGCATACAGAGCATTTGAAGGTTAAACTGCAGAACTTAACAATCATTTCAAAAATCATGTATCCCGGAAGACTAACGTGTGTCAAGGAAGTCTTGGGACTAGATTCAGGGGTTTATTGCCGGGCCCATAGGTGCACCACACAACATGTTGGCCAACTTGGTTGAAGGTATGCCACACACGTTCAAACCAATTTGCAAAAATATTGCAGTTCCAACTGACCTTTCTTCAGAAATCAACGAGAAATTTTAGCAACCAACTGAAAATTCTCCGAAAATTAAATAAAATCACAAATGATTTTGAATTTAATTATTCAATTTTATTTAAGTCTTCAACATCCCCTTTTCTAAAGAATTACAAATTAATTTGTCAAAATTTTCACAGAAATTAACGCTAATTTTGACATAAAGTCTGCTACCATACCCACACACGGTAAAACACGATGGCCAAATGATTGACTCCTACCACCGAAAATCAAAAATTTCTCATTTCGTTCCAACAAAACTTCAAAACGGTCAAAATGGTTGGCCAACTTGCCCACTCACAATCCAACCGACGCCCAACTCCAACCAAATCCCATATATTTATCGAATGCAAATTTATCGGTAAACGCTAAATACTTTATCCCACAAATTTTTGAGAAATTTGACAACATTAAAATTTGATTTAAGTTTAAAATAAAATTAACCAAGAGAAATATAAGAAATCGATAGAAATTCACTCAAATGTCAAGTGAAGTTCGTAAAAGTGTTGCGTTATGGAGTGTAAATCAAAGTTGCAACCCTAATATTATATAGCAAAACAAGCAGAGAAAAGCTGATCAATGCGCATGACAGACTTAAGAGAACCTTTTCTGAACTACCAACAAAATGTCCAAAGATACATGTGTCCCAACCTGATTATAATTAAAGATAATTTTTTATAAATTATTTAAGCATTTCAAATTCAACCTGCAATAACCAATTTGTATGCACGAATTCAACGCCAATAAACACTCAATTGAAAGATTCAGAAGAATTATAATTATTTGCTGTTTGCGTTTGGTTTTTTTTTAATTAGTTACATTAGTGGCAGGTTCATTTAAGAATTAATTAATTTATGACAAATTAAAGTTGGTGAAGAAACGTTTAACACCAAAATTATGCCAAAAAAGAAGACCTCAATTAAGCCGATCAACATCTGAAGTAAGAAGACGCAGATTAGCACGTCTGCAACAATCCATCAATGAAGCAAATAGTATTAAGAACGATAAGAATAATAATAATAGAGCAATTAGTATCTGTCAATAATAGGACCGTTTGTTTTGAGTTCGGAACTGCTCCGGAATACTAAATTTTACTTTTAGTACTAAGCTCCGCGTTTGTTTTGAAGTTTGGTGTAGTACCAAAATGTTCCATTTTATCATGAGAAAGTATGAGAGTTTGACAATTTTGTTCTCACTTTACCCTGACGCGTTAGTTACAACGGAACAGAGTGGAACGCTGGAAGTGTCAAATTGCACTTTTAGTACAAAGTTCCACACTGTTCTGAACTCAAAACAAACAGACCTATTGACAGCGATCCTATATTCAAAATTTGGAAAATGTCATATATAGGTATGCCAACATCGTTCTGCAGTACGGTGGAAAGGTGAATGTTTGTCAATTGGTTGCTCAAATGGAAAAGTCCCTTTACTTCCAATTTCATAACCACCTCAAACACTCCATATTTTAATAACAGGAGTCGATCTCAAGTCAACACATTTTCTTGAACAAATACGCAAATATAAAGCTGCTTTTCAAATGACATTTTTTAGAGCATCGAAAATTTTTAATGACTCATAGGTATATACCAACGTTCAAAGTTCAAGGACAAGTTTATCATATTATTGGTAGTATTTATCCGGATGAAGAGAACAAAGAAAAGTTTATTTTATTGAAGATTTGTATCTCAAAGCTGAAAGATGTAATAATATCGATAGCATTGACAAGGAATTAATCATAGAGTTACAGCTAACGCTTTATCAAAACAATATTTAACATATACAAAACTTCAAATCGGCTATAGAGCAGATTCCGCCTGATTGCATTTGTTTGAAAATCATTATACGATCAGACAGAAAATCTGTTGATCAACCCATGCGAAGATATAATACATCTGCTGCAAAAGAAGTTGCTGTTTTGATGTTTGGCTAAGAATTTAATAAAAGAGACTTCGTCCTTAATCCCCATAATAATACTCTTCAACGTATGAGTGAAATACATCTTTCGTATGATTGTTTACAATATCCTTTAATGTTTTGTTACGAAAGAGATAAAATATGTCTCAAGTGAATCCGATTTTTCTCGACAGCCAATTGACATTTAACAGAACAAGTTTAGTTCTCGATAATAACTGGAACTAATTTGCTGTTCTGAACAGAATAGTAAAGCTAGAAATATCCAGATGGCGAAATGGTTCATTTTCCTTGACGCGAATCTAAATTTTTCCTTAAATTCGACAAAATTACAATTTCCTCAAAACTTTCAGTTAATTTCATCTGAAAATTTAAATTCAAGTAATATGTGAGGAATTTATGCAACCTAGCCCTTGGAACAACAAACAAAATGGAAAAATTCGAAGAAAGTTCATATAAATGTCAAGTGAAGTTGTTAAAAGTTTGTAATCTATCGAGAACAAGTCCGGTGCGTTGTTTTGCTGCTTTGGTTTTGTACTCGATAGCGATGACCAACAGAACACGGCTTCTGTCAGCCATGAATTTCTACGCCTACAGAATTATGGTTAATTATGGTTAAGCAAAACAACCATGTTCATTTTCATTATTTCAGATCACTGTTAAATAAATTTTTAGTTGATATGTATGTATGCGAAAATTGCTTCAGAACGATTATTCTTCATACGATATAATCATATGAATGCAGTTATATGAATATTTTCTCAACAAATATTTAATTTAAAATAATTTGATGGAGATTTAAGATCAGAATTATATTTAAAAAACGATTATATTTAATGCCCAGCAAAGCGGGCGGGCATCAGCTAGTTCTGTATCAATGTAGAGAGTTTCTTATTAAAGTTAGAGAACACTTAAAATAACGTTTAATCTAAAATAAAATTCTACGAATTTTTCCGGTGGCCATCTGTTGAACACTAGCTTTTCCCACAATACTACTTAAATTTCAGCACTAGATGGCGAAGCATTTTGAACATTTGCACTTGTGCCCAACTTCATTTTATTATTCCACTGTGTTCCAATTGGAATTGTCGTTGTTTGACACTTCTATAGGAGGTGGCAAAAGAATAATAAAAACAAGTTGGAATCGGTTGATGGCACATTAATTACAGGATAAATAGAAATACTTCAACATGACCGCTCCAAGCTTGCTGAATATTAACGTTGATACGTTATTTGAAAAACATTCTGTTAATGAAATCGAACAAATCGAGAAGCAATTACAAATTGAAGTTGAAAAAAAAAAAGAAGAACTCAGAACGATGGTGGGGTAAGATGATGTTTATTTAAAATGATAATTTGTTATTAATTAGCTGGGAAAACTTTTTAGCGAACGTTATCGTGATTTACTGAAGGCAGCAGACACAATTGCAACAATGAAAGATACATCAAAGTCAGTTATCCAACAAGTTGAAAATATTTCAATTAATTGCAAAAGTCTTAATGAGAAACAGCTAATCGGATTCAAGACGGAATCTGCGGCTTATCAGAGTTCTCAAAATCGAGATATTAATGCATATTTTGGGACGGTTGTGCAAATAAAATTACTAACAGACTTGCCAGAAACCATTTGGTCACAATTGGATGACGAGAACTTCTTGAAAGCGACTCAGCTATTCATTTTTGCACGGCACATAAGCACCGGATTGCAAATTGACATTAACAACACATTCTTGCAACACTTCCCAGTAGCTAAGAAGCAATGGTCCATAATAAGTCCGTTTTTCTTTACAATCAAACAAAACATTTTGAAAGTTCTCGAACGAGAATCACTCAGTCCAGAAGTAGCCACTGATTGTTTGCTCAGTTTGTATCTTCTGGAAAAATCTTCTTTCGACGAAATTCTTAATAATTTTATTCAGCTTAGAAGTACAGCCTATATAAAAGCACTTGCGGGTGAAAGAACTGAACACAAACGTGTGAAAGATAGAATTTTGAGTAGTTTGAAGGTTCTGTTTTCAACTGTTGAGTTAATCTACAAATGTCTTATAGGTTAAGTTTATATCTTATACTTTATCACATGCATATTAACTCGTAATTTTAGATTGTGGAAAGAACGAGGGAAACGGCTTAGTCATACTTGAATTACAAAAACTCTCTGATGAAAACGGAGCTCCAACACTTGACCTACTGGAATTGGAGGACAAAGAAGCTAGTGCAATGCTACCCGACATAATATCAAAATTTAGGTACATACATAATACACAAATTAATTTTCTCAGTCAAATTTTTATTTTACTTCCTAGACCATGTGTTGAAGTTCCAGTGATAAACTCTGAAGTCATTGAAAATATAAGCAAAAATTGGCTTGAAAATGTGGCTAACGTATCAAAAAATGAACTCAAACAACTTTTCGACTTAATTGGCTCAATGAAAACAATTCAAGATTTTAAAGAAGACGTTGCAAACATAGAGCAATCATTTGAATGGAGCAAGATGTGTGAACGTTTGCATTTACCATCGACACTAGATTTTTACCAAGACTATTACCTTAACTTAGTAAATGAAAGAATTCGAAACATTATTGAGGATTCATGGGCGAAAATTGTAAGTGAAACACATCAGAAAATTCAAGATAAAGTTGCTTGTGTGGATGAAATAAGTAAACAAAGATTCCAATTGTGGGATGAAAATGTAGACGATTTGCCTTCAAGTCTGAAAGAAGCATTAACCCAAGATAAGAAATCGAATAAGCTACTTATGAAAGCGAGAGGATATAGTACTGATATTGTAGAAATATGCACTAACTTCGATGAGGCCTTAGGAACAATTTTCAACGATGTTGAGTTTCTATTGGAAGAAAAACAAAGTACTCTTGAAGAAAAGCAATCGCTCATAGAATTTTTGAAAACTTTAAGTCAAGAAAAAATGTCAGATTTGATTACAAAAATCAAGAGTATTGAGCATAAGAACTTGCTTGAAAATTACATCCTTTTGGCTAGATATTTAATTTCTTTCATAGAACTCTGCCCCAATTTGAAGATATGCTTATCACATTACGTTCCGTCAGATTGGGGAAAAGTTTCAAGTGACAGAAAGAACTTCGAGAAGTGGACAAAAGTATGCAACCTGCTTAACGAAGAAGCTTTTCTGTTATGGAAACATTTTTGTGATGCATTCATAGAACAACTGAAGATCAACGAAGAGATTAGCTCTAGTATTGACGTGGAGACAATTTTAAATGACTTTGTGGTAATTAAACAGAATAATATTATCAAAACAATGATAGAACTTACTTTTATTCTAGCTTTGGGAAACTGCCACTGTTGAGGAAAAAGATGAACAAAACAATCCTATACAATCAGCAATTCGAATACCCTCACAACCGAGAATTTCTGTACAACAATTCCTATTCAAAGTCATAACATCACTGAACAATGTTGTACCGCAAACAATGCCGAGAAAAGTATTACATTATTTCAACTCCAAAATTGTCAAAAACATCATAGCTATTTACAAAACATATTTGAAAAGTTCTTTTATAACGAAAAATCAAAATATCGCCTTACAACTCTACTTTGATCTGAAATTATTACAATTCATGTTCGTTGAAAGAGAAGATAAGCAGATGCAAGAGGAATTCCAGAAACTCACAAATGAATTGAAAAATTATGTAGATCCATTCGATTTTGAACTTTTCCACTCTTACTTAACAATTAACGTGAGAAAATGTGCTTCGCGAATACAACATGAAATTGGAATTATATTACCAAATTTGGATCATATTGGAGTTGCAGTGGATTCAAAAGTTGGAGGTACTCTAAATCAACAAGAAAGAGATCCAAACGTTTTATGTTTGAGTTCAAATGGATCATTAACAACATGGTTCCCGTTACTACCGATAATTGTCCCAACAAACAAATCCCAGAAAACCAATTTATCTGCAATCACAGATACAGACAAGGTAATTGCATTTTTATTTAGTTTTATTCTAGGAGCAGATATTAGAAAATTAAAAAATTTAAAAATTATTTCTTAATTATTATTATAGGACCACAATGACATGTGAAATAAGTATTATTTCGAAAGTATGCTTTTACTCGTTTAGTTTTTTGTGAACCATTTCTTAATTTAAGCTTAACATTCGAAGCGATTTTCACACTAAACTGTTAAAACTAATAATTCTTAACATATTTAGTTATTTAATTTATGTTTTATAGATTCAATCTTAAATTTTTCGACAAAACTTCTTTAACGATCCAAGACTAATACGAGATTTCTTTGAAAATTTTATTGTATCTCTCGCATAATTTTGAAAAACTTATTTAAATCTCTAAGTAGTAGTCAAATGATATAAATTTTTTATTACAAGCATCAATTCGTAAATTATGTTCTACCTCTAAAGTGTCGAAAAGTTGTTAGATTTCATTTGAAGAACAAAAAGCCATGTGATATAAAATAGATCCAAGGAGATGTTTTCATCAAAAAAATAACATCAAAACAAAACTATTAGAAGGCCAGCATAGGTTTAATGAAGAAAGGAAATTAAAAATGTTTTTCCGCCTTGAGGAAAATTGATTCAAGCATATTTTTATATGAGCCTTCAGCGGAGACCACAAAATATGCGAAATTTTTCATTTCAATATAAAAATGTGTTAAATTAAATTTATAATCAGAAAACTCTATTTTTGTAGCGTTAAATGATCTTGAAAATATGTGGAGCATATAAAAAATTGCAAATTATTAACACGTGCTATCATATATCCCTCATCAAAGGAAAGACTTACAAAACTTGAGTATATCTACCATCCCACGCTAATAAATTTTGTTATGTTCGCTGATTAATAAATGAACGTCTTTTATCACCGTGTCAAACGAATTAAAACTAGAGCTGGAAGCAAGTAATACGAAAATCATTTCGGCAAGAATTCTAAGCTTCTTATAGTGAATATATTTTGCAAACTTATTCCCAACAGTAAACCACAATACTTGCGAAACTTTCTCATTCTTTAACCAATAAAATTATTATTCCCTCACTTACATATTTATTGTTAGAAATTCTAGCACAAATGTTTTCAAAAACTTTCGATTTAGTCAAATTTATTTATTTAATTTGCTTGAGAAAGCTTTTGATTTGTATTTAACAACAATGTTGATTGCATAAAATGATTCAGCTTGATGAGAATTGATGCGTGACAAACAACAAGTGTATTTAATTGTAAAAGAATGATAGTACATGCTACATTGTACACAAAAATGAACAATTTCGTGATTAATGTTTGATACTTACCCAAAATTTTTATTTTCCTAAACACCCAAAATAATTAAATATCACAAGCACTTTTATTCAACAAAGAAACTAACAGCGTATCGAATATATACACAATTTTTGAACACAGTTCAGAAATTTACTTAGAAATTATTTATAGTTCCACACATTCTCCGCTCCATGGAACATTGAATTTTTCAGCTCTGAGAACAAACTATTTGAGCTTCTTATTTTTAGAATGATGCAACAGGAAAAATTAAGATGTTTCTAGTGTATGTTGAGCCACAATTGAATAACTGACAATTGTAATTGCATTTTTGAAAATGTTTTGAAGGTGCTTCTTAATTCTCCGTGATGTTTGTTTTGATTTTGTTTATTTGTTGAGCTTATTAGCAAAAATATTTTACACTTAATCATCACTAAAGCGTGTGTTTCATCTCGCGTTATTATTAACAACAAGTGATTTTCAAATTGATAATTATTTTTAATATTTTAGACTCCATCTAAATTGAAAACGAGGAAAACTGAGGCAGTAAAACAGCCGAATAGTACACAACAAAATGCACAAAATTATGCTAGCAATGTAAAGTCGGGAGCAGCCGCATTTTTTGGAGCAATGTCACAAGATTGGTTTCGGTAGTTCAACATATTTTCATCTTATTTTGTTATTTATAAATATCAATTCAAAAATGTGTCTATAGTCTATTTCGTTGCTTTGATCTTGAAGCTACAAATAAATAAAACCTAGTCTTTAATACAAACTTTGATTTATTCAAAAATATTTCTTTTATATTCTTAAAAATATCACATTAAACCTAATAATCTAAATTCATATTATATTTTTGTTTTAGATTGAAAAAATTGATGAAAATTTTGTAATTGTACGACAAAGTACATTTCACTGAATTTAATTGCAACAGCTTCTTTTGAACCAGATCTCACTTTTTACCACCTGTAGTGATTACACCAATCAATTCTGGAAAGGATAATTTGAAAACGTTTACAAACCTTTCTTGCCTCCTTTATCCTTTGCAACAGGTGCTGCCCCACCTCCACTTTTACCGGCGTCCTTCTTGGTGCTAGCTGCAGCAGCTGCTCCTTTTTTCTAAAATTGAACATATTGAGTCACATGATAATCAAATTATAATTGTTAAGAATTAATAATAGATAATAATTGATGACAATAAAACGTAAATTGAAAATATTTCAAGGATTTTGTTAGCGATAATCCAACATATTAATAATATTAACGTCAAGGCCAAGTATCGGCGTAGAATATTTGTAAAACAATTAAAAAAATTATTCGTCACATAAACCAAGAATCTTTAAATAACTACACTAAAAATATAAACATTTTCGCAAACAACATTTGATTCTCATTAAAGAGAAAAGAGTTTATAAACGAATAGTAAATTAAATTTGAATTCACTTCGCTACTTTTTGATATTGTATTGTAAATTTCTTTAGAATTTATAGCGCACTTAAAGAGTTTGAATTTGAAGTAATAATGTAAGAAGTTCTAGTTTTAATCTATGAAGTTCACATCAAAAATTGTAAAATTATCTCCCAGTTATAAACGCACTTGATCAGACGCTGCTGCCTGTGTTGTTGTAGAATCTTTTTTAATTAATGTTGCTCGTGCACCACATGAATGTCTCATTTTGATATAATATTTGAAATGCCCTAAATATATTACAAGAAACTGTATGCTTCAGGAGTTTGGTATCAACTGGTTGTGAATTTCCAGAAACCAAGAGCGTCCCATCAGGAATTACTTCTTCCTCATTACACGCGGAAGACTCAACAAAATCGACAGAATACAGTGATAGAATCATATTTTTGTAGATAAAAAAACCAAATTTTACTATGGAATTATGTCATAAATCTGTCGGTATAGAGTTCTTTCCAAGTGACTTTTTTAACTTAATTTACTTTAAATACGAAAACTCACATCGGAACCACCACCGCCACCACCGCCTCCTTTTCCTTTAGCCATTTTAATTTTTATTTTTAACACGCAGACACTATACAGCAAATCTGGTAGACGTCTTTCAACTAAAATAAGAATGTTTGCCTTCCCATCAAAATAACTAAAATTATCTCTTTTGCAATGGGAGCAAATCGGTTGTCTCAAAACATTCTCAACGTTAGATGGTCGTTGCATTCTAAGAAACTCTTGATTTTATTTAGATTTTATAACCATCTCTTGATTCAAAGCAAGGAGAGGGAGTCTACTAGAAATAGTATCATCACCACAATATAGTGTATGCATATAATTATTATTTTAATTCAAACTATCAAGTTTATTAGACTAACAGGTTGCTTTATGAAGGTTTCGTTATACATTGATTGGGAGCATAAGGTCATTGAAAAACATGCAAGGCCACCTTGAAAATATCAGGGTGGCCGACAGTGCTTCAGGATCACTGCCAATTTTCGGAAGAACCACTTAGTGTCAAAAATTGAACAAGACCAAATGTACAGTTCCACGCGAGTTTTTGGCATTCTATTATTCACATTTTTACTTACTTCATTATCTTAGAATTAGCTGAGGAGTACTAGTAGGCTCTAAGCCAATAGATCCATTTTGATATTGATTTCGCAACGAGACATCTTAAGAACCCAGGGGTAGCTACATATATTTTCCAATAGATTTTGTGCATTTCATGTTTATGGTGCTCTTAATTCCAAATAAAATAATGCTTCAGAAAGACATAAATTGCCAACACGCTCTAGAGATTTTCCCCTAACAACCAATTCCTTGTGTGGAATAGCAAACAAATCCAACGATTAAATACGAAGATGTTATATATTTAGGTTTATTTCAACGGCCCCAACATTGTATATAAAGATTTTGAATAGTCCCAGACACGAAAATATGATGCAATACGAAATGCTACGAGAATTTTGAGTTTTTAATTCAAATGACAAAAATAATTTTGGAAATTGAGATGTCCAGATAATAAAATATTAGACAGTTTCCCCATTTATTATTTCTAAATATTTTTCGCTTTTGAGTTCTTCGCGGACGTCGAAATTGAATTTTCTAAAAGTTCCGTACCCAAAGAGTGACAATGGAACCCTATTAATATCACAGGGCTGTATCTCTTGGACCATAATAGGTAGACACATCAAATTTTCACAAAGTGTGTACTGTTATGGCGGCTATAACAACAAATCATAAAAAAGAAGTTAAGGAACCCTCTGTGTGCGTTACCGACTCTCTCGATGATAATAATGCAGTTCAAATACTACAATACTGCAATTGCGTTCAATACTACTATATTGCATGCTTGAATATTTTCAAATACTAAATAGAATATAAATACTCTCTTATTAATGTGGTTTATTGACTGAGTATATGGACAACGTGGGTTAAAGTTTTGTTGTTAAATGTTTTATGCTGGGTATATTGAAATATGTCTCCAACAGCTATGGGTTCTATAAGCTGTATACGTTTAAATTATTTATTATAGAACATTTTCAAAATGTCAACGGCGTCTTGGTAGCACCAAAAAATAGAACGAATTCGATCAGTTTTTTGGAAATTCCAATGAAATGATTATCTTGTGAAGCGCTGCCAATTTTTTTATTGGTTTTTCTCTTGAAATTCCCTATTATGTTAGAAAAACATGTTTTGATTTATAACATTCAAAGCTTTATTTCATTTTACAAAAAATTGGTTGCGTCTTAGCTCAAATTAATTACTTCAAATTGTTTATTTTAAATTTATAGTAGAAGCAAGTTTCTATTGTCATCAAATTCTAGTTAAATTTAGAAATTGTCAGTAGTAGGAAATAAAATATATAGATATGTATGTGTATGAAAACTATAGAGTAT
Source organism: Chrysops caecutiens (assembly GCA_963971475.1). Lineage (NCBI taxonomy): Eukaryota > Metazoa > Arthropoda > Insecta > Diptera > Tabanidae > Chrysops > Chrysops caecutiens. The sequence goes on along the minus strand of OZ020570.1, from coordinate 23,816,912 downwards.
GAACTCGAAAGTGTAAGGATATGTAATAAATAGTATTCTGATAATTGACAATTCTGGAGCATCCTTGAAGTGTATAAAATTGTAGTTGCTAAGAGACAGGAGCGTAACCGAAATTCGTTAAAAAACGTTATCTAAAATCTCACTCAAACTCTAACGGCGTACGTTAAATTTCCCGGGAAAAAAATAAACATATTACACAAATATCAAATGAAGTGATAAAAAAGCTTAGATTATAGGGAGTTCTCTTTAATCTAAGTAAAAAAGGAAACCGGAAAACTTACGGCTAAATACAGTAAAGACACGTCAGTTGATCTGCATGAACAATTAATTGATTCGAAAACATTCTCAAATCTGAAATTCAGAAAATTCACTCCATTAAGGAACTCGTGGAATTATTATTCTTAAAATTCAATACACTTGCATCAAGTTTTCCGGAGGCAATAACAGCATGCTTTCTATTTCTGACCCTTCCGGTTACAACTGCAACAGCTGAAAGAAGTTGTTCGAAATAAAAAATTATCTAAGGGTCTCTATGGGGCAAGAACGGCTATCAGATTTGTCCCTATTATCTATAGAAGCATAACATCTCGGTCATCTTCTGCTATGGATGATTTAATTAATAAATTTGCCAAAAAGAAGGCGAGAAAAGTGTTTATTTGATTTCAATTGTTTTGCTTACAATTATTGTAAGTTATAAGTACTACTCAATAAATGTTTTTATCTCATTCAATACGAATATTTTGTTTCTTTGTGTAAGATTTTACCTTCCATTAGGGCTTCGCCACAGTTAGAAAGAATGGCCCTCAACAAATTTTGATACAAAACTCAGTAAGGGCAAGCTACGCCTCTGCTAAGAGATATGGCCCCAAGATTTACGTGAAGAGGATGTAATTTCTTCCAAACTATTAAAATCAGTAAATACTTGTTTGATCCTTGAGCTTGTCAAGGAGTTAACATTAATTCCCTATCAGCTACACTTTCTTTTATCAAACTTTAATATAATTTTTCAATTGTTGCGGATAATGTACTAAATTGTACACGATTAACTATAAACAAAAATTAAATTTAGCGCCATCCTTACAAATGTTTCGCAAAAACGCAATGCTGATAAAGAAAAATCACACATAGATGTCACAACATTCGCATTTTGTGCAAATGACATTTGAACAGAAAAACGGAAATCATCGGATTGAAATGTAAACAAAATGCACTTTTTGAGGGTAGAGAAATGAATTATATATCCTTGTGTTTCTGAGTTTAGAAATATAAAATTATTATTTTTTAACAAACACATTTTCGCTACCTTACCAATTTGTGTCATCAGAAACCCTTTGTATGCCCTGTGAACCATTCTAAAAAACAAAAATAAACTGATCGAGCGGCAGCCCTGAGAATCATATTTATTTTCTTATATACATATGACATTACTACATCAAAAAAGAGCTGAAAGTAAAGTACAAATATTGTAAAATAAAAAATGTATATGTTCGGAGCGAACATAACCAAGTAAATGCCATGAGGGGCACGCAGGATTACCACCGCATTGTAGGTTTTATTGCCGAATAACATACACAGCTTCAGATGAGATGGAGGTAAGGCTACTGGCAATATCTAAGGACATATCATTAGAGCTCACCAGATAGCACTAGCAGTGTTTCGAAAAATTATATGGCAAGAGAATCGTCGTGAAATACATGATAAGCAGTGTTACAATGATATATGGATATAAATCCCTCTAGTGTAGATGAAAATTTGAATCAACTGAACAAGAAGCTTAGGCTAAGTCTATGTTTGATTATAAAACATATAAGCACAGATTGTACTCAATATTTTGGCTGTGCGTTACGATTTCGATTCGAATATTTTGTCTCTTATTGCAGTATAAAGTCTCATACAGTCATTATATTTTCATAATAAAATTCTATTACTATCTAGAATGTTAATTTATTTTTTAGCAAAAGTGATTTTCATTGCGTGCGATGGTGTAATTTTAAAACCTTGGAGTGCTTCCTTCGCGGCACTGCTCTGTACCTCAGTTGCAAACTCAACAAAAGCAATATCATGTCGATTCGGAACTAACCGCACCTCTTTGAAACCTGGAAACTGATTGAACAGCATAGACAACATCATTTCGTTTGTCTCTTCTGGTAAATTTGTAAGGAACAGAATTTGATTTGGTGGCTGTTCAATTGTTGAATTAGAACCGGTAGAATCTGAGTTTTGAGAAGACTTCTTTTTCTTTTCTCTGAAATATATTAAACATTAGTATTTTACAGACATATTAGAGTTATTGTTGAAAACTCACTTCTTCTCTTCAGACGGAGGCTGTTTAGGCGGCTTTATTTTTTTCGGCCGTTCCTTGAACGTACCTTTCATCCGTGCTATTATATCACTATCAGACTTTGCGTATGCAATTTTCATGGGTTTGTCGTAAAAAGGAAATCCTTGCATTGTACGTAGTGCATTTGTTGCACTAGCGATTTCCTTAAAAATAACAAAAGCTTGACCCCTCATTTTAAGTGTTGTTAGAGCAACGATGTCTAGTATTTGCCCAAACTGCGAAAAAATCGCATATAAGGATTTTTTAAGTTCATCTTTCTTAACTTTTTCATTTAGATTATTAATATAAATGGTTTGATTTGGCCGAATATCCATTTTATAGTGTAATATTCTTATTCCCTACAACTGGAAAAGCCGCTTCTAACAATTAGCTGTCAACTAAAGCGCCAAGGAGCTGTCAATTATATGTCTTGTTGTTGATATCTCGAAACAACCAAAGAAGACCAAATTGTAGGAAAACATTGATGTCCGCGTCTTCTACACCATAGGTCTGTTCCAGTACTCGAAAATCTTACTGATGTTTACTGAATTTTACTGAAACTGAGAGTTTTGCGTTCCCGTACGAGAGAAAATAAGGAGAATTGCGAGGCAATTGCTCCATACTAATTTTTAACTGAACAAACTTGGTTTGACATTTGCATGTTTTAGATATTTGACAATTGTTAATTTGACTTTAAATTTGTATTTTGTTAAATTACTAGTAAATTAATTATTATTAACTAATAAATTATTGATTATTTTATATTTGTGTGAGCATTTGTTACAATTCTTTATGTTTAGCTTATACTCCATCTCAATAATTGACATTTTTACTGAAAGTTACTGAATTTCCGTTCCCGTACTATTTTCAGTTATTCGCTCACACTGTGACACTAACGCTTTTGGCAGCAAACTTCAAGTTTTATTGATTAATATTGAAAAAGTACGGGACAGACTTAATATTTGCTTTTTCGATAGCTCCGTGCCCATGGAAAGTGTTCTTTTTGTTTTGAACTAGTAAGATACTAGTATAAGTATTGTTAATTTAACGTCAAAAATACAATTACTAGCAACTTGTAGTTGAAATCATTTTTCTTTGGATTGCCGCTGGAGTGGGAACGCTATAGGATGATAGTGGAATGATAGGTTCTCCTACTCCATTTCGCATCTGCAGATTGAAGACAGATTGGCATCTTGCACATTTAACAAAAAGTTTCGTTCCCAAGTACTTGCGATGTCTTGGGAAATGGAGCGCATATTTTGGTTCAGTGCCTGAAATTTCATCAGTCGAAGTGACATCGTTAAAAGGGAAACAATTGTTTGGGTTTATTGAGCTATTGGCATGAGGCCGATTATCGCAAATTAGCCTCAGCCACCCGTGGAAAAAAAAAAAAAAAAAAAAAATTGTTTGGGTTTGTTTACTTTTTTGTTCTCAAAATATTTTATTTTATTAGCATGGAGAGTATTACTTTTTATCAATATTGTTTTTGTTATATATTTATAGTGTTGTGTTTTTTGTTACTAAACTTAGTAAATATTTTTAATTACAGAATAGTCCAAGGGAAAACAAAAGTATTTTATTCAATTGCTATGTCAATTAAACAAATTTTTACTGTCTAATCTCCGAAATATATGTATTTTGGTACATCTTCCTGCAGATTCATCACCATCGTCCGTCACTCGGATAGGTTCTTCTGCCGGCTCTTCATTCAGATAAACTTCATTTGTCCGACCTTCATCAATACATATGTTATGTAATACGCAAGCTGCTACAACACAGTTCGCAACAAATCCCAGACAGGGGCTATCAAAGAATCGTAGTCTTCTAAACCGACTCTTTAACAATCCGAATGCGTTCTCCACCACTATTCCTGTAGCCGGTAGTTAAATTTGACCTGTTTTGCGCTCAAAGTTCCATTATCCGTGAAAGAAGTAACCAAAAATTTATTGTCCCGATATGCTGAGTCTCCTAGAAAAACAGCATTTGGAATCAAAAAATGTTGGTTTGTAGTGAGTTGTTTGTACAAGTTAGAGCGTTGAAACGGCAAGAGACTCCCTTTCTAGCCCCTCGATTTTGAGAGTGGAACTAGATAAAGAAATGTAAATAAAACAACTTTTGTTTTACGAAAATTTCCAGATTTGTTTCGTTTGCAAGATATTAGTAAGATAAATTTTCAAAATTTCCTAACCTAAAAGTGTGTTTTTGTTTACATTTGAGCATAAGTTCGCAGTTCAAATGTCATTTCCGATCTCTAAATGTCGGCGCCGATAAAAAAAAAAATTTTAATTTCTTTATATAGTTCCACTCTCAAAATCGAGGGGCTAGAAAGGGAGTCTCTCCCCTTATAAGAGTCTTCTGTCGACAAAAACCTTTTAGTTACAGCAAGCCTTTCTTTTGCGGTAATAGAATCACGGAATGTTGTGTAGCAGTGTGTGATTTCACTTGCTACATATTTTAATATATTGTCAAATGTTTGGTTCCATTTTAATATAATTAGATACAGTAGGAAGTTAATAAGGACACTTTTATTTCTTAGGATTTTTAGCTTTGGGTGGGGCTACGATTTCTGGTATTTTCATAAGGTAATTATGGCTCTCTCGATTACTATGTAAGCCTTGATCCGATGTGTTGCGCCCAACTTTATGTGATAAAAATAATGTTCAATCATTGGGATATATAAAATTGTATTCCATGAGACAAGGTTTTGTCGCCATAAAGTCTCTTTTGTGGATATCTTTAAGTATATGAAATATAATAAGGTAACCGTATCATTTTAAAGGCTGAAAATCAATTATCATGATTTTGAACTTCTGACAGCTAGCTAATACTTCTAGTTTAACTTTAATTTATTAGATTTAGTTACTATTACATATTAAGGAATAAATATAGTAGCATTCAATCATAAAGCCTGTTTCTACTAGGGACGCGTATATTCCACAAAACATTCCTCTATGTTTAAAAAAGTGCAACTGTCCCTAATAACATGGCCACCCACTGTAGATTCCACGATTCCAGACTTATATGTGAACCCTCCCTAAAGTATTTGATCTAAAAACGAAAGGGTACTGTTTTCTGTGCGGACGTCCACTTTTTCAGCCCATTCACAATTTCTGTGAAAAATTCTGCCTACAGCTGCTTCATATACACTGCTGTAGTACCCGAAGATGTGGTGCTTAATAGACGCACTAACAATAAAGATTTTTGGACTTTTAATAATGAAGTTTGAGAAAAATTCATTGAAAGGGAAGCAATTATGTTTATTTTTATACAGAAGTATGTTAACTGTCGTAAGACCAAATTAGCCACTTTATTTATCTTGTCATATACAAGTTTAGTACTGCGGCAGATATCCGTTCACAAATTCTGTTATATATTAAAATTTGATATACATATTCTTTATTTTGAATATAGATTTCAAACTACTTAATCCAACCCGCTTGGGGTTTTTCATGTTTTAAATACTAGTCATTTCGGATTTTCATCCACATTATTTATAAAGTTACTTTATTTTCATATGTTTTGTCGCATTTCTTAACGTCAATACGTAATAAGCTTCAAGAATATCTAACTTAACGAAATAAAAAACTAAAAAAGAAAATAATTTAATTTATTGATTTTACTCGACTCGTGTGTACTTCCATAGTTATCTCATAAAATAAGTCAAAATACTCTAATTTTCCATTATATCAGTTTTTATATCTCTTCCCTTAAGCATTGGTTTTATTTTTCATATTCAGAAACTTCTGCAAGTCTTTACCAGCACATTATACACTGCAGGGATGAATATATAATTAAAAACTTTCGTTCCGTACTTAGTAATAAAACTGTTTCATGTAATTGATACATGCAATATTATTCATATAAGTCCACGTTTCTTCTTGTAATCTTCCAAATTAAGCGAGCGTTTTGGAGCTGCTTCGTTCATTTTTGAAACCGGCTTTGGTAAGATTGTAACACTATTACCTTTAAAAAAAAGTGAATGAATTTTATTCAGTCATTTTAGATTTAATCATAAACTACATCTAGTCAATTATACTTACTTGGAAGGGCAACATCTAGATCAATTTCAAAATCGTGCAACGAGTATAAATTATGATCGCTAGTGTTTTGTGTTGGAAATTTATCTTCAACTTTCTTTTTTCCCGGTGGTGGTGGAGTTTGATATTGTAAACAAGATTCATCCACTTCCATCTTTTCATTTGCCTTAAATGTCATTCGAGGTTTCGTTGATCTGCGCGTAAATGGATCTTCAATCTTTAATCCCTTACTAGCACGAATTTCCTCCATTATTGCCTTTTCAGCTTCTTCCACATTTCTCTTTCGATTTCTATCGTTAATATATGATATAAGACTAATACTACTCGTTCGCCTTTTGTCCAATTCAGAAGCACGATTTTCTAGTTCTTCTATTTGTCCACTCAATTCACGAGCAACACTGTCATCGCCCCGGAGTAAGGCTGCATCACGTTCTTTCATTAAGCATGTTTTTCGCATTGCATAATTTGTAGGTCTTTGTCTAAAACGATTCTTTTCCTCGAGGAGTTTTTCTACATCTTCGTCCTTAAATTCATAATTCATTGCGTCTTGAATTTCATTTTGCTTCTGTAATACAAAATCAACAGTAGGTAGGGTTACACCAGTTGTTGCACAAATTTCACGCCATTTGTCGAATTCGCTTTCTGAAAAATCTTGATTCGAAATAAACTCTAAACGGAAAACGCGCTCCTGACTGCCATGACGCAACTTTAAACCCTTGTTTGTTCTACTTTTACCTAAACTGTAAATTTTAGCTGTTTCAACAACTCCTACAATTTCAGCAACACGATACACTGGCTTCATTCCATTATTACCAATACTTATTCTTACAAAACAGTTCATGATAACCCTTTCGAAAGTTGGCAAGTTGATAAATCTTTCCATTTTATGCCGAGATAAACGTATCTTATTCAACTCATCACGAGATGAAACGTATAGAATTGTTTTACATGGTGACGATTTTGCTTCGTCTTCAGTTTCACTTGATGAACGACTGCTACTTGGTGGCGAAGTTTTATCTCCTGCTGGTTGTTCCTCTTCATCTTCTTCCTCCTCTGGTTCGCTACTTCCAGAGTCGTCGGAGTATATATCAGATGCTTTGAGTTTAATTGATGACTTCCCTCCGGATACAGTTTCTAGTTCTTCTTTCTCTTCCTCTTTGCCCTTTTCGGCTTGACGTTTGGCTTCTTGCTCCTCTGAAGAATAGAAAACTATACTACATAATACTGTATGAATATTCGATGAATACCTCTCTTAGCTTTACCCTCCCTCTTGGCTTTTAGCAAAGCCATTGCACTGCTTCTCTTGTCATCTGTCTTATTCATTTCGACATTTTTCTTACGTTCCTTAGATCTTTCTTTTGGATCAAAGTATTCTTGATTGTTAATAGATGAATCTTCATCTACTCTGATAGAACTTATTGGTGCTGATGTAACAGACGAATTTTTGATTACCGCATTGGGGGAAGAAACTGGGACGATTTGTTTTTGTCTTTCTTGAAGCTTTTCATTTTCCTTTTCTAGATCTTTAACTTTTTCCTTTTCTCTCTCGCGCTTCTTTTTCTCACTTCTTTCCTTTCGCTTAGGATCTCTGACTCTTTCACCTCGTCTTGCTAACTTCAGTTTCCTCTCGATTTCCCATCTCGTCCGCATTACATCCCTTCTTTCAATTCTTTTGAAAATTTCAGTTTCTCTTTCTTTTTCCGACAATGAATTCAAACGTGCTCGATCCTCCTCATCACCCATCAGGTTATCATCGTAGCCATCATCAAACTCTGAATCCGAAGTTGATGAGCCACTCTCATCATCACTAGACACTTCGCCTTCCTCCCAGTCATCAGATTTGTTCGGTTTAATTGGTTCTTCAACGACTTTCTCCCCACTTTCCGAATCCGAGTCACTAGATTCTAGTGACGTTCTAGGAACTTTTTTCACAACTTTCTTTTTTCGTGAGACATCGCTGGAGTTCTTGTCACATTTCGAATCGGAGTCAGAGCCAGACATTGACTTAACGTTTGCTTCAGCTTTCTTCTTCTTCTTTGCCAAAGATAAGAGTTCCTGAAAACAAATACTTTCGATGAATACTTTATTCAATAATTGCTTGCAATTAATATAAGAGTAGAGGAAAAAGGTAGAGTAGGACGGTGCCAATTTGAAAAATCCTTGGCTGCACAGGCTGCAACCATCAATCATAGGTCTTTGTGTCAAAACGGCTAATTATATTTTTCGTGGAATATATATACCTTATTGTATAATTTATTTTAATTCTGCAATAATTAAATAGAGACACAAAATGCCTTTACAAATTCACAAATAATTCCAGAATGTATCGTGGGCATTAGATGGAAATAGTTTATGCACATAAAATGACTTGTAGAATTTTAATATGCAGCAACGTTAATGGTCAGAGAATGTTGGCTTTTATTTCCACGAAAAGCACATTTACCATTCACACAATTATCAAAAGTATTACTTACAGAATCTATATCAGAGTCTGACTCATGACTACTGGTATCATCACTGAAAAACGAATGACTTCTTCGTTTACCCATAATTGCAGTTCTGATAAATCGATTTGCACACAAATTTATGAACTTAATGAACACTTTTTAGAACGTAAGATTCAGAACTCCATTAACAGTGACAGATGCCATCTCGCATCACGCACCAATTGTGCATCAAACTCAGATGACAGCAACTAGAGAATTTAGCTACGAACATTTCTTAACATTGGTGTTCGAAAACTCTTTGCTGGGGTGGTAGATGCAGAACAGAAACGAGTTTCCCATATATATACAACGAGTTTTCCGAAAATCCATAAAGATAGTCCACACCTATGCTAGGAAACCCAATCGGGATATTTTATGCATACACCACACCAGGAGAAGAGATGGGAGTGATTTCATTTCACAGTGATTGGAGCTTCCAAAACGTCACTGTTATTTTTAATTCGGGGCTATAGTACACTTAAATCCATCTCCTATTTATTAATTTTTCTTGAATAAAATCACATATTTAGGTAGATATGGTTAATATCTTTAATTTAGGGTGAGGAAAAGTTGGGTTTTCCGTTCCAAAACATTGAATTTTCAATTTTATTACTCGAGGCGCTCATACAAAATTTCAAAGTCAAAGTTCTAGTGCAAATCAGACAAATTTGCCTTTTACAAATGGACCGGGGTGCAGTGGGAGGGCAAAAAATTTTCCTCACCTTAAAATGCTCAGAATAGTCTAATATATCTAAATATGTGATTTTTTTCAGGAAAAATTGATAAATAGAAGATGGAGTTAAGTGTACCGTCCCCTAATTCGGATCATAGGTAATAAAATCACAATAAAATCACTGTGAACTATAACCTACGTTATAAAATCAACCTGTGTTGAATATTTCTTCTCGTTCACTGCAACAAACCGAGCCGTATGTATTCGGCAACTTATTATCCTCAACCCAACGACTGTACTGGAAAATGTGGTTGTTTATTGTTACCTTGGTTTCATTTCGTTTTCGCCTCCTTTTCTCCTCTCTGCACGTGCACTAAAGAGTACTTCGTGAGGTTCTCTCGCATATATTCCTTCCGTCGTTCCTTATCGCATGTGTTTGTTTCGTATGTTTCGTTGTTGCTACTGAAAACAAGGTTTATCCTAATAACAACATTGCTCCTAAAAATAACCCTGTTCCAAAAATCACTAGCAACAAAATCGCAACTACAGGTTACGACTCAATAGCCGTGTTTTTTATTCTGATCCGGATCAAGTTGTGAATAAAAAACGCTACGAGATGATCCAATTTTGTTCTTTAAAGTTGGCGAAACTTCTTCGTTGTGTCAAGTGTCAAAACAAAATTTCTTCCTTGTGATAAGTGTAAAGTCCCAAGTTTACTTTTCAGATTGTCAGAAACGAAATTAAATTATAATTACAAATCACTATCCCACAGTCCACCACAATCCTCACAGGATGTCAAAGAAAAAAAAAACAAAACGTTTCGCAACGAAACATCTCTTTTAAACGTAACTTTATTTTATATGTATTTTTCTTACAATTTTTCAGTTTGGCTCTTATTACATTTCAAATTATACTTATTTTTTATTTCCTAAATCGAATAAAATTTTCGCGCCATAAATTTCAAACAGAATCTACTACACGATGACAACATTAAAGAGTAAAACTTTGGCGGCGACATCTGTTCACGAGAAACGAAATGATTCTCGTTGATCCGGATAGTTGATCCAACTTTCAGTCTGGATCATCGTTGTTGTTGCAATTGCGTGTTAAGGACTTGATCTGATCCGAACCGAATGTAATAAAAACGCGGCTAATGCGACTGAACAATGACGGTTTTACCTGTTCGAAACTCTGTGGACGAAAACCCGCGGTTTTAGAAACGATATGGTTTTTCAGAGTGACCCTTTCCTTAATTTTTCGGAATAAATTAAGTTTTCTCTCTTCGGTACGCCTTAAGATAGATTTTTATTAAACCGAATTTTAAGTAAATGTACAAATTTCTAAAAATCAATATGTTTCCATAACTTCATTAAAATAAATTCAATATATAAAATTTTGCAGAAAACCACAAAATCATTCAATAAATGATGGATAATTAATGAGCACGCAACAAGTAAGGCCGTTCCAAAAAGAACAACGTTCTATAAAAATTATCATTTCAAAAAGAACAGTTTTCGAATAAGAATAAACATTTTGATCACAGTGACGACTCCGACTGTGATTTGAAAATCACTCTTTGTCCTATCTCTAAGCAGGAGTCTCACATTTGCTCAATAAACCCTGGAATCCAATGAAGTGTCGAGAAATAGAGTTGAACACAGGAGTGGACAAATAGCCGGAAATTTCTATCCCGAGTATTTGCTATTGTTTTATCAATAGATGTGACCGAACTGTTCGGAGTGCAATTTTTATAGGCTCAGGCTTTCTGTGCATTTTGGAGCGGATTTTAACCATGTTTATGGGTTTACATAACCGTGTGATTTTTTAGCTGGAGCCAATCGGACACAACAGCGGTCAAGAGCAAGGAAAGATAAGCTGTGAAAAATTATCCGTATCGACAGCACTTGGGTGGTATTAGTCGCGTTCCCTGCGCTGCTCATGAGCAGACCAACTTTGACAAGAGGAACAACAGTAATTTGTGAGCAATCCTGAACACGTTTTAAAATGTGAGCAGAAGGATTGCTCACGAAAATAACTTGCTCATGACTGAATATTTTGCTTTAAGGTTTGGTGGAATTTATGATCTGTCAACATATTTAATGTCAAACAACAAATAATGGAGCAAGAACAACATTTGTAATGTTTAGTTATGCCTTTTTTGCCTAGTCCTTATATAATAATATCATTTTCGTTAATTTTCGTTATTTAATATGTGCTCGTTTCGTCTTGTCCACATTTAACGCAAAATTTAACATTTCAAATGTCAAAATAACAACAGGTTAGCCAACCTTGGATAATTAAATTTTGGGTGTTCCATTCGTCATGAGCAATTCGCATGAGCAAAGCAATGCGAAAGGAACGTGAGTATTATTTGTTGGGTGTTTGTGAGCTAGAAGAGTGAGGCTGAAGAACGGCGCCAAACGAAGGTAACAATGAAAACTAAATTTTTCACTTTCAGTACAGTCATGAGGCTGAGCGATTTAATCACTGTGACATGAAATCACACCCATCTATAGTCTCCACGAAACTATCTAAATGGCTGCCTAAAGTGACTAAAGGTCTGTTCCCGTACTTTTTCATTAAAAATCAGCTTTCTCTCAAATGTTGGTACCAAGAAGGTAATCCTCTCAGTATGAGCGAAAAACTGAAAATAGTACGGGAACAGAAACTCGATAACTTGAAGTGAAAATGTCCATTTTGATACGTAGTGAAACAAGCGTAATTGATAAATGGATAAATTGCAGTGAATTTTGGTAAATTAGATTCCTCCGGGATCAGATGTGAAATCACTCCTACATAATACCCAAAACAACAGAGTAGCTACAGTAAGTTGGGCCGTAGCCAGTTGATACATTAGTGATCAGGGTACAATTATCACTGACGGTGCCACAACATCGGCTGGCAAAAATGTATACATGGAACTATTGTTTGATTGAGCTAGTGCTTGAGCACTTTTACTCCTTTATGGGTGTGAGAATTATTTTCTCACTATTCAAATTCAATTAGTCTGTCAGTATAGTACTTACGTCGTTGTAGGTAGGGATGTCGAAAATTAAAAAAATGTCGATAACTATCGTATCGTAATTTTTTGGAAATATCGAAATCGATATTTATCGTTTGCAATAAAAATATCGATATATCGGTTCAATTTATAAAACAATGATCGCGTTCTAAAAAATAGTATATTTATCGTTAATTACAAATTTCTTGATTTATTTTGCTCAAAATATTAATAAACAATAATTTTTCCTTATTCACGGTAGAAGTAATATATTTGTCGGTCTGGAAAAATATGGTTTTTCATACCTTTTCGATAGTAAGAATTTTATATCGATAAATTATATATCGCTTAAATATATCGATATATCGAACAAATAATATCGTTATTTCGATATATCGATATTTTCTCTACATCCCTAGTTGTGGGTTGAGTTTTTTTGGGGTGGTTCTCAAAATTTTTAGTGTTATTTTAAGATGTTCATCAATCTTATCCAAGAGTTTAAGAACTTTATCCTTGATATATTTATCTATTGTTTCTAATTTCAGGTCTTTATGTACATCTTTGTTAAAAATGTATGTAAATGCATGTAAATATAATGAAAATCATGTTTAAAATTCTTTTGAAATAAAAATAGGCAATTTAACCGCACTTTCAGTATTTTTTGAAACTTTTCCGTACATTTTGGTCATTGCATTAATAACTATATTATATTGTTATTATATCTAGTTATTAATTCAACGATTTTGATCAGCTAATTTGCATCAGCTCTCTGATCTAATCTCAATCATATTTTAGCTGTTTGAGGAGGTGAGGAAGACGCGTGGTGTAGAATTTTTCCCTAACTCACGGATACTGTACATGTGAGTTGCTACATTTCCTTAACTATTTATTCGTAGGAAAAATGCATTTTGAGGTTAAAAAATTGAATTTAAATGTTGCATATGTAGGTTTACACCAAGGACATGAGTAATGTACACGTATGGGGTTTGGTATGTACGTGCAATTTACAAAGCGGAATGTAGCTAATATAATGCAGACCAGTATTATGAAAACATCAATAAATTCTGTATGCCAATTACTCGTATATTATTATTATCTATACAAACATATTTCATTTTAAAAATTTTCCTTGAGCAGTTTATATTACTCTAAGTTAGACATTTGAATCACAAAAATATAGAGCCAAATATCGCACATCCATCTTCCATAACTAAAATGAAGTGAAGTATTCATTAAATTTAAACTGTGAAATACACGACACCCCTGTATTTGGTGTAAATTTAAAGCCCAAATGATTATGTATATATTTTATTCCCGTCTAAAATGATTTGTTTCAAACATTAAAAATTCTTTATCTGCCTAATATAATCAACTATTGTGCAGAAGTCATCCAAATTTAACGTGTTAAACTCCAAAAACAAACACTGAGCTGTGGCGTATTAATTTTGATAATAAGATCCATAAAAACGAACATGTAGCACATAAAAATACACCTCCCCAACCTAAATCTAGGCTCCAAGATGTTGAAAAAGTTCGTGCCGGTATTAAATGCTGCGAGGATAATTCACTCCCAATTGTAAATACCAATCCATCAAGGGTACTATAAAATTCTTTGTCTGTTCGTCCTTGATTACGTTTAAATTGTATTATCATTAGTGTAAAAAGAGCAAATAATGCTGAAAAGAAGAAAATTTGTGAATAAATTCATTAGTTTATCCAAGTGAACGTTATACCTGCTAGTAGATACATAACTCCAGTTATCAACATTGCACTTAATTGTTTCTGTAAAACACTAAAAGCCCCTAGTAATCCACCACTGCCAAGTATTATAAGACACACTAGCGCGCAAGAGATTGACAAGTTTTGCATTCCTATGAGAAATAGATTTTTGTCAATAAATTCTACGTTAATCTAAGCCATGAAGAAATAAATGAAAGGTTTTCTTCCTTCCTTTTACATACTCAAATGCGGATGCAATGATGTCGGAGTCCCGGGATTTATATTGACGTCCTTCAAGATATGTTGACGAGTGTTTTGTGGTGAGTTTACCAAATAGTTCACACATGGAAATTTGCGAGAGTAGCCGAAACGTCGTAAAGCTCGTATTTCTTGGTCTGTTAGATCAATACAAAGCGTCCATATACCACCATGCATTGGAACAAAGAAAATTCCATCGCGATTTGGTTGGCCTGAATCAAAGATTCATTGTAATTCATTTAAATGAATATAAATTTAATATTGCATATACCTTTAAGATGTAATTTTGCAACTTTATCATCCAGGAGCCATTGAAGCGTTTCTGTTTCGTTGTTCACCAGCCTGATGAGACTGGAACGATTCCAGCTGATATACTCCCAATGATCCGTCATTATAGCACCACATAATATCGTTGTTGCATTCATAGTCATAAGTAATGTAAATATAAGGAAGAGAACTGGCGGTTTGGCTGTGCATGCACTGCAAAAAGAATTCTCAACCTGGATCTGCTCTGATCTATTTTGCGTTTGCATATTTTTGTCATCAACGACAATGAAACAAATCCGTGTCTTTTCATTAATATTCTTCTTAGCCTACGCTCCATGCGCGAACAATTCTGAACTATATGTTGTAAGCCAGAGTTTAACTGAGATATTCAATATTGTATAATTAGGAAAAGTCCCTAGGTTCTTCTCATTGAAACGACAGAACGAGTTGTCCATGTCAACGGCTCCTGGACTCCGAAGAAGTATTTGTTAATGTCTCTTTGACCATCATCAAAACAACGATATATCAATATGTTCTTCCATCAGATATCATCTGACGTAATGCAACGCTCCTGATTGTTTGCTACAAAAATTAACCTCATAAATTTTAATCAGGTTTCATCGTCATGTTTTGCATGGTTTCTAAATGAGAAAATCGAACAAAATTATAAGATGGGTCATGAACAATCAAACTCTATTATCGATTCAAGAACGCAGCTACAATGTGTATTAATTGCACATGAAATGAACATTATGTTAACAAAAGGAAAATTACTAACTCTACATATTGAAAATATTTCTAGGACATATGAATATGAGACTAGGATAATCCAGAGCTGCATATATCCTTACTTTATTTTCAAGGAAAGTTTAATATTAAATTTTTATCGTCTGAAAACTGCAATTGTTTTGTTACAAAAGCTATCACACTGTCTCGTGTGATTTTCAGTTCTTCATTAAATTTAACTTGTTGAGCAATTACATTAAATTTTTATCACCCCGGATGTGTTAATGGTTTCTTAGTAGTGTCATGCTTTTAATTACATTTTCCATGCCAAATACAAATGATATGTATACATTTAACTAAGCTCAATATCTCCCCTAAAATTAGTAATTAAATTTGCACTATATTAAATTGAAATTTCGTATGAAGCAAATAAATTGAAATACCATTTTACGAGGTTCTCTACGAGCACCGAACCACATAGACTATGTCATATAGGAACAAAACACCAATTTTCTCAGTTCCAACCATTGAAATCATAAACTCAGGCACGGCAACCTAACAGTTCACACAAAACGTTGACGAAGTAGTTCTAACCAGTCGTTCAGTAAAAATCAGTAAACTCTTCTGCCAAAACTCTTCCATATATTCAGTGTATGATGAGGAGAACAGTTGAGGGGTTAAGGTCTGTTTCCGAACATTTCCAGTAAAAATCGGTCAACTCTCAAATTTTGCCACCAAGACCGTAACTCTCACAGTGTGAAAATAGTACGGGAATGGAAATTCAGTAACTTTCAGTAAAAATGTTAATTATTGACATGGAATATAAACTAAACATTAAAAAAATATAAATGTTCAAAAATCAGTAATATATTAGTTACTAATAAATTATTAAAATACTTATAAGAAAACAAATATAAAGTCAAATTATCAATTGTCAAATACATGCATTTGACAGTTTTCAGATTTTTACTGAACCATATTTGCATATTTGCGCATAAGGGCGCGTTTCCCATGCCAGCTTGGAGCGGAGTGTGTAGAAGCTCACTCTGGCAATCGTTTCCAATGCCAGAGTGGATTGATTTCACGTCCCTCTACCGAGCATAATTTCAGTCGTTTTAATTATCAAATTTTTAATACACTTTCGTCATTAAATAACCAAATTAGAATTATTATAACTTTAATATATTAGGACTGAAAACTCTTTTCCATTTTCACCTAATTTTACCACAAAATATACAAAAATTCGTCGCACACTTCGAACGATCTCGCCATGGCCTCCCGTTGGAATAGGTTCGAAATTCACTCCACTCCAGTGTGAAAATAGTGTGAAAATGAAATTTCACTCCAGTGTGAAAATAGAAATAGATCTGTGCCCAGATTTCATTAAACGCACATATGGCGGAATGCTTGGGTGCGAAACGAGCGAAACATGTAAGCCAATCCAATCCTCTCCAAGCTGGCATTGGAAACGCGCCTTGAATCAGTAAAGAGGGGAAGTGCTTCGGCGAGCAATTTTCCCTATTTTCTCTTATACCGGAACGCAAAACTCACAAGTTCAGTGAAATTCAGTAAAAATCAGTAAGTTTTTCGAGTACGGGAACAGACCTAATATATTGAATGAATGTATGAATGATCATCAAAACCATTTAAAAAATTAAACTTGAATTTAAATTTACAGGAACAGAAACTGAATAATTTACCTTAACTATTGCTAGTCTAATATGTAATAGTTAGAAATATCTAATATCTTGCTTCGGCAGAACACATACCGTAATTATAATAATCTAATATTAATTTTCTCACTTTCTGGAATCAACAACAAAATAAATGTCAAAATTGGAACTTTTTATGCCGGCGTAAGTTGCTTGTCAATGCTCTAACATCATCGAACGAGTGGATCGAAAATATTCTTCGACGCTTCGTGTGAACGAGGGATATGTTAACCCTGCCTAATTCAGAAGTTTCTGAGCCCTGTGTGAACCATAACTTGGAGGCGGTCATTGATTAGAAACCTATGGCGACGTTCAAGAAAACAGTTGAATTTTATTCAAATAGTTTTGCATGTATTTGATCTCAGTGTGGTGTTTTATTTTATAGAGTGTGGATGGTGTGTGATTACTTATTTGGCAAAATGGCGTTTTCAATAATCTATCCAATTTTAAAGTGAATTAACTTTATTTGTGTATTAATTTTTAAAAACAACAAAGTTACAAACAATCCCGATCGGAGCGTTTAACGATTAGGAATTTTGAACAAAACATTTAAAAGGGGAATTAATTTCGCGTGAAGTGCAACTCCACAATCGTAAATGTGAAATATTAATTGCATAATTTTCCAAAATCCCCCCGTCAAAAAACAAAGTTTTATAGACGCTTTTATCATACACATTGAAATGCATAGAAATCGCAGATCGTATCAGCACTAAAGTAAGGAAAACCATAGTTGTTGAAATTGATATAATGAAGTGATTGCTAGTAATTTCTACTGATTAATTGGACCAAAAAACTAAAACATCCAAATACCATTGATGTGTTTAGGTAGGATTCAATATGAGTTAATACCAAAATATTAAAGCATGTTGTCTCAATCTCAAGTTTTTCGTTTAATATTTGTCATACATTGGAATTGACGTTCTATTACTGATAGGCGTTTGCCTGTTTATATCAAATCATCAGACTCAGAGTCAGAAATTAAAAATGAAGCAACTCTGCACTGGGTTCGAAATAAAATTTTATGTTTCGCTATTAATAAAGTCTTTCATGATTTATTACTTGATTTGAGGCGATATTAGGCTGAAAAATAAAATATTGTAGTGCTCGCGGTTAGAAAAAGAAACATTTGAAATGTTTAACTTAACAATTGCTTGCTTTATCTCTGTCTGCATTTTTGTTAGAGAAGCAAAGATGTCATGCAGAGACATCAATTACATCTCCTAGAGTCTTGCAAATTGTCTGGTTGAAGTCATCAGTGTAAAAGTATAATAATCATTATGTATACATGTATTGTTCTGTAAACACTTCAATTATATGCAAAGCATATAAATTAGTGAATAAAATTTTTCGTTTTTTGTACTGTATTCCGCAATGATACAAAAAGAAAACTTTGTTTCCGAACCATATGCAGCATGGTAATTGCTTAATGAATTTAAAATTTTTGAAATTATTTACGACTTCGAAATACAGAATATTTTTAATTGCCCCCAAATAGTTGTCGTGAATAAGCAGTCAACTCAAATTAAAATTTAAGCTTGGGGGGTAAGGTTTTCAGATGTCACAGGGTGGAGTCTCATCTCTCTTAGAACAACATTCCTTTACTGGATAATCTGCTTACAATTATTGTACATGAAGTAGATATCGCCACTCGGATTTCGATATTTAATAGCAAACCTTTTCAATTATCAAATCAAAACAATTAAAGTGCTACAGTATAATATAAGCATAATTTTGTTCTTTCAGATCTCTGCCACATTGGAGCTAACTTCATTGGAAGCCATTGCTTGAATAATGAGCAAAATTGAAAATCAACGGCGAAACGGAGCCCAAAAAATTCGAATAACTGGTAAATAATTTTTTCAAATTCAAATTTTCTGTTCTAAACTATATTATATTTCAGTTCTGTGTGCCAGAAATCTTGTTCGAAAGGATCTGTTTCGTAAGTTCGCAGCTTCACATTATTTAAAATTATTATAAGAAACTGAAGAAAATGTATCACGGTTAAATACTATTAGAAAGTCAATACCACAAATTTCTTAAAGCATGAAACATTTAAGGAATGGTAAAACTGTCAACGAGGAAATAAATTTTCGACATCTTCTCTTTGTGCGGATCTTCGTATGTTTTTTGTCTCTTCGACTCTTGATATAAGAGAAGGACAAGTAGCTTAACAGATTTCGTTAGCGCGACCAGTTTACTCGCATTCCTCATACTTGTGTGACAAACATTACGAAATTTCTGAAATTCGTTTTAACGTTGATACAAGAAATGCACGTTATCTTCTTCAGGTTCTTTTTCGAATTATCTCTAAAATAAAATTATTTACGTATAATAATTTGATGTTTCTTTTTATTAATTTAGGTCTTCCAGATCCTTTTGTTAAAATAGCAGTAGACGGTACAGGACAAGTTTACACCACAGACCCTTTTAAAGCTTCAATAGATCCAAAATGGAACACTCATTACGATTTGTACCTTGGACGAACCGATGGAATTACTTTATCAATATGGAATCACAGGAAAATACATAAGAAACAGGGCGGTGGTTTTCTTGGCTGTGTTCGTATTCCACCAGGGACAATACACAGGCTGAAAGATGCAGGATGTCAGTATGCGTTATTTTTATTACCACTTCTAACAGACATTGTTTAATACAATTAAATTTTACAGATCAACGGCTAGATTTGTGCAAATTTTCACCTGATGACAGTGAATTGATTCGCGGACAAATAATCGTAGCATTGATGTCCAGAGATGGTCCATGCGGTGGCAATCCTTTAGCTGTTGTAGGCCCTGGAGGTGATATTCGCGGGCCCTCTGAAGGCGAATCTTCCGAAGAAGGTTTACCAGAAGGCTGGGAAGAAAGAAGAACTCCAAAAGGCCGAGTTTATTATATTAATCATGCTACAAAATCATCTCAATGGGATAAGCCGATACCAGCAGTATCGTCAGATAGAGATCGTCAAACAAATGGAGAAGACTTGGAAGCAATTCCAACAGGTCCCTCACGTTCTTCCACATGTATAAATTTAGTAACTAATAGAAACTGTAAGGATGAAAATTTACGACGTCACTCAAGTGAAATGCTGAATAATCTACAAGCAGAAGCTTGCAGTCCACATAAGGATACTCCGAAAAAATGTAATCGTCAGATAGAAGTTGTAGAAAGCCCGTCACGGGGTGAACCAAAATATCCAATTTCCTTAAATTCAACACCACGAATTTTAAATGAAGTGCTATCCTCACGTAATACACAAAGTATTTCCGCCAAACCGCAAGACGGTCAAATATCTTCAAATTCTGCAGATAAAGATGCACAAAATACTTCCCATTTGTCGTCAAATGTGGAAAATCCTGGAGTAAGTACGCCCGGAAGACACAATGCAACTGCGATAACTGACACCACACCGTCAACGACAGGAAATAATGGTTCTAATTCTTATGCTAACAGCAATGGGCCTAATAAAAGTAGCAGTAGCTCTTCAACGAATTTAATGCAATCACAATCACCTGTATCACCGCAAGTGAATGGAAGGTCACCAATAACAGAAAATGGTGGTGTTTCACCTTGTGCACAAGCATCCAGCTCAAATATGTCGTCGTCTGTTCGGGATGGTTCATCCCAAAGAATACGACGTTGTGCTAAAAATAGTGAAGAATCTTTACGTAGACGTTCATCTCGAGGTATACGTCAATTTTCTAGTCGAAACAATGGACCTGGGGCAAAACCCTCAATGGATCTTCCGCCTGGTTATGGTTAGTACTTGCAAGTAAAACATAAGCCGTGTTCTTTTGGTCACTCTAACAGAACAGAACTGTCAAATCCCATACATTTTACAGAACAAGCTTAGTTCTCGATAATAACTGGAACTAATTTGCTGTTCTGAACATAATAGTTGAGCTAGAAATATCCAGATGGCGACATGGTTTATTTTCCTTGTCGCGAACCTAAATTTTCCTATAACATTTTCTTCAAAACTTTCAGTTAATTTCATCTGAAAATTTAAATTCAAGTAATATGTGAGGAATTCATACAAGCAAGGGCTAACAAAATGAAAAAAAAATCTAAGAAAGTTCATATAAATGTGAAGTGAAGTTGGTAGAAGTTTGTAATCTATCGAGAACAAGTCCGGTGCGTTCTTTTGCTACTCTAGTTTTGTACTCGATAGCGATGACCAAAAGAACACGGCTATAAATATCTATTTACTTGACAATATCCTTCTTTATTCTAGAAATGCGAACAACACATCAAGGTCAAGTTTATTTCTACCATACACCAACAGGTGTATCAACTTGGCATGACCCAAGAATTCCTCGAGATTTCGATGTTCAAAATTTTTCATTAGATACACTTGGACCGTTGCCTTCTGGCTGGGAGCAAAGGAAAACAGCTTCGGGCCGCGTTTATTTTGTTGATCACAATAACCGTACAACTCAATTTACAGATCCACGTTTGAATGGGCATATCATACAAATGATTAAAAGAAATACATCCCATCCAATAACAAATATATCAAATGTAGAAGGAGAGAACGATCAAAATCCAAACTCCTGTCGTAATACCATTCCAGTGACTTCGCCTACACTTGTTGGAAATGCTAATGTATCTGCTGCAAGTAATGTTCGTAGTTCAGAAAATCGAGTGCCTGCAACTGTACCTGATTTGCCAAAAGGTTTACTGGAAGGAGCTGAACTATTACCAAAATACAGGCGTGATTTAGTAGGCAAAATGAGAGCATTTCGAAATGAAATACAAAATCTCCAACCTCAGAGTGGACATTGTAGGTTAGAAGTTTCACGTGCCGAAATCTTTGAAGAGAGTTATAGACTGATAATGAAAATGCGACCGAAAGATATGAGGAAAAGGCTTATGGTTAAATTCAGGGGTGAGGAAGGATTAGATTACGGTGGTGTTGCCCGAGAATGGCTTCATCTTCTATCAAGGGAAATGCTAAACCCTCAATATGGTCTATTTCAATACAGTAGGGACGATCATTACACTCTCCAAATAAATCCAGATTCAGGTTTGCTATTATTAATTTTTATTTATATTAACTAAGTTGAATGTAATGACTTTTTCATGTAACATGTAGCTATTAATCCGGATCATCTGTCGTATTTTCACTTTGTCGGTCGAGTACTAGGCATTGCAGTTTTTCACGGACATTGTATGGATGGCGGGTTTACTACACCATTTTATAAGCAAATGTTAAGCAAACCGATTACATTAAGTGACATAGAGAGCGTGGATCCTGAATTGCATAGAAGTTTAACTTGGATGTTGTAAGCTGAAACATTTTATCTTTCATATATACTTTGATGGTTTACATAAATATTTTGAAGGGAAAACAATATAACTGGTGTTATAGACACAACGTTTAGTGTGGAGAATAATAGTTTTGGTGCACTTAAAATACATGAATTGAAACCTGGTGGTTCGAACATACCAGTTACTGAAGATAACAAGAGAGAATACGTGAAAATATATGTAAATTATCGTTTTATGCGTGGAATAGAACAACAATTTTTGGCGTTGCAAAAAGGTATTGTATGAAGTGATTCAATGTGTCAGTAACTGACAGCAAATGTCAATTTCTTTATTTGAACTTGATGTCTCGTGTCGATTACTAATTTCAATTTTATATTATTTGATAGGATTTTCCGAGCTAGTACCATGTCAGTTGCTGAGACCTTTTGATGAAAGAGAATTGGAATTAGTTATAGGAGGTATAAGTAGCATAGATGTCAACGACTGGCGTGCGCACACACGGCTCAAACATTGTACTCAAGAAACGCCACAAGTTGTTTGGTTCTGGCAGGTAAGATCGATAGAAAAACTAGAGTAAATGAATTTACTATACTGGTTAAATATATTTACAGGCTGTAGAAGCTTATTCATCTGAAATGCGAGCAAGACTTTTACAGTTCGTCACTGGGTCTTCCAGAGTTCCATTGCAAGGATTCCGAGCCTTGCAAGGATCAACAGGTGCTGTTGGTCCAAGACTGTTTACGATTCATTTAACCACAGATGTTTCAACACAAAATTTGCCCAAGGCACACACATGTTTTAATAGAATTGACTTACCCCCTTACGAAACTTATCAACTGTTATATGACAAACTGACTCAAGCTGTGGAAGAAACATGTGGATTTGCTGTCGAATGAAGTGGATATGTTTGGAATTTTTTGGAACAAGTGCAGCAATGTATTCTCCCAATCTTAAATGCGAATATTCATGTGTATAAATATCCTATTCTTTTATAGACAAATTTTTTACGAAAGTATTCAAATTGCAAAAATGTTTTTTCTTTAATCACCTTTTCGAATTGTATGTTCCTTGACAGAATTGGAGATGACAGGATGTTTGCAAATGCAATACGAAATTCTAGCAAAGCAGGAAGTTCGTGTCTCCCTTCAAACACCAGTACATAGTTCAAGCTAAGCTGAATGAATAGAGCAATAAATCTAAATTTAGGTGGGGACTTTACAAGCTCAGAACCATAAAAAGTAGGGTGTGGAATTTCATGTGGATGATCGATACGAACTTTCATTTCACCCAAGAACAGTGGATTATGATACTAAATTTGAACGAACAAAAATGTTGAATAATCTATCCCTTACTTTTTTACCCACTTCCCTTTAGTCAGTCATTATCACTCGTAAGATATGATATGATATATCGTTTATGTATTTGTCTATTGTTTCTAATATTTGAACCATGTATTTTCTATCTCATCTGAAAGGCATTAAACAAGAAGTAGTGAGATGAGAATCAATGAGTTAGAATGGGCTACATGCCGTGTTTTATAGAGATCTACGTACACTATCCTCATCAAATAGCAGAAGTATATAACCGTCAAACCTCATAATCCAATCGAATGTGCCGAATCGTGTGAATTGAAATGTAGAAACTTAAGGTGAATACTGGTGGCGAATCCTAGGCTTGTATCTTACAATTCTTGTTATTATCCAAGATATATATTTTAATGTAGTTCAATTTGTGACTTCATCTAGCATTTTTTACATACAAATCATGGTGTTGATTTTCTATTCCTGGTGTTATTAATTAAATACGATGTTTATAAAATTGTGAACGAATAATTTAAAACATCGCGTACATGTTGCGCCTTCTTGTAAATCTTTATCATTTTACTAACCGAGGCGCCAGCATTGTGACGTACGGCTCAAATGGAAAGTAGAATTGTTGGTGTTCTGCCTTCTGTTTGTTGATCTCGAGAAACACTAGTTTATGTAGTGGAAAATGTGGACATGAATATGTGGTAATGTTTAGTGCTCTGAAATGAAGAATTGAAGCATAAGAAAATTTTGCATTTTATTTAAACCTGACGTGTTCATAATTTAAAAATATTCTATATTATTGTTTAAAATACCGCTAGTTTTATATTAAGAAAGTTTCTGCACTTGACAACTGTCTGTCGTCTTAGATGATATTCAACAAGGTCAACGAACCAGTCATTCCTTGTATGTGTTCTGTGCATTATTCGAGATATGTGCACAAATAAGAAAGCTGTTAGTGAACCTGAATGGTGCTGAAGAAACTTAGTTGGATTGGAATTAATGTTGAAATGTAGGTGAAATGAAATACTTGACAATGCGGTATTAAATAAATTTTAAGGTAAAAGTGAATTAAAATGGTGCGATACTAAACGGTGTTGTTTTAGGTTCGCCAATAAAGACTACAATTTGGTGACAGTTGATTTTTGAAGAAGGGATTGGATTGGATTTATCACTTCATGAATATGTAATTTCTTTGAATTTCTTTGCGAGAGGAGAAAACTATTGTTTATAAAATATTTGTTACATTCCTCAGAAGACAAGAGTTCTTTCCGCAAAAATACACTGTTCTGATTAAAAACTATATTTGGATTCATGTCAAGTATATCGTACAAGGGGTTAGTGAACTTTGTGTATGGAAAAATGAATGTCGAGGGACACATTTGCTATAAACAATACTATATTGTGTATTGGGAAATTTTTCATTTTAGTTCCAACTTCGTGTTAAAAGTAGAATTGGACACATATCTTTTATGTATTTTAAGAATCATATTTATGTTTTTATTTCCAGTAACTTTAAATTCAATTATGACCAACAAAGTAAATTAGAAGGTGTAAATACTCTTGGCTTTCCATACTATTTAAACCCAATCAACTTCAAGTTGCTTTAAAATGCAAATATACTACGTATAAGGTTTTCTTAGTTAAAAATATTTCTTACTTTTAAGAATTTGTTAATCTAATTCTAAGTGTTTGCAATACTTGGTTCGTATTTTTTCCTCCAAACGAGGATTAGTACTTTGAGTAACTGTGAGCAATTCCAAAAGAAACTAAATTCAATATAATTCACTCAACAAACCAGAATTCATACCCAAAGGATGTTAGCAGAACTAAATGCGATATAAGATTCAGGCCAGTTCAATGTCATTCAATCGTTCAACATAGAACATGGCACTTAGTAATAGCAAATGAATGTTTTTCCAGAATTTTATCGATATTTATATATACACTACTAGAGTGCTCTAGAAGTTCTGTAGATAATGCGGTCTATTCTAGTTTCCAAAACACAAAAAAATTGTATGAGAAATAGTAGGTTGTCAAGATAGCAGAATTTGCTATGGACCAAATACCTTAGATTGAGTTGTAATTAAGCTACATCTTACATTGAAATCAAATTACCTGTAAACGCACTTAAACCTTTTCTTCGTTTTACAGCGTTCGTAACTTGAATTGGGACGGAACTTTCAAAATGGACATGGATACAAGTGAACGAGGTAAGAGTTGCTTGTTTACCTTCTT
The DNA here is from genome assembly GCA_963971475.1 of Chrysops caecutiens. NCBI lineage: Eukaryota > Metazoa > Arthropoda > Insecta > Diptera > Tabanidae > Chrysops > Chrysops caecutiens. Next base: position 23,790,900 of record OZ020570.1, on the reverse strand, counting down.
TTACCAATAGATTGAAATTGTATTAAAAATTGTTATCGTCGTATCGTCATCTCCTTTAGTCCGGTCTTAAAGCAACTATTTTTGTAAGGCTCAAAGTGATAAATTCTAGCAGGCGAATATCTTTATAAATGTTATAAGCACGAATAACTACTAGAATAAACTGAAATATTTCACATCAATGTGAACAACATAAACTAAGAACAGAATAACAAATGTTAAACTAATTTTTGGAAAAAGACGAAATATTATAAGTACATAATTGCAACTTTTCAATAGCATGGTATGACAGTATCGTTAGAATTGATTCACCTCAAAACCAAAACACTTAAACACGAGAAAAAACAGGCTGCTCATATACAAGCAAATTATAAGACCACAGCCTTCTGCACCACTGTGAAATCTACTCTGGAGCTCTTACAACGACACAAAAATATTACTTTACGAAAAAATCTTTGCCATTTCCAGATACATATATGCAACAAACAAGCTGCTCATATACAAGCAAGTCATTAGACTCTGCTTACTATTTGGCAGCACTGACCTTTTCACAGCTACCCTAGAGCTTCTGCGACACCAGCAAAACATCTCCTAAACGAAAAATTTTTGCAATTTCCTGGTGTATCCGAAACACCAACATCCACAAAGATCTCAACATGGCGATCGAGCTCTAAAACTCTTTGATAAAATAGAAAACTCCTATTGACTAACCCACAACACACAGAAACATACCCGAACATCAGACAAAACGCAAATATTACACTGAATGAGCGGAGTGCCCCTTGGCACTAGCTTCGAAACAATAGAGTTCACAGAGAGCGCGAGAGAGGGGTGATATATGCGGAACGTAAACATAAGCAGGAATCTATATATTAAACCTATAAAAGTCTACATACAAGATCGCGCTCTCCAACTTCTTGACAAACGAATCTTGATATATGCGGAACGTAAACATAAGCAGGAATCTATATATTAAACCTGTAAAAATCTACATGCAAGGTCGCTCTCTCCAACTTCTTGACAAACGAATCTTTAACAGGACTGCGACAAATAACGATCGCAGCTTAAATTATAGAGGGTGTCAACGGCACCAACCCTCAAAAAGAAGTACGAGTGGGCATCGGCATTAGTTTCGTAATAGAAAAGATCCAAGGGAGAATCGATTCAGAAAGTAACTTAAAATTGAAGCTCCTCTTTATAGGAACGTAAGTTGCCTTATGCCAGTAATTATATCCGAAATTTGATGAATAACCTACATAAGTGTTAAGCATTGAATTAATAACTAAGGAAGTGCCCTAAAGCTGAAATGAGTTCACGACGAAGGAATGAATCATGAGCAAAGATATTGTCTTCGCGACGAATTAGTTCTGCACGCACCGAACGTAACAATGAATCCAGCTTAAGGCTCATCTATACTGTACGTGAGCGAAGCAAAAATTTATTTCTTACCTCTCGACCTTCACCTCCCTAAAAAGTCCATATATTCGAAAAATAGGTCTCACATATGTCAAACCGATTTTTTGATTGGTGGGAATTTCATTGTTCCCAGTAGTAGTGAGAAATAATTTCGATTTTGTATGGTCTTAAAAATGTCAAAACGATTGTACTTATTAGTCAATTTGCACTAAGTGATTTGTCTGTGTAGCGGTCACCATGTGCTTGGTAAGTGTTCCTGATTGGCCGATTCATAAGTATTTGTAACACGAACGCGTTGAATGAAAATACTGTTCTACTTTGTATGTGTTGACATATTTATTTGCGCGTGAGATTGTATTAGTATGTTCATTAACATGTCAAAACAGTTTGTTTTGATCCATGAAATAAAGTGAGCATTATTGGTTGGTAAATGAGGTTTTTAAGAAATCAAGTGTTTTGTTAGTGAGAAATTTCATACTACTACAAAGGAAAGCGCACTAACACCTCCAAGCAGATTTGCATATTTTCCCTTCCTTATCTTATTAATTCAATGGTGTTAAGAAACACTAGTGGGCCATGCCAAAACTGCAAACACTCTGGGTGGACTTACCAACCCAACACAAAAGCCGTATTATAATTAATTAATTTTAGTAATTTTAACCCAGTTATTTGCTGCGTTCCATTTACACTGGTAAAGTACTTGTTTGCTGCCAATCTACCCTTGATGCACAAAAATCACCTAGATGGCAAAGCTAGTGCTATGAACAACGTAAAATTTGATATTTTGTATGGAAATATTTTTAGTGTATGAGACCGGAGGAGCACCAAAAACTTTATTGATGTTGTAGAAGGGTATAGACATTTGTGAAACTGACAGGACAAATGTACAAAGTAAATATAAAAAGCCTGATGTCGCTTTGACAGAGAAAATTCGGGTTAGGTTTTGTCACTTTACCGAAATTTGCGCTCCATTTTTGAGTGTTAATTTGAACTGGGGAAATTCATGGGATTTGACAGTTCTGCTCTACTGGTGTGACCCAAAGAAGACGGTTTATACCTCTTACTTCACACGGGTTAAGAATTAAAATTTATTCAAAACTCTTCGTTCACTTGATATGGAACATTTAAAATATAACGGTTGTCAGGGGTGCCAACTCTTACTATTTATCGAGTGCAAGTTAGGGCTGTTCTTTTAAGACTTTCGGTTTGCACTCGTTAGCACTTACCAAAAGAACACGGCGACACTTTCGGTGAAATAACTGACCCGGCTTTTAACTTCGCGACTCGATACTCAACCGAACGCGTTCAATATCGAAACGAAAATTATCAATAAATTAATGTGAGAAAACAGAACATCCCAAGTGGAACCAAGTATGAAACTGGCGTAGTGCTTTATGATTTATTGTCGTTTGCCCTTGGGACTTGTCACACTCCAGCTAGGAATGAAGTGTACTCCAGCTAGGAATGGAGTATGCTAATGCCATCTCTGGCATTCGTTTCTAATGCCAGAGTGGATTGATTTCACATCCATCTGTCGAGCCGTCGTCGTTTCAGTCGTTTTTAATTATCAAAATTATAATATTCTCTCCACATAAAATAACCATATTTGAATTATTAAGCCTTTGGTACATTACAACTGAATATCTGAATATTTTTTTCCATTTTCACTTAATTTTACTAAAAAAATACAAAAATGTTCCGCACTTTTCGAGTGATCTCGGCGCGGCCACCTGTTGGAATCGCTGCGAAATAAAACTTTTTTCCACTCCAGAGTGGAAATAGAAATACATACATCCTATTGTGCGCAGATCGCATGAGAGGCACATACATGTGTCGGTGCGAAACGAGTGGAACATGTAAGTCACTCCAGTCTACTCCAAGCTGGCATTGGAAACGCGCTTACAAAATGTTAAACATCCTAAAGTGAAAGTGGAAAGCATCACTCCTTCTCTCTGCATCTAAAGTGAAAGTGGAACAATTTCCACTCTGTCCGATCCCACTCTCGCTCAACAAGCTCATATCCTTGTTTTCGAGCCGAAAAAGTACTTCATGAAAAATCCAACAGATGGACTTATGCTTCACTCTCATCTTGTTCTTGTACCGAAGAGCAAAGAGCTTTCACTTTCCATTTTCAGTTTAGGATGTGAACGTTCCTTTGAGATTTATTGCTTTGTGAACTGCTCTAAATTTAATTACAAATGAAAAGTTCAATAACTTATCAATATTAATAAACTTTTAATTATGTACTTCGGAATGAGTTTTCCCGTAGTTTACGGTCCGCAAGCAAAAGGTTCTGCCTGTAGAACATCTTCTATCCGTATCTACATGCTGAAAGATTGCTCTCTCAACAATTTGCAAATTGAGATTGTATTGTATATGCTATGGTGAAAATCAAAGAGTAAAGAGATGTTTCTCTCTACAGAATCGACAGCAAAGTTTAATTGCGTGACAGAGAGCCGGAGAGTATTGTATGTGACATGCCAACTTGTGTAGTAGAAATCTATAGCTCACGATTTGCATGACCTTGAAATACAATTTCATTCGAAGCAGTCATTTTGATGCAGTCAACGTGTTTGTGGTTTGTACAAATGATTGCGACCATGTTACAATATCAAGTGGAAATTGACAGAGTTTTGATTGCTGCTAAACATTCAAAGTAGTAGATAAATGAAATTCAGCAAGTGAAAATAATTGACGCGAATGAATTTTGATTTAATTCAATACTTTACTGTTTGGTTGTTTTCGGGAAAATTTCATTCAAGAGAAATAGTTCACAAATAAAGAGAAACGAATCAATCAAAAGAGAAAGTTTAACAATAGAATTCAAAGTTTCTTTTTACATAGATAGATGTATGACGCTTTTGTGGTATACATTTTTGTATTTTTGTTGTTTTCATGTTTGGATTTGTGGACTGATCTGATATCCTTTACATTTAGAGTTTAGTTTAGTCTGACAACGAAAAGTAGATTGGATTGTCCTCTGTCTGACAAGAATACATATCGTGTTATTTGTGTCAAATTTATATTTTAATTCCAACAAAATCCGAGAAGCGTTCGTTTTGTAATTGTGGTGGTTATATTAAAACGTATAATGAACAAGAGACATGTTCTTGTTTAAATTGTTTGTGTTTGTTGTGCAATGTCGGTCATGTTGTTTTTGCAAATTTCATAGAGTTAACATTGAAAATTTTATAAAATTTGTGATTCTGCTGCTGTTGTTTGTTGTGTATATTGTTATGTTGCAATACACACATGTACATATGTAAAATTTTTGCACTGTAATATGGAATGGAGATAGTGTCGTTCATTTGGCACACGACGAGTGCGTATTTTTATTTGACCATGTTTTGTTTACTTTCACGTGTAGTGAAGATATATTTTCAAGGTTGCGGAAAATGTATGTACATTTTTATATCACGAATGACGTAACAAGATGAATTATATTTTCCTAACGAATGTAGTTTTCTATAGTGGTTTTGTTTTCTGTTTTGCGAATAGAAGTGCATTCGGTTTTAGTATATACCGTTTATCGTATTTGTAAACAGTGAAGTGTGACAAGTGACAATATCTAATGTTTTATGTTTAATAATTATGTCACAAATATTCAATAATTTATCTCATGAAATATTCTTCATAACCTCCAAATCGTGACAAACGGTAGCGGTGCAAATGATTAACAACCCCAAAAATACGGCGCAATTCATTTTTTCTGTTTAGTCAAAACAACAAACTCATCTTGTTTGCGGTTGACGAAACGATACGTTGGACGCGTTATGATACCAAAAAATTTGAATATTACTGCAAATAAATTATTGACAATATTGAGAATGTTTTCAATATAAAACAATTAAAACCGAATTGCTGCTGTCATATGTTCGTATGTTACAGTAACTACCTTATTCTGGCTACAATTGTAGTTTACGACTTAACCCATTCATTTATCGTGTGAAAATTTTACCCAATTTCACGTTAATTCGAGCTGAAACATTGCATAGAATATGGAAAACATGTGTTATGAAGAAACAAGAGAAACTGAGCTTTGAATCTTACATGTCAACTTGACTTGACTGAAGTTTGCAAATGATTGTCACGATTGCCAACTTTTACCATTCATCGATTGCAAGTAAAGATTGATTGTTTAGATACAGTACAACCTTGATAAACGCAACTAAAGGAAACTGTGGCTTGTGCAATTACCAAGTAACACATTTCAACGGCTAGAAGGAATGATCACCGATATATCAGTGATATATATCGTCGGTTTTCATGAAGACTGTATTATCTCTGTTTCTCGTGAAAATGAGTTTCTACAAGACCGCCGCAAGTGAACTTCTAACAGAATCCGCTAGAGAGTTGAAATTAAACCAGAAAAACTTTAAATGTTTTTTACTCGACTTGCTATTTTCTGAGATAACTAATACAGTGTTCATGAAAACGATATGACGATGTGTATATATCTGGCTTTATATACCATATATATATACCCGAATCTACGTATCTTATTCCTTGCTAAAAAAGTTTGAAATTTTCAACTGGGTTTCCTTACAACCTATGTGCTTGGCCACAGCTAGTTGCGACTATCGAATTTTCACTTGATTGCAAAACGGGGGAGACTTTACGTCTGGGCCGCAGGCTGTGCTCAAGCAGATATCTAAATCAGAGGAAGTAGAGTAAAATTTGTCCCACAAATAATGTCAAATCGTTATAAAATTCCTTCTTCACCAAACCATACTCTATCCCTTCTATCCACCCTCCCGTAGCTTGAGGGTCCCAAAGCTGTTCGTTCATCAGTTAATGTGCTTAGGGTCTGTGCGAAAACGTTCTAAATCTAGAACATTCCATTCTAATTCTATTACTTTTCCGTTTAGCAATTTTATTGAGCATGCTAATTCTAACTCCAGCACAAAAATACTGAACCATCGTAAAAATTACGACGCCAAAATGACGATTCCTAAAAACACAATGTTCGCGTCACTTCAGCGTCCTTAACTTTACAGTACCTTCCTGATTACTTCCATCAGTGTTCCACGTGCAGTCATTGTGATCGTGCGTTATTTCTGCATTGACTTACAGAACCCATGTAAGTCAAGGGAAATGACAGCGAACTTGCATGAAATGCACAAGAGCCATATGCAAGGCGACAACATAAACGTGTGTACCAACTGTGGAGTGTCAAGAAATATGCACCTAGAGTGAAAGTGGAACAATTTCGTAACTATCGAAAAGATAAGCTCATGTCCTTGTTTTCGAAACGAAAAAGTAATTCTTGAAAAGAAAATAGATTGATGCTTCACTCCATATGTGAGGAAGGGATAAAACAGCACTCTCACGTTGTCGTTGTCACAACGCTCTCCAAAGAGCGAAGAGCTTTGATTTTCCGCTTTAACTTTAGGATGTGAACGTTCGTTAAGAAGAACAAAATTGCGCAATAATTCAACACTAAAGTTTGATGATTTGCATTCTCTAGTCTGTATAGTCTTTATGAAAATTTTAGAACTTTTTGCCAACTTGCATTCCAATTGTTTATTAGGTTACCCTTACAACTGAAAACAACTTTGCACAACTTACGTGTTCCTTTAAAATGCGCTTGAGTATTTTAATTATTAAGAAATTTCAAGAACGTGAACTTGGACCAGTGACAATAATGAAGGAATTTCGATAATATCCATTGAGCTAAGATATGTTTATTCTTGTAGAAACTTTACCTGTTTAAATTACTTCACATGATCCTCACATCTGTGAATGGAGTCTAAGTGTAAAACAAAACAAAAACAATTTTTAAAAGTAATATTTCGAAACTAAAATTTTTCGAAGGACATGTAACATGTTTCTTAAATCAAATTTTATGAAATAATTGTGTGAAAGAAATAAAAAATTTGAATATAATTGTGAAAAGCACAACTATACATCAATCAGAAAGCAACAATCAACTTCAGCTACTAACTAAAGCTATGATAAAGAAGGAAAAACCAATGCTTTCCGTGGAGGCGCTTATTCAAGCCCAGGGGAAACAATGGAATCGATCATTTGCAGGTAATCAATGAAACACTTCGAAGTGATACTCTTGTATGATGAACACAAATCAAGCTTAAAATCATCCATCTATGACATTCATTTAGCAGAGCATCGACCATAGATCCTGGTGAAGCACTCTGATACCATAACATTGCTCATCTATTCCGAATAGATGGCTTCAACAGTTACCCTCTATGAGCTTATTCACAAAATAATTGAACTTTGATATAGTGTGTGTTCGAAAGATTATGTTACAGGAAATGATCTGCATCCTTAAAAGTTTGAAATCAAAAGTTTTATGCTTCACATTATTTTTGCAGAACCATCCTTCGGGCACATGGGCCCAATCTCACCACCTGAGATGAAGCCAGACATTTCATTACTAAATGGGAACAATGCGGGAAACTTCTCAACAGATCCAGCCAGTCCAGGACCTTTTGGTATTCTCAACAATAATATGCAAGGTATCAACACTGGCTCAACAGTTTCACCCACTTCCGTACAAAATCGAACTGCATTTCCTCCAAATCATCCTTTAAGTGGTTCAAAACATTTATGTTCAATATGTGGTGATCGTGCAAGTGGAAAGCATTATGGCGTTTATAGGTAATTATATTTTATATATCACATTAGTATGTAGTTATATATTTTATATTTCAGCTGTGAAGGATGCAAAGGTTTCTTCAAACGAACTGTCCGAAAGGATCTTACGTATGCGTGTAGGGAAGAAAAGAAATGTACTATTGATAAAAGGCAAAGGAACAGATGTCAGTACTGTCGTTATCAAAAATGTCTAGCATGTGGTATGAAACGTGAAGCAGTTCAAGAGGAACGTCAAAGAGGAGCTAAATTACCAACAAAAAATGAAGACTTAAATCCAACAAGTTCAATGCGAGATTTAACAATTGAAAGAATTATTGAAGCAGAGCAGAAAAGTGAGTTGAGGAGCGGTGATAATGCAATTCCATATCTTAGAGTAGGTCCAAATTCAATGGTTCCGCCTGATTATAAAGTAATGGTTCGATCAAAAACGCGAAAAACTAATAAACTAATTTGTAAATTAATATTTAAGGGTGCTGTTTCACATTTGTGTCAAATGGTCAATAAGCAATTGTTTCAGCTGGTTGAGTATGCTAGACGAATGCCTCATTTTGGGCAACTCCAGAGAGACGACCAAGTTACACTCTTAAAGGCTGGTTGGAATGAATTGCTAATCGCAAATGTTGCCTGGAGAAGTATAGAGGTGAGAAATTTTCTTCATTACCGAAAACATATTTTCAAAAACAGTTTTTACAGTACTTAGATGTTGAATCAAATCCAGATGGTAGCGTCGATCGGCGAACTCCAATCCGTCAACCACAGCAAATGTGTCTGGGCCCTAACTTTACTCTTCATCGAAACAGTGCTATACAAGCAGGTGTTGCAGCTATTTTCGATAGGATATTGTCAGAATTGAGCGTAAAAATGAAGCGGCTGAATGTTGATCGATCAGAGTTGAGTTGTTTGAAGGGGATCATTTTGTTTAATCCAGGTATTTCTTAAATTTCACATATAGTTATACACCAATTATCAACTTAAAATATTTTTCCACAGATATACGTGGTTTAAAGTGTCGGCAAGATGTAGACATTTGCAGAGAAAAGGTAAGCACTTTTAATAGCACGACTATTACTTTGACAGCTCACATTATTCTTTAATCCTTTCAGATCTACGCATGTTTAGATGAACACTGTCGCAGTGAGCATTCTGGGGATGATGGTCGTTTTGCTCAATTACTACTACGTTTGCCTGCCTTACGTTCAATTAGCTTAAAATGCCTGGATCATCTCTTGTTTTTCCATTTGATTGGTGAAAAACAATTGGAAAATTTCATTGTTGAAATGCTTGACACACCGATGTGTTAGTGATGTAAAATGAATTTTAAGTATTCGGTACGATGTTGGATTGCATGTGAATGCATCAGAATTGTAAATTTATTAAAGAATAATAAAACTATTCACGTATATTAAACTATTTGTGCGATCAGTTATTTGTTGTGAAAGCCCTTGGAAAGAGACTGCGGGTAGACCACCTATTTCGATGATGCAAATATCTGCATTGAAGTAAAATAAAGGTTGGATGTTCCACAAAAACAGTAAAGTTGCTGTAAAATATATTATAAGATAAAATTATGTTTTCTAAACTCAAAAATTGTATTTTTGCCCACGAGAATTTCTTAAACACGTTTTAAACCTTAAAGATGAAATGGGTAGAAATCTTTATTGCATTTCCACAAAGCTTCAAAAGCACATTTAATACGATTCATTTAATCTTTTTTGACCAATAAATTTTCCACAGTTTGAACTCCGCTTCCAATAATAATAAATTTACTTTATTTTCATATATCTTCAAACTTTCAATGTTTATGAGTACGGAAGGACTACTACTACAGCAAATTGATGGCAATAGTGAGTTCAAAGATAAAAACATATCCTTATGGGCAAGAAATCAATTCTTTAATTGTTCATTGAAATCATTAACGAGCGGAATGTCCTTTGATATACGGAAAAACATTTCTGACGTATCAGCGTGCACATACCAGCGGTTGCGTTGTAAAGAAGTTCCTCGAGGAATTTTGATTTCATTTCAGATTCTTTATAAACCTTCGAGAATGCGTATTCAATATTTTCTCTCATGTTTTCAAAACAGTCAACAATATTTTCTATATGATCCATAGCTGATTTCAAATGCTAAAGTGGTGGTTCTCCAAAGGGCTAAGGTGTATGAGAACACTTTGGTAATGAAGCATAGAGTAACAATAAATTCCTCATAAGTCATAATTGCAATTGCATCAGATTATTACTTACATAACTCTTCTAGCGTAGCAAGTATGACGCTAGAAAGATCTTTGAATTTTAGAAGGAGTGATGCATCACCCATATGTAAGAAAGGGACAACATCTGCTTGTACGTTCACGTTGGGATGTGGGGCGCGTTTCCAATGCCAGCTTAGAGTGGAGTGTGTTGACGCTGACCTTGGGACTTGTTTCCAATGCCAGAGTAGATTGGTTCTACGTCCACCTGGCGAGCGTAATTTGAATCATTTTTGAGTATCAATATTATAATATATTTCTTATGCCCGGTTTCCCGAAGAACAAGTTATCCAATAAATATCTATCTATGGATAATATTTATCAAGCGAATAAATTTTTCGAGCGTTTCACGAAGCATTAAGAGTTATCCACGGGTTAACGATTGACAGTTTACATATTATCTAATTAAAGGGTTTTTTACTCATTTTAAAATATAAAATAAATTTATTTTAATGAAATGAACTCTTATTTACATAAATAAACACAATTTCAAAGATATAATACTAAAATACCAAATTACTTTGAACTGTCACTTTATCCAATAGATAAATATTTATCTCGAGAAAATCGCGTGGATAAACTATTCGATAGTTTATTCCACAGTTTATCTATCTGGACTTTCGTGAAACGTAAAAATGAGTTATCCAGAGTTTATGAAAAGATTTTAGGCTAAATTAATCTATCAATCGTTTGTGAAACCGGGCATAAAGGTATGATAATCAAAATTGGTTATTTTATTAAAGCCCGGTTTCACAAACGATGGATAGATTAATTTAACCCAAAATCTGTCCGTATATTATTTAATAAAATTAGTTAAAAATGGATAAAAGTATTCAGTCTCAATATATTATTGAGTAAATATGGTAAATATGGTTATTTTATTAAGAAAAATATTATAGTATTGATACTCAAAAATTATTAAATGATTTAAATTATGGTCGGCAGATGGATGCGAAATCAATCCGCTCTGGCATTGAAACGAGTGCCAGAGTCTGCTTCAACACTCCACTACAAGCTGGCATTGGAAACGCGCCTTTAAGGAAGGTGCACATCCCAACGTGAACGTGCAAGTGGATTTTGACCCTTCCTTACATATGGGTGATGCATCACTCCTTTACGATGCGTCTCAAGTAAAAGTGGAAGAGTTTCAACTTTGTTAGTTCTCACTTTCGAAAACAACTTTGTTTTCGAACCGCTAAAGTACTTCTTGGGAAATCCAATAGATGGAATTTTCGATTAAAGAAAAGAATCGATGCTTCGCTCCATACGCGAGGGAGGGATAATAAGTCACTGTCACGTTGTCCTCGTGAAAATGCTCTCCAAAGAGCTTTCTCATGCACGTTCACGTTGGGATGTAATCAACGCTATCATTTTAAATGATTGGACTCATGTGCATGGCATTCAATGGCATAATTTTTGTATGTTTAATAAGTTTTTCATCACCACATCATAATCATTTGCAGATGAAGAACCAAAATCTCATGATTCCTCTTAATGAATGTTCTTGATGCTACTAAAACCTTATCGTCTGAATAATTGAATACAATTTATCGCGATTTTCCTTAATCTGCTTTAATCTTGTCATCTTGCAGCTTTCATTTCATGTTTATTTCAGTGACCGTTTCAAAACAAAATGAAAACGTTACGTGAATACTGCAAAAAACTTCAGTATTTTAACATATTTTTGAAGTAATATAAGTTTATTAATTTTCTTCTCTTTTAGTAACAAGCGAGGATATCAGAAAAAATTTGAAATGAAATGATGAACATTCGCACACAGTCTTAGACTGTGTGCTTAGATCATAGTTCTCTATGATCTAAGACTGTGTGCTAATCGACGGCACTTTCATACGACTGACATTTTGATTGGCATTATATCAAAGTCACATTTTCGAAAGGTTATTGTCTCCGAAAATGCCAACTTTATATTGGCACTTTATTGGTCCATTCAGGGATAGTTTCAAAACAAAACGGAAACGTCACATGAATGCAGGAAAACACGTAAGTATTTTAATCTTAGATCATAGAGAACAGGATATGACACCTTATCTAAAATCCGTATACATACACGGGCACAGCAGCGACATCAGCGTACCAACGAGTTAACGTGAAATATAAATTATTTTCAGGTACGAACCCCTAGCTCAGGCCCATATATTTTCTTATGACGTCATGAAATTTGAATTCTAATTTACAGGTTTTTTAACTAGATTTTTATTTACGATAGATGTAATAAATTCTAAAATAGTATTCTAGATATTTCTTTTTGAAGTTCTTTTGATTTTAATTGAGGAAATCGAAAATAAATTTGCTTGTCAAACCGAAGACACCAACGTTTTCCATCCTGGGTCACATCCATTTGTTATTTTCAGCTAGCGTGGGAGCCAACTGGCGGAAAAAATTTGAAGCTAAAATTATTTTTATCAAACCAAAATCTCCGGCAGAATTATTTTTGTAAACAAAGAAAATAAGAACTGTCAAAACGAAGTGAAACTCGCTAAATTTTCCAATGTTTTTCTGGAAAAAAGTAATAAGTTGTTCGAAATAAAATAAAATTAAGTGCAGTGCAGTGATGGTTAAAATATGAGAAAGTGACAGTGTCATTTTGACGAAATATATCAATAATAAAAATGTAAACATGAAGAGGTTTGCAAACAAATGGTTAAATTATAATTTTCAACAGAACGAAAGCCTTTCATTTTTTAAGAAAGTGAAATTCAATGTTTTCTTTAATTATTTTTATGATGTTTGAAGTGAAAAACATTGTGTTAATAATAAAATTTTGAGTTTGAAAATAAGGAACTTGGTTAATGACGCATCGGTTTTGAAATTCGTGTCAAATCCGTGCAGTGGAGTAGTAGTATGAAACTTGAATAAAATTTTATACTGAAATTTTTTAATAGTTTATTTAATAATAGACAACGTGTAACATGAGTAAAAATTATTAATAAATGTTTATAAAAGAATAGATTTGTGTTTTTTAATTATTTGTGTCCAATTCTGCTTGTTTCATAGTCGTGTACAGAAATTTTCCGACGTCAATGTTTTTCGTTCAAGTGTGTTAGTAAATTTTGTTAGGTTGCGTTAAAATTGCACGCTCATCTGTCATCGTGTCATATCCTGTTCTCTTTTATCTAAGATTTTAATATATTCTTGAAGTAATATAAGATAATAGGTTTTTTTTCAGTTTTAGTAACAAGCGAAGGTATCAAATGTCAAAAAAGTTCGAACTTCAATTCAAAATGTCGTTCGAAAGGTTATGCCGTCGATTAGCACACAGTCTTAGTAAAAACTGAAGCACTGAAATGTCATAACATATTCGAAATGACAATGGAAATGCCATTATATTTTGTTTTCACTCTGGGGTATGTATTTGAAAATTTATTCCGAAGTTATGCCAACAGGTGGCCGCGACGCGTGATGAGTTTGAAAATTCGAACTCACTGACAACTCCTTTCACGTCATTTACAACTAAATGAATTCATTCATGTATTAGTCGTTTACAAACACCTGGATTAGCAAGTTCATTAACAAGTTCTTTTGATAAATAAAATTTTCAGAAATACTATTAATAATAATGCATTCAGAGACAACCAGCAGATTCATAAAAATGTTTCAAGGTGACGAAATTCTCAAAAGAAGACGGTAATTTTATTAAAAATAAATTGAAATAAATTCTTAAGCTAAACTTTAATTAAATAGGGGGAGCGACTCTCAAACGTCGTCGGGTAGTGAACTATTCCTGGACGAGGAAAACGAATCTCCACCTTCATCGCCGCCGATATCTCATAATTCGCAGAATTTACTATCTGCGCCACGTGCTCGGTACAGGTCTTCCATGGAAGAAACCTTTACAGCGAACACGCAACTTCTGATAAATGCCATTTTAGAGCCACGAAAGCCGTACGAAGCTTTTGTAGAATTCATTCGCCAGGCTTTGATTGACGCTGGTGAAAATTCAAGGCAGCTGGAACAACGGCTAATGGAGGTGATAATTGAATTTCGCTACAAGAATTAATAAAAATTACATCATGTTGAGGACTATAACTATAACTATGTGACTTACAATTTAAGTTAAAATTTTATAATGTAATTTAACTATGACGAACTTAAGTGATATATGAAATGTGATTTTTGAATTTAGGAAATTAAATAATGTTTTAGTACTTGAATTGATAACTTTTATTAACAATATTATTTACACTATTGTGGAATTACGGTAATGGCGTCTATTCTGGTTGTTCGTAACAGATTTTGCTATTTTGACAATCTGTTACTTTCCGTTGCATTTTTGTTGTTTTTTCGAAAACACAATATTTCAGGATATCTCTGAAATGCTTGTGGCGCGGAGTGGTTACTTCCAATTCCCTAGTTTCTTCTATGATCTTCCTCCAGATTTTTCTCACATTCTTTCAACAAAATCTCCTTGGGCTAAGCGTCCAGGTGCGCAGCAAACTCTGACAACCTGTTTTGCTTAAAAAGCTCACAAGGAACTACGGTTTCATTGAGCTAGTGCTTGAGCACTCTTGCTGCTTTATGGGTGTGAGAGTTATTTTCTCACTGTTCGGTTCGGTTAGTCTGTCAGTACAGTTCTTAAGTTGTTGCAATTCGAGTTTGTTTGGGGTGGTTGTCTTAAAATTCCTAGTGTTATGTTAGGATGTTCATCAATCTTGTCAAAGAGTTTAAGCGCTTTACCTTTGATATATTTATCTATAGTTTCTAATTTCAGGTCTTTATGAAAATCTTTATTCCTAACATACCACGGAATTTTGAGTATTTGACTGAATGCCATGCCATGCCATTGGCATATTTGCAATTGTTTTTTGTTGTTTTGCATGTTTCGTAATATGCCAAACTCCCATATGCAAGACTTGGCCTGATAATTTGCTTCTATATGAGGAGTTTGTTTTTTAAATTTAGTTTTTTGTTGTTAAAAAGGGGTTTGAGAGCGTTTAGGGTTATGGAGCATATTCTTCGTTTGTCGCGTATGTGTGCAGACCATGAAAGTCTTCTTGTCGAAAGTGAGTCCTAGATATTTTGCCGTCGGTTTCTTATTTATTATTTGGTCGTTGACTTCCAGATTTTGGGGTATTTGGTTATGTTTCCTTGTAGCAAATATGGCCTGCGTTTTTTCCGTGTTTATTTTTATCTTCCACCTCATGAAGTATTCCGTTAACCTATTTATATAAATTTGAAGATTTTTCGTGATGTTACATGCTAGTCTTGACGTGTAGTTGATGCATGTGTCATCTGCAAATAAGGATATTTTTGTGTTAGGTGTTTTCGGAATGTCTGCCGTGTATTAATTATATAGCACTGGCGAAAGTGGTGATCCTTGCGGAACTCCTGCTTCTATAATTCGTTTTGTAGATAAGTGTGTGTCTATTTTGACACAAAACCTTCTGCTCTGTAAGAAAGAACCAATTATTTGGATAAGGGATTTTGGGATTTGAAGTTGCTGCAGCTTAAATATAAGTCCTGCATGCCAGACATTGTCGAAGGCCTTTTCAATGTCGAACATGGACTACCAGAACCAGGCCAGTCGACTTCCGCTTATTCAAACCATTTCTTATGTGTTGCTTAAAAAGCTCAGACTGAGAATAACTTAAAACTTGAGGAACAAGTTGATGCATGTGTTATTGATAATCCTTCAACTTCGATGATTGCAGAATTTCCCGGGCATTGTGAAACTGGGGTCGTAACAACAGGCACCGATTTTATGTTGCATCGTTTGGATTTAGGGAGCTACCTTTTCCAAGTGAAATCGACCGTGAAACAAAGTTGGAATTGTGTTCTTTTTGTAAGAAAAACATTTGGAAAAGTATGCCATCGGAAACTCAAATCATTAGTAAAGGAACCATTTAAAAACAACGAGGGATTGGATCCGAATCTTATGGCTGTGTCCGAAAGTCCAGTGAAATGACAACAATAGGAATGGTGAATTTTGAAACAATTTTTAGTAGCATGCGGTAATTTGTTTAGCGATAAACGTCTTTTCCTTATATTTACTTAGTTGCGGAAAAAGTGACATGTTTACATTTTTACTGCAAAAGTCAATTGCAAAATTCTAAATTAAAAGAATTTAGCTTTGCCAGGAGCATTTAGGACTTTAGGAGCTTTTAATATTTCAATATTATATCAATATTTGTGTACTTATTTTGGTAGCTAGACATGGGGTTGTCATATGAGAGCTCCAAACGTTTATCATATTATTAGTTAGTTCATGCTTGTCTCTTTTAGAGGAAATTTTATAACTGAAAATCATAAACTCGTGTTTTTGAAAAACAGAAAAGACAGTATTGAATCAATTGTAAAATGCCACTTAAATTTAAAACGTTAAAAGAATGTTCGACAACGAAGGCCCGGTTAGGGGTTATGTCATTGAAGCATGGAAATGTTAGTACTCCGGTATTTATGCCGGTTGGCACACAGGTAAAAATGCATTTATTGCATGACAACACATCTTGATTACTGTATTTGCAGGGAACAATGAAAGCAGTTCTACCCGAACAACTAGTGAAAATGGGATGTGAGATTATTCTCGGAAACACATACCATCTTGCCATGCGTCCGGGAACCGAAATTCTGTCCAAAGTTGGTGGACTTCACAAATTCATGAATTGGCACAGATGTATCCTGACGGATTCTGGTGGATTTCAAATGGTATCACTTAGCAAGCTAGCTGAAGTCACAGAAGATGGAGTAAAATTTGTTTCGCCCTATGATGACACAGAATGCATCCTAACACCAGAGGCTGCTATTGCTACTCAAAACATTATCGGGGCAGATATTATCATGCAACTCGACGATGTTGTCAAAACTACAACCACAGGCCCGAGAATGGAAGAAGCAATGCATCGAACAGTGCGTTGGCTAGACAGATGTATATCTGCTCACACTAGAGATGATTCACAAAGTATTTTTCCAATTACACAAGGAGGTCTCAGTCCAAACCTTCGGAAAGTTTGTGTATCTGAATTAACAAAACGAAATGTTAGAGGATTTGCAATTGGAGGTTTGAGGTAACATTGAATCCATACAATGGATAAATTTATACTTTTTGTTCCTACCTATACTCATAGTGGTGGCGAGTGCAAGGAAGATTTTTGGTCAACAGTTAGCATATGCACTGATTTGTTACCGTCACAGAAACCACGTTACTTAATGGGTGTGGGTTTTGCTGCAGATTTAATTGTTTGTGTGGCTCTGGGTGTTGATATGTTCGATTGCGTGTTTCCAACCCGAACAGCTAGATTTGGATGTGCTCTAACAAATTCCGGACAAATGAATCTCAAACACAAAAAATATGAACTTGATCTGAAACCGATTGATGAAACATGTAAATGTTCAACATGTTCAACGTATACCAGATCATACTTGCATCACATTGCTAATTCAGCTGCAGTTTCTAATATAGCATTAACTGTACACAACATTCACTACCAAGTAATGATCTAATATATGTATAAGAATATCAGAAAAATCATAACGAAAATTTCAGATGCAGCTTATGCGATCTGTTCGTGAGAGTTTGGCAGATGGAACATTCCCCGAGTTTGTTAGGAAATTTATGAAGGAACACTTCCAGGACGAGAACGTACCATCTTGGATTTGTGAAGCTCTTAAATCAGTTAACATTAAATTATAATTTTTGCAAGAATTGAAATCATTTAAATTTTGTGAAAATTTACTGTTCTATTTTAAAATACCAAATGCTACATAAATTCATCGGAGTCATTACCACCGTCATAATTAGTGGTCATATTTTCCGTTTGCATAAGACTTTTATAGCTTCTGAGTTCCGCTTCTTCTTTTCTTCTATTTTCCTCCTCTTTTTGCTTTTCTTTTATTACCTTAGCCATCTTCTTTTTATCCTCCCTTTCAGCATGATCACGTCGTTCTCTTTCAGCACGAAAATCTGGATGAGCCTCAGTTTTCGTCTTATTGAGTCTGTTCACGATTTCGTTGATTCGTTTTTCAACTCGTATTTTACGAACGTCTTTTTCTCGGTGAAATGCAACCTGTCCTACATCCATGCCAGGTGTCTTTTTCAAATTCTCCCACATTGTATAAACAACGTCAATGTTATTGGTCTTATTTCCAATAATGCTATTTGCTTTCACTAACTGTGCGGCATCTTCAATCACTGCAGCTGGTACATCATCAATGGTCTGGTCCTACGAAAAAACTATATTTTTAGAAGCCTACATGAGGATTTTGGTTGACAAACAGGCTTCAAACGAAGATAAACATGTGCTGATGAAAGGTTATCAACATGAAACCATACATCTTCAGGCCATCCCCATTTTATCAAATCCTCATCTACAAAAATTAAACAAATGAAAAATTCTAAAATTTCCAATCAAAATAAACTTACTCTCGTGTTTGTCACATCCCATGAACAATGTCAGGGCTGGTGAAACCACGTTGGTAGTGAAATAGAAAACCATTTTGTATGTTCCCGTATAATTCTTATAGATGAGATTGTCACACCTTGGAAACTGTTGAGATATATGTACAATTTATAAAAGTGTCAATAAGAACTCGCATCGAAAATATGCCCAAAAACCAAATTTGAAAGGATGTGTTATACAATAGCTATCGAACGAGTAAGTAACAAGGTTTCTATCAATCATGTAACTGGAATCGAATCGTAGCTACACTCCCAGGGATTTAATAGTGTAAACATTTGTGTCGTTCAACAAATTTCAGTTCTACCTCTACTGTTCATTATGAAATTCGTAGCAAAATACAACTTCTCTTAATTTCAAGCAGCAGACTATAAAATCAGAATTAGTTCAATGTATTGATTGAATAAATAAACCCGTGTGATTTTATAAGGAAAATATTATACCGCTCATTTAAGAACTTGACAGAAAAATTGGCAAAACGATTTAAGTACTGTGAATGTGACTAAATTTACTTCACTCTGAAATTGGTTTGGTTAGGAAAACCATGAACCACATATTCCATACAATCAGTTAAACTTACGGTTCTTTCATTTGCCCAACGAGAATTCCTTCAACTCCCGACTACGAATTCAATTTACTTGGACCTGACAATACAATGAAATTTCGGCACGACCTTTAGCCGGGAATCATTGAAATAATAAACACTGGAATGGCATTAACGTACATTCTTTACAATTGTGTTTTTGTGTGCAAGCATTAATGAGTGCACTCCGAAATATCAATAGTCGCATATTTTCGAGACATCGAGTGGTAAATGTCACGTCCAATATATTTATCGAGTGCAAATTAAACACTCTATAAAATTTGGGTCAAAAATAGCCGCGATTTATAATGCAGTGGAGTTGCAGTTCTGCTTGAACCCGGTAAATTTTTGTATTTTTTCCAACAAAAATCTATACGGCAGGTGCATAATAAAACATGGCTCATGTTGCGAGTTTATCTTTTGTGCGAACGCGAGTCCCAAAAGCACGCGAATAAGATATAGAAATCAACTTATACATCCATTTGTTAGAACTTACAATACAACCAATTTCGGGTTCACATTTATCTTTATAATCATGGAATCCAGATATGTAATATAGAGTAAGGTCAGTTGAATACCTTGTTCACTTGCACCGAACAACTGCGTCGGCGAAATGGTTCGAACCTTGCAAACGGTGCGTGTGAATAGGTGCAAACCACTTCGTCGACGTAGAAACGTCAAAGTCAGAATTTATTGGTTGTTAAATTGGTTTTCCCGTACGGGATGTTAATTCATACGATAAATACCCTTATAATAATGATCTAATAATAATTTTCTCACCTTTTACGAACCTTTAAACCTTTAAATTCTAACCTTTTACGCCGGCGTAAGTTGCGTGTGAATGCCATAACATGATCGAACGGGTGGCTCGAACCAATTCGTTGACGCTGTGTGTGAAGGATATAATTGGAATACCGGTTGCTTGGACTCTCCTCTTTTCAACTCACCTAACCATTCCTTGTTTTTAAATTCAACGATTCCAAACACAAATGTGAACCCTGGCTTATAATTACCTATTCGTAGTCTGGTATTCACATCGAATTTGACGTTTCAGTGAGCGCGGGATCAATAATGTCATTATCGAACTTGAAGCCAATTATGCGCTTCAATTTGCTAGCTACGAAGAAGTAACTGAATTATTCTTAGTTTACTAGTTATAGTTAAATATTCTCAGATGAAACAGCTATGAGTTTCGAATTGAAAACAACAGATAGTACCGGTGGGTGCTCTTCGAAGGAAGTAAACGTGCAATTTATTCCTGCGAACATAGAAGGAAGTGTTCAGACCAACGTGAATGATTTTTTCACCAAATATACAGCTGAAGACTCAAATGGGAAACTTTACAACACGTTTCGTGGTTACTCTCTCAACGGATGTGTGAGAAATGTACCCGAAGACTACACTGGTGTTGTGGTAGAGGAGGAAAATTTGCGGCTTTCTGAAATGACCGAATGGAGGTTCAAAGAAGTGGGAAATTTTAAGGAACTGGTTTATTGGAACTACGACAAAATACCTCATAAAACCGATGCTTTCTCGAAACAATCAGATATCATTGAAATATCCAAGATGGTAAGATATAGAACGTCATGATCATAGATATAGAACGTCAATAATACTTTTATTTTATTCCAGTTATCTGAAGATGTCACTGCTTCATCCATGGAAGATGCTCGAGACGTTTCTTTGTGATTCAACATGAACAACATTCCTTTTTTGTAATTTTATGTATAATTTTATATTGTGTAAGAAAAACCAAGATCGTATTACAATTTGATTATTTAAGGTAACACGGCAATATTGTTTCTTAACAAAAATATTTTCTCAATTTCATTTGATTGACTTTATATGAAGTTATCAATCAATGGATTTATGTTGTAAGAACTGTGTTTGGCTTACTGTTTTTTGTAAGTGATAGGCATTATATCGATTCGTTCAATAAAGTTTAGTGTAATACAAACCATGGATTTATTTTTAATTGTTTCAATAATACATATACGATAAAATTATCGCGTCATGTTGAGTGATGAGCTTATGAAGAATGTATTAGCTCAATCAATCATAAGTTAATTTAATATCTTCTGACACACTATGATGCATTCACTATGACCGTGGATTATCTGCTAGGGTAATGGATTAAGTGAAATTTTATTAAAAATAAGTATACAACAAACACTTGTTTGATTCTTAAGAAGCGCAATTTATTTTCAAATCGTACTGACAGTACAATAACTAAATTCGTTGATATAAATACAAGTATCCATATTCTTTGGGCGGATTTTGAGATACTGCAACCTTAGTATCATTATATATAACCCATTGATTGTCTTTGAATATATGGCATACATAATGACCAACTTGTGACGAAGCGCCCATATGTGATATGAACGCAACCAATTTGAATTCTGTAAATATATTTATGAATACTATGTTGTTGAAAGTTTCTACAGAACATACTATTGGCACCATCCCTGTAGCCAGGTGTAATGTTTTCCTCCGTTGCGTCGTCAATTATTTCATCTTGATGAGAAAATATCCAATCAGTAGCTCGCTCGATATTGTTGTCAGTTGCTTTTAAAGCTTTTCTTGCCTGAGTTTCAGTGAATCCCATACTCATGAGCATTTGTAAACTTTGAGAATCTGGTTTGAAACCTGAAGAAAATTCCAATTATTCATGAAAATATTCTAATATCAATAAACCTCCGTCAGCATCTGTTCCTGGAGGTACAAAATTGTCGGAAAAGTTTGAATCAGTTATATGTTCCATAATCCATTGCGTAGCATTTTCTACACCAGAATTTTTGGTAAAGAAAATTGCTCGTTTACACGCTTCAACTGGAAATCCCATTTCAACCTAGTTTTGGAGATGTACGATAAAATTTACTTAATAATAAATTTAATTTTAAACTACAAGTTGTGTTAAAGTAACAGGATCAATCATTGGTGGGGTTGGAGCACGTCCTTGAAGTTCTGGCAGAAGCTCTTCATCAGGCTGCATACCCTTTGCTCTGAATTCACTGAGGTCTAAAACATCAGGCACTTCTACGGATACGTCCAATTTCATCGATGTCCAGTCTTCTCGTAAAGTAAATTTTTTCAAATGCAATAATAGGAAATCAGGCATAGTCTTCAGGCGAGAAATTCTATGATCAAATGAGGAAATTTCAATTTTCCAGGCATAAATGATAATTTGATATTTGACAATTACTTCTTGGCAGTTGTTTTCGCATTGATGGCAGTGCTGTAGTACTGTTCAATCAACTCTACTTTCGCAAATGTTTCCAAGCAGGACTGAAGTGTTATACGAGGTCTAACTACATTTTCAGAACTTCTGAAAAAATATATGAATTGAAATCATGTACAAATGATGCAATCCGTCTTACGGTTTAACTCCTTTCTCAAGAAGTTCCTTCTTTTGTTCTTCGTAATTTTTTACTTCTTCTAAGTTTGTTGCCAAATGCAAGGGGATAGGCAGTGGAAGACACCATTCATTTCTTTCAGTATATTTGACTTTGCTACTGGCACAACATTCAACTCGATCCTCGATACAAAATTTGAGCGCATCAGCTGGATTATCTTGATGTCGTGTATTTTTCTAATTAAATTTTATATGAACTTTTGTCGTAAAAAGAAACTGCATTATATATGAACCTCAAGAATATTGACCAGATGCAAGAAGAATTCCTGTGCATCTTGCTGGTTTTTACTAGAAAAATCTGGATGGTTTTTTCCAATCAAGTTTTTAAACATTGCAGGTGATATCCCCGTTGACTCGGAGTCTAGAGAATTTTCAGCAATAGAGCTGTATTTGCCACTTAACAAACCAACTCCTAATTTGCTCCTGCAAAGGAATGACAAATGTACATTATATTACTGATGAAATCGTCAACTAATGGTTACATTGAAATGAAGAAAATCAAAATTAGTTTTGCTTACATTTGTATATTGAAATCGTTAACTGGATCTGATGGATAAGTGTTGAAAAAATCATCAGCATTTCTTACGAACTTTTGAACGAAATCAGGAATTGTGAAAATTACCTGTCAAAAGAAACAAATGTAGAATTGACGAAAATGTAAGAGCTTTACGTTTCCTTACTTGCATAACACTGTTCAGATAACACGAGTTTCCCAAATTTCTCATGCCTGTGTATCCTGGACCAGATATTGGTTCCAATTTACTAGAGCTTTCAGAAAGTATACTCCATTCACCAATCCTCTGATTTATGTCAATTTCTAATTCGATCATTGATTTTTCAGTCTAACAAATTCGTATGAAAAACCAAAAAATAAAGAATGAAAAATATATTTTTAACCTTTTCTAAATTGGCTATTCTGATCCCAAAGTGTTCCAAATGTTTTTTAAGATATGGATCCTCTACCATATCATCTTCTTCATAACTGAAAACATCACCTTTTCCATCTGAAGTGATTGTTCCAAGTTTGACAGCTAATGGATATCCTGTGGTCTTATAGTGTTCGACCTGCAAACGAAAAAATTATTTTTACGCTAGTTTTCATAAACATATACTTATTTTACAGCATGATCGTTACCGCCTGATCCATCGAAAAATTTTCGCCCACAAAGTATACTACCATCAGTTAAGTTAAGCCATAAATTATTTGTTAGATCACATTTTTCGCATTGCCATCCAGAAGGTGGAACCTTAAAGAATTCATTTGTATTTTCAGGCTGCTAAGTTTAACAAGTAGTCCAAGCGAACAAATCTACCTTTTTTACATTTTCCAACTGCTTCAGATTGGCAGCGTGCTTTGAAACTTGTCGGGTTTCTCCGTCCCAAGTCCCAGCTATACAAGCCTTATTTGCTTTTATTGTAGCATCTTCCGCAGCGATTATAGCTTTAACAGATAAAACAACCTAAAAGACAACAAATTGGAGGTAATGCACAAAACCGGAGGTAATGATTTAAGAGGAATGAAAAGTACCTGTGTTGGCAGCGAATTGTCAGGATACTTGATTGTTGCTTTGGAAGGAAAAACCACAACATGATATATGTCTTCAAACTCGTATTTCTTCAATTCACCGTCTGGATTGAACCCACTTTGCACACCTATCGCTAATCTCGTAATTTTCTTTTCTGGTCCATCGGGAATATTTTCTGTAGGTAACTTTTTGTTTCATTAGATTATTTAGTTAATGATTAGTCAGTTTAGGTTACCTCATGTTTTTCGCGCTTTATGTGCAGGAAAACAGCATTTTTAGTCTTTTTGTAGTAACCCTCAACATATTTCTCGCCGAAGCAAAGGAATGATGTCAAACTGATGTAAACACCCGTGGTACATTCCTAGTATAAGAACAAAACATTGAAATTGAATATTGAAGCATGTAAAGGTGGATTAATTAAATTTTATATTGAGACAAAAGCAGAATAATAATCTACATACATTCAATTGACATTCATTTATGGGGTTTGTTAATTTCACTTTTGTGAAGGACTTTAAAATACACCTTTGATTGGACTACTATCCTGCAAATAATACTGTCATCTACAACTTTATTGCAAGGAGACCGGTTGCTATATTACTATTAATTTGAGATATTTGAAAATTTTCGCCAATAAATTATTCTAAAATAGAATCATTTTTCTTCGCTGATAGAAATAGCAATGTGTGTAATTTTCTGCATTACTGGGCAAAATTTTGCTATCTCAATGTGTCATGGTGATGGTGACTCAATGTGGCTTCAGCTCATCACAAACAAATATAGATTAATATGGGTACATTATTGATATCAGTGAACACCAGAATCTTTCCTTGTTCATATGTACATCTAGAAATTGTCACTGGAGCAATGCTGTTAATGTTAGCAATAGAAGATATTTTGCAATTATTTGTTACTAAACGAGTAAAATAAGTAATTGAAATTGAAGAACTGTAACTACTATTACCACATTTTGATGATGCTCTTGCAAGCTTCAAAATAGCGGCAAATACTCACTGGTGTGTCAAAGGAATATACACATTCGTCCTTATGTACTCGGTCTCCGCTGCCTGGGACTCGAATTTGTTGTAAATGGTTTTTCAGTAAATCCATTTCTCACGTTTAAAGTTTTGGTTAAATGTTTCTTTTGATGTTTGATTTACAGCAATCACGAATATCCGCAAGAATTGTCTTCAACGTTCGGCAATAGGCATTTACAAACTCATATGTCACTCTTCCACAGTACGACCAACTTTCGAGAATGAAAACAAAATAATTTTTCGGAAAGGTAAACGTTTTCGGACAAAATGGTATCAATCCATGCAAGAAATAAAATAACAGATAGGAATGATTAAATTTGAACAATAAACAATCATAAGGGAGAACGATTGTGCAAAATTCATATTTCTCTAATTTAAACCGTGATTTTGTTTGATTTTCAGTTTTTGGCCTCATGGAAAGTATAACAACCTTAGATCAAAGAGAACTATGATCTAAGATAACAACACATGGAAAAGAATCCACTCGGAAAGGTGGATGAGCGAAATATAAGTTTTTCTTACTATAGATGAGAGAGGAACTTTCTGGAAATGTTCAATATTTTCTTTACACCAGTACACCATAGACTTGACTTAATTCCACTCCAGTTGGTATTTCGTCATGATTAAAGCTACTATAAAGCTGTAAAATACCTAAATTTAGAGAAGGTACCTACTCTTGAACGGTATCGTAAATAATTTGAAATTGACTTAAGGAAATAATAATGGTAGCTATTTACAAGAAATTGCTTGAGGGCGAACCTGCAGAGGTAAGCTATTACGCCTCAAACAAATATCATATAAGTTTTGCATGTTGATTCCTAGTTAGTTGCCTCGGAGTTCTTGACGTTTTATTCCAATGGGGATATGTCTGAAATCGGTCAGGATTTGCTTCAATGCTTAGTAGATAGTTTCACTGGCCGAGAAAATTTCATCTCAGTTTCGCATATCTGTGTGCACCATTTCAAAACGGTGGCAATTAGATTAGCCAATGAGTCTTGCAATGAATTGTATGATTAGCTTTAGGATGACCATTTATTTTATGTAAAAATACTTTTTCTAGACAATTAACTGGAGAACTATACCAGAGCGTATGCTGTTTTTATGACGAAATATGCCAGAATATGCACAACCTAAATATTCTTGCCTCTGCAGATTGGCTTCACATTATTTGTCTGTTTTTAACAGTACTTTCTGCCCATGAACAACTTCAAGTGCCCGTCGTGTTCTTCAGTAAGTTTCAAATCTTTTCAGTGTTGTTCATTTTCAACTTATAAAATTTCATATAAGGCGCATCTCTGCTACGTTCTGTAACTAAACTTTTGAGAGAAGGACGGGAGATAAACGGAACTAGAGACAACTTTGGGCATTTGGATGATATATGCCGTGCCCTGCTGAGAACGATAGAACT
The DNA here is from genome assembly GCA_963971475.1 of Chrysops caecutiens. Lineage (NCBI taxonomy): Eukaryota > Metazoa > Arthropoda > Insecta > Diptera > Tabanidae > Chrysops > Chrysops caecutiens. Next base: position 23,764,241 of record OZ020570.1, on the reverse strand, counting down.
AGGAATAAGGTTATTTGAATTTCTATTTAATTCTTCGCTAAGATCTGTTTCGGTTTTAGATTTCGATCTATTGCCAGAATAACGGCCAAATTGATTTTCAAGTTTCATGAAGAATTTTCATTTCCAACTTGTAAGATCACGGAAGAGGACATTTATTTTTATAACGAAGTTTTGATAAAAAAGGTAAATTTGAATTGTCACCGATGGAAGAACATTCTTCCCAAAGTAGAAACATAGTTTTAAATGAAATGGATTCAGTATTGCTGAAGCTTCTTTGCCAACGTCTCAATCACTTTTCTTTTAACAGAGCTCTATAGTTAACAAAACAGCATTGGTTAGTATGATAAAAGTGCTTAACCAAAATGACATGCCTTTGAGGAGTAGAATGGGGGCAGTGAAACTTTTTACACAAATTGTTCCAGTGAGACTTTTGTGTGATTTAATTAAGAATGGAGCTGACTCTATCTCAGTATTAACTTTAGTTTTCATCAATCTAGTACATGGGTGAAACCAAACAATTTGTTATTGGAAATAAAACTTATAACTTATTTTTTAGGTATTACACCTGGATTCCTGCGTGGTATCCCAATGTTTACGAGACAGTATTCTGTAAAATTTTCAACAGTGACGAAGTCATAAACAAGGTGGGAGCCTTCGTTTTCATCGAAGTCACTAAGAGAAGGTGTCATAACAACGAAAGCAAAATTTTGAAATACATTCTACAATTGCACCTTGCCTTCCACGTATGTAAAAAGGACATTTTCAAGTTTGAAGTCAAGCAATTAATGTTATTTTTTAAATTTAAGAGTTCACCCGCCAAATTAAGAGATTTAACGGAAGCTTTTTGGGGATATGGTTATATTGAAAATATTCAAAATTTAGAAGAAATTCTAACCGATGCCATGTACGAACACATTGTCCATTTGATGGTTGCCCACCTGATCGTTGAAATTGGGAGAAAACTATTTACCGGTTTGTATTTAATCGCAGTTTTTTGTTATTTCATTTATATCCTACTTGTTCTGTAATGTATGTTTTACGATACCATTGCTGGTAAGATAAGTTAGTCTTTGCCGAATCGCGTCCTTGAGTTTATGGATTCCAGGGGATAGAGATTCACATAATTTTTCTTCAATAAAGATTTGCCCCAATCCTTGGCTTGTGGACAGTTTACGGAACGAATAACTAGTTTAGTGGCAAAAAACGAAATTTCTCTTGACGCCCGTTCAATTTTACTGACTCTTTTCCTGGAAGTAGATGTCGTTAATTCTTTGAATGAGGAGTACTTGAGAAACAATGTATGAATCTATTTTCTTTTTGAGAAAAACTTATAATCTGTAATTATTTTCTAGCAGGTAATTGAGAATCTAGTTTTGACGCTGTCTCTATTAGCTTCAACAACGTCACATATGGAACTGTTCAAAAACATTATGCAGACAATGAAAACATTACTATTATATGAAACAGCAAAGAATGAAATGTTGAAAATTGCAACTGAAATCTTTAACAAAATTGAAAGCTATACCCAAAGTAAATTATTCAGAATTTCGATAAGTTGAAATCATTCCAATTTTTCCAGATGAAATTTTCGAGGGAACAGTTAATATATTTTGCAAGGCGTCAATAATTGCTGGAGATATCGGTATCCTTGAAAAACCAATGGCATATAAAGTCCTGAATCTTATTCAGTTAAAGCTTTTCAATGACTCGCTGAGCAAAGAATGCTACGAGGAAAACGAGAAGGTATCAGGTGAGATATATACGTGTTGATGGACGATTTTGTGAACAGCATGATAGTAATACTTGAATTTTCTAGGTTTTGCAATTTATTTGTTCGCCAGTTTAATAGAAAGATGCTTTTTTGAAATATTAATCAAGAAAGATCTTTCACAAATGGAATATTTTAAATACTGCTCTGGCATATTGATTAACCTTTGCCGTTCCCTCATTCATTGCGGTAAAACTTTTCTGAGTTCTAAGGTTAGTTTCGAGTTGGTTCTGTAACATATAAATCGTATGTAACATTTATATAGTGTTTCTTGGCGCTTGTGGACCTCATAGTGATAACTGAAAATAAAACACTGTTTCTCACAAATTCACCTCTGCTGCAAGTAGTTGGAAAACTGTCAACGGATTTATATGGTACACTAGTTGTATACCTTGATGAGCAATGCTTCTCGAAAACCATTGGTAGTGGAAGAGGTAAATCTTGTCCAATGAACGTTTCACTTAACCAGTTCTTGATTTTAGGAAAATCGAAAATTGATGATGAAAGTATCCACATATACAAGTGCCTACTTCGTCGCTTTAATTTGCTGGTGAAGGAATGCTTTAACGTTCCTCATACTGATCACTCTTATAAAATTATGGTCTTTAGTGCAAAGAAAGTAAGATGTGCCATATAGTCATATGTAACTTGAAAAATATTGTAAAATACATTACAGCCAAACCCTTACTCTGAAGAACTAGAAACTTTTTCAGTATACTTGATTGAGAAATCTATGGAGGATTCACCTAAATATGAAACTATTTACATTTGCCTGGCAAAAGCACTTTTGTCTATGACACAAAGTTCTCTTGACCCGACGGTTTGCCAGACGTTCATTTACACTACATACGACTATAAAGTCCTTATTCCCTCGTAGAAACTTCTTTCATTTTACGAAAGACTTGTAAAAAAGAAATTTGGAAAGAAGGTATCAGAAGAAATAGTTGGCCTCAGTGTATTACATGTGATAGATTTTCTAGACGGCGAACTAAGTAATTCAGTCCCTTCTTCGACACACAACAGGATACATTTTTTGAATTATTTGTGTACGTTCGTAAAAAGCATAGGAGCGCAGTTCAAACAGGAGATGTAAGTTTATTTTATATTTATCACTTAAATTATACACTAATCATGAATTGATGTCTACCAGTTTTCAGAAGCTTTCAACATTCAATCAATTACTATCGAGCGACGAACAAGAAACTTTGGAAAAACTGAAAGAAGCAACACAAATTTTCAGATAAACGGCATCGGGAAATTTATCAGTATTGTACATTGAAATGGAACTATAAATACGTATTGAAGGTTTCTATTGAGTAATTGTTTACTTGCGTTTGTTTAAACACTTTTCGATTCTAAAACCTGCTTCCTTTCAAAACATAGATTTGCCTACTTGTATTGCAAAGCGGAAAACAGAAAGTGTTTTCAACCATAATACATTCTCGAGACAATTTTGTAGCTTATACTACTGCAGGCTTTCATCCTTTGGCCAAGAACAATCCTAGCTAAATCTAACTAACGACGTAGTACTAGGGATGTCGAAAATTTAAAAAATATCGATATTTTTTGGAAATATCGAAATCGATATTTATCGTTTGCGAAAAAAATATCGATATTTGGATATATCGGTTCAATTTATAAAAGAATGGTCGCGCTCTAAGAAATAGTATATTTATCCAAACATACACGTTAATCAGTTAATCACATATATTTTGAAAAGCTAAATTTTATTTTTCTCAAAATATTAATTTTTCTTTATTCACGGTAAAAGTAATATATTTGTCGTTCTGAAAAAAATATCGTTTTTTGATACGAGTTCGATAGTAGGAATTTTATATCGATATTTCGATATATCGGAAAATTAAATATCGCTTAAAAATATCGATATATCGAAGAAATAATATCAATATATTTTCGACATCCCTACGTAGTACATTCATATTCGAAATATTTGAATTTAATGCACTGAAAAGGTAATAAATATTTAAATAAATAACTAGTTTAAACGGTTTATTGAAGAAACTTATATTCACTGCTCATCTCACATGTACTCAATTTTGAGACCTTGTTTGCCGAGGAATAACGTAGTCATATTAATACAATTACATAAAGTTTTTAATACGATCTGTTTCTAATTACTATTGTCTTTTACACAGAAGTATTAATTATAATATTTTTAGTAACATTCAAAATTTATGATTTGGATTCATAAGTGTGCAAGGTTGCTAATGTTAGCAACAGAATTATTATTTTAATGCTAATTGTTTCCATCTTATTAAGATAAAATAAGTCATTTTTATAATAATTAAATTTGCACACATACCATTCACACATCACGCACATTATATTACATAAATGTCCTCGAACACACATATACAGAAACATATACATATATACAAAATCCGAATTTAAATTTTAACAAACTTAACGAAAATACGATGCAATATGGCTTCCGGCACAGTTCTGCATCGGCTATTCAAGAAGCTATTTTCATGAGGCATACATCCTATTAATATCGTGTTGATATTTCTCTTGTATATCTTTTCTTTTGAGTTTGAATGCTGCGGTAACAAGACCCATGTCTGGTGACCACACTTCCTTACACAATGTAACAGCTGCTGGTACTTCAAATTTTTGTAGTTTGCCTTTAAGTTAAGATAAACCAGTCGAGATAAGTTTTTAATTTATATAAAGAACAAAGTCACAAACTCACATTTTCTAGCGTGTTCTACTATTTCTTTAAGAACCGCTTCTTCCATTATGGGAGATATGCAAAGGTTTTCAAACGACGTATCCTGAATTCCATTCTTGCTAGCCAATTCAAGCAAATGCTTTTGGTTTGGAACAACTAATGCAACTGTAAATTGTTTTGTTGGATCTCCATACACACATATATTTTCGACTATCGGGCAAGTTTTCAGTTCTGCTTCAACTTTTCCCAGAGAAACATATTCACCTGCTTGCAATTTTACTAAGTCTTTTTTGCGATCTTTTATCAAAGAAAATATTAAAGTTGATTTGAAACATATAATTAATATTATTTCATTTTACGCATACCTATTATTTTAAGTACCCCATCCGGATGCATTTCTCCTATATCGCCAGTCTTAAACCATCTTTTTCCATCCTGTTCAAAGAAGTCTTCATTTGTTTTTCTAGGAAGTTTGTAGTAACCCATAGATACACTCTCTCCACCTACGATTATTTCACCCTTGAACGAACAATTTTATACTTTAGTTATTAATACTACATATTGTAAAACATTATTTCAAATACCTGTGGAAAAGGTTTATTTGTAACTCTGTAACCACCTTCCTCCCAATTAACTAACCGAATATCACACATGGTAGACGGACCTCCAACACGACCATAGGACATATCATGTTCTAAAAACATTTAAATTTTATTTTGAGTAAAATAAACTGGAAATTCATTCTAATTAACGCTACTTACGATCCATAACGGTTGCTCCAGATGTAGTTTCAGTCAAACCATAACCTTGAATCAAATCAACACACAAACAGATTTTTATCTGTTCATGAGTATCAGGTGATAATGGTGCTCCACCTGACATCATAATACGGACTTTGCCACCCATGAGACGTGCAATTTTTTTGAATATCAACCTACACAGCACACATTATATAATGTCAATATCAGTAATATTTTGACAGGAAACAGATTAATAAATAAGTCAGGGTTATTCCACAGAACGTAACCGCGAAAAAAAAGTACGTTTGGGGAACTTCATATTCTCGAGAACGCTACCACGACCGCACCCAAGGAACTGCCTTTCTGACCGTGAACATGGAAACAGTTACCATGGGGACCGTAACGGAGCTAACTCTTTTGAGTGTAAGAACTACGGATCGGTATTGCAGTTTTCCGTACGTTCACGAGAATACCTAAAAAATGACGTTGCGGACGGGCAAGGAAACGCGTTGCGTTTACGTTGCGTTCTGTGGAATAACCCTGATTATAAAACTAAAAACCTAACAAGAAGAAGCTATCAATAGAAACATACATGTCAAGTAAAGGTGTCTGATAGCCTCGTTTTGTCCATTTCGATTTGTAACTGTAAGCAAATTTGAATAAAGCTTTTCTGAAAGTCGACCCAGAATTTACTTTATCATTTATGCCCTTTGATATTCTGTCAAGAATAAGCTGCAAAATAAGATATTACGCTTCGAATCAAAGACACGCTTAGATGTACAGAAATACTAACCGGAACAGTTGTCATACATGTTGGTTTTAGAACAGATGCATCTCCTTTAGAACCCTTCATTATCTTACTACTTGTATCAATTAATGTGAGTGGAGTTGAGTATCCAATAGGTACACCCGTCAGCAAACACGCACTTTCGGCCAAAAGTTCAAAAACATGGGCTAATGGTAGAAAACTAAAAATGATAAAATTTATTAATAATCGAAATTTTCTGTATTTAACCTTATTTGATAAGAGTTCATTTATCAAAAATATACGAAAATCATAAAATGTTGATTTATTATATAATTTGCAGAAAACTGAGTTTCTTCAGAATTATTATCACTTACCCTATCAAAACATCGTCTGGATATATTTTTACAATATCACAAAAGCCTTTCATTGTTGAAATACAATTTTTGTGGGAGAGTAGCACACCTTTTGGAGTACCCGTTGACCCGGAAGTGTACATAATAATTGCAACGTCGTGTGAGTTTGGTGGGACACCATCTTTTCAAATTAAATATTTTTTAGATATGAGTCGACTTGAAAATACGTTTTTGACTCACCCCGTTCACTATTTATGCCTTTTCGTATCACTTCTGAAAATTTAATAGCACGAACTTCCTGATTCAAGAAACTTGTATCAGTCTGCTGCAATTGATCCTCCATGTATATAATTGTATTAACTTTTGGTAGTGATTCCAGCAGAGTTTTGAATTTCGGTAATAAATCATGTGACGTTATAATGGTTGTGACTTCTGTCTCATTTATACCTACGAAAAATTGATATTACTTAATTCGATTAATTAAAACATTCTTACAATGTGCTACTCCAGCATCGCCTAGTGTTGCGTAAACTGTTACAATTGGGATGCTTTGCTTAAAGCAACCATGTGCGGCAATCATCCATTCGGCTCTCGTTTCAGCAAAGATAACAATGTTCTGCCCTGGTTCCATGCCTAATTCCCTTAATCCTCGGCCAAAGGCAGACGCTAGTTGTTCGACTTCAATGAAATTTTTCCATTTGTAGTCACCCATGTTATATTTTTTGAAGACACGACCATTCGGTTGCAATTCATCCTCTTCACTAAGGATTTGCCTCGTTCCCAAACAACGTTTAGTTGAGTGAATTTTTGTAACATAATTAAACATTTTTTCTAATGTATCGATGTTGGCCTGCAACATTTTAACGTGTACCTCACGTGGAGCATCAACTGTTCTATAAGTTATTTGTCTATCATCCTTAGAAATAGGTTTCGCCTGTTAATAAAAAGCAAAATGTAAGTTTTGACGATATATATTTTTAAGACAAACTTTAACAAAATTGTTATCCTTTTTTTTCTCACCTTAGTTCGCTTAGATTCTTCTCTCCGTTTCCATGGTTTTTGTAAAACTAAGTAAACTGGCATTGCCAGCACGTCATATATAAATGCCAAAGCCTTAATAGCTCCAATTGCGGTTAGGATCCAAAATCCTTCCATCCTTAAAAAGAAAATTAAAATCAACATTAAACTATTATAGTAATTTTGAAAAGCAAAACATTATGATTCTGGAAATTATAATGGAGTCACGTATTAAGGGATTCACGAGCATTTTAAGGAACAAGGTATACTTAAGTATATATACATCGATAATTATGAATTATGAATTTATTTCAAATCATTAATGGCTGTTACCCCGATAAAACCTACATTTTTTATTTATTTTAGGAAATCATTATTTTCAATCAATTTCGGGGAAGATAGAAAATACTGTAATACCTACGTAGGTAGGTACCGTCAATTTATTTTTTACAATTTTCTTATATATTTCATATCAGCATAACCACCACCACCACGACATACTAAAAATTATGGGACCTGGGTCATTTTAGTGGTACAATTGCCATCATGTTCAGGATTTTAACTTATGAACTAAGTACATAATGATTGTGGTATATGCTGTAACGATCTTATAATAATAAATATACATATTACAAGATTTTCTATCAAATAATAAGAATTTCAACAGTGTAATGCGCAGCAAGGCAGATTTTTATTTCTAAAATTTATTCATGAATATTTAAATGTTCTTGTTGCTCTTCTGCGTCGTATATAAATTAATAATCAGACGTATGACAGTGAATTCTTCCTACTTACTGGCCGTCATCTTCAATAAACATTGTTTAGAAGTACAATTCCCAAAATTGCAGTTGATTGTTTATTAGAAAAATAGATCGATGTTTGAGTAGTTTATGATGGCAAGAGCATACCCTATAAAAACAAAATATGTTAAATGAATCAAATGGTATCAAATCATATTATAAAATGTACACTATCAAGTTTAAAATATTATGATTACAGCAACATACAGATATGTTTCTGTACTAATATTGTTAGTCGTTCATTGGAGGATAACTTATAAGTTCAAAATTTTAAATTATTTCTACAATTATATCTTGATATACTCTTGAGTATCTACCGAATTTGACTCATAACGGGTTTGTGTAAACTGTTTCTGTAAAACTTCAAAAAATTCATTAAACACGTGGTTAATGATATAAAACATTGCGCAATTATTTGCACACCGGGATGTATTTCCCTTTGCATTGAAAATATTGAATTAAATACATGATGAAAATAAGGAATTTGACATGAATATTTTAGAAAATTGATTATGTTTAAATATAGAAAATGATTCTGTTGATAATTTTGTTTATTCAATGATTGCATTGAGAACATATAAAATGAAATGCATTAACGCAAAACTGGATGTCTAATAAATCAATTCACGATTTAAGGTTAAGAATTGCCAGTGTTTTTTATGTAACTAATTTTCATGATATTACGTTTTCCTCAACTGAGTAGAAATGTACAATACAAATTACGATTATTTGTAAACATGTCAACAATGTTTTTGCGAATATGAACATTTTAGGTAATTTGATGAATTAGTATAAATTCCAATTAACTTTGCGGACGTAGCTAACACTTATTCACATTATTGCTTTAAACTTACACTTTAACTCAATGCATAAGACACAACTTCTTTAGTATGTTTATAACCAAAATAATGATTCGTTCCACTATAAAGAGTCAATTATAGAACTTCAATTTCTGTGTACGCACAACTCGACACATTACACCCTAGTCGAATGCTCACTACCTACAACATACGATGTAAATTTTTATGTTAAGTCCCATACCACGACAGTTTGTAATTCGAATTGACTATTATTTTAATTTTAGTATTTAGCTGCTTGAAGATTTCCGTTCCACTACCGAAGTTATATCACCGACGACTTGACAAATATATATTGGTCACGACTCAATCCATACAAAAGTCATGCAAATCTTTGATTCGTATTAAAACCAACTGCAATTACCTTCAGATTTTCAAAATTCTTCTGTAAAGATATCAGATCTCACGAATGTGACTTGACATATTTATTCTTAATACTGAACTAAGAGAACCTACTTGCGTCTTTTGAACCAAGTCCAAAGAGTAATCATTTGAAAACGATTACAACCAGGTGGGCTGATATCGCCGGTCTCCCATTGGTGAGTTTTTACTACTTCTATTAATTGGTACAATGGCGTGACCTGTGCATATCAACCAAGCATGAGCAGAGAGAAACTTATCTTCTCACAGAATAATTTTGAATCTCTCTACTCTCGAGTCTAACAATTGACATTTCAAGGAAAGGGCATTTGATGTAATTTGTAATTGTCTAAGAATCGAATAGTTTCAGAACAGACGGAGTTTAGAGGTCTGTTCCCATACTCGAAAATCTTACTGAATTCGAGAGTTTTGCGTTCCCGTACAAGAGAAAATAGAGAGAATTACGAAAAAATTGCTCGCACAACCACTACTGTTTTTACTGAACAAATTTGCTTCAGTAAAAATTTCAAAACTGTCAAATGCATGACTTTGTTAAATTATTAGTAATTAATAATAAGAGTGTGTGCTAATCGGCGGCATAACCTTTCGGACGACCTTTTGAATTGATGTTTAGACTTTTTTGACATTTGATACCTTCGCTTGTTAATAAAACAGAAAAAAAATTATCAACTTATATTTCTTCAGGAATATATTTATATACTGACGTCTTTTCAAATCGTATTTTGTTCGTGCAAATTTAACACCCGACAGTACTTGGGTTAAAATTTTACCACGCGATAGAATGTAGATCTAGTGTTATATAGATGGTGCCACGCTAAATTTCCCTTCCCGCAAGATTCAAATTTTTGGGAAGTTCGGCAAAAATTAAAATTCAATTAAACTCTTACGTGGTTTATACTTGCAAAATTAAAATAAAGTGAAACAAAATTAAATTGTGTACTTACGAATCGAGAGAAGCATAGTAAAATCTATGAATGGTTACATATATATAACGTGAAGTTAGTTAGATTTGTCTTTTTTGGAACTTTGGATTTAAACTCGATACCGATTCCAAAAAGAACATGCCTAATAAAATGTCAATTTAAAGTTGGCAATTTTTGAGACGCAAACCTTTCGGAATTGGGTCTTTGCTATAGTGCGTGATAATAGCTGTGTTCTTTTGGTCATCCTTATCGAGTACAAAACTAAAGTAGTAAAAGAACGCACCAGACTTACCAACTTCACTTCACATATATATGAACTTTCTACAATTTTTTTCAATTTAGCCCCTGTTAGCCCTTGGTTGCTGAAATTGTAATTTTGTGGAATTTAGAGAAAAATTTAGGTTCACGTCAAGGAAAATGAGCCATGTCGCTATCTGGACATTTCTAGCTAAACTGTTCCAGCTATTATCGAGAACTAAACTTGTTCTGTTTAATGTTTGGGAGTTAACAGTTCTGTTCTGTTAGAGTGACCAAAAGAACACGGCTAATGCAAATCAACAGGCCATTTGCATGAAAGTGCCGTCAATACTGTCCAAATTATTTATTTTTGAACATTTTTTTAAATTTTTTATATATAATTTATATTCCATATAAAAATTAGACGTTTTTCTGAGTTACTTAATTTCCGTTCCCGTACTATTTTCAGTTTTTTAGTCGCACTGGGAGAGTTACGCTCTTGAGAGCAAAATTTGAGAGTTTACTGATTTTATTTGAAAAAGTACGGGAACGGGTACAGGCACTAGTACTCGGACACTTTTCTAATTATTGCCCGTTATTAAGGTGCCTATAGGCGTTCATATTTCTATGATGTTTCATCATATATATGACGAGAAAATATGATGAAGCTGTACACACGGAATATGATGAAAAAATGTAACATATTTCTATGATGTTTCATCATATATATGACATAGATATTTGCCATACTATATGGACGAGTGGACGATTCATCATATATCTGACATATAAATATGTAATATTTTTCGTGAAATACAATCTGTGTATGACAACTTCGAGCAACACACATTAGAAATGCATGTCATATTAAATTGTGCCGTGTGTGCAGCAAAAATCGCCTTGTAATATTTTTTCATCATAGAAAATTCACATAATATTTTTCATCATATTTTCAAAAACGCGTGTGCACAGTTCTTCATATAGTATGTCATAGATATGATATGATACAAATATTTCATATAATATGATGTATTTTTCTATGATCGTCTGTAGACACCTTTAAGGAAAATTTTATGTTCCGATTCAAGATATCATTTAGATTATCCTTAATTACCTGTGTTTTACTAATCAGTTCTAGGCATGTACACTACCGCTCATAAGTATTTGCCCACCTAGATTTTTGATTATTTCTCCTACAAGAAAACACAGAAAGCGGTATAATTTATACACATTTATGACACTACATGCGGCGATCGATAAGAGAATATCAAACTTATGAGAACAATCGTATTTTGGTAATTAAGGAAATTTGTTACAAATTTCGAAATCAGGGCGTTTCTTTGACCTATGTTTACCTGAGTGCCATTGAATGAATAACATGTTTAAAACAATGGGTGTCTCCTTTTTCAATTACAATACTCCTTAAGTATTAAAACCAATTAGTATATCATTCAGATATTCTTTGTGAAAATAGTTAAGTATATAATTTTAGTACTTCGTTTTGTCAGTTTGAAATACGTACTCAGGTGATATAAGTCGATACAAATATGGGTAAAACCAAAGAACTTTCTATAGAATCACGATCAATGATCATTTCTCTTCACCGACTTGATAAGAGCAACCGCGAAATAAGTACCATTTTGAAAATTCCTCGAAGAACTGTGGACTACAACGTTAAAAAATTCATGGAGACTGACAGTTTAATGAATAAAAAACGTTCCGGACGGCCTCGAAAAACAACTTTGGGGGAAGACAAGCAGATAAAATTGATCAGCCTACGCAACGGAAGACTCACAGCACCAGAAATTGCAGCCCAAGTCAATTTATCCAGGGAAAACCCAGTGAGTACATCAACCATCAAAAGGAGACTGGGAGAAGCAGGACTTTTTGGACGAGTGACAGTAAGGAAACCACTTCTTCGGCCACAGAACAAAGTCAAAAGGCTGCAGTGGGCTCTCGAACACAAGAACTGGACAACCGAACAGTGGAAAAATGTTTTATGGAGTGACGAATCCAAGTTTGAAGTGTTCGGAACAAAGCGATGGGTTTTTGTACGCCGAAGGACTGCAGAGCGGATGTCAGATCAATGTGTGGTGCCTACAGTTAAACATGGAGGAGGTTCTGTGATGGTTTGGGGTTGTTTTGGTGGAGTTTCAACTGGAGACCTGGTGAGAATCGAGGGCATTCTGAAGAAAGAAGGTTACAAGCAAATAATTCAGGATAATGTAACATCTTCTCGACGTCGCCTGATTGGAAGGAACTTCACATTTCAGCACGACAATGACCCCAAGCATTCATCCAAACTCTGCAGGGACTACTTAGGTAACTTAGAGCGAAAGAAAGTGTTGAAAGTTATGATCTGGCCATCGCAGTCGCCGGATCTTAACCCTATCGAGTTACTGTGGGATCAGTTAGACAGAGAGGTCAGAAAACACTGTCCGACCTCTGCCAAACATCTATGGGATCTCCTGGAAAGAGAGTGGCGCAAAATAAATCCAGATTATCTTGCAAAATTAATAGATAGGATGCCTAAACTTTGTGCTGAAGTTATTAAGGCAAAGGGCCGCTATTTTGATGAGTGTAGAATTTAAGGAAAAGATATGTAAAATATTAATGTAATGCTGTATGTACGATAATTTAACAAAAGTAATAAAACTATAACAAAAAATAATTCAATTTGGTTTGATTTCCATTTCAAAAGCTTTTAAACTCTAGTGGGCAAATACATATGAGCGGTAGTGTAGGTATAAAAGTATGGCTGTTAAAAAAATATTTTCTGTCTCGTGTTCCACCTCAAAGGATGCATTGAGAAATTTTCTAGAAATTTGTTAACTGTTGGCCAAACATTTGAAAGTCTGTAACAAGTATGTTTTGACATTAAGGTGTGAATTTGTGAATACAGTAGGTACATCATGAGTAGATATTTCATTAAGAAAAAAAAATTGATTATTTTGGTTACTAATATTATTTTTGTGAAGTGTCCGAAAACTGAAATATATTTTGGACTAAGTTTTTAGAACCCGGACACTGTACAAGTACACATTTTGTTTTATGTTTCATGTTGGAAAAATGCCATTAGTTTCAATCCAGAAAAAACGTTAACTGTCCGAGTAAAAGTGCCTCTACCCTACCTTAAATCTTAGACGAAAGATGTACTTCTATGAGACGTTATTAAGCTATATTTCAAAAAAGGGAACAAGTACAAAAGAATTGTATCTGACATTTCCATTTTACCATTTTACCTCATTACCTCACCTCATTTTACCATGTTTTACAATAATTCACTATGAAATGTCAAAACCAGAAAAAGCAGAATCTCCCTTATTTTCATGCTGTCAAAGATATCGATGCAAAATCTCGCCGAAGATAAGTCAAAAGGTCTGTTCCCGTACTTTTTCAGTAAAAATCAGTAAACTCTTAAATTTTGCTACCACGAGCGTAAAGGCCCGTTTCCAATGCCAGCTTGGAGTGGAGTGTGTTGAAGCTGACTCAGACACTTGTTTCCAATGCCAGAGTGGATTGGTTTCACATCCGCCTGGGGAGCTTAATTTAAATCATTTTTGAGTATCGAAATTATAATATTTTTCTTAATAAAATAACCATATTTGGATTATCATTCTTTTACTTCATTAAAATATATTAGGACTGAATACTCTTTTCCAATGTTAACTAATTTTGTTAAACAAATATACAAAAATTCGTCGCATATTTCGAACGATCTCGTCACAGCCACCTGTTGGAATTGTTCTGAAAAACATCGTATTGCCACTCCACCGTTAACATAGAAATAGATCCTATTTTCAATCCACGCTAGGCCCAGATTGCACGAAAGGAACATATGGCGGAGTGCGTGGGTGCGATACTAGCGGAACATGTAAGCCAATCCAATCCACTCCAAGCCGGCATTGGAAACGCGCTCTAACTCTCACAGTGCGAGTGAAAAACTGAAAGTGGTACGGGAACGGAAATTGAGTCACTTTCAGTAAAATATGTTAATTATTGATATGGAATATGAACTAAACATAAGAAATTTGAAAAAATAATCAAAAAATCAATAGTTTGTTAGTTACTTATAATTTATTTACTATTAATTTATAAATAGACAAATTAAAAGTCATATTAACAATTGTCAAATATCAAATCCACGCATTTGACAGTTTTCAGAATTTTACTGAACTGGTTTTGGTGCTTTTGCGAACAATTTTTCCCATTTTCTCTTATAGGGGAATGCAAAACTCTCGTATTCAGTAAAAATCAGTAAGATATTCGACTACAGGAACAGACCTTTATCTTTGCCCTTATATACCCACATAAAACACAGGATGCCGACCGATGGACTAAATTTTCTGGCCTTTCCAGCAGATTCTACGCTCCTTGGACTAAGGCACTCAACAAATGTTTCCATAGAATGCGGTTTACTGAGGTTATTGTTGGGTAAATTACCTAGTTGCTAAAACGTTGAATTTTTGATAGTGCAGTAAAGAAAAATCTGATAATTTGTTCCAACATATTTAATAAAGTTTTGGAAGTGAACTATAGTTGTCATATCAGTATGTCTGTCAATAGTTTGAGTCAGCAGGGGCGCTTTGTTATATGTTTGAAAAATGTTCCTGCTATGTTGCAGAAACAGGATATAGAGAATATATGTAAAAAGTTTGGGCAAATCGACTATGTAAACACTAACAAAAGACCTTTGATCTTCCTTAATGTATCAAACCAAAGGTGGGTTTACTGATTGAGATTTAGGTACAGTCTTACTTCCAGCTTACATTATTTCTTCCAGTTGCTACGAAAATATCCTTAGAGGTCTCAAAGGAAATGAATATGGGTTCATTGCAGAACCAGCCAAATTCATGAATAACAATTCGGGAGCATCGTATAGACCGAATCGGACAGCAAGCAATCCTCGTACCGGAACAATTCCAAATAATGTTGTACGTGCTCAACATAATCCGAACAATGCAACGTGAGTAACATTCTGATAATCACAGAAATTTTATAATAATAGTTATATCAATTCAACGTATTTTTATTGTAATACAATTTTAGAGTTT
The DNA here is from genome assembly GCA_963971475.1 of Chrysops caecutiens. Lineage (NCBI taxonomy): Eukaryota > Metazoa > Arthropoda > Insecta > Diptera > Tabanidae > Chrysops > Chrysops caecutiens. Next base: position 23,748,671 of record OZ020570.1, on the reverse strand, counting down.
TTGATTAATTCAAATAAGAAAAGGAAACCGAATATTTACAGACATACGAAAGATCCAGATTGCAAAGGAATTTGTCAAGTGTGCCAGAAGCCAGCCAGTCAAAGATGCCAGCGATGTGGTGACTTCTACTGTTCAAAAGAGTGTCAAACCGATGATTATCCACAGCACAGGTTTATCTGCCTTGCTATGCCGTAAGTATTGGACAAAAATTCTTTATCTATTTTTAATGCTCAATACTCTTTGAAGGCCCTTGGTCGAACAGAATTCTCGCGATATCGGGTTACCCATATATCAATTCCAATCCGCACATCATTCCGAATATCAAAATAAACCACTTCGAAAGGCTGCTTCACACAACGTGCTGAACAAAGTTAAAAAGAATTACAGGAGTCAAATTTTACCCATTTCTCAGAACCCGAACTATCAAAAAAGTGGAAATGATACGAAAGCTAATAATCAAACTGTATCTAACCCTCAGAAAAGTGGAAATGATGCGAAAACTAATAATCAAACCGTATCTAACCCTCAGAAAAGTGGAAATGATACGAAAACTAATAATCAAACCGTATCTAACCCTCAGAAAAGTGGAAATGATGGGAAAACTAATAATCAAGCCATATCTAACCCTCAGAAAAGTGGAAATGACGTGAAAAGTAATAATCAAACCCAACCTATGTTGGATAAACCAAAAACAGTTCCAAAAAGTATTAAAAACGATATGCAACCTGTTCGCAGCGAAAAATTGAACACAAATGAGAAAAAGGATAATAAAAATGATCCGAATGTGGCAAAACAGGATAACAGTCTAAACACAGCTACGAATTCATTGGACAAAACTAATAAGAGTTCCTTGGAAAGCTTAATTATGAAAACAAATAAAGTTGTTGAACAGCAAAAATATAATGATACATTTCCAGCAAGTGGTTCAATTGTTTGTATTCAAGCAGCACTTAAATCAAATCGCATTTGGGTTCGATCACTAGAAAAACATCTCAATGACTCATTTCTAGAGCTCCTCCAGACGATAAGCAAATGTGCACCAATATGCGATGGTATAAAAGTGTTGCCAAAAGTTGGAGATTTTGTTTTAGCCAATTTTAAGAAAGGTATTTTCTGTCGTGCTTTGGTTATACATGTCTACGATATACAAGAAATTGTTCTTCGTTTTGTGGACTCTGGTATTATTGAAAGCAGACGGTTTGATCAACTTAAAAATTTTCCCAATGGTTTGCCAAAATCACAGGTTTACACACATCTTGTTCACCTTAAAGATGTTCCTGAATTTGATTTGGCACCTGAACAACAAGATTTAATTAAAAAGTACGCTGATTCTGTGACAGAATTCAAGATTTCTTACGATAATGCAACGTCTTTGGAAGTGTTTTTAGATAATTTCTCTACGAACGAAAGACTTAATACAAAATTAAGTGAGTTTGCTTCTAAAAGAAATAGTTGCACTATTTCAGAACCGAAATCGGCTGTTACACCGTCTCAAACGTCATTGACTGATAAAAGTTCCACCAGTTCGAAAAATGCTGCAGTAAGTATAAACTATGATTCAAGTAGATTGCTTATAACACTGTTCACTGTATGGTCTTTTTAGGAGGTATTAAATGAAACTGAGAAGGAAGACACACCAGGGAGGGAAACTGTTAAAGAGGAAAATAAAATTAAGGAAGTGAATAACGCAACCACTGAATTGAAAAATAGTAATGTCGAAGATGAGAAGGAAGTGATATTACAAGACATCAAAGTATGTAAGGTCAATATTTGCTATTAATCACGTGAAATGTTACTTCTTCTAGAATATGACTCCGTCTTCGCTTGAAGAAGAGGAGAACGTGACAGTGTATGTGGTTGATAATTCTCTGTTAGATTCCAAAATGTTCTGTTGCGTTGATATACGATTTTTGAGTCTTGTTAAGAAGTATGAAGTTGAGTTTGGAACTTTTGCGAAAACGGAAAATAAACCCTATAAACCTAGGTAACGTTAGCATTAGAGTGCAAAATTTTTGTATGGATACATGGTAATTTAGTAATATCAATGAGCTTCTTACAGATTTTTCGAAATATGTCTAGCGTATTGTACGTTAGAGGATAAGTGGTTTAGAGCCGAATGCATTTTGGAGAGTGACAACATGCCATCGCTTACATTTATTGATTACGGTGTCACCAGAGACGTCCCTATAACCAACATTCGCAAATATCCACGTGCACTGCTACGACCTTGTTTTATGAAAACATGTTTCATTGAGAGTGAGCATACATTCAATAAAATAAATATGGCGGCACTAATTCATCCACTTTCTATATGTTTTACAGATTCCACATCTTTGAAACCAGAAATTGTAGCCGAACTCAAGACACTGATTCCGAAGAATGAAAAAATCATCATTAACAAAAGGAAAAAGGCATGTGATGAATATTATTCGGTTTACATCAAAGATATAGATGAAAAGCTGAAAACATTTTAGAAACTATTTTGCATTTACAATGTATGTTTCCAATTGATCCTGTGATCCTACTTCGAATTGGATTGTTTTGAATAATCTTTATTAAAATTTATTTCGCTATCGTTTATTGTTATCTTTTAATACTTTATACAACATTTATCTTGCCTTTTCAATTTGCCAGCTGAAGTATCAAAATTAACCCAAACAAATACCACAGTTACTCCATTCCGAGGTAATGGTATTTAAACTTCAGATCAAAAGCGGTTTAACACACTCCACCAGGATAGTGGTAGAAAATGCGTTAAGTTAACCAACTTGAAATATGTGAACACCATTGTAGCTTGTTGCGATCAATTAACCGAGGAAGACGACATACAAGAAGCATCAAAAATCACACTTGAAAGTACAAGCAATGATGAGCTTGCACCAGATGAACTGGAAACAACAGACGACTAGCACTTTTTAATTCAATGAGGTACAATTTCATAAATAATTGATTTCGTTCACTTAACATTTATTTAATATACTTAATTATAAAAACAATTAAATTATTTTTTGGAACTCTTTAAGAAATTTATAATTCTTTCTCGTTGCTCCCGCAACAGCCTCAGCTCCTCCAGCATCTTCTCTTTAAATTCTAATTCCTTTTTCTTACGGAGTTCCCTCTCCTCGTGCCGCCGTCTTTTGCCGTCTTCCTGTGTTTTCATGATTTCCGCCATTTCGTCTATTTCACTAAACGTCCGCCTTCGTTTCTGGGACGTAATTGGACTTTCCGCGCTGTAAATATGTGAAAACAATAATACAAAGTAATGAAATAAAGAAATAATTTAAAATTACCTTTGGGTTGGTGTTTCCTCACCATTAGTTCCCTCAACAATTATAACATCGGGGGATAGGGGAGGTGAAGTGTCAACGAATGTACTTCCCGCGCTCAAGGGACTGGGGGCTCCTGAGGACGAACTTTCACCACTGGAAAATATGTTTCATTTTTATTAGAATTTTATTGCATGTAGTTACCGTTCAAATGACAAACTTTTCCCTCCTAGATTCCCGGCGGAGATCGTGTGTTTAACGTCAGACTTTTTGCACGCTTTTGCTGCAAAAATTTTCTCTAGCAGATCTGCATAAGGACCGTCAAAATATCCAGTCTCACTATTGTTCCCAGCATCCTCCATTGCTTTATAAGAGCGTAGAACGCTTTTAATTTTATTTTCTACTATTGCTGGAGTTACTGGTGACTTCTGTTAAAAAATTCAAGTTTTAAAAATGTATTACTAACAAACAATTAAATTTCTTACCAACACTCCAGCCGACGTTAAATCCTTAACCAGGTTAGCGTAGGCAAACTTTTTCCTACGCGGGCGGTTAAACTCTTCTCTCCTTTGACTGTAAAAGGTGAGAAGACACCGCGTTTCTTCTCGAGTCCAAACTCGTCTAAAATTGAAATATGTTATACAAATACTTTATTTACATTCAAATAAATTCATTCCAATTAAATACCTTGTAGTCTTTTCTGCTTCCATGCTTCAACTTTCAATATTTCAAACGTAAATAAACTGCTTTCACTGAAGAATCAAAAACAACTGATTCAAACATGTCAAATTGAACGCCAATAAAGCTACCAACACATGGTCATAAATCTATGACGTTTCAATATATATGTTTATGACGAACCTGTCCACACTAAATATTATGAAAAATTATGCCATATGTATTTCTCTGACGAACAATCATTAGGTCTGTTCGCGTACGTGCTCGGTCAAAGTTGTCAAATTTTCAAGTAAACATGCTTGATGTTACTCCAAAGCGTTTTCTTACTTTTCGAGTAACAGAGCGAAATCGTTCAAACCTCTCATTTTTCCTCGAGTAAAGTCTAATAAAGTCTAGTAAAATTCAAAAGTACGCGAACAGACCTATTTATACATTGAATTATAGCACATTTTAATATGTCATATTATATGATCGTGTGGACGAATGGATGGAAAAAAATCTATGATGAAAAGGTGGCGCCAGTTTTAAATTTTAACTGTTTCTTATATTAATAGCCTACTTGTTTCGTCCCGACATATGGAAACAATTTTCCTATGCCTCACAATGGCATATTCACCAAGAATAAAGGTCTGTTCCCGTACACGAAAATATAACTGATTGCTAAGGAACTTGAGAGTCTTGCGTTCTCATATACGAGAAAATAGAGAAAATTTCTGGCAGAAGAAACAAAATTGGTTCAGTATAAATCTAAAAACTGTCAAATACACGTATTTGACATTTGACAATTATTAATTTAACTTTTAATTTGTTTATTTATTGGTAGATTAATTGTTGGTAGCAAACAAAGTATTGATTTTTGATAAATTTTAAAATTTTTTAATATTTAGTTTATATTTCATATCAATACACATAAACATTTTTACTAACAGTTACCGATTTTCCGTTCCCGTACTATGTTTAGTTTTTCCCTCACACTGTGGGAGTGACGCTCTTGTGTGCGAAATTTGAGAAATTTCTGTTTTCTACTGAATAAGTACGGGAACAGAACTATTGAAACTCGGCTCTTGTGTCCGATACACAGACGGTGTACATAAGGGTTAACTCTTTTCCTTCGTAACTTGTTCCTTGGCATTCAGTCACGCCTGCTGTAAAAAAGTAAATACTAACTGACATTTCGTTGTTTATAGGGTCGCTTTTTCTGAAATAAAAAGCATGTCATTATATCATAGAATTTTACAAAAGTTCCCGAAGACTTGTTTTAGTTTTGCTTACGGCTCGGCAGTAAAAAGACAGAAGGGATATGATGGGTTCTCAAAGCGACCTGAAATGATTGATTTTGCCTTTATTGTAGATGACTCCATCGATTGGCACACAGAGAACTTAAAGCGAAATGAAAGTCATTACTCATCAATCAAAAGATTTGGCAGCAGTTTTATATCAAAATTACAGGAGAGCTTTGGTGCTGGAGTTTATTACAATACTTTAGTACATATCGCTGAGGAAGACTGTGTTATAAAGTATGGAGTTGTTTCAAAACAAGACTTAATAAAAGATTTAGATGAGTGGATGTACTTGTACTTGGCTGGTCGACTCCATAAGCCAGTGGCTGTATTAGAAAAACCTCAAGGTAGTGAAATGGTCGCTGCGATTAACAATAACTACGAGAGCGCAGTCAGAACTTCACTACTTCTTTTGCCAGAACATTTCACAAAATATGATTTATTTTACACGGTGTGCGGTCTCAGTTATACCGGTGATTTTCGCATGATAGTTGGCGAAAATAAAAATAAAATCCAAAATATCGTTACCCCACAACTAGACGAAATTTTTAGCCTTTATTCTCCTGTGTTAGATAAATTTTCTACTTCTGTGACAGCTACCTCAGCAAATGAATACAGTCAAGACAAATCTCCAGCATCAAACGAGAGGCACTTGCTAAGCCTTCCGAAAAATCTAAAAAATAAGATTATTTCGAAAGCTGGGTGCGGACACTCTACTAAAGGTTTCTTCGAAAAAGTAAAACTGGAAGATTTAGTAAACTTAGTTCGTTTATCTGTTAGAGACATTGTTACAAGAAGTAGTATTTTGCAATCTATTAAAAACATACCTACGGCTGGTTTAAGAAAGTCAATTTATTATAGTTCAAGGAAATTGTACAAAACTTTCGAATCATAACAGATCATAATCACTACATAAAGCACGAAATAAAGTTCTTATCATAAATTGTGTGGAAATACTAGCAAATACATACTTCCTTCCTACCGCATTCATTGGGCAAAGTAGTCCCATTGCTATATCGAAGAATATGAAATTTCATATGAAGTGTGAAGTTTTAATCGCAGGAGTTTCAGTAATCGAAAGATTTTATAAAATAAAACACTTCCTATTAATTTTATAAATGTTATTGTATGATAAAATAAAACTTGGAAAATTTTTATGCCTGGTAAATATGAAAAAAAATATTTTATCATTATTAATTATTATTTTTTCAATTTTATTTTGAAAACATTCGAACAAACTACAATATATTTGGACAATAATAATCAAACATCATAAGGTATGAAACCATAATAATATTTTAAAACATTGAAAATAAAAACAGACAAATTAACAAATAACTTTCACAAAATTAATACCGCCAACGAAATTCGATTTTATTTCAAGCGCTACTTTGTGAAGGCAAGATATATTTAATTTTTAACGTTTTAATTATTGTTAATGTCTTTATTTTTAGATACAATTGCAGTTTTTTTGCTTGAAGATGGTCAAGTGGAAGAGTCTCCTTCACTTGAGGGATAAATCGAATGCATTGGACATGCGAGAAAATGATTATGACAGTCGTCTCTATAATTAATTCATTATTTTCATAAATTTTTCCCAATAGATTTATAAGACTATTCCGGGTCAATAAAGATGCTTTGAAATAATTATTGATTGAGACGTAAAATAATTTTAAACCCGTTATTCGGTCATTGTCAGAGCCGCTTCATATCAAGTTAGCTATAACTATGAGTGTTGAGAATTTTAATAGTCAATAACTAAAACACTTTCTAATTTCTGAACGAAAAACGGACCACACAAACGGCTAGGGACATACAAAAAACAAAGGCATTTCTCAATTATACAAAAAGCGTCATTTCACTTAAACTACGTTAACCTGAAAATTGAAATCTAAAACTTAATATTCTTATTTTCAACAATGAGATTTTTTGCATGGGGGAGCTGGCAGTTAGAACATACTTTTTAGTAGGTTTAGCATATTGCCTACTTGTTGTTATTTTGGACCTAGTGGATAAATAAAAATTTAATTAAATAGTTCTTTCAAAGAGCTACCTGAAGTTGAAATGATATATTAAGCGAAAAAAACTTAGGCCGTCCGAACACGGAGCTACTGAAAAGAAACTGATTAGTGGTTCGAATTTGTAACCAGTTTCCTTTGAGTCACTTGCGATATGAACAAATAGGACGCCGCACGACGATACTGGTTGCAAACTGATTTGTGATTCTTGGAAACTGGTTTGTAATCAGTCACCAGCGGACTTGCATGTCGAGTCACTTAGCCTTCGCACACCGAGCTACTAAAAACAAACTAAACTTGCGTTACAAACCAGTTCCTGACTGGTTAGCGACCAGGCTCCGCACACGAAGCTACTCATCCAAAACTCAATCAAATTACAGTTCAGGTCGTTTTTAATACCCTGGAAGCTGAAAATTATATAACACAGGCCGTTTTTCAACTTTCTGAGATCGGTGCCGAACAAATAACTTGTAATTGAACAGCGAACATATGCTCAAATGTAAACAACAACAAACATTTAGGTTAGGAAATTTTGGAAATTTATTTTACGAATATCTTGTAAACGAAACAGATTTGGAAATTTTCGTAAAACAAAAGTTGTTTTATTCTCTTTGGAAAGAAGTATATGCGAAGTCGCGTTCGGTAATTGAAAATATCTGCCTTGCACATTTTTTTCATCCGCTTCGGATTCGATAACAAGGCCGTAGTACTAAAGTCTTGGCCTCAATTGTGGATGGGATTTGACAGTTCCGTTCCAGTGGTGTACGGAAAAGAACAAGTTTAAATTCTGCTAAAATTTTTCTTTTCCTGTTGTTACTTATTCGATGCACAATTCGCATTGTTATAAATTTAATTATCCGTGTGTGGTTATGTTGCTTATTGGCTTAGATCATAGAGAACAGGATATGACACCTTATCTAAAATCCGTATACATACACGGGCACAGCAGCGACATCAGCGTACCAACGAGTTAATGGTGAACTAAGACCATATGTTTAGCCGCAAACCACCAGCTCAGACACAAATTTCATTTCATGACGTCATAAAATTAAAATTCTTATTTACAGGCTTTTCAACTAGATTTTTAATTGTGATAGATGTAATAAATTCTAAAATGGTTACCTGCATAATTTTTTTTTTAATTCCTTGTGATTTTAATTCAGAAAAACGAGAATAAATTTGCTCGCAAAGCAAAAACACCCACCTTTTTAAACTTAGATCACACCCATTTTTCATTTTCAGCTGGCGTGGGTTCCAACTGGTTTTCGAAAATTGCACTAAGCCCTTGGGCTTATCAAATAAAAATCTGTGGTGGGAGTAGTGTTTGTAAATAAATTGAACATCAAACGTCAAAACAAAGTAAAATTTAATGAATTTTATTAGTATTTCATTTTAAAAAAATAGTAATTTGTTGAAAATAAAATAGAGTGAGGTAGACTGGAGTGATAGTTAAAAGTTTTGTGAAGTGACATTCTCATTTTAATAAAATATATCAGTAATAAAGGAAAAACACGAAGTGAATTGTCGGAAAAATTGTTCAAATTATATCATTCAGCGGAAGAAAGTATTTTATTTGTTATCTATGTGAAATTCAATATTTTCTTTAATTATTTTAATTGTTTTCAAAGTGAAAAACATTGTTTTTCTAATTAAATTTCAAGTTTGGAAAAATGGATCATAGTAAATGACGCATCGGTTGTGAAATTCATGTCAAATCCGTGCAGTGGAGTAGTAGTATGAAACTTGTAAAAAATTTTATACTGAAATTTTTTAGTAGTTTATTTAATAACAAAGAACGTGTAACATAAGTAAAAATTATTAATAAATATTTTTGAAAAAAAAAGATTTGTGTTTTTCAATTGTTTGTGCCAGAATCTACTTCATTCATTGTCGTCCTCAAAAATTTTCCGACGTCAATGTTTTTCGTTCAAGTGTGTTAGTAAATTTTGGTAGGTTGCGTTAAAATGATACGCTCATCTGTCATCGTGCCATATCCTGTTCTCTATGATCTAAGCTTATTGGTAAACATTCAACTAGTTTCGCTCGTGTCAAAAGTTCTTTACCATTATTAAATTCTGAGTTTGTATAAGTGTAAACCTCAGGTTATCAAACCAGCTCGCTTAGGTTAGCGAAATGTTCCTAAAGCAAAGTAAATTAAAGTCTTAGATCATAGAGAACAGGATATGACACCTTATCTAAAATCCGTATACATACACGGGCACAGCAGCGACATCAGCGTACCAACGAGTTAACGATGAAATATAAATTATTTTCAGGTAAGAACCTCTAGCTCAGGCCCATATATTTTCTTATGACGTCATGAAATTTGAATTCTAATTTACAGGTTTTTTAACTAGATTTTTATTTACGATAGATGTAATAAATTCTAAAATAGTATTCTAGATATTTCTTGTTGAAGTTCTTTTGATTTTAATTGAGGAAATCGAAAATAAATTTGCTTGTCAAACCGAAGACACCAACGTTTTCCATCCTGGGTCACATCCATTTGTTATTTTCAGCTAGCGTGGGAGCCAACTGGCGGAAAAAATTTGAAGCTAAAATTATTTTTATCAAACCAAAATCTCCGGCAGAATTATTTTTGTAAACAAAGAAAATAAGAACTGTCAAAACGAAGTGAAACTCGCTAAATTTTCCAATGTTTTTCTGGAAAAATGTAATAAGTTGTTCGAAATAAAATAAAATTAAGTGCAGTGCAATGATGGTAAAAATATTAGAAAGTGACAGTGTCATTTTGACGAAATATATCAATAATAAAAATGTAAACATGAAGTGGTTTGCAAACAAATGGTTAAATTATTATTTTCAACAGAACGAAAGCCTTTCATTTTTTAAGAAAGTGAAATTCAATGTTTTCTTTAATTATTTTTATGGTGTTTGATGTGAAAAACATTGTGTTAATAATAAAATTTTGAGTTTGAAAATAAGGAACTTGGTTAATGACGCATCGGTTTTGAAATTCGTGTCAAATCCGTGCAGTGGAGTAGTAGTATGAAACATTTATAAAATTTAATACTGAAATTTTTTAATAGTTAATTATGTAACAAAGAACGTGTAACATAAGTAGAAATTAGTAATAAATATTTTTGAAAAAAAAGGTTTGTGTTTTTCAATTGTTTGTGGCAGAATCTACTTGTTTCATTGTCGTCCTCAAAAATTTTCCGACGTCAATGTTTTTCGTTTAAGTGTGTTAGTAAATTTTCTTAGGTTGCGTTAAAATTGCACGCTCATCTGTCATCGTGTCATATCCTGTTCTCTTTTATCTAAGATTAAAGTATATTTCGTAAAGTTAAATTAACCAATGGTCAACTTATTTATATCGTTGCTTAATTCAATTTCGTGGTTAAATTGATTTAACATATCTCTAAAATTAACCGAATTGTTAAGTTAATTAAACTTTTGTTCAACGTTTGTATAAAATCCGGTAGATGACTTGCAGCTTAAATTCGGTTATTACATTTTTCAGCAGTTGTATGGAAAGTTAAGTGAAGTGCAAAAAAAACAATTTGTAAAGTGTCTTAAGCCTAAAATTAAACAAAAAGTGTGCAAATATGGGTAAGTTTTAAATTTTGTACTATATTTTTTAAACTTTAAAATTTTTCAATTCGGTCCATTGTAGTGAAGAAGCGGGAGCGTGCTAGAAATTTTACGGAAATGGAGAAAGAATTGTTGGTCGATACGATTAGTAATTTCAGCTCTATAGTTGAAAACAAAAAGATTGATGCAAAGAGTATTAAAATAAAGGAAGATGCCTGGGACGAGGTTACTATGATTTGGAACAGTAACTCTGTCGAAGGAGAAAGAACCAAGGAACAATTGAAGGTTCTATATAACAGTTTAAAAAAAAAGGCTCGCAAACTTGTAGCGAAACAGAAGGTAAATGCTACCAGGTTTAAAATTGATTAAATTAAAATAAAATTGTTTTAAATATTAGAAAGACGTTAGTCTTAATCCAAATTTGGCACCAATGTATCGTATCCCTGAATTAGAACGAAGAGTATTAGCATTTATGAACAATGAAAGTATTCCGGAACAGGAAGTGAAACATTGCGAGAGCAGTATTTTTCACAATACATTTGTAAGCCTTCTTTTACTTAAATTGTTCTCCTTTTAGTCGAGGAATTTGACGACTTTGAATACGATTTGTCGCATTCTTCGGTTTTGATAAGCCCCGCAAGTCCTTCTAGAACTCAAATTAATAACAGTCCAATCACAGAACCTTCTGTTACACCAGTGCCAAGTGTTCCGAAAGAATCCTGTTTAAGACGTGAAGATCCCGTGAATGCCAGCCAAAAAGACGCGGTTGAGGAGAGAAAAAGGTTCCGTCAATATAAGCGTAGACTTAAGCGCGAGATCTTAGACACCAAAAAGGAAAAGGAAACAATCGAAAAAGATATATTGATCATTAAGAAACATCAAGAGGCAGAACAATTAAATATTTTAAAATTAAGAACAAGGAAAGAGGCGGCTGAGCTAGCATTGCTAGAATTAGAACTAAGGAGAAAAAAGAATAAAAACTAAATAAAATAGAATAAGGAAAATTTAAAAGTAGATAGTTCACCAAAAGAACATTTTCTGTTTTCCCTTCTGAGGTGAATATTTTATTATTACTTCTCACTTCAGTGTATAACAAAGTTCTCTATGATCTAAGGTTAAACTGTATGATTTCCTCCCTGGTTACCAGGCAGAAATGTGCTACTTTTGTCCCTGATAGTATAGATAGATGTCAAAAGAAAAATAAAATTTACAAATTCAAATAAGTTTATTCGATTAAAACTTTCGAATTTATCTAGCGATTATCGGTAGTTCCTGAACCGCTCAATGTTCCCTGGTTTACATTTCTACTCAGATTCCGAAGAAATACTCTATACCTTTTCGATAGTAAGAATTTTATATCGATATATCGGAAAATTAAATATCAAATAATATCGATATATCAATATTTTTTTGACATCCCTAATCTGTATATTGTATAACATGATGTTATTAACATCCAACTATTTTCGGCTGTTTTATGATAGATGTTCATCCAAAAGTACATTGGATTGTTCTAATCCAAATAACAATTGCACACAAACTATTCTTTCGCCAACCTTAGAACTAAAACAATTAAATAAAGTGGCTCTGGTTCCAGAAAATGCCTTTCTCGCCTTATTCCTCGATCAAAACTTTATATGTATGTATAAAATTTGCAAGATGGTGGAATGAAGTTGATTTATTCGAAATTTTTGATATGGATTTAGGTTCTACAGAATATAATTTAATTGTCATGGAAAGTAAGTAAAAGTCATAAACTGTCATGGAAAGTGTACTCCAACCCGTATGGTAGCTACTTTTGTGTATTGATTGAATTCTAGAAGTTGCTAATTGTATCAGTCTGCACAGCACAGTGTTGACGAGAATATACAAATTGAACTTGTCGTGGAAATCATGGATTCGCATGCAGAAATAAATCCGAGTTAATATACAATTTATAATTTTCAACATTAATCATTAGTTAACATATAGAACATCGTCTTTGAAAAGTTACGTTAATATGCTGAAAAACGTATGCATGTTTCCAGCTGAACTGAAATTAAGTTATCAAATTATTTGCAAAACAGATTCATACCCGGATGTGTAAACTACGATACGTTCATGCTGCTACAAAAACTTCATCTTCTGCACAAACAACACCCTTTTGACGAATAGCCAAGTGTATGCCCATCGTCGGACTGTTATATTTGTTCGCAGATCGATATCTATATTGCGCAATTTAAAAGTGTTTTATACTTAACAACCTTAAACAGAAAAATATTACTTCTTCAATGTGCGCAAAGGCTCATGGTCCACAGACCTTGTAGCAGTTACGGGATTGATATTCGTGAGAATGCAACGATAGCACGGAGACAAGTTCCGGAATACGACATTGCTACCGATACGAACCCATTTCCATGTTTCTTCTTCAAATGGACTCTCATCATTATCACAAGACACAAAGAAATTCGGTCTGAAATTGTTCACTGTAACTTTCTCATTTAATTTTGAGTTCAAATCCTGTAAAGAAGCGGTGGTCATCAACATATAACTAGATTTATCATGCAAACAGCCCTGAAATTGAATGCAGAAGTGAAAAGTTATGAAAATAATCAAGGCAACAAAGCACCGTGTCTTCATGTTTGATTTCTCCGTTTCTTGGTTGTTTTACAGGCTTGTCATGGCAGAAGTACACTAACCGGATACCTTCTGTTTTTTCCAACAACAGTTCGGAAAACCATTGATCATATTCACTCCCACAAAGAGTGACCATTATGTTTTCGCCCCATAGATCGGCTGAGATCATGTTTTCTTCGTTACATTCTGGAAAAGTAACTCGCAGATCTTCTTTCCCTGGAGCTGATAATACCAAATCCTCTCCGTTGATAACTGGCTGAATTTTTAACATTTTGGGATACGTCCTCGCTGATATCATTTTGTTCTCCCGATCAATTAGCATAAACATTCTATCTTTGAAGTTGCCAAGAACAAAACCAAGAGTATCACATTTGGCACTTTCTACTTTGATGCTTCCACCAGATTTAAGTGGATAGAAATACATTTCCTTCAGCCGGCCAACTCTTTTCCAATTTGTTGGAATACGTTCGGCACGGAATTTCATCCACATATAAGCTGCAAACAAAATACTACTTCCCAAAACGACGAAGGAAACACCATAATTTCTAACATTCATTGTAATATATAATAACTTCTTCTGCAGCACTGGAGGTAGTTAAGATAACACTCAACTCAAAATACAATGAACATCAGAAGGTCTATAACCTACGGTCTAGGAATTTCGTTGCAGCAAGTCAACAGGTTGTTTCGCACTCCGACCATTGAAATAACAACGGCAGGAATGGTATTGATTTAAAACTAATCTGTTGATTAGTTTGATGGACTAGCGCCGGGAAGAGGTATGATCCGTTGAATCCGTATTCATATAAGAAGGAAGATTTTCTCAGTGACAGTATTGTTCGACTCAGACTCTAAAATGTTGGCTATATTAAAAATAATCCCAGTATGTTATATATATAGCTTACATCATTAAAGGAAATCAGAATATATTTGTTTTAGAAGAACTTTAGAGAAGTATCGACAACTGCCACTGTCGCCTTTGATTTTTACAAACAAGTTCTCCAGTGAGATATATATATACATACTATGTATGTACAATATATATTGGGGTCTATTCTGGTGAAAAACTTTGAGAAGCACGTTTTTCTGCTACGAAAGATAGCAGGTTTGGTTCGTAGCAGGGTTTCGTTGATATGGTATTCCGGCTACCATCTATTCAAGCATTCAACAAACAACAATTCAAGTACTGTTTTCTATAAGAACCAAAATAGATAGGATGATACATAAGTAAAGAGGGACCGTTATCAACCCTCGATTTACCTTACGTTACTAAGAAAAACTAACCCAAATTCAAGACCGCGAAGCTGTCGAATTATGCAGAGACAGGATTACAGATAAAACACGATTGAAGTAACCCCCTCTTGGGAATCAGCCTCAAAAAAGAGTCGGAAATCGAAATAATAACCTTTCCTTTTCACCATCCCTGAAGCTGGATTCGTTGGTACGTTCGGCGCGTGCAGAACTGCTATTTTCATATGGAAATTTGACAACTCTCATGCTCGATTCATTTAGCGGCGAATTCAGTTCTCTCTGCCAAAGTTGAACCAACTTCAACTTTCTTGCGGAAGATTTTAATTTTCACCGTGAATGTGTTCCGCGTCGCGTCGTTCAATTTGTGGATTGTTTTAAAAAGTGCGGCAGATTCACGACGAAGGAATGAATCATGAGCAAAGATACCCTTTTCACGGCTAATTAGTTCTGCACCCGCCGAACGTACCAATGAATCCAGCTTAATTCCTGAGAATTAATGACGCGACTGCAAAAGCGCCATTGACTTCTGAGTAAGTGTAAAATCACAAAAATGTCACAAAAACAACAACAACAACAACTATTGAACAAAACGTTCAGTCACAAAAATTTATTCTATTGATCAAGATAATCAATAATTTCTTCAAAATAATCAGAATTTAGCAAGTACTGATGAGCCGTTTTGCAAACTCTATTTTGCAGTCGCATCGACGATATACTGTTTATAAAAACTGTTAAACAAATGATGAGTATAGAAAGAAAAATCTATATTTTGCAATAGAATGTGGGAAAGGAATCTTCTACTTAGGAACCAACGAAATCGCAATAATTTTATTTCGTATGATTCACATAAGGAGGCTAACAGAGAGATTAAAACTCTTATCGAACAAGAAAATAGGAAGACTTAGAGGGAGTTCACAGAGAAGATAAAACCAGAAACAGGCAACGGTCCAAATGAAAGTCCTGCAAAGGAATATATGTTACACATCTTAATATAAAAAATCCTAATGCTCGTGAAGCAGAAAATGAATTTTATTCACCGGAGAATGGGATTCACTCTCTGAAAGCGGGGAAAATTAAATTGATGTAGATCAAAGAGAATAAATTTCTGTTCGCTTCCTGGTAATGAATTTTATTCACCGGAGAATGGGATTCACTCAAGCGGAGAAAATTTTTTTGCCTTTTTTTCTAGTAGATCAATAAAGCATTCGCATGGAATGAAGACTAAATTTTTATTTGTTCATCTACTTCTGCCGATACAAAGGTCTGTATTTAATAAATTCATTTGATTTTCTTGCGAAGATTTATGCTTTTAATTCATATAATAAGTGATTTGCGTTGTTTTTTAGTATGATCAAGAGTACGTCGAAGAATCACTGATCACTGGATGATGTACTTACGAATTACATACGATTTTTATTATAAAATCCTTTCGCTGTACGAGACAGCTCATCTGATAAATTATCACCTGGTTCCATAACGTTGCTAATTTTTACGTAAGGGCCTTCGGGCCGAGACAAGGGTTGCCAATAGTACGTATTATGCGTTAGGACAGGACGACCATTCTCCGCAAAGGATGTCCATAAATCAACCATCATTCGAGAAACATCTTGTTGCCATCCCATCAAATCAGAAACCCACTTAGGGAATGGGAACAGATAAATGTTCTCGTCACTTAGGGATACTCCTGGATCAAACTTCAATGCTTTAATTGGAACAGTTACGTTGAATCTATTTTTAGGTCCCACGAAATCAAATGTATAGACATAGGTTTCTGCGCCTTGGATTCTCCAATTGCGATCAGCTGCGTCAAACACTGGCACCTTATAAACAGCATTTCCAACAAGCTGGAATTCAAAAATGATATAAATCAATATCTTAAAAGATTATTATGTTATTTTACATCTATTAGGCTAGGTGCAACGTAAGTTAAATTAAACGTGTAGGCAGGGTCCACAATTAGTTGGTCGTGGAACATTTTTTCAAACTGTGGTTGTTTGTTTTCTGGAACTAAGTACTTAACAAACGCTGAAGCAGCCCGATTAACATCAAACCGATCTAATAACTCCCTTTCATGTAGTCGAGCAATCTCTTTAATATAAAACGTAGTTCGAGTTATCTTGTTTAACGCAATTCAATTGCAATACTTTTGTAAAGATAGGAGCCAACATTTCTTGTAGTGCCTGCCATCATTGGATATGAATTCCCTGTCCATGTGGACAACATATCTTCCGGGTGGCGTGGTAGAACATTACTTCTATCTCCAACAACTAATTGGAACCCACCAAAGCTTCCAAATCCTCTTTGTTCGTTTTGTTGCTTTAAAACAAAACAATATAATAGCACGATCTATAAGAATTCACGATATACTATACTCCGTGGGTCATAAATGCTTCCAATAATCGACTAGGTGTTAAGTTGATGAGACATTCGTCAAAACTGCCTGGTACATCCGTAACTTGGCAACCTGCATTTCTTGCTATCTCATTTGCATGCCTTAGAGGATCCTCTGTGAGGAAAAACGGACTCAATGCGGATCCAGAAGAAAGTATAACTCGGTTAAAGAGCCTTGGAGGAACAACTGGAGAAAATGTTAGGACATGAACCAATGCTGCACCGGCTCCTTGTCCAAATACAGTCACTCTTCCGGGATCTCCTCCAAAGTATCTAATATTATTCTGAACCCATTTCAATCCTTCTACAACATCAAGAACTGCGACATTTCCAGGAATTCTCGAAGTAAGAGTGGATAAGAATCCAAAAGGTGCAAGGCGATAGTCCAACGAAACGAGAATAACATCTTTCTCTAAAAGATATTCGGGTGTTGCTTCTGCGGAGCTACCTTCCAGGAAAAACTCTCCATGAACGTAAACTATAACTGGCTGACGAGCAGAAACCTATAATAATAGACAATGATGAATAGGTAGATAGATCATTAAATGTTAAAAACGCACATTTTTCGTGTAAACTGTCAACCGTAAGCAATCCTCTACATCCGAATAACGCTCGGCTGCAACTACTTTTGATAAGTCCATAAATGATGGACAAGATATATTTTCATTTGAACCATCAAAAATTCCCTGCCATGGCCTTACAGGTTCTGGTGCCTTAAAAGATCAAAATTAATAATCAATATAATAAACTTAACAATAAATCAATGAACCTGGAAGCGTCTATGACCGCGAGGTGATTCCGCATATCTCAGATTCATAAACGAATGAACCACTTGTCTTGTTGATGCAGTTCGATCCAATTTGCTCTGGACTAAGCCGAGTGAAGGTATATCGACTACCAAAGGACTTACTGACTGTTCGTAAGAATGCTGAGGACGATTCTCATACTCTCTTTCAGAGGGACGTTCGTAGACGTTTGGATATTCCTGTGGTTTATAGTCTACTTCACGTGGATCTTGATATGGATCGCGTCTGTCCACATATGGCCTCCGTGATGGGTCTTGCTCCGATCCCGATTGTGAGTTATAAGGATACCGTGTATCTTCTGATGGATAACGCTGCCGTTCCTCGTACTCTCTTCGATCAGATCGAGGATCAGAGTATTCCGGTCGGCTTGGGGATGGTTGACGTGGGTATTCTTGTGGCCTGTACGGATCCGATCGCCTAGATTCTGAATCATCGTAGGGATCATATGGTCGTGGTGGATCTGGACTTTGAGATCCATATCTTGGGTCTAAGTCCTGTGATCTAACATCTGTATGTTGTTCAGAATCCGATGGGCGAGGTTGATAGTCCTCCGGAGTTCTTTCGTGCGTAACATGTGGTTCTCTACCAACGTTCTCATTTGTCACAGGTAACTCTTGTGATCTATATGGCCCCAGGGTTTCAAATCTACCAGATGGCACATGTTCATTGGTTCGGTGAACGTTTTCATAAGAAGACTGTTGTTCACTTGTTCTCGCATCAAGCCGATCGTTTGAGTCTGGATGCATCGGAGTTTCATATGATCTTCTTTCTTCCGGGCCTCCATAAGTTCCACGTCCACCTGCTCCTGTTTCACCAAAACTCCTTACATTATCGCGACCAGCAGGTAGTTCTTGTGTTTGATAAGGACCAGATGGTTGGGGCCTTACATCGGGGTGGTTATAATGTGGTGACTCAGGTTGAGGAATATTGTTTCCTTGCGGGTACGTCGGGCGGTCAACATCAACTTGAGTTTCCCTTCCAGAATAATACGGTGGATAATTTTCTCTTGGATAAGATGGATTTCCAGATGGTTGTGGAGTATCTACGACGACGTTTGTACGAACTGGAGTGTTGTATCCTCTTGTGCGGTCCTGTGACTCACCTCCTCTGGCGCTCCATTTCTCCATTCCACCATGATTCTCGTTTGAATAGTGATGATCTACATTTGGATCATAATCGCTCGAATCATCGTACTCATAATATTCTTCATCACGAGCACTAAGATTTCGAGCTACACAAAACGCAAGCAAAATCAAAACGACTGAAAATCTCATTTCTCAACGCAACGGCTCCACTACTTAACGTGCACTAAAAGCGAATATAATCGCGCACTTTACTTCACTCCCAAAGCGATTCAATGTAGGCTTGAATTATTCCAGCCGTTATCACGCAAGTCGTTGAAAATAATTAAACTCAAAGATAGCATAAGAAGACCAAGGGTTGAAGTTTTTGTATATTTTTCAACAGTTGTTTTTTTATGAAAATGACCTCTTTTAAGTTGATACAAAATCTGTCGTTATCAAGCAGTGTGTAAGATCATGAACTTTCCGTTTTCTATTCGTCTAATTTGTGTTATTTCAAACCACATAATGAATATGAAGAAAAAAATAAAGCTTGTCGTCGTGCAAAATAATAAAACAGATATGAAATCCCATAAGATTTGAGCATTAATTTCCGGCTCTATACATATTACTTGGTCCGGATACCTAAATAACAAATCAAAATATATTTTTACTTTTTGAGAGTGCTTAACACAAATGTGGAAAATGCATGAAAAACTTCTGATAGTAAAATCATGAATCAAAAATAATAAAATTGCATAAAACCATATGATAATGTTGAAACTGATTTACTTGTACGAAGTGTGCGTTTTAATTTGATAAGTACCTACTAATTTATTTAACACTACAGTTTGATCTTAACGTGATGATGAATTTTGTAGTAAATGAATGAAGAAAGCGATACATATCTTAGGATTGTAGTTCATTATGTATCATTAGAATTAATTGTGCTAATGAATTCTTAGTTTTTCTTATTTCCCAAAGATATTTCTAGAGCTGTGGCTTTCCATAATTTTCAATGTCGGGTTTAGACCGGGAAACACGTTTTTCCTGGTTCCTAATATTATCAAAGAATATATAGGATGAACTTGTGCGAATTTGTAATTTGTTCTGTATGGGTTACAGCAACTTCCCCATTTATATGGACATAAACATATATTCAAAAATTTCAATGCTTGACTTATACAATATATTCCATTACCTTAATATGAAACTATCCATATTTATTGTAACATTGTTACTTTAAAATATTAAGAATATTTCTAGATTTTTGAATAAAATTTTGAAATAATTCTCTATACATGTTTTTTCGAAAGAGGAAGATTTCAAAAATTTAACGAGCTCTAATCAACTCTCTCAGCCTTGAGCAATTTTGTAACGATAAAATTATCAGGCGTGTGGCATCATCGGACTCAGGTCACCATTGCGTTGGAGCATTATGTTGCTTGCAACGATAGCAGAGTATTTTTGATGTCGAATATTAAGATTTGCCAAAATGATAAATTTGAAATTAAAGTGTCCATAGTTTAGAAATGGTGTTTATGTTTTTGAAAATTATTTATAAATTTAAATAATAAACCTGAACTTATCAGAAATCATTGCTAAGTAATCGTTACCGGAAGTACTTGAAAACTATTTCTTAGACAACTTAACCATGATTCTATTAAGACTTGAAGGCACATTTTTGATTCTTGAGTGGTTACTTAAAGGATGAGAAAACTCTTCTCATGTTTTCATACTTTTAGCAATTAGTTACTCAACAGAGTCACCTCTAAAACTGAAGGAACGAATGCTACATGATGAAACATCCAACATTTTGCATGATACCATCTTTCATTAATGTGAATGATAGTACTGTTCATAAAACATTTACCACCTGTGTTATATTCAATTCAAAAGGTCCGATTCTTGACAGCAGAAATAAATTGCACAAAAAATAGTCTACTCATATTCAAGCAAATTATAAAATGTTACATATAAGACAAAACATAATCTATATAAATTTAATGTATTATGTGTCATACTTCAGTAAATTTCGTTTAGCCCTATTACCATATTCTTCATCAAAGTCTGAGTCTAACATATGAATTTTCCTTTTAGCAGTCTAGAGAATTAACACATGATTAATATTATATAGTGTCAAAGCAAAGTTAATATTACCTTGTCAGTTATATCAGTCGCTGAATGTGAAGCTGCGAAGACAAATGTGCCTTTTCCTGTTTTTATTTGTGCCCCTTGATCTCCGTCGACACTAGATTTCAATAAAGATGTCAATTTAGATAGGGTTGTTTCTTCGCGAGCCAGAAATGATCCTTTTTCTATTGATTTTTGTGGAGCCTTTTGTATGAGAAATTTCGGAGCAGATGAATGAACAGTGAGTGACGTGCTTTTATTTTTCGGTTGCAGTAATAGTAGCTTCTTCCCTGTCTCCACCCCAGTGATGATTTTTGTTTTCGTTTCTGTTGTAAAATGCAATTGTTCTTCCTTTAACAGAAGAAAAAATTAATTCATAAATCAACAGAGAAATCAATAAGTACGTACTTCACGATTAAAGGCTTTTTTCAAAACGGATTCTCTTTCATGGCGCAATTGCCGCCAGTTTACTTCATCTTCCTCATCTGTTTCACCTTGGTCGGGTTCGGGTGTTGTTCTAGGATTCAAAGTATTGTTGTTTTCCATTCCATCGTTTTTCCATTTAAATTGTCTTTGACGCTGGACGGCATCCTCTTCTGTGGCAAGAAGTTGTTGCTCTATTATTTTTACCTCTCGTGCATCTTGATCCAGGAGTCGTCGCCTGGTAAAATAGTTAGTAAGTAAATAAATGAAGAGAATATGTTCGTAAGAAGTACGATTCTTACAAATGTATTTTTCCAAGATCAGATCGAAGTTTATTCTGATCAAACTGCTCTTCATCTCCCAGTTCACCTTCATACGCATCCAAACCTCTTTCATCTTCATCTGCACTACCCCATTCTGAATCGGAAAGTTCGGCTTCGTTTTCAAAGAAATCATTTGCTTCTTGTCTTATGTCATTTTTACTCATATCAACAAGAATTTCGTTCTCGTCAGAATCGTAATCGACATAAGTTTCTACGGGTTTATCTTCAAGATCTTTTCCTTTCGGGGAGCAGGAATTATCACAAGTATTTAATTTTTCACTGTTATCATCACAGCTATTTTCACCATCTGAAAATTTTATTTTTGTACACTTCTTTCTCCTAGCAATGACGCCTTCATCATCCGTTGAACTATCTTCATCAGTCAACTTTGATGAAGTTTGTGGATTACTTGACTTAAAAGACTGATCAAAAGTTCCTGAACAGAGAGCCATAAGTTGACTTTCTACGTTACTTTCATTCGTTTGAACTAAATCATAAGGAACACCATCCAATATAACATCTTTTGATTTCGTTGCTTCTTCGTTCAGTGCAGATTGAAAAGCATTTGAGTTCAAAACTGTTTTCTCTTCATTTTCATCACTATCCGAACTGCTGCTATCCAAAAGTTTCACTCTTTTAAAATTACGTTTTGGAGACAGTACTTTAGTTTCATCATCATCATCATCTTCATCACCATCATCATCATCACAATCTTCTTCTTCATCGTCTGCATCGTCTTCTTCCTCCGTTCCAGAACACTTTATATTTCCTTGACTTGTTTCTAATTCCTTGCAAACTTCATTCATTTCATCTCCATTGCCAGCAATATGCTCGTTGATTTCCTCCTCATTTTCATTGTTTTCTAATTCTTTACTGTTAACAACACTATCTTCTTCCTAAAATAAATTCATAAATATCATTTAACAAGAGTGATAAAATAATTTGTAACTTACCTCGTCAGAGGTCATATCTCGTTCAACATCATCTTCGTTTTTTGAAGATTTGGAACTTTCAAGTAACTCCTTGTCCTGGTTGTTATGCGAAAGCTTCTGTAAAATATCTTGCCTCCGTTTTGCCGATATGGTCTTTTTTAACATGGCCTTTACTTTCAAGTACAGGGATGAATTTTTGAAATCTTCGCATTCAATACCATCATTTTTTGGCAAAGAACGTCGTATCCCTCCTTTTCTTTTTCTTTCACCCTCATTTTCAAAATCGAAAATAATTTCTGTGTTACTTTCCAACTTTTTTTGACGCATGTTCATTAGAGAAATTGCATCTTCTTTCTTGTATTTCTCTAATTTAGGTACGTAGTTGCACTCTTCTATAATAAATTTACGTAAAATAGGTTAAT
This sequence comes from Chrysops caecutiens, assembly GCA_963971475.1. Classification (NCBI taxonomy): domain Eukaryota; kingdom Metazoa; phylum Arthropoda; class Insecta; order Diptera; family Tabanidae; genus Chrysops; species Chrysops caecutiens. The sequence goes on along the minus strand of OZ020570.1, from coordinate 23,725,516 downwards.
TACTGCAAAAATACAAATGTAATATTTACGTTTCCCTTCATCAGTCGGTTTCAATTCAAAGTTTAGTGCAGGAGATTTGCACTCTTCTAAAATAAATGAACATATTATTGGAAATATACAAATACTGTATTTATTTTTACCATCCGATGGTTTTGATCCCAAAAAGGCAGAATTTTCTGGTGTTGCTTCAATTGAAAAATTTTCCGATGAGTCTTCTGGCGCCTGTGAACAGTTATAAATGTGTTTTAAAATACTGCGAAATTCCACAATTGAGATTCCCTCTTAATACCTGTATGACTTCTTTGATTTCATCGTTTCTATTTTCATCCGTACAATCAATAAAAAATTCCTTTGCTTCTTTCTCTTTAGCATAGATTTCTTCTCTAGATAAATACGACAAAATGACTTAATAAATTTTAAATAATACCATTAAACGAAATGATGACTTACGCAAATATTCTAAGCTTTTCAGGTGAAAGTTTTGCTGAACTGACTACTCCATTTTTATTGATAACTCGGCAATTATGAACAGTTGAGCGACTAAGAAATTCACTAAGCGAACAATTTTTTGGCTTGTGGCAAGGAACACTGCATAAATTATGAAAATATCAAATAAACACTAAATCATTGAAGTATGTACCTCACGACTACTTCACGAGTCAACCGCTGCGTTTCACTCTTAATACTTTCTGTGCTCGGTGGAACTATCTTCCTGTCGGTATTTTCTTGCTAAATTTACAAGTTTTACAATGATGTACAGAGATGCTTAATGCTTTATCACCTGTGATTTGGTTGCTGAAATATTGGATGAATCTAAAACGGTTTCATTTGCAATATCGCTAGTACTAGAATTTGCGCCATCGGGTGAAAGTTTGTCGGTCGCCTGTTTGTACAAGTTTTACAATGATATACAGAGATGCTTAATGCTTTACTAATTGGAATCACCTGTGATTTGTTTTCTGAAACATTGGATGAATCTACAACGGCTTCATTTTCAATATCGCTGGTACTAGAATTTGCGCCATCGAGTGAAAGTTTGTCGGTCGCCTGTTTGTACAATGATATACAGAGATGCTTAATGCTTTATTAATTGGAATCACCTGTGATTTGTTTGCTGAAACGTTGGATTCATTTTCATTTTCTACAACGGTTTCATTTTCAATATCGCTGGTACTAGAATCTGCGCCATCGGGTAAAAGTTTGTCGGTTGCCTGTTAATAATTAAATACGAGATATATATGAATAAATGAGCCAATCTTTGAACTCTAAAACATACATTGATTGCACTTTCCACACCAGAGTCCTCATTTTCTTGAAAACTATCATTTATACACGTTCCTTCTCCGGTGGTCAGGTTTTCACTATTTACTAGTAATTCGGTATCCTCCATTTAATATCCTATCAGCTGTGAGTCTATTATCCACATTAACTGTAAGTTATTATAAACTTGTAGTGAAAATTTATAAAATTGAAGTTTTCGCTTACATTAAGAAAGTTTACATCGACTATTCGACTTCGTTACGTTTACTCTCATTTATGTCAAATATATTCCCGCCAAAATAAACGATTGACAGCTAAACCTTATGAAATAAAAAGTACAGGGCACGGCATATATGAATTGAATTTATCAACTAAATGAATTAATTGATCGAGAGAGATTTCATTAGCGGCGTTTCTCTTTCGATCCAGGAATCGATGAATCCACTTGGCTAAAATTGGATACAATCTTAATTTTACGATTTGTTTGACTCTCCTCAGATGGAGTTGTAAATGTGCGATAGCATAAAATAGGTCTGTTCCCGTACCTTTTCAGTAAAAATCTGAAAACTGTAAAATTTTGCTACCAAGCCCAAGACCGTTGATTTTCCTTTCCTGTGCTATTAATTCAATCTGAAGTCACCAATAAACTCTCATGCATTTGTCAAGAGCTAAGCCTTCCAGGGGTTTTATATTCGAAGGTGAAAACATTCCTTTATCACATACCGGCTGGATGTAAGCATTCTTGTTTAGTATTTTGGTAAAAGTTTGTTTTGTTGTAAGAGGATTTAAAAGGAGTTCGTTTATTATTTTGAACATTGAACTGTGGTCAATTTTGGTTTAATTAATATAAAAATAACTTATATGCAAATATGGCTAGTATGCGTAAGTAATACTAACTAAATTGAGTTCGATATTTACTTAATCATATAATTTTAGTCGATGTAACTGCGTTTGAAGCGAAGAGTGAACGTTCAGGTCGTTCTGACACCAACGATGAAGTAAGTAAAGCTTTAGGAATGGAAGCATATCAAATGTAATTGATACAAGAATCTCGTCTGAAACATTTGTACATAATTGTTGTCTAGCTGCCAAATAACCTGTTGATTCTCCAAACAACTAACTAGGGTGACACAATGAATGGATCTGTGGCCAATTAAGCTAATACGAGCCATAAACTTATGTTACAGATACACTATCTTATTCTTTAAACTATCTCTCGACACCATTTGCAAAAAGACATTATTCCATTGCTACATTTATTATTTAATATAGAGCGCATAGATTGTCAAGAGGAAATTGGTAGGAATGCAGTATTTGGGCAAGACGTCTTACAATATTAGCTAAAAGTTAATATTCTCGTATCAAGCGGTACGATGCTAGACAGCAATTAAATCTTTATAAAAATGATTCTAGTAACTTAATACTGCGAGTAATTACCAAGGTTCAACATGATTGTCCCTCAAAAATTCAACTGTCTTTCTAGGGAGTTTGTCCAGTGTTCATTAAACAAATGTTACTATCGCCAGAGGGCAGCTTCCAAATGTTTGGCATGGGTTTTGGCATATTACGTTGTGTTGCAATTGTAAGACGAATAGAAAAATCTGCTACAAAGATTTCATACCTATTGGAAGACCACAGTGGTAATATTGAAGCACACTATTGGATTGAAGAAGGTGATGATCAAGTGTGTCCCGATGTAATGATTAATACTTATGCTCGCGTGTACGGAACTTTGCGGCAACTTGGCAAGAAGAAAACCTTGATGATTTTCAAAATGCGAGCAGTAACGAATTTGAACGAAATCACTACTCATATGCTGGAAGTTGTTAATGCACGGTACACAGCTGAGCATTACTCGAAGGTAACAATAATTCAATCTTATACTTTGTATACATATATCTAAACCCAATGTGTAGAAAAATAGTACTTCAACTGCTGACCGGTCATCTGTTGGCGGTAGAACCTTTTCAAATATGGAAGACGAAAACATGCATGGGCTTCAAGGACGGCATCTGGCAGTTTTCCAAGCCATACATAATCACAAAAGCGAAGAAGGAATCAGTCGCCAAGAATTACAGCAGAAATTCAACCATATATCTTCTCATGAGTTGCAGTAATTTCCTATTTTACAGCTAAGACAAGATCATTTTTACTATTTTCATAAATTTTAGGAACATTATCGATATGATGACACAAGAGGGGCATATATACACTAGCATAGATGCTGAACACTTCCTAAGTACAGATGCTTGAATTTACATACTTTTCATTATTATGTTTGATCTTACTGTGTATAAATATTTTCTGAAAAACGATACTCTGTTTTGCTCTTCCATTTGTATCTAATTCCTCCCTTCACCCCTAAAATATGCTGAATATTTCTTCCATGAATTTTATGCATCTACCACTTAAATTTGATGAGTGAGTTTTAATACTCCGAATAGATTAGTGAACTTCAATTCAGCTTCACATTTTCAAGTGCGAAAAAATTTGTAAGACGTCTAAAATAATACAGAACTTGAACATATGGGTAGATGAATAATATAATAGCTATTTTTAATGTTATATTTGTCCATATTTTTTGTGTTGCTTTATCTTGAGGTGCAAGAATTTTCTTCCGTGCGTTACCGTAAATCGTAGAAGTATTTCCGGATGGGATAATGGCGCTTGTCTACTTTCACGTAAGGCCCTACGCACACGGGGCTACTAAAAGCAAACTAAACTAGTTGGTAACTTGCGTTACAAACTAGTTCCTGACTGGATAGCGACCAGGCTCCGCAGTCCGCACATGAAGCTACTCATCTAAAACTCAATTAAATTACTCAAATTACTATTCAGGTTGTTTTGAATACCCTGGAAGCTGAAAATTATATAAAACCGGCCATTTGTCAACTTCCGCGGTGAGCAAAACGTTTAATTCCTGATTCTGTATTTTCTCATAACAAAAATGTAGCAAACCGAGAAGAAACTGATTAGTGACTCGAACTTGTAACCACTGGTTGCAAACTAGTTTGTGATTCCTGGAAACTGGTTTGTAATCAGTCACCAGCGGACTTGCATGTGCAGTCGTCCTATTTGTTTATATGGGAAGTGACTCAATGGAAACTTTCTTTTCGGTAGCTCCGTGTGTGGACGGCGTACACGTTCTTACGCCCGATAAAGTGGTAAATAGATTATCAGAATACATATGTGTTTGAATGACGTCGATCTACTTCAGCAGATCCATCATATAAAGATTGACGATAATGGGTGATAGTGGGCATCCATTGGCCTATCGACATGATTATGGGGTAGAATCTAGTAAAAGTCAAGGAAATGTAAAAAACTTATGTATTTGCTAGTTGAACTTTTAATTGAATGTGTAAAACAATATTGGGCCGGTATATTTTCGAATATTTTGCAACATTCAAATATTTAAAAATTGATTAAAAATTTTGTGTCGGTGCCACACAATCTGTAGTTAAAAATACGTCTTTTCGCATACTTTTCGAGTTTGCTAAACTTTACTCGAACAACAATGAGGGGTTTGATAGGATTTCGCACTGTTACTCAAATAGTAAAAAAATGCTAGTATTCGTTACGGTAAATGTTTAGATGAAGGGATCTTCGGGGGGAGGAGGTGTAAGGGGTGTACGAAGGTCCAAGGACTTCATCCCAATTGATAAAAGTCGAGGGCGACAAGGCGAAAAGTTTCAAAATGGGATTTTTAGTCGATTCAAATTGGTGGTTTCGTGTTGGTCAGAGATGGATGACCTTGAAAATGATATATGTTGTGGAGTTGGTTATTCTTACCTAACTGGAAAGCAGAAGGTCCTGGGTTCAATTTCCAGTCGCATTAGTGCGTTTGCCCTTGTGTTCCACATGTATGTATGAGCATGTGTCTTGAATTACCAAGTATTCAATTAACAGTATGCTATTAATTACAATGACTATTACAAATCCACCTTAGAAAACGATAACACTTAAGATAAAGAAACATATATTTATTAAGCTCAACAGTTGACTTTTTCCCATGGAACAATTATCGGAGAATTGCTTAAATCATCGGGTAATACTTTTATATCGTAGTTTTTGGTGTGGTTCAACTGCCATTTATCCCTCGCATGTATGGTGTTACTTTCAACAAAAAATAATTTGTCGCCAATGGAACAATTCCAAACAGGACTCCTAAAATTATAATTTTTGGCATGCTTTTTCAAAGAAAAATTCAAAAATATTTAACGAACATATTATAGGCTTTTGAAAACTCCGTCGAGCATTTGGTTTGGAGCTCAAGAAACTGCACCGTTCGAGCTCCACCGAAGGTAAATGTTTGCCCAGCTGGACGGATATTATCCATTGAAGTTTGACAAGTGTATATTATACCATCCAATATCGTCGCAGAACAACTACCAGAAAAATTCGATAAAGTGGCGTGAATTGTCCAATAACCTTCACGAGTATCATATTTTTCAACTGTATATAGCCTTTCTTCTCCATCTTCACCAAAGCAAGCGTAAAGAACACGTCCTTCAACCATCGAATTTATAAGCATATGTTTTATATTGTTATAAAGCAAAATTACCATAAGAGCAGAGCGCTGGATACCGTCTTTTTTGTACCATATCTCTGAGTCGAATCTGTTTTCCGGTCTCTAAATCGCAAACGTGAAAAGAGTTTAATACTGTTTTGTGTTCGGTATTGTATCCTCCAATTATATAAATTTCATTTGATAAAACACATGCCCCAGCATCACGCCGATTGAAATCCCAATTTAATTGCTCCCATTCTTGCTTGTCGCTACTAATTTTCATTGATTTGTTATAAGCTTTTCCTTCATACTCGCCTCCGAGCAAGAAAACGTTGTCCTTGTAAGAACAGACACAGAAACCTTTTATATCTTTTGGTCTTGCGTTTAATTTAGTATATTCCCTCGAACTAAGATCTAATAAATAAGACATATTTTTGTTCGGGGCTGTCAGGAACAGAGCATTAGGGTTTTCGTTACAATTACTAGTATTTGGAGCGAATCTCTCACGAATTCGATCAAGCAACCACTTATTACAAGCAGTATTGTTCCTCATGAGATGCTCATTCAACAAAGTCTCCATTAAAAAGGATTGTTTTAATCCTCTTGGATTAACTAGCTTCACAAAATCAAAAATAAAATCTTTTCTGTTGTCGGTATCATCACGAATCCAATCAAATATCGCAATAAATAAATTTTCTGAGCATCCATTATTTGCGCTATGATTCAATATTTCGACTACCTTGTTACGACTAAGTTTGCAGAATTCATCGGTTTTCGAAACTTCTTCAATATTCGTTGCTATGAATTCCAGAATCTGAAACTGATGTTCATCGTTTAACTTGTATTTATCTAGAAAATGAAATTTTAACATTGAAATAACTCAATTTTCATAATAGATTTCGACCTGGTAATAATAGTTGCCAAATACAATTTTGTTTATCGATCTTCTTCTGAAGATATTCAGCGCAACACATTTTAAGGGAATCAATGAGGAAGTAATCAGCTAATTTCATAATTTTCTCGATGACTTTCATGGATACTACAATACGTCCATAATAGAAATATCTAAGTATTCTTTGGAAGTACTCAGGCTCGATTTCTTCCAGCTCAACCAAATTTTCATTAGCTTCCACGTAATATCCTTGCAGCATAGTAAAAAAGAGCAAAAAAATGGAATAGTTGAAAATTAATTAAATTCACATCTTGTTTATTCAATTTTTTCTGGAAAAAACACTTATTTTGGTATATTAGACTATTCTGTGCATTTATTAAAGGCAGATGTGTATGATTTTCACCAGACTTCTGCTTTAATTCAAAGTTCATAAATACCGCTAAATTAATAACATATGCATATGTACCTTCAAGCAGCATATTTTTGAAATATTTACTTTGTGACACAAGCACTAGTTTATGGGCCTTAAAGAGGGAATCACCCACTTTCAAAGTCATATCACATAGCTGTAACAAGTAGCAAAATATGTACGCACTTCAAGATCACTGTGTATTCAAAGTTTTTTTTAACATCATACTTCTCCATTTTCCCATAACGACTGCAAACTCGCAATGAAGTATTCTGCATGTTTTGGGTTTTTAATTTCCGTTTCATCATCATCCATTTCAACCTCTTTAACTTCAAAAATTCCACGAACAACTTGATTTTCAAACTGCATCATTCTAAGCGTGTTCTCTTTTCTACTATACTACACATTAGTTTGAATTTCGTGGTAGTTCAGAGCCACCTAGATTCTCTTATCTTAGATACTACGAATAAATAACTAAGGAAACGAAATAACTCATATGTACACTACCCATGAGTGTGGGAGATAACGATTTCCGTGGGCTGATCGCATTTGACAACTACTGCTTGACGCGACGCCTAGGTATGAGATCTTCAAGCTTTGTGACATTGTGACAAACCCTTACAACAGTGCAATGAACATTTAGTTTTAAACTACAAAAAGCTCATACAAAAATTTCACATTTCATGTGAAAATTCTGATACAAATCATACATTTCTGTCACATACAATCCAGATAACTCATTTGTCCTTAAGGTGCCTACAGACGATCATAGAAAAATACATCATATTATATGACATAGTTGTAACATATCATATATATGACATATTATATGTTGAACTGTACACACACGTTTTTGAAAATGGAACGAAAAATATGATGAAAATATATGACAAAGCGATGTTTTGCTGACACAATATACAGGGTGGCCAAATTATTATGGAAACTTTTATTGCTTAGAATTTTCGTTGCTTTTTAGCTTTGGGTGGGGCTACGACTTCTGGCATTTTCATAAGTTAATAATGGCTCTCTCTATTACTATGTAAACCTACATCCGATGTATTTCGACCAACTTTATGCGATAAAAACATAGTTCAATCATAGGGATATGACGATATACAAAACTGTATTCCGTGAGACACGGGTTTGCCTCCAAAAAGTCTCTTTTGTGGATAGCTTTTAGTATATTAAATAACATAAAGGTTAAATTATGCATTTCAAGGTTAAAAATCAATTATCATGATTTTGAACATCTTACAACGAGCTCATATTTCCAGTTTAACTTTATACCGCATTTACACCGACCGAAATCTAGTAGATTTTGTGAGATGATTTGATAAATCTCCTCGCATGTTTACACCGCCAGTGAGGAAATTTAGTTCCAGAGTTTGACATTTTATGTGTGAAATTATCTTCAGTTTTGTCGGACAGTTTTGTTATTTGCTGGGTTCCATTTACACTGGAAAAGTACTAGGCTGGTGGCAATCTACCCTTGCTCATGTACGCGAGTAGATTGCCAGTGGTAGTTTCGCGTCACTTTTCCGCTAAATGGATTTCGATCCAACTCAATCGAAAATTTTGAAATTCCAACTCAATTATATTTGATGTGCACCTGATTACGGACGAAACCTTTCCGTGCAAGGTCATCCGCTACTTCATTCCATGCAATCCCTACATGGGTATGTATCCACAGGAATTTCACTGTGAATCCTCTTTGTGGTATTTTAGTATTTTCAAATATTTTAGCAAAGGAGTTCAGCAGGGCGATGGGTCTTTTGGTACGAAAATAACAAAACTATCCGACCACGATCCCGTGGTTTGGCCCGTGTCAATTAAGGTGCCTACAGACGATCATAGGAAAATACATCATATTATAGGACATATTTGTGTCATGTCAGATCTATGACATATTATATGATGAACTGTACACACACATTTTTGAAAATATGACGAAAAATATGATGTTAGTTTTCAATGATGAAGCGATTTTTGCTGTACACACGACACAATTTCATATGACATATATTTCTAATACTGCATGTTGTTCGAAGGTGTTATACACAGATTGTATTTCACGAAAAATATAAGTCAGCAAATTGGAAATAAAATGAGTGATGAAAATAAAATAGTGTTTGAAAATTATAAATAAAATATAAAAATTATGATTTATTTTCCTATTTACTGCACTCCTTTTTATTTACGAGGAAATTACCCGCTGCATAAATATTATTTAGTTTCGTCACAGACAGAAAAATTGAACCTCAAAAGTATGTAGGTATTTCCAAAACAAACAGTTAAAATTTAAAACTGGCGCCACTTTTCATCAAAGATTTCTTTTCCATCGAAAATGGAAAAGGAAAATATGATATATTTAAATGTCATATATATGATGAACTGTTCACACGATCATATAATATGACATATTTCTATGACATATATATGATGAAACATCATAGAAATATGTCATATTTTTTCGTCATATTCCGTGTGTACAGCTTCATCATATATTTTCGTCATATATATGATGAAACATCATAGAAATATGATCGTCTGTAGGCACCTTTATCCTTTGAAAAAAATCTAATATTTTCTGATGGCGTTCCAAGGGCAGACATTTAATAATTTTAAAGTTTAATAGATCAGGTCCTGATGCCGACTTTTCTGAGAAACTGTTGAGTGACGTCATATATTCTTTAAAGAGGATGTCAATTCTTATGTTGGGGTCTACCGACGGTACTTGATTGATGTTGTTCAAGAACTGAATATTGATCGTATTACGTATTATAGGACTGTTACCCTTAGCAATTTTATCAAAAGCTCTGTCAAGGGTCTCATCACTTTCCACTAATTTTCACCAATTTTCCACTATGAATTTCATTTTCCAATATTAAAGCATCATTTCATTTTTACATCAATTTAATTCAACAAATTTTGTATCTTACGAAAAAGGGGAATATAAGTTCATTGTTATAATTTCATTACAAAATTCTTTATTTCCGAATTCGCGCTTGTTTTTATATAACTTCCATGCAAAAATCCGAAAATACCCAAGGAAACGAATACTACCCAATGAGTATCCGGATCACTATTCGTTACCAGAGCAGTCGAATCTTTATATAGAAATTCCCATATAAAAGTATCCGCGAGTATCCACGAGTACTCGTTTCATTTCGACCCGTTTCTGAAACCGAATAATTCTCTCCCACACGTAAGGTCCCTCTCGCATTTTCACATTCCTCCTCAGCCTGTATTCTGTTGCTGTAGAACTCTTCATTGCTGATTACTGCCACTTTTGTCTTTTTTCGTTTTCTACCCTAATCTCAGGTTTTTTTAATTTTTTTCTTTTAAGACTCTCGTTTGTACCTTCAGCCTGGAACATTTTACCTGGTCACTTTTGATTTCTGTTTGTTGTAAATAATTTCATTTTCATCCTATTATGGATGTTACTGATCAAGTTGCTCAGGTCTAATTTTACAGTCTCCGCGAACGAAGGTTTAGGTACCGAGGGGATGATCCCGTCATTTTTCACCAACACTTCGATCGCTTTGGATTGCTCTACGTTATGAATTGGGATTGTTTTTTTTATCGTCTTCTGAAATACAAATACTGGACATTCTTTGTCCGATTTAGTTTGATTCCTGTTTGTCAAGTCATTTCTTATACAATTTATGCAATTTGGTGAAGAGGCCTTCCAATTATTCTTGTTATGACCCAATTCCTCGCAAATAGGACAAGTTTGATCTCTTGATCTGTTTTTGCAAAATTTGGCAGTGTCCAATTCATTGACAATGCAGATATCTTTTGGGTTTTTCTATAAATGGAGATAACTCCAACAATAGACTCGATTATGAAATCTGCTTCGGGACGTTTGTGGTTCTTATTTTAAGGAAATTTGAATTTTCCAAAACCTGTACTTCTTTACCATCCACGTCTTTGGTACAAGTTTTAAGCTTGCCATTTTGGTCGTAGTATTTTTTAATCCTCTTGTTGAAATTTATTCAATTATCTCTAATGATTACAAAAATCTATAAAAACTTGGCAAAATCTTAATATAACTCTAAACACGTGACTTATATTTTTATTTTCTGCAGATAATAAAACACTTGTTTTAATTTTGATAAAATTTTATTTTTCAATTTTATTCAGATTTATTTCAGATTTGGGAAAACAAAACTGGTAAGGTAAGGGATTTATATTCATGGACGGGAAATGGGATGTGGAAGGTTCGTTCGAGTTCAAGTTCGTCGAACTTCATTTTTAGACATTTGGATTGAAAAGTATTCAGTCTAGTTTGAATACTTTTCGATTATTTTATCAAAGGTTAGGCGAATATCTAACACGTGTGCCACACTTGCACTATCCTACGCGAATGATGTGCACGGTTGCACTGCATCATTTGTCAGACCTTTTCTCTTTTTGTAAAAAATGTCCAGTATTTGATTCAGCGATAATGGTGCCAATATACTCAAAAATATGTTATTTTGGCAATTTGATAAACGTTATTAAAATGAGTTACCATTTCTGCTATCATGTGTAAGGCGCAAGTTTTTTTTCATTCAATTCTAAAATGGATTTGGGGCTGTTCGTCCCCGTATTAGTTAATTTTAATTTAATCCCAGAAATAAAAGTAATGAATCATAAGTGTTTTGCCTATGAATGGTTTGTCTTTTAATGCATACCTTTGAAATAAGCAACATAAAATGGTCTAGTAACCTTTGAGATCTAGTAATCCTATTTGTTTCCCATATTTTCGCACTTGGTTTATCAAGTAGGCCGGTGTTCCTCTTGTTGCAGAAATGGTCACGTCTTAAAGAATCAGTTCATCCCGAACAGTTAAGAAATTCAGACGTTTGAAATCAGGTGAGTTATCTCACTGAGTTTTTGGAATTATTTGAGTGTGAATTAATTAGGGAATTGATGATCAAGTGTGATTTATTGAATATTGGTATAGTTTTGTTCTCGTGTGACCCGAATTGAAGGATTTCTATGATTGTCAAGTGAGGTTGGTGTTCTCCTGCACCGGACGTAGTGTCATGTGGTGCCTATTGGGCTGGTCTTCTCGTATAGGTTTAGTTTGAGAGTCATGTGGTTGGTTTTTTTCCACACGAGCACCTAAATTGGTCTTCAATTCGCGATCACCCTGTGTGTTTGCCTTTGGTTTTCTTACGCATTGTGAGAGCAGTAGAATTTAATTTATAACCAATGGTGTAATAGGGATTCGTTGTAGATCCCTACTATTGGGTGTGTGGTTGGTGTTCTCCCACACCCGTTTGGTCGGACAGTTGGTTGGTGTACTCCACTGTCCTGGATCAAAAGTACTGCCGATGGGTTGGTGTTCTCCCATCTGATGGTGGTTCTTGGGGATTTACAGCGTTTGTTTGTTATGTTGATGTTTGAGCAATTGGCTTTCAATGTAAATACAAGTCTCTCTACAATGTGTACGAATAAAATGGCCTGGAATGAATCTCGAAACTTATAGTGGATTTATATTTTTAGGGGTGGCGTCGTAAATGAAGCAACATGTGACCAGTATCCACGACTCAAAATCCTGACAAGTGTTAGTTTTAAAATTAAATTTAATTTATATAATACATATATTACAATTTTTATATATCATATTATACATGAAGGAAAATTAAAATGATTTAAAATAAAATAAAATATTAATAATATATTATTCATTTCATTTTCAAAAAAAAATAAAGCTTCTGTTTCTGATATTACACCATCCTGTGAAAACTGATTGTCTTTTAATTAAATTTGAAATTAATAAATGTATCACTTGATATAAATATATCATCCAGTATATGATACTTTACTTTACTTTTTATTTTTTGTGAACGGTGAAACATATCTAGAAGTCTGGAAAATTGGGTGTTGTACGAATTATTCCTATACATACTCTAGTTTATTTAACTAACTAGGCGTAGGCATACATAATAAATGTGTTTTTTAAATTTACAAATTGCATTTTGTTCTCCTTCGTGAATGTACGTAAGCAACTTGTAACGTAGCAACGAGAATTGTTTAATATCGTGTTTCTCTCACTTTCGCTAAAAATGGTTCGCAGTAAGTATGATATTGACTATTAAGGATAATAATTTCAAATTTTTAATAATAAACCACAAGTTACAGAACAATTAATTCGGAAAAGAGCAGAGCATAATGAATGCATCATTGGTACATTGGAAGAATTGACACTTCATCAAGAAAATATTGACCAAATTGGAAATTTGCATAATTTGTGCAAAAATTTGCGAATACTGTATTTGCAATCTAATATGATAACAAAAATTGTTAATTTACATAAGTTGAAACATCTTGTGTATCTAAATTTGGCCCTTAATAACATTGAGAAAATTGAGAATCTTGAATCTTTGGAATCTCTGAGGAAACTTGATTTGACTGTTAACTTCATACACGAACTAAGCAGTGCTAAGACCCTAGCAAAAAACCATAACCTTCGAGAGCTTTACCTCATGGGAAACCCGTGCGCACAGTTTGAAAAGTATCGCGAATATGTAATTGCATTTCTTCCTCAGCTAGAATCCCTCGATGGCTACGATATCACACACTCTGACCGTGTCAAGGCGTCAAGAAGCTCAGATATGCTCTCGAACATAATTTTGCAGGCTGAAGTGGATTATAAGAGTCACCAAAAAGAGCAGGATTTGACACTGAATGCATCTAGCGTCCAATCTCAGAGCACAACCGAAGACACAGATGAATGCAGTAAGCTTAAACAATTTTGGGATCAGAAATCGGACCATTGTCCCGAAGCTCGCGCTGAAATAGTAAGACATTCTTTTGAAAAGAAGCAAAACAAATCAAGGCAAGTCGCGGAGCAGCAACACCAAACTTCCTCCGTAAAAGTTGATCGCATCTACAACATGAATCAGTTAAAATTGCAGTTCGAATGGCGAGACGAACCAAGATATTATGAGCTCGTTTTGAAAGTTTTCAGGTAACATGTGTGGTAAATTGTGTCTTTTAGAATCAAACCCCTGTCTTTGCCATGATAAGTTGTTTGAAGATAAAATCAAAAATCTTTTCAGGTCGTCATTACGATTGATTAGAAAAGAGTTGGTTTTGAATATAACGTGTGTTTTAGATCGTAATTTTGAACGGAAAACAATTGTTTTGATTTAAACGTTATTACCTGAATTTTTCAAAATTTTGGAAAACACCTTGGTTTGATTCTAATAGACACGATAAGAGTACATGTCCCATGCAACACTAAAAACGATGTTTTTTTAGATATTTGGATACTAGTTTCATTAGTGTTTTCGTATACCAGTATTATTTGAAAGTGGTAATCAAAAGCAAAGTTTTCCAAATAACTTACTCTGAGGAAGTACTTCAAAACAAAGCATTAGTCCGGCGTAGTCGTTTCTCTGGACATCTTAAGATTTTACTTGAAAAAGCAAGGCCAACAGTGTGCTTTCGTCGACAAGGTAACTAAAGTTCTACGTGTAACACCCGTAGCAACAAGCCATTTACATTATTCGCAAAACATTGACACAATCAAAATATACAGAAATTTGTGGTGACTCGCATATAAGTATATTATAAAGCATGGGAAAAGAAAAATGTGCTGTGGTACTCGTAGCTTAGTGGTAGACCAGCTGCCCGAACAGCAAGACACCTGGGTGTCGATTCCCAGTCACCGAGCATACACTTTTCTTCCTCATGTTTCTAATTTAATACGTATGTAAAATCCAAATAGTCGTGAAGTAGAAAATGAATTTCATTCACCGGAGAATGGTATTCACTCTCTGAAAGCGGGGAAAATTCATTTTATGTAGATCAAACACAGAATGCCGCTTTATGGAAATGAATTGCATTCACCGGAATATGGGAATCACTCAAGTGGGGAAAATTCATTTTCTACATGATGTCATAAATATCTATCAATCTTTATTTTCTTCTAGTAAACGAATAAATGAACAAAATTACTAAAAACAAACAAATTCAAAACTGCCAAATGCATCGTTGACAGTTTAAAACTTTTTACTGCACGAAATTTGCGTAGCAAAACCTAGCTCTGACGGGACATTCTCTTGAGATCCATTTTATCTCAATTTTACTATTTTCTCAGTACGGGAACGATCTATTTGGTAAGGAAACAAACCTAAAGCCCCATTTAGACGATCATATCAGTTTCAGTTTCAGTTCAGTGAAAAGACGTTGTCGTTTACACGAACGATCTCCCTTCAGTAAAGCTTTCATTTTGGTTAATTCACTACTAAATTCGTTCCTTTTATTTTCAAACGTGCCCGCGTAGCTCTTTGTAGAAATTTCAGTTGCAACTGATATGTGTGACGCATTCGTTTACACGTCATTTTCGCTTGAACTGAAAATGAAACTTATGGGAATCCCATTAGTTACAGTTTCAGTTTTCCCATTTACATTTAAGTTGAACTGATATCTCAACTGAAACGGAGATGATCGTGTAAACGGAGCTTAATAATTGCTAATCTCAGCAGTTCGGTAGGCAAAACAAACAAAATGTTTGTTCTACGTTCTTACATCATGCTCCTTTGCTATTTCCATCTAACTATCAATGCTATTTACCTCTAACTTTCGACATACATTTTTAACAATTTCTTGAATATTACAGAAACTACGCCGTTAACGGAAACAACCAGTACGTATCAGAATATTGAGTACAACGATGCTGCAAATAATAAAAAACAATAACTATTTAGAATTTAGTCTGCTCAACAAGTATTCATACTTTGAAATATTTAAGAAAAGTCTAGAAAGCATGTCCTAAATTTGCGCCAGGCTAATCCATCTCACGTGTTTAATGGCAGATGATTTTACGATTCTCGCAGCTCAAAAAATGTAAATATGTAGAAGTTAATAAGTTATAGATTATAATTGATTGTGGTACCGAAATAAGGAATTTTGAGTTAACCCGTGATTAAAAAACAGCCAGACATAGTTAGTTCTACAATGTTCTTTGAAAGATTGTTTTATCTTCATTGATAATAAGCAAATAGGAAATAACCAATATAAAAACCGTATTGGAAAAATAATTTTTTATAATTTTTTTGTCGCAATTTCTGGCAATCTGGCCCGGATCAATATGAACCCTTCTCACACCTCAAACTAGATATGTTTAGCTTGAAGTCTACGAACAGAGAAACTTGCTTATAACTTATTATTCCTATTATAACATACCTACAATATAGCATTCCTACAATTTGTAATATCTTACTTATTTGTAGCTTAGTGCCTTCTTTCTTATTTCTGACCCTCTCATCTTTGACGTAAAGTAGTCTCAAATATGTCTCAAAAAGACAAGCTTGTTGCCTAGCTCAAAGCTTGGAACAGCAGCAGCTATTGTGCTATCTTGTCGTACTTTATTAACACTAGGTCTGTTCCCGTACTCGAAAATCTTACTGATTTTTACTGAATTTGACTGAGCATGAGAGTTTTTCCTTCCCGTACGAGAGAAAATAGGGAGAATTGCGAGAAAATTGCTCGCACAAGCACTTCCTCACCTTACTGTCTTAACTGAACAAATTTGGTTCTGTAAAACTCTGAATACTGTCAAATGCATGTACCTTATATTTGACAATTGTTAATTTGACTTTAAACTTGTTTATTTATAGGTTTTTTGTTAAATTGTTAGTAAATTAATTATGAGTAACTAATAAATTATTGATTTTTGTATGAATGTTTTCTTAAATTGTTTGTTTAGTTTATCTTCCATATCAATAATTGACATTTTTACTGAATGTTACTGAATTTCCGTACTATTCGGGGCAATTCTGTGCGCACGTAACAGATTCCGTTAATTTGACATCCCGTGTATTTTGTTGTTGGATTTCTGTTACTTCTGTTACTGTCGAAATTGGTATTCTGGGTGTTTTCTGTAACAAATCCTTTACCTTAGCAGGCCCGAAATTCTTCAACTTAAACGTAACAGGTTTTCTGTTAAGATAGTTGACAGATTTGGAACAAAACCGGTTTCGTAACAGATTTGAACATAAATTTTGGCCAGAATGCCAACTTAAAGAATTCTGTTAGAAACCAAATCTGTTAACTTTCTTAACAGAAATCTGTTAACTTAACGAAAGTTGCCAGAATAACACCCGTTTATCAGTTTTTCGCTCATACTGTCAGAGTTACGCTCTTGGTATTAATATATGATAGTTTACTGAATTTTACTGAAAAAGTACGGGAACAGAGCTATTAATTCAATGCGTGTGGATCCGGCATTAAATAAATGCATAGTTGTTTCCTGAACCAATTTGACCAAACTGAACTTTCAAGCGAGACCTTTGATCAAACCCTTCCTGTAGATGTTAATTCGTCGTCCATAAATATCAGTTGACTCTATTTGACGTTTGGGAAACCAACATAAACCATATTTTCATAACCATATTGTTTGGAAATAATATCGATGTAACTATGTGTGACAACGAATTTCCACGCGATGTGCCAGTGGAGCACACTCTGGCGAAGCCCCTGCACCTCCAGCGGTTGGAAGCCAGTTTGAATATGGGTCCATTCATGTCGTATGCACAAAAAGTTTTGAGTGAGTCTCTGTCAACAAGTGATTCTGGTGAATCTGATTTAGAAATAGAAGAAAACAGCAAACGAGGTATTATTGATATAAGAGTTTCGAAGCTGGGTAAATGTTCAACACACTTGGAATGAAAACATTATATTATTTTTCTTTGTAGAACGCCAAGAAGACAAGAAAAGATTGTTTAATTTTTCGCATGTGGATTCAGATCGGAAATGGTTGCAAAATTTGCTTTTAAGTGATTCAGACAGTAATTCTGATTACATAGACGAAGAAGAATATGTAAAAGAAATGTTGAAGAACCACGTCAAAGAACAAAAGTTTAGAGAAATGTACTACAAATCCACTAATGTTAGAATCAAATTTCATGTTTATAGTAGTTTTTCTGATCTTAATTGTTTTATAGAACGCACAGTATGGATACTATGGTGCAGGACTAGTTTCAAATTACGACATGTTCCCAGAGCATCAAAGGTCGATTGTTGGTTTGAAAAAGAAGCGAAAGCAGCGTGAAGGCAAATCGGAAAAACAGAAAAATCCAAAACTTAAGAAGCAATTCCCAACGAAGCCAAAAGGCGATGTTACTGATTCAGATTTAGATATAGATTGGGATGATGCAACGTACAATGAAAAGCTGCAACAAGACGATGACTTTAACCGAATACCTTTCAGTCCAAGTAACTTATCGCGTCGTTCGAAACGTAAAAGTGGTATGATGAAAACACCAGAGGCAATGGCTGCTCGTCGTCGAAAAGTGTGGCAGCTGATGGCGAAAAAGGAATTGGGAAAATTTCAGCGAGCCAAAGTGAATAATCACAAGGAAATTATACAAAGTTGTAAGCGTGTCGGTTCAATGTGTATGAAGGTACTTATTATATTCACGAACTTCGAATCTATGCTATCCTATTAATGAAGCAACTGGTTAATATTTATTTTGATTTTCTAGATTATTCGACATCGAGCTATGCAGTCCCAGAAAAGCATGAAAGAAACTCTATGGCGAGCTAAGAGATTGACTCGCGAAATGCAAGGATATTGGAAAAGATACGATAGAGTTGAACGTGAAACTCGTCGGCGAATGGAGAAAGAGGCTGAAGAACAAAGAAAACTTGATGTGGAAATTATTGAAGCAAAGCGACAAACCCGCAAATTAAACTTTTTAATAACACAGACAGAACTTTATGCGCATTTCATGTCGAAAAAGTTAGGGCACGGTACAGAAGAAGAACAATTGCGAATATTAAATCAATTAGATGAAGAAGTCAATCCGAGATTAGCAGGAATTGACGATTATAACAGTGACTTGATGAAACAAAAAGCTCAAAAAAATGCATCTGACGCCTTTAACACTGAGCGTGCGAGAACACAAGAGTTCAATGTTGCACAGTCAAACCTGATTTCCGCAAATGTCGATACGGACGGAGTACCCGAATATCCACAACCAAATATTTTTAAAGGTGTTTTAAAAGGATATCAACTAAAGGGAATGACATGGCTTGCAAATTTATATGATCAAGGTATTAGTGGAATTTTAGCAGATGAAATGGGCTTAGGGAAAACTGTTCAATCAATTGCGTTTCTATGCCACATTGCTGAACGATATGGTGTTTGGGGACCATTTCTAATTATTTCACCAGCGTCTACTCTACACAATTGGCAGCAAGAAATGCAAAGATTCGTGCCAGATTTCAATGTTGTTCCATATTGGGGCTCACCGAATGAAAGAAAAATCTTACGACAATTTTGGGAACAAAAGGACATGCATACAAAAGATGCAAGCTTCCACGTAGTAATAACAAGTTACCAATTAGTTGTTTCAGATTACAAATATTTTAATCGTATAAAATGGCAATACATGGTATTGGATGAGGCACAAGCAATAAAAAGCAGCTCTTCTGTTCGTTGGAAGTTGCTTTTAGGTTTCAACTGTAGAAACAGATTACTCTTAAGTGGTACTCCTATTCAAAACAGTATGGCAGAGCTTTGGGCATTGTTGCACTTTATTATGCCAACATTGTTCGATTCTCACGATGAATTTAATGAATGGTTTTCAAAGGATATAGAAAGTCATGCTGAAAATAAAACCGGAATTGACGAAAAGCAAATATCTCGCTTGCATATGATACTGAAACCTTTCATGTTACGACGCATCAAAAAAGATGTTGAAAATGAGCTGTCAGATAAGATTGAAATAATGGTTTATTGTCCGCTTACGACAAGACAAAAATTACTTTACATTGCGCTAAAGAAAAAAATTCGAATTGAAGATTTACTACACTACACTGTTGGTGGCGGAGACGGTCATGGACTGGATAAAAGTTTCACATCAAATCTCATGAACTTGGTAATGCAATTCCGTAAAGTGTGCAATCATCCAGAGCTCTTTGAACGCAGAGATGCGAAAAGTCCATTTTTCATAAAAACAAAGGATTTTGTTCTACCTAGATTGATTTATAACGAAGGACTCGTCACCGGGTGTCATTCTAAAATTTATCATTTACTTTACAACAGGTAATATAATAAATTCAGTATATTCCTTACAGTAATCATCACATAATCTATAATATCTTCTACAGATTTAGTATTTACAAGGCGGAACATGTTCAAAGAAGCATTTT
Source organism: Chrysops caecutiens (assembly GCA_963971475.1). Lineage (NCBI taxonomy): Eukaryota > Metazoa > Arthropoda > Insecta > Diptera > Tabanidae > Chrysops > Chrysops caecutiens. The sequence goes on along the minus strand of OZ020570.1, from coordinate 23,705,290 downwards.
TAGAAATGGTACCAAAGAACATATGTTCAATAAAAACTACATTGATTTAAACATAGACAGCGCATTTTCGTTTTCAAGATTAACAAACCTAAGTCCAGTTGAAATTGAGCGGATAGCTTTATACGGAATTATTTCTTTGTAAATATAAAAATGCTCTTGTTATAACTTATTGTGGTGTTTCTAAAGTTATTTTATTTTACAGCCTCGAACATATACGTAAAGCAGAAGAATATCTTAGTTTATTAAATTACCGGCGTTCTATGTGGAAGGCTGAATGTAATAATACCAGATCACTTCTACTGGAACCCATTGCGGAAACAAAGTTAAATCAACTGTATCCGCTCAACACTAATGTTATCAAATCTCTTATATTTACTAGTGTTGTAAGTTGCAATATGATTTTTATATTCAAAGCCGTTTATGATACTGCTCGTAGGTTAGCTATACTCCTGTTTATGCGTTTGGAAAATACCACACTTCAAACATGCAAGAAACCATTGAACATAGAGTTATTCGTAGCAAAAATCAAAAGTGGCGGAAACAGGAAATAATCAGTGAAAGGCAATTTAAAGAAGAAACAAAAGATGAAGATTCTGGAGAGGAGGTTTTTGTAAATGTTAGTTTTCTTTTATTTTATTTTTTGCCATTCTCATGAAATATTTTCATTTTAAAGGTTCATCGAGGTCGACCTCCGAATGAGAAACCAAAAGCATTAAATGCTATAAATACGGCATCATTGTTACCTGAATTCCCTTACTATCCAAGAAGTCCCAGGAAATATGTGTGTGATCCGTTAGAAGTTCCAAAATGTCTACTTGGCTTGGGAACCAAAATTCAATCCACGGGGAGGAAACTTTAGTAATATTTTCTAAACGATATTTATGTAACTTTCTACTTAAAAATCGAATATAAATTTCAGTTGCTATAGCAGAGCAGCTCAGTGGACTCAAATTCGTCATGAACAATGCGAAAATCCTGGTGGCTTTAGACTTGTTATGAACGCGTTAAAACTATGTAAACCCCTATCTGGGTGGTCGAACATAAGCATACCGGATAAACAGACGCTAGTTTCAGACGCAGGAAAACTATCAGTTTTAGACGGATTGTTAACAAAGTTGAAGTCCCAAGGTCATCGAGTACTGATTTATTCACAAATGACAAAAATGATTGATTTGCTAGAGGTAAGCTCTAGGACGATGACATAGCCACACAATTATTTATTACTCTATTTGTTATGTCGGTTGCTCATATTGCACTGTTTCCTAGAAGTTTCAAAAGTTTGATTCAATATTATGTATTTGCAGGAATATATGTGGCATCGAAAGCATCGATACATGCGGTTGGATGGTTCTAGTAAGATATCTGCACGACGTGATATGGTAGCAGATTTTCAAAGCCGAGCTGACATTTTCGTGTTTCTCTTGTCAACACGAGCTGGTGGACTTGGAATCAATCTAACTGCAGCAGACACAGTCAGTATTTTGTCTTTTTCAATATTTAAAGTAGTGACATGCATTTAATTTGTTCTAATAAACGAAATTAATTCAAAATGCTTACTGCTACTACTTAAAACTATAAAAGTTTTTCACATTTCTAAGGTTATTTTTTATGACTCTGATTGGAATCCCACTGTTGATCAACAAGCTATGGATCGAGCTCATCGTTTGGGACAAACGAAACAAGTAACAGTATATAGACTTATTTGCAAAGGAACAATTGAAGAGAGGATTCTGCAACGAGCTCGTGAGAAAAGTGAGGTAGGCAAATGATTTATTAAGACGTGAACTGAAATGCCAATTTATTCAAGAATTTTGTAGAAATAAATAAAATAAATTTTTTAACTAAATTTAATTATTTTACATTCAGATTCAGCGTATGGTTATTAGTGGAGGCAATTTCAAACCAGATACTCTTAAGCCTAAGGAAGTTGTCTCCTTGCTTTTAGATGATGCAGAAATAGAACTGAAGTGTAAGTATATAAAATATTTTTAGAAAACCGAAGAACTATAGTGTAAATTTGTTACTTTTTACCAGATCGGCAAAAAACAGAAGAACGGAAGCATCAAGAAGAGGCTTACTACTCTGACAAAGATGCACGAGAGAAAAAGCGTAAATTGTGTGTAAAAGTAAGTTGTTAGTACATAGAATATTCATTGTAATCAGGTCATAGTTTATGATAGCTCGATGAATTCAGCTGTACATTTATCGGAAAATATTCTTAAAAATGTCATAATGAAATTTATCTCATTTTACTTTTGAGTCATAAGACTGCTTGCAATTGGTTAGAAGTCTCTTTCACTACCTTATAAAATTGCACTTAACAAAAGTACTATAAAATTATATTAGTGATGTGACTGTTGTTTTTATTTCGGACTAGACTGAAGGTATGAAGAAGATTAAGCAGGAAGGAGAAGACGAATTAGTTTCAAAAAGTCCAGTACAAAACGAATCATCATACAAAAGTAGTCATATAACGTCTATCGACGCAATGATGGCGAGTACGAGTATGAGTTTGTTCGGGAACGATGATTCAAGTAACGAAACTTTGATTGTTGACTGTGACAGTCCCAATGGTTCTAGCACAGGTGAGTTTAATTGAGTTTAATTTTACAAATTTTTTCAGAAGAATTTTACTGTGCAAATTGTAAATTGCAAATTTTTAACTACCAATACACTTATTAGAATCTATTAGTCTGAAATGTTACACCATTACGTCCGCTTAGTTAAAAATTTTTTGATTTTTGGCATTCAGTAGTGGGACGATCAAAGAGGAGACATCATCCAAGAGGAACAAAACGTGGTCGACCAAGAGGTTCAAGACGCGGTGGTGGAACAGGGTCTGCTGGAAGATCTGACATAGGTGTATCACATCACAATACCCTTTGTAAGTTTTATTTAGAATCATTTTGCACGGTATTTTTAATGATTTGAATTTATCTATATTTTTCAGCAGCGGATGATTTGTTTACAAAAATGGGCGATGGTGTGTTCACTCCTGCAACTCCACCAGTTAAACGTGGACCAGGAAGACCACGATTAAAACCATCAGGACCACCGCATCAAGGCCATCGTGGTGTGTCACGAACACGTAAACCCGTTGGACCTCTCGTAGTGCCACTTGGTCAAAGCCCAGCTGCAACACCCCTAAACCGAAGTCCCGCTATAAGTCCTGCAATAAGTCCAGCTCCGGAACGCGGTGTATGTTTTTACCAACAATTTGACGATGATTTGTAGAAAGTAAGACAATAGTTCTTTTCAATTGAAATTTATGTATACAAGTCGAATACAATTCTAACATTTTGAGTTAGAATCACGAATTTGATGTTATTAAGAGTGTAAATTCTATTAAATTTCGTCAAACATTGCCACATCCACCTTATGGAATGTGGTATCAACTCAATCAACTGATCTCGCTCAATACGTTCTTGTCTAACAGATTTTATGGTTTTTTTGAACAGGTTCCTCGATTGGTATTAAAAAATAATAAAAGTGATGAATTACTTAACATTTGGCTGTTATAATCTTCCCATTTGATTTAAAGAATTTTTTTTGTAGGACTATTCCGTTGAGAGTAACAGTGGTGCATATTTTAAACGCAAATTTTAATTTTCTGACCATTTGTACTCAGTAAGTAAAAGTTTAACTAGGTAGTTCTATCAGTACAGAGAGTCGTGCATTCTGACCAGTCGATGTTATTGGATATGGTGGTAACAAATTACTAAAATTAGGAAGGACGATTAGCTGATGACTTCAGGGTCAACATTTGTGTCGCTACATTAACAGTACTAGTGCAGCTGCCACATCTTATCAAGTCCAGCCCCACCACTGGGACTAACGGAAGGATTAAAAAGGAAACCTACATTGAGGACATGAGGATTGAGGAGTCGAGTCAATGCTAACATGCCAGTGGCAACGAAAAGATCTGCAAATTGTGACCGTGGATCTTTGACGGAATGTTCTTTACGTCGAAACCATCATACTCATCTACATCTTGTCAAGTCAAGATTTGAATTAACATAAAGTTTAGTTGATAGGTACATGATTTAAATGAAGAGAAAATTATTTAAATCAATAAGAAATTTTGAGGCTTTCAAAATTCCTAGTTTCATGTAATCATACAATTAATTCATCTTAACTTATTATGCTTAACAATTCATTTTAGATGTTTTGCTACCCCACGTATGTTAAGAAAACATTTAGATAATTCCATTAATTTCACTAGCTAATTCAAATATTCTTTGGTAAATTCTCTTTATGCCACAGAAACTAAGGCTTCTAATATCGTTAGTAATCCAATTGAAAACTCTGTAAATATCTGCAATAAACTTATCTGATTTCTAAGTTGGTTGGTGTTTTTTGGGGAATATCAGTAACTGCGCGGATTTCAAATTCTAATATTTCGGTGTTTGAAAAAAACGTTCCTTAATTAGCGCTGTTTTTATTATTTATTTTTTATTTTAAACCTATACAAATTTGTTTCGACAACCATATGTTGTCTTCATCAGTAGTCTTTTAAAACAGTTTTAAAAGACTACTGATGAAGACAACATATGGTTGTCGAAACAAATTTGTATAGGTTTAAAATAAAAAATAAATAATAAAAACAGCGCTAATTAAGGAACGTTTTTTTCAAACACCGAAATATTAGAATTTATCTGATTTATCTTCGTTTCTTTTACAATAAAGAAACATGTGGTTTAAGCGTTGGTGAGATTCATTACAATCAAAGAGAGGATCCTTAATTATTTTTTTATTAAAGAGGTGCTTTCTGCATCTTGTATGGCCTCATCTAATCCTACAAATAAAACATATTAATTCTCAGTATGGCCGCCAGTTCACGAACCACGGCCTCTTAAAAATTCTTTTTTTATATTTAAAATACTCAATCCCTTTGCTAATACTGAGGTTTTTAATCAAATCTGTTGATTTGCTGATCATGATATGTTTGAGATGTCCAGAAAAATGCTCGCTATCGTATTTATTACAGGTTATTGTATCGAGATCCAGGCCTCTTTCGTTTCCTTCGATTCCCATGTGGCTAGGGATCCATAAAAAATGAACCTCTAAACCTCTATTATTACAGAATGATATCATATTTTTGATTTTATAGATGATTTCATCTTTTAATCCTTTACTGGTGTTATTTTTAAGTGCCACCAACACGCTGCGAGAATCAGACACAATTAAAGTTTTCTTTATGTTTCTGTTAATTATCCATGTCAGATCACTGGAACACTGAGAAGAAGTCACCCAATCTAACGCTCAACGACCCGAGACTTGGACTTTATAACCCGAACCCTACTCTACTACGGCCATTGTCCTTCGACCCATCCGTGAAGATGATCACTGTGCCAGGAAAAGAAATGTCGATAAAAGAATTAAAGGATCTGTCTATGATGATTGATTTTTTTTTTTAAATATCAAAACAGATCCAGAACAATTGGAGATTTTGTATCCCGATGAAAGGTCGATCGCCTTGAACAGGTCCAGAAATCTAGTTTTCAAATTGAAATTAAGGTGGAGAGGGACGTCTCTAATTTTAAGACGGTTCATTAAGGATTGAATATTTTCCATTATATATATAAGGTTTATTCTGCATCTATGCAACTTTCAATCCTTATTTTGACAGGTTGTTTATATTTTCCCGGATCTTAAGCCGCCATTCTTGCATTCGTTTATTCGAAGGCCATATTACACATATTTAACCTAGAATGCCAGCCCTGCTGTGCGCGTTTCTCAAAGTCATGTTGAACTGTCATTCTTAAAAAAGAAGAAAGTATAAGGAACCGCTTTTACTTGAACAGTATACGTGATTGAAGCCAGATTTGACGATTACCTTGGATTTTTCTTCTCGATGGTGAAGCATAATGTGAGAATTTTTTGGACCATCAATGTCAAAATTGCTTACTAGATTTTCTGTCTGCCGAACAACCGTGGAAAACTTGAATATTTAATCTAAAAAGTTACAATATTTTGAAGTGTACCCATCAAAAATTAGTTGAAAATGTACTCAGTGTAAATTTAATCAATATACTTCGCGCTAATTATATTATTTTGCAGGAAGAAGTGCTGCGTTGAAACATGTATAAATAATTCAAAATATCGAGTGGAAGGAACTTCTTTTCACCGGCAAGTATCGTTTTACTGGTTAATCTAAAGTGTTGGCGCTCATGCAATTTAAGTATAATATAAAATTAGTCCTCTAAAATGAGTAAAAATGGGAAAATTGTCGTAAGTTCTCCAATTTGGATGTCGATTATGTTTATCTGGGCATGACAGTGGCGTGCGTAAAATGAAAATAACTTTGTTTTTCAATAAATATTTAAGTTTAATTTATTTTGGTGGTATGCAAATAAGTGATCATCAAGTTCTTTGACAGAATCCCCAAAGATGAAAATAACCGAAAACTGTGGCTTAAAGCGCTTAATCAACCAAATCTTAAAATAGACATCAATACTTGCGTTTGTTCCAGCCACTTCAAACAGAAAGATATGGTACGTTTAGAAAGGAAGACAAGGCTGCTATCCACTGCGGTTCCTTCGAGAAATATCGTAAGTGATTGTTATATATTCACTTTTTGTACTTTCCCATGTTGGTTCATTAATATTCCATACTTCTAGGGGTTCAGTTCAGAATCGGATGAATCTTTAGAACCCATATCACCGGCAGAACCATGTCCCAATTTAAGTGTTAATGTATGATCTAAATGTTTGACAGAAATCATAAAATAACTCTTCCTTTCGTTTTAGAAACATATTACTGAGTCCAACAAACGCCAGCCTGCTGAAATCTCGGCTAAATCAAAAGACGATGTATATAAAATTCATTCTATTTGATAGAAATTATGAAATAACTCTGCGTTTTTTTTTAGGGACATATTACTGAAACTAATACATGCCAACCTGCTGCAGTCTTCGTAGAATCAACAGATGATGTATAAAAATTATAATATGTCATAGAAACTGTGAAATAACGCTGCGTTTTGTTTTAGGAGTATATTACTGAAACTAGTACATGCCACCTTGATGAAATGGATGAAGGTTTAGACGACCTATCGCCAACAGGACAAAGTCCGAATTCTAGTGATATTGTATTTATGATCGCATTGTTTGATAAAAACTATGAAATAAATCTGGTTCTTTTTAGGAATATGTTATCGAACCTGTTCCATGCCAGACTAATCCTGCTGAAATCTTCCCAACATTAAATAATGATGTATAAAAATTATTATGTTCGATAGAAATTACGAAATAACTAAATTTTAAATTTAGGCTACAATCAACCGATTGCACAAAGAAGTAGCAAAACTGAAAAACAAATTGGTAAAGAAAAATAAAGTAATTAAAACCTTACAACAGCAAGTTAGGCGGTCCAGAACCCGGTTGATTAAATTAGAGGGTGGGTATCTACTTCCATCAGTGATTCTATAATTAGTTACTCTGATTAATAAATTTTAAATGTTCTGTAAACTTTCCAGCTCGTGTAAAAGAACTTTTGTACGCCGGAAGTTAGGTCGTAAGTAAACCAGTGGAAACGAAAATATAACATCTGAGTAATTAAAAGCTAGACTTGCATTTCTTGAAATGTTAAATTGAATAAATATTTTTTTGCAAAATGAATAAAATCTCCAAATACGAAATATTAGTTTTAGTATACTAAATATAAATTCATGTTAAAACAAGTTATGGTTTGTAAAAGAACTGAAAATTATTAACATTCAAAATGCGCGCGGACTTATTCAAAATGACGCCCCTTCAAGTGAGTCCGCATACAACGATAAAGCTACTAACACGAATATACCGTAGTTGCTCCATTGACTTCAACTTCGATGTTTTTTGTCACATCCATATAGTTACTTCGTCACTGTCATATCTCACTTGAGCCAAGTACGCAACCAAAAAGATCGTAAAACCACTAAAGAGATATAAGAATAAACAGTGAGATATTTAGATAAAACCTCATAGAATCCACTTCGTACATGTAGTCATAATAAAAGTGATATTTTATTCTGTTAGAAACGCTTTAGTGAAACCTTAAAAATGATGTTCTGGCTCCGAGATTTAGTGAAAGGTATGGTCATGGTTACGTGTCCCTTCTTTCGACTAATCAATTTGCATCATTCAAAATATAAACTATTGACCAATATATATTTCCAGTGCGATCAATTAATCTTCGTTATGCGTCACTATCCACAATCAATGAATCTCCAAAGACTGCGATATTGATGCTTAACATGGGAGGTCCTCAAAATACAAACCAAGTTCATGATTATTTGCTCAGGATTATGACAGATAAGGAAATGATTCAGCTCCCATTTCAAAGTAAATTGGGGCCATGGATTGCACAGAGAAGGACGCCAGAAGTTCAAAAGAAATATAAGGAAATAGGTGGCGGATCCCCGATTTTGAAGTGGACAGACCTACAAGGCCAACTGATGTGCAAAACATTAAACCAAATTTCCCCAGAAACGGCGCCGCACAAACATTATATTGGTTTTCGTTATGTTACACCGCTAGTAGAAGAAACTCTTTCACAGATCGAAAAGTTGAATTGACAAAATCAAACCTATAAGTATAATTTTAATGTTAATGTAATTTTTAGGGAAAAACCACAACACATAGTTTTATTTTCGCAATATCCTCAATATAGTTGTGCTACATCAGGTTCCAGCTTTAATTCAATTTATACGCATTATCAAACAAAGTATGTTGCGGCGAAGGATAGAAAGTGAAAATAATATTTAACAGCATTCGATTACAGTTCTGTACCCAAGAACATGACCTGGAGCATAATTGACAGATGGTCAAGTAACTTATTATTAGCGAAGGTTTTTGCCGAAAGAATTCAGGATGAACTGAAGAAATTTCCAAATGATACACGTAATAGTGTCATAATTCTATTCTCAGCGCATTCGTTACCCCTCAAAGCTGTAAGCCGTGGTGACTCATATCCTTCTGAGGTCGGAGCAACTGTTCAGATGGTAATGAAGGAGTTGAATTACTGTAACCCATATAGCCTTGTATGGCAGTCGAAAGTTGGTCCTTTACGTTGGCTGGAACCATTTACAGACGATGCAATTAAAGTAAGTATAACACTGGACATTGATAGTTACACTTCATGCACGTTGTTTCTTTCCAGGGATACGTCAATCAGGGCCATAAAAATTTTATTCTTGTACCGATAGCATTTGTAAATGAGCATATTGAAACTTTACATGAACTCGACATTGAGTATTGTAAGGATTTGTGCAAAGAAGTAAGTGGGTTTTTGTGTTAATTTATTTTCTAGTCTAACAATGTGTTCCGAAGGTCGGTGCTGAACAAATACGTCGAGCAGCAGCACCAAATGACCACCCATTATTCATTCAAGCCTTGAGCGGGCTAGTTGCAGAACACTTAAAATCTAAGCAGAGAATAAATCCGAAATTTCTTTCGAGATGCCCTCTTTGTACTAATTCGCAGTGTCACAGAAGTAAAGAATGGTACAAGAGTCTCTGCGCCTAAGAAAACGAAACCAGAAATTGAAATGAGAAAAGAATAGTAATCCTTCTTATATTGCTACATCAGTGTCTTTTTTATATTAATCGGAAGATTTAGATCTTGTAATAAAATTAAGAGCATTTATTGAGTTATTGTTTACGATTTAAGAGTAATGGCCAGAAATCCGAGAAATAGCTTATTCAAACTAGAATCTGGACTAGAAACGTTGTGAGAGAATATGTAGGTGCTCAAAAATTAAGGAAGGCTTTTCTGTTTGGATAAATAATTTATTGATTCTAGTATTTCCTTAAGCTTAACTATTCCTCATTTTCTGTTTCGTCGATATTATCATCTTCACTGATATCGTCACCACTATCATCTCTTCCTTTTTCCTCATTCTCATTTTTGTCATCTGTATCATTTGATTGATCATCTTCATCTGGCTCCTCTTCATCCTCGTCCTCATCCTCTTCAATTTCTTCAGCAACTAGTGAGTTTCCTTTTTTTTCATCCTTCAGAGTAGCAGAGAATTCATCAAGATAATTCGTTCCCACCTTTGTTCTCTTATCTAAAATTAAATATGGCCCTGTGTTGTCTTTCAGCGAAGGCCATTCCTTTACACCTGGTCCTTTTGGAACTCCAGTAGTTGCAAATGAAGTGAAAAGTGCAACCATTCGTTTTGCTACTCTCTCGTCGTCATTGTTAAGGAAAGCAGCATGATTTGGCCAAGGGAATAAGTAAAGATTGTCATCTGTAAGAGAGACTCCTAGATCAAATGGTAGATCACTTGCATAAGTCTCTTGCTGCGTCATGTATCTATTGAATTCGCCTTCGTAATTGAAAGCGTAAAGGAATGTTTGGTTGGGAAGTTTTTCTGCATTTGCTTGCAGAGCTAATAGAACTGGGTTCTTGAATGAAATAGTTCCACAAAGCTGAGAAATTGTAACGCGGTGTAAATTAAACTGTTGAATGAAATTTTCCAACAATACTTACATCGATCAACCCAGGCATCATTGCCCTGAATGTACCATTTTTCATAACTTCTTCAGTAAAAAGCTCTTTAAGTGCGAAAGACTTCCATGCTCCAGATGGATCATGACCGTTGGCATGCTTAATGAAATAGTCAATGTATGTTGTTGCGTTATATTTGTCATCAGGAACTTTTTCCTTGAAATAATCTTCGTAAATTTCTAAAAAAGAAGCAGGTGTGCTAAAACAGACATAGAAAATTATATTACAGTAACGATCAGTACCTTTTAGAAGAAATGTGCCTGCATTCTTTGTAACACCACCAATTGTTGGGTAGTATCGAATTTTTTTCTCTTTAACCAATTCTGCAGGATGTTTTGGCAAAAATCCATTTGGCCCATCAATTGTAATATGTAGACCTCCATAATTTCCAATTCCCTTTGCTGAATTTTGTCCAGCATGTTTAGAGAATGCCTCCAACAGGCGAATTGTTGAAGCATTTTTCAAGCATTCATTTATTTCTTCGACAGTATCTAGTTTCTTGCATCCAACTTTAGTCGCTATGTCCTTTGAATGTGTAAGCGGGTCAGTAGTTGTGAGAGGTGGAGTAAATGCTGATCCCGACATATAAATCACTTGATGGAATAAGTTTTCTGGTACCTAAAATATTTTTTTCTATTCAGTTTAATTCAATTCGCCTTCTTTTCTATACCTTTGGACTGTATGTTAGAACATTTGCAATTGCTGCACCGCCAACTTGCCCAAACAATGTAACGCGATTCGGATCACCACCAAAATATTGAATATTTTTCTGGATCCATTCTAATGCCAACACTACATCAGACACCCCAGCATTTCCGGGAATATCACTTGATCCGGTAGAAATAAATCCAAAAGGTGCCAATCGATATTGTACAGACACCAAAACTATTTTTTTCTCCAAAAGATACAAGGGAGTAGCTTCTGCTGTTGCTCCATCATACAAAAACTCACCATGAAGGTACACCATAACTGGATTACTTTGGGTGACCTAAGTAAGTAACGAAATTCGAATATTCAAAATTTAATATTTATGAATTTTAGCTTTCACGAACGTTTCTTGTGCTAACAGATAGTAATAAGCAATTTTCGGCATCCACATCAGATTTCTTGAATTTTTTCAACTCAGGTATATCTTCAATAGTTGGACACTCTCGTCTACGTGCAAAAGCGTTGCGGACGTTTCGCCAAGGGCTGGCTGGAGTTGCTGGCTAAGATTCATATCAGATTACGCAAATCCTTGTTGATTCAAAGTTTAATACCTGGAATCTTCGTTCACGTGGTGCATCACCATATTTAATTCCCAAAAATTGTAAAAATTTTTTTTCCGACCATGCTGTCCTTACGCGCTTACCAAGAACTTTTCCCAAATCTGGTATATCGACCACGATTCTATTCTGATTCTTTTTATTATAATCACGTTTTGCCTGTGCATTAAGACACGTTAAGACAACCACCAGAAATAGAATCCACAATTTCATCTTGTCGCGACTAACGTTGAACTGCGATTGAAAACTCTCAAAGCTACAGTCTAGTCAACGTAATTTATTAGAAATATTCTGAAAGGAAAAAGTTGCATGATATTATAGATCACTCACCCCACTCGGAAGTAGAGAAAAATAACAAAACATAATGTGACGACTTCAGCTTAGGTGAGTGTTCCTTATCATCATTTCTTAGATATACGTTGACATGGTTTTTTGAGTTAGTTTTTATTTATCGGCCATCACCAAACCGCCACATCCCATAGAGAAATAGAGACCCTTCAAAATGTTCTATATCTATTTCTATTCAATTTTGAAACACCAATAAAAATTTTGCATGAAACGAGTTTTTTAATCTTCGTAGCCAAATTAAAAATTATCAGAAATTTTTTAAGACCCAGAGTACCGTTTGGAGATTATCAGAATATTTACATGCAAGAGGTCATTAGCCATCGAATTTCAATACAAGAAAAACACGTTTCTTTTTTATGTGCCATAGAAAGCAGAAATGTTCAAAATTGCCAAAAGCTTCAATTAGAATCGTAAACCAGTCTCAAATAAAACAAGAAGTGCAAGCACCTACTCGAATGACACAGATATGCCATGTTCATATTTTCAGTTATTTCGATCTACTTAATTAATTGTAATTCCTCAATAGCCAAAAGCTACATTGTTACACGTACCTCTTGCTAATTAAAACTGGAAAGTCCATAACATATTGGTAGATCTGTCTTAAGATAAAAACATGCCGTATCAGATAGACCCATGTTCAAAATTTGAGTTATTATGGATAAGAAAACATTTTCTTCATCATGATTCATGATTCATGATTTACGAAACTATATTTTAATGTACAATTTAAGAGTTGAAAATCCTGCAAGTATTTTTAAGAACAATGATAACGAAAATATGGAAAATCCCTTTTCGCACTACCAGAATGTCGAGGCAACAAAACATCCTTTACCAAAACTAATGCTTCTAGGACAGGGACAAAGCAATAGGTATCGGGTACTAGTCAGTGAGCAGTTTACTTGTTTTAATAGTGGAATAGAACAAAGGCAAGGTTCTCCCATTTTGGTGTTGGTTCACAGAAGTCCCTCATACCATGTTGAGCATGACTGTTTCAAATGACCATGACGGACTAACGATTGCGAGAGTAAGGATATAAGTTGCCAAGTATGTTAATAGCCTGTTTATGATTAGCAATTTTATATAGCATATTACTATAGATACAGAGTATTCTACTTCAACGACATCTTATGATGCGACTCAAGATTGAAGAACTGGAAAATTGTTTCTTTAATAGAAAACCATGTAACACAGCTTTTTGTATAAAACTTTCTTGTGCTTTAATAAACAATAAATAATAACTATCATTCAATAGTTAATAAGGAATGACGTAAAGTAAAGTATTTTGTATTTTGAAGTATGTACTGGTAAATTCCCTTCTAGTTCAACTCGTCCATTCCTCATGAGTTCCCCATAAATTTCAGCTCTAAGGAAGATGCCAACATTACTTGGTTTTTTGAACTCTGGGTCAGAACGAGATGATCGTTGGGATATTTCAGTCCTGGCTGTGAATGTCATGCTGCGGCTGATATGATTTTATACATATTTTATGAAATTAATCTCTACATTGATTGTTCTGGAGAGGAGCGACACGATAAGCTTCTTGCTCGCCATCATTGGATGTTTGCTAGTTCCAGTTTTTCGCTCAAGTTTCCTGTGACAAAACTGACTTAAGATCCAGATCCCACCAGTAGGTACTCGACATTTTACTCATTCACCTGTACCATTTAGGATGAATAGAGTAGAGTAGCTCTCCCTAAAAACACGTAACTAAAAATTATTTGTGAATGGATAAAGTGAAATATAACTATCTTGTTGAGAAAATCCAACCATATGCAGTGAAGCAAGATACATTAATGCTCGATGCAATGCCAGATAAAACGCGCTTATCGATAACATTAAGGATCTTGGCAAGAGGGAACTCCTTTGAAGATTTAAAATTTTCACCGTAGGCCACGGAAAAAATTGCAAAGCTTTGAACTTTGAACTAAAAATTGCACAAAAGTTTTTTCTGATTCTTTTTCAAAGATTGCATATGATTATAACATTTCTTTCAGATGGCAGGAACTCCAGAAGAATGGTTGGCCGTTACTTATAGGTTTTATCAGAAAAGTGAGTTTATAATTATGTTTGTAAAAAAAGTGGTTAAAAATGGTAATATCGAAATGTGGGGGAAAATCCTTAAGAATTATGCAACTCCCCACAATTGTGATAAGTTACCAACGATAAATACAAGAATAAGTATTTGATATGTCTAACTTGGTAAGTTTGATATAAAAGCGACATAGTCTGTTCACGTACAGCTTGAGTTTACTAGAGTTTACTCGGCTGTAAATGAGCAGTTTGGGAGGATTTTTATAAATTCCCTCTCGTTATTCGAAAAGTACAAAAACGTATTCAAGTAATCTCGAGCACAATTTCAAAGTTTTCATATTTTTAGCGTCATGAACAGGATTTTTCAACAAGCTTGAAGTTACTCGAGCTAATTTGTCGAGTAACATCTAGGACATTCAAGCAAAGCATCGTCAGTTTTCGTGAAATTTTCTCAAAACTATTTTTTAAGAAAGTACGAAAACGCCAATCTTGTATGTGAACATACCTATTTTCTAATTTTGAATTTCATAGAATGCATCCGGTAGCACAATGGATCGCAGTATTCCCATTTTGAAAAGGACCAGAAGAGGGGCTTGATGATAAATGTAATTTAACAGACGAAGGTAGAGGTTTAAATATAATTGCATTAAAAATTGATTGATTCAAATTTATTTGTGGTTTTATTTAAGTATTTATCCTTTTTAAAGTTTCACAAAATGTATACCGATAAAGTTTCGCTTGCTTGCTAGAATTTATCGATCATTTCTGAAGAAATGACATGGAACGCTAAGATATGTACATATTTGCCAATTGGTTGGATCATGTGCGGCAAACATTGAACCAAGTATCATGAATGGGCCCGGTTACATATTTCTTCCCTCATCAGTGACTGCTTTCCCAAATTGTTTTATTAGTTGCCTCAATTTCATACCTGCACTGACTGTATTTCAGTTACTGCATTCACATTATCGATCATCGTCGTTAATATTTTAATCAGACGCTCTCGATTCTATTTCAGTTTCACGAGTTCCGGCTTAATTCTCGTATCGAGGAAGTTCGATATATCTTCAATTTGTATGCGGCCAAATTCTCCTCATGTACTTGTGGTAAAGATGTCACCTCTGCATATACATTGTCGAAAACTAGTTGCACTTTCTTGCGATAAGTCAGCATGAAATATTGATGTGTACGTTTCGCGTAATTCTTTAAGATCGACTGGTCCTCTGCTTCAAACTATCTTTTCTTATTTTTCAAAACACATTGATGAAAATTGCAATTATAGCACTTCCCTACTGTGCGAACTGCCTAATTGCAATTTTTGGTTCTAGCGGTAAGGTGGATCGACCGAGCATCAATCGTGACAAGTGCGAAAGCAAGGTCATTAAGGTCACTCAAACGTACAACGACGATAAATTGGAGATAGTTCTTCTAAAAATGGTCTTGTTCACGAGGTCACAATTATGACTCTAAATTAGGACCTAAATGAGATTCAATTCAAATTGATTCCTTTAACGTTTTGCCCCTATTTCACTGGAAATAATTAGGAGCTTTTGTTTTCTTTAGCCCTCCTGCGTTCAGCATTGGATAATCTTGACACTTTTATCATCCAATTTACGATGATCAATGATCATCAATGTTTCAAATTAAAGGTTGATGGCATGGTGATCGATGTTAACTCTTGCGATTATTCCATGAATTATGATTTTAAACTTGTGCAAAAAAACTTTCGCGCCTGTGCATAGTGAACACGACAAATCCAGTGGTTGATCTCAAACCAGATCCTGTCTAAGTTTGGAATTATGCGATGTGATAAACACGATCTGAAAATGTGTTCTCAAAAGCTGAAAGGAAAAGGAATTCATTATTCATTCGTGAGGTAAATTGAGTTGCAGACTGACGTAGCTACGCGACCAGAAATCCCTTTCCGGATGTGGATTCCAACAGTTTGTTTCTTAGTGTGCTTAGTTTGATCATTTTCAAACACGTTTTTACAAACTGAGCTCACGAGAGCCAAACAAAAATATCTTATGATTTTGTTGTGTGATTTGCACCGAATTTTGGGCAGATTCACTCATTCCAGACGCATATGTAATCTGGGCTTAGGGTGTCATCGTGTCGTTTCTTTTTCTCTCTGGACTAAGAGTTAAATCAGTAATGATTGCCAGCGTCACCGCTACCAACGTAAATAGCATCCACAACTTTACTGAAAATCTTCAGTTTCACTTAGTTTGAAAATCTTCCCGCTCTAGTGAAGTTGAAAATGTGCTTCAATGCATATAATCTAATTGTTTCAAAATCTCAATCCTTTCAATATCTCTTACTCCTCCAAATTTATTTACAATTATCTCAACGTTTACTAACAGCAGTTGATACAATTGAACTGTTTTTAAATGAAATTATAAATTTGTAAATATACACAACTCCGATGAAATGTGATACACTTATGTAGTCTATCTATGAATCGAGTACTGTCATTATCTTAATTGTTAAATTGTATTAAGTTTTTATTATATTATTTGCCTTTGCTTGGTGCAAGAACTCTTTATAACTATAGATAGTAATTGCAACTGAAGTTTCATTATGAAGCGTAAGGTGATAACACATGGAGTATTGCTGGATTAGAGTACATGTACCATGAAATGAGAGGCATCAATTGAATGTTTTTCTAATGGGAATCACATTATATATATACATTATGATAATATTCATCCCTTAAATAATTTTTACATATTTAAGTCGTGTACGTGAATAGTTTGATAAACTGCAAAAATACAAAAGGATTACTAAAAAAGTTTTATTTTACTAAAAGCAAATCTACATACCAAAACAATTCTTCATTTTAAAATTGAACAATCTTTAGAACGGATACAAAATTTAACAAATCGGTTTTTGTTTCTTTCATGTCCACACTCCTGCAGGAACCGCACTAGCAGTAAGCTGAGACGTTTCATCACAAACATTTAACAATGGTTTAAGTTTGATGGACTCAAAATTTGGTAGGTTTGAGGGCATCGATCTCGTTGTTTGGACTTGAGTAGAATCTTTAAATTAAAGCTTTAATGAATATCATTAATTTACACAAGACGACCAATAATAAATTTACCTGTGATATTTGATGTTCCTGGGGGTTTTATAAGAGCGGTAAGTACTCCTTTCTTTTTAACAACACAATTTGTAACTGGTCTTAATTTACGTACTTTAGGACTTTGCCATTTTCTTCCCGTCTCCTTACTGTTCAAATCATCGACACTTGATTTCCCTATCAAACTAAGATCGTTTTTTTCAGAATTTGGTGTGGCAAAAACTGATGCTGGCAAAGTATATGTATGATCTTCACCATTGCCTAGAGTTTTGGATGCACCGTTGTCGAGCTTTCTCGTTTCCATAGTACTAGAATTCGATGTATAGTGTATAGCATTTCGAAGTACTGATGGAGAGTCTGATAATTTGGTGGTATTCATTAAGCTGGACACGTTAAGAGGCAAAGCTTGTTTCGTGTTTATTGATGTGAGTTTTTCATTCATTTGAATTCTGTTTTCTTCAAAATAACTCTCTAAAAATTTAAGTATTTGACTTGCCGTAAAATCATCGCATGTAAACGTTTTTCTCGTTCTACGAACTTTTTCGCTTGAATGTTGATCCTTATTATACTTGTAGCTCATAGTCACAATCTTATTTTTAACTTCTTCTATGATTTCACTTCTTATAAGTCTTTCACACTTTGTTAAAATTTCTTCGGCAGTACCCTGTGTTCTTTGGTCTAAATTTCTGTCATTTGTTTGTGTTTCTGCATTTGTGCATGTCACAGAAGCCTGCACAAAAGTACTAACACTTTCCTTTCTCTCTACAATTTTACATGAGCTTACATCTGGGGTTTCACAGATATTTTCTGCTAGATTTTCAGAGACATTTAAATCTATGTTTGATCGTGCATGACCTAACTTTGAGGACTGGATAGGTGGTGGACTGCTATTTTTCTTTTCTCTCTGTTTTTGAGGTTGCTTTATTTCAGGCAAGACAGCATTGAGTTTACTTAAATTCGTTGCTATTTTTTTTACAGATTGCAAATGTTGCGAAGGTAAAGAATAATTTAATTTTGCACTTTCCTTGCTAACTTTGGGCAAAGATTTCTTCACAGACATTTTTGTATTGCGTACGATGTCTGATGTTGACAATTTTTTAACCACTTCTGCACTAGCAGCCATGTAAGCTCGGCGTCTTTGAGATACTTCGAATGTGGAAAATCGTTTAGTTGACTTAAGAACATTTTTCAAGTGATCTGAAGTTTCATAAATTTTTTGGGCTGATTTTTTGATTGTTGCTAGCTTTTTAATTTGTTCGACATCAGCAACCTCTTTGTGTTTTGAGCTTCCTATTCATTTAATTCTCAAATATTAATCACACACTTTAGAAAAATGCAACTATAAAATTACCGTCTTCCTGTTCTATTTTAAGCTTTATTTCCAATGGGGAAACCGGTCTCTTGCAGCATGTCTTCTTCCCTGATCGATTCAATTCAATTTGCAATTCACTATTATCTGGAAAATCTTGAGGTTCAGTCTTTATATGTATCTTTCCACTATTTTGGGGCTCTTCAAGGCTTTTAGCTTTTTGGAACAGTTTTAACATATTAGTAACTTCATTTTTATCTAAGTTGATTCGAATATTTCGAATTTTATATTTCTGTTTCAAGTTGACTAGTTTCTTTGTTGCATCCTTTTCCGCAGGCTATGTACGCAAAGAAATTTTTCACATTAATAAGGAAAATTATTGTTAACTATATATTTATTTATGTGTTAAACAATTTCCTTTTTACCTGCTCATTCACCTGACTGCTGGAGTTTTTACCATGTCCAGAAGCGTTTTTTTGTGAGACACCTAAAATAATCATGTTTAGTAAAACGTACACAACTAAAGATCAAATAGAAGCTTGGTGAGAGTATGATAAGGACGAAATTTTAGAACAGACAAATTTAATAAGGTCAAAGATAAATCTATCTTATCAATAATACAGATAAGACTTTTAAACGTAATATGTGTTCATTGTCTCAATTATTCGGAAAGTTTATAACTCAAATGTAACCGATGCATTATAGTGTAACATTTATCGATAACGTCATAAACATAAATTTTCTACTTTATTGTGATAAGAAATACAAATAGAATGAAGAGAATGAGTTAGAATGTAGCATTCTTGAAATTCTTTAATATCTTTTATTTTGCACTTTTGAATGTTTCCTAATATGAAATATGTAATTTCATCCTTCCATGAAAATTAGATATTCTTTTTCCTGTTGTATAACTTTAGTTATTGTAATGCAGAAGATGATATTACTTTACACTTGGAATTGCATCTTAAAATTGAGGCATTTGCATTTAAAGAAAACAGAAATGTAACACTGGTTATTTCAGTGGTTCTACGTACCTACTGCGCTGTTACGTCCACGGCTTCGTCGGGGGTATTTCGACATTTTATTTGAAACGCCTAAAAGAATATATTATTAATATTTTGTTAACAATACTTTGTATCATTTTTGTTTACTTTTCCCTCCTTTCGTGTGGGATCTTAATTTTGTGCCAGTTCCATTTTTGTGCGCTGTAAAAAGGAATAATAAATTAAAGTTAATTTAATTTAAATACTTGATGTTTTTGAGTAGACTACTACTTAAAGTAGCAGAACTTGCAAATCGTAGAGGTATGTTCAAAGGCAATTGCACACGAAATAGTTCAACACAATGTCATTTTTAAATTAACAAATTTACAATTACTAATGCATAAATCCATAAAGAATTCTTGAAGATGTTTGTCTGCAAATTATTTATTGATATGACAATTAACGCCCAACCGTTGTAATTAAACGTTTAGTGAATACAATACGAAGCTTGACTCTCAGTTCATGGTAATGTCAAAAAATATTTAAATCTAGTGAACTTGATTTGATGTTTCACTTTAAATTCAAGTTTTTATAACAAGTGTCAATAACATTTCTAGGCCAAATGAATCGAACATAACTTGTATCACTAGAGCGTGGCTCTGATTGAGTTTTGTTGATTTGCGGAATCAATCAAAATGCTGAATCTTTATTTTTATCACTTTATATAAAGGTGCATGTTATCGTGTCTTTGTTCCAAATTTTACTTAGCTGTAAATAAAATGAAATAATTGTTAATTTGACAGCAAACTTACTCACCTAAATTTTTCACAATATCCTCGTATTCATCAAGGAATTCAACACTTTCCATGTTTCCACCTTCTGCATCATTTCGTGTGGCTGCTGAAGCCTTACGAAACTGCATTGTACCAATTGTAGTCAACAAACAAAATAATTAAATACCAAGAATTACTGATTTTATTTCTACTTTTTACAATTAATCGTAGTGTTTTAAAATTGCAGCGCAACGAATATTTCGTAAAGGGTGTTTGAAACCGACGCCGTGTTTATACGTAGGACTTGTCATTTCATTTTGGTCATAGAGAAATGCACACCAGGAATGGGAATAGAGCAAAGTATTGATCTGCCTTGTACATTGCCTTCATACCAATTCCGAAAATGAATTCACCACGAAACCGTGGTCACTTCTCTGGTTCACGTAGTATTGCAGTAAAAATCAGCTTTCTCTCAAATTTTCGTAATACTGAAAATAGTACGGGAACTAAAATGTTTATATGGAGTATAAACTAAACGTAAAAAATTTGAAGGGTTATGACAATCGTCAAATTTCCATATTAAGGGTATTAATTTCACTTCGTAAACTCTTCGTATTTGTCGTAAGCGTCCTATATCGTAAAGTTTACGAAATTTCGTAAACTTTACGACGGTAAAAAGTGTCGTATTTGGCGTATTTCGTATATGGTGTCAGATGCCAGTTTGTGAATAGATTCTTATTTTTATTTAAATATATTTTTGTAGTAATTAAGTTGATTATATTAAAAATACATAATTAAAAATTATAAGTTAAAACTAGATGATTTTACTTATTTGATCCAAAATTAATAGCTCGCAAACAGCTTTGTAGTGTAGGAATTTTAAAATTTTCTGCTTTTCAATGGTTTTAGGCATTGTGTTAATTCAAAAAAGTTAATAATATAAAACATTTTAATTTTGAACTGACATAAAATATGACAGATATTTACAAAGTTTACGAAGAAAACAGTTTGGGGTGTTTACATCAATTGTGCTTACGACATTTACGATTTACGACGGTTACGAACTTACGAAGTGAAATGAATACCCTTTTATTTGAATGGAAATATTTTTGTTTTTGTTTTCTAAATAGATCAATTTTATTTACGTATGACAGCGTGACAGTGATGACGTTTATTAGAACTTTTTGCAACGTTATGAAATATTAAAATAGATATTTTCCGGAGATTAGGCAGAAACTTGTTAAACTGACAGAAAAACTGTATTTTCAACGTTTGTACAAAGTAAATATAAATAAGACAAAAATTTGAACTCAAAAACCAAAATTTTATTCTTACGTCATAAAACAAAGTACAAAATAGAAAATAATATATTAATCTTAGGTTAATTTTTTCACGTCCTTTTTAAAATTTGCAACTTGTCAAAATTTGAACTTTTGCGCCGATTGGATTGGTTCGAACCAATTCATCGACGCTCCCTCTGAATGAGGTATATGATTTCTGCATGCCTTCCATTTGCGTCCTTCTTTTCTCAATATATATCTGAAGGATCTCCCCCATTTTTTTTTCCCCTAGTTCTCCCATATAACACTGTTTTTTACCAGCTCCCAGTGTTTCAAGCACTCCTGCAGCGGCAACGCTGACCACAACAATAGAGGGGCAGGCACGTAAAACGGCGTCCATTTCATCCATGTAGAGGACCTTCAAGTACTTTAATATCATTGAATTTAGGTTTTATAATTTTCTCCCTAATATTCGGGGCAATTCTGTGCGCACTTAACAGATTCTGTTAATTTGACAACCCATGTAATTTGTTGTTGGATTTCGAAAAGTTTAGTTACGGTGCCAAAAGTTAACAGATTTTTGTTAAAAATCCTTTAACGTAACAGACCCGAAATTCTTCAACTTAAACGTAAAAGGTTTTTTGTTAAGAAAGTTGAGAGATTTAGAACAAAACCGGTTTCGTAACAGATTTGAGAGTAAATTTTGGCCAGAATACCAACTTAAAGAATTCTGTTAGAAACCAAATCTTTTAACTTTCTTAACAGAAATCTGTTAACGTAACGAAAGTGGCCAGAATCGCCCCGATTAAACCAGAATACCTAGAGTATCTCTGATGTAACTGTATCTCTAATTAAACTTAGGCACTAAGATAAAGTTGGACATAGACTAATTTCAAAGTATAGTTTACACACATTATAATGCTTCTTTTATTCACGTAAATTTAAGTCTCATTTTATAATAAGTATGAATAAAATATATAAAACTAAAAACTACTCACACACGCACAAACACTATGATATGAAGATGTAGATATAGGTTTGTTCTAGGGATGTGCAATTTTTAAAACTATCTATATTTAAAAATATATTTATATTAACATATCGAAGTTCCGTGAACTCTACAAGAGAACGGACTGGAAATAACCAAAACTATACAACCCTATATTTCCATGTTCATATTTATGATCTTGAAGGTTAGCTGCAAAGTTCTAAGTAAATTCATTCAAAATTTAAAAAAAAAATGTATTGAAAAACTGAAAACTACTTGGAATAGAGGAATAAGCTTCGTATGCCAAAATCCATTCACGATATCCCAATTTCAATATCGGCGATATTATCGAATTAATTTTCGAAAAACATCGATGTTTCATCAACAGCCCAAAGGTCTGTTCCCGTACTCAGATATCTTTTGCAAAGTGCTTTTTACTGCATTTTTGAGAAAATTGTTCTCACCAGCACTTCCCTTCCGTATTGGGTATTACCGCAAAAATTTCGTGCAAATGTATGTATTTGACAGTTATTCATTTGATTTTGAATTTGCTTGTTTCCAGTTATTTTGTTTAATTATAATAAATATTAAGTTTTATTTTTTGACGTGAAAACGCCAGTCATACATTCTTGTGTTACAAAATACTGTCATATTTCAATCGCCAATAACCACGAGACTAATAATGGGTTAGCAAGTGACCTCAAGCAGTGGATATTACTCTATATAACCATTGTATTAAAGAAATTGATGCAAATACATAATAATTAGAAACACGTATTGTAATTTTATCTCGATGTTTTCACGGAAAATCTACGGTGCGACCCTTGACTACGCCTTTCGGTTTTTTATGTTTAGTTTATGCTCCGTATCAAAATGTGATATTTTCACTGCAAATTACTGCATTTCCGTTTTCGTACTAATTTCAGTTTTTGCTCATACTGAGAGGATTACTCTGTTGAGAGCAAATTTGAGAGAAAGCTGATTGTTACTGAAAAAGTACGGGAACAGACCTGATTTCTTGTCACCTTCCTCTCAGTTGTCTCTTCTGCTCACTTTACCTTTATAGTATTTAATATTTGTTCCAACGTTAAAAATACAATACTAATCGCACAGGTCGCTTCTATAGACTGAGGTTTGTTTAACGGTTTTTGATACCTTCCGCGATCACAAATCCCGGTTCTCTTACCTAGCACACTATACCCACAATCATGTCCTAGTGTTATGCTTAGGTAAATGATTTTTTCTCAAACCCCGATCGGAAACTGCGCTTTGCGCTCCATTATCGAGGTGCGAAGTAGTGGATATTTTCTTCGAGTAATGTGAGTGTTTCTCAATCTCGCACCGTAAAGCGAAATGTATTTTCTTCCTTGGTGAATAATACACATATACTACAAGTGGTGTTTTCTGCATAAAGCGATTGCCCTAATAATGATTTTATCAAATGCGCTCAAATGCTTAAAATATGTACATGCTTTCGTTGAGAACATATCTCAAGGTCAAGGTCACACAAGAGAGAAACTGAATTGGTCATTAATCATGAAAGTATTATTTCAAATCGAGCTTTCACTCAGGTTTTTATCTATATCTAGAGCTTTCATATGAAACTTGAGTTCTAACGCTGCACGAGAGATGTCAATGGCATAGAAATAATAGAATCGAGGGATTTAGTATTTGTCGGAAAAAGCATTTTCCACTCTCTACAACATTGAGTTCTATCGAATATAGAAACATTTTTAGTCAACAAATTTCTGCCAGAGACAGAAACGGTTTGAACGTATCCGTGATTCTAGCTAACTCCAACAGAGAATTTAGTAAAGTGAAAAACACTGGCATACGGTTCGCTTCAGTGTGATACAGAAGTTTTCAAGATTCGTTGATGTGTGCATAAGTTGAGTGAATTTTCCGTGTTTTCTTACTCGAAAGTGCGAAAAGCGGTCGTTTACAAGGATATAAACTTAAGAAATGGAAGAAAGTGAAAATGCAGGTAATCGTTCTTACAAATAATGACAAGGGGTCAACATCCTTGAAGGTCGACTAAATGCTCAATATGTGTGTATTTTCACCAGACGTTAACGACGGTTTTCTCATTTGTACCGTGTTGTTTTACCAAATAAATTGAACGTGGCTTTGTGCATTCCTGTGATTTGAAAAGTGAAATTGGTTTTTCAGCTGAGGAAAATTTTCAATCGCATGAAAATTTAATGAATCAGATGCGGGAGTATCTATACACCCGGTGTGACATTATATTACGGAGCATGCGTTTTGAATAAATTTTCTCTTCCTAAACCCAGTTGAAGAGATTTTCATAGGAAACGATGATGTGGAATGTTGTTTTTTCGATGTCAGTTTTCCTAACGCCCGGAAAACGACCGAGTTTTTCTGTGATTTTTCTTTGATTAATTGTTGTGAAAGTCAAAATCTATTTTGGGCTCCGAATATTCTTATAAAACGAACTGGAACGGACTCTAATTACGTAAAGACTACAAAGAGTCATTGAACATCTTAATATGCTTTAGAATTTTGCTTTGTTCGTCCGTGTTCTACGTTGTTAATTATAGCGTTAGCAGTTCTGTGTTAATTGTCACCTTCGATTCGACATCAAACCGTCTGCTGTACCTATACGTTCAAACTTGAACGTAATGAATCAATTGGCCAAAAGCCAGCACAGCAGAGATCATCGGAGCTGCAACGATCTGTCTGATCCATCTGTCCTTGACAACCTCTCTCACCAAAATTAAACCTTGATTTATGCGATTTCATATGTAACAGCCAACTTTCCAAAACAATGTTTTTGTGTACATACAACAGAGAGTTGTGATTTAGTCGGATAAGGTCAATTTCATGCTCATGAGCACCATTATTTATAACATATGGGTTAAACGAAAGAACATTATTCACGAATAAACCAGATAGTATTGTAGAAACATTTTCCCTCTTTACATTTTGTTCTGGTGTTTAGCAATTGAAAATCGAAATTGAACATTTCGCTTTCAAATTGTTTAGTGAAAGTTTTGAAACCGTGACCTCTACTTGAACAAAAATTAAATAATTCTTTATTTTTCAGTCGCACCGATTGTTGACATACCCGGATTGGGAAAATTACGAGGGTCAGAGGCGCAATCCTTTTGGTCTCGGCGACCAATTTACCAGTTTATGGGCATCAAGTACGGGGAGTCGCCTAATGGAAATAGACGATTCAAGGTACCTTTTATGTTGTTTGCTTAAAACCTAAATCTCAATCTAGGTAAGATGTTAGTTACACATTGCCAACATTGGAATAAAATATCCAAAAAATGTTCAGACATCGCTTATGATAATTCTCCTTGAAGAACTTTGCTTACGATTATACATATAAGAGATGAAGAAAATACATAAATCATCTTTCGGAATGCCGAGTATTCAAACATACCACAATTTGAACGTTATTGGACAAGTGTCCACCAAATTGTGATTATTAATAACTTCGATTTTAAAATGATTTGTGATGATTGTACAAATGTTATTTTACTTTATTAGGAACTTATAGTAACAAAAAATCATTGTTAACAATTTGTATGATTAAATGAAAAGTTATTTCAATTTCGAGTTTTCGAGATACCTAATCGAATTCATCTGGCGAGAATATTCAGTCATTTTTAGGGTTTCGTTAGAGTGAAAAGGGAACCCTATTAATATGACTGCGCTGTCCTTCCGTCTGTCGCAGGGCTGTATCTCTTGAACCATACATTTTTATGACATAAATCATGACATTGAAATTTTCACAAAGTGTGTACTATTATGGGCGCTATAATAACAAATAATAAAAAAAAGTAATTTTTTTTTTTTGTTTTTTGTACGATGGTACGGGTCCGACTCGCACTTGCGCAATTTTTAGATTTTTTATTATTACATTTAGTATGCCTGTAATACATCCACCTCGCTCCGAAATTAATTTTCGAAAAGTTTTCTGCCACTCGAGAGTAGAAATGGGAGTAGATTAGAATCTACTAAATAATAAATAATATCTCCACGGTACTCGTACTATTGGAAACGCACTTGTATTATTTTAAAAATTGCTATCGAATGCAAATTTGAATTCACAAAAGAACAACTTGGATAAATTGTACAGTTGGTCCATTTACCATCTTATCCATTATCTATTTACCAAATTCAGTGAAGTTATTGTGACATTTAAGGGACATTCGCATCGCAACGTGAACGGGGTTTATGACACTTTCTTACTTATGGAGTGATGCATTACTCCTTCTCTGACCACCTAAAGTGAAAGTGGAACAATTTCCACTTGGTTCGACCACACTTTCGCTCAAAAGTACTTCTTGAAAAATCCAACACATGGAGAAGGAAGGATTCTGAGAAGAAGAATTGATGCTTGACTCCATAAGGGAAGAAGAGATAAAAAATCACTCTCAATGATCCACTTCACTTAAGGTGTATAGAAAAGGAATAATGCATCACTCCATATGTAAGAAAGTGACAAAACCCAATTTCCACTTTCACTTTAGGATGTGAATGTTCCTTTAATGTTTTAATTTTAAACCGGTTGTTATTGAAGGCGATTTTGCAATCGATAAATGTATGGGATTTGGCAAATGCACACGACTGTAGTCGTGTATAAAAGAATAGGTGTATATTAATGAAATTTATAACGCCTGAAATTCTGAACTTCATGGCTGATTATTATTTATAGTTTAGGCTATTTGTATAAGCTTACTGGTTTATCAAAACGTTTATTCTTCCAGAAAGCAATTCCTGCTTTCCCTTGGGATGACATCAAAGATGTGAACAGGCCCGTGCCCAAGTGCCCGAATGATTCGAATATTCACATTTACTTGGAAGAAGAAGGAGAACGCGACTTAGAAGATTGTTTGTACCTTTCAGTTTATAGTCCGAATGTTTGTAATGTGAATATATTTTGGATATGGCAAATAAACATAATTTTTATTCAACAGCTTTCAGGAAATGCACCTGTTCTATTTTATATTACAAGTAGTGGTTACTATGAAGACAAGTCACAAAAGTTACCCGATTTCCTTCTGGAAGAAGACGTGGTTCTCGTTATACCCAATTACAGAACCGGAATATTGGGGTTCCTTTCAACCAGAACAGAGGAAATTCCAGGAAATGCTGGCTTGACAGATATAATACTGGCCCTGAATTGGGTACAAAAACATATTTCTTGTTTTGGTGGCGATCCAACCAACGTCACTGTTGCAGGCCAGTCTTTTGGCGCGGCCCTAGCGCACGCCCTTCTTGTATGTGATGAGGTACTTCATATATTTTAGCATAAAGAAAGTATTTTTGTTGATATTCAATTTCTTAGGTACCTGAAGATTATTTTCATAGAGTTATTCTTCAATCTGGATCTCTATTATCTGCGTGGGCAGTCCAGCAAGAACCTGAAAAAGACGCGAAAAAAATAGCATGGTTGGGAGGTTTAACAAACAAACACGTTACAGTTGAAGATATAAATGATTTCTTCATGGAAGCGGAAATGGACGAACTTCTCAACGAAATTTGGGATCATAAGGTTGGTTGTGTTTCTTGAAGTGCAATAAAGTTCAATCTGTTTACTTTCAGTATGAATGTTCTGACTATGATCCACATGAAATAGCTCTTAGTAAACTTACACTAGGTGATCACTTGTGTAAACTGCCAATGGATTTTCTAAATGCAAAGTTGAAAAAAGTACCAGTTCTGGCGGGTGTAACAAGAAATGATGGTGTATTTGCTTTTACCAGTAAAGGAATTTGTCTTTTCCAATTTTGCACAAGATATTATCAAATGATTTCATTTTAGAAGTTTATAATGTACTGATAAACCGAGTCGACCTCACGTGTAAAGAACACAACTCATTTATTATGCTGGATTACATTCGAGATTTTCTCGGGATTCAGGATGCATCTGGCTCACTTATAAGTGTTGCAACGAGTCAAATATTTTCTCAAGATGATCTCATTAAAGGCGATTTCAACGAGCTAATCCATGGTTTTATTGACGTTAGTAAATTTCTTGAATTATCTTGTAACATTATTATAACTGAAAATTATTTTAGTTTTGCGGCACACTCATGTATAAAGCACCTACTTTCAGAGCTGCCCAACTTCAGGCAATGGTAAACCCAGAAAATACATTTTTGTACACATTTGATTATGGAGGAACCATTAAAGCCTTCTACTCTACGTTAACTACATGCAAGCTACCATACGATTGTGGGTCTTATCATTCGTATGAAAATCGGTTCCTATTTCCATCGACTAGCTTAAAGAAAATGTCAAACGAAGATTTGGATGTCGCTAGGATGATGGTAAGATTGTGGACGTCTTTCGCTAAAAATGGTGTTCCTTCAGCTGAGGACACAGTCGCATGGCCTCCGCTAACTCAAGTTACCGGTCCCGTATTTCATATAGACAAGAATCCGTTTATTACGAAAGATTTCCTAGAAGAGTTCTCAGCCACAGTGAAAGATGCAGAAAATGGAAAATATTTAGCTTATCGCTAAACATAAACGAACGTTTTTATTTATGCCAGCACTTGCATCGTAGTTACTCAATAATTGGCTTAGAACATCTGGCATTTACATGAAATGGAAAATGTGGAGCAAAACCATGAATTTATTTTCAAAAAGCAAAAATAATTAAATATTCAAATTCTTTGAAATAAAGCTTTACTGAAAGAAATTGTTCTGGCGATTTGTTAGAAACCTTAATTAAGTAACTACAATTAATAGATTTCATGTTATTTTTAGTACGTGTGATTAAACATTCAAATAAATTAATGATTTGAATAGAGACAAAAATGTGAAATACTCGTATTGAATAAAATATTCCAACTTTTGTTGGACCACATAAAGAGTAGGTAATGTTGTAATGGAGTGCAATCAAAGTAAGACTGTCTGTCAATAAATCATGAACAAATGCTATAGCAGCCTACAGTTATTGCACTGTACCTGGGCATAACCTGTGACAATAGTCACGGACCTTTAGCAGAACTCCTACAAATCAAGGTACTGTTCATTCTACTAATATAACTTAGACGAGATTGGGAGGGTCAAAGGCCCCTACTCTGAAAAAGAAATAAGATTGACCATCGGTAGATATGTACAAGTTTCGAACTAGAGGAGATTTAAGGAACGTTCACAATGTTAAGTGGAAGTGGAGAGTGAAAGCTCTTCGCTCTTCGGAGAGCATTGTGACAACGACAACGTGAGAGTGAGTTTTTATCCCTTCCTCCAATATGGAGTGAAGCATTAACCCTTCTCTTTTTGCTAAAAAATCCATCAGTTGTTTCAAGAACTACTTTTTAATGTTGAAAACCAGGATATCAGCTTTTGTTTTCGAAAGCGAGAACGGACAAAGTGGAAATCGTTCCATTTTCACTTTAGGTGCACAGAGAAGGAGTTACGCGTCTCTCCATTCAATCCACCAATTATTAGAAATCTGGCTACTTGACTGGGTTTGGGATAATGCGACAGTGTATGGTTTACGTCTTTACTCAAATGTGCTTTTGCATCCTTCCATCCCACGACAATGAGTGTACATGCCTGGTCTTTGATAAGAGAAGGTACACTTTCGGTAGAAATTTCCTGATGCATCGCAACGTCTCTTAAATCCAACCATAGAAAACCGGAATTTAGAGATAAACGTAATATTCAACAAAGTAAATTCCTATTCAGAAGTCGTATTCTTTTGGTCATCGCTATCGAGAGCACATCCAAAGCAGCAAAAGAACAGCCCGGACTTGCACTCGATAGATTACAAACTTCAACCAACTTCAGTTCACATCTGTTCACAGCCTCGATTAAACGAATTCCTCATATATTACTTGAATTTAAATATTCGGATGAAATTTACTCAAAGTTTGGAAGAAATTGTAATTTTGTGTAATTTAAAGAAAAATTTAGGTTCGCGGCAAGGAAAATAAACCATGTCATGTATTCATAGGTCAACTATTTATCCAGCGGAGTAAATTAAACCCAGTTATTATCGAGAGCTAATTTGTTCTGCTCTACTGGAGTGACCAAAAGAATACGGCTTGTAGCCTTCAGTCTCTCTAGTCTTAAATCGTATTGGCAAATTTTGTATTTCGGAATACTTATCGTAAGTTAAACAGGAGACGATTCCTATGTCCTTTTACGTGCAACTAGATTCATTGATATTTGAATGTTATGAAGTAGGTAAGTAAACGAAAACAATATCAAAATGCTATATAAACTGATGTCTGATCTTTTACAATTAGTGAGAAACTACAATTAGTGAAAACGAATTATTAAAAATGACGTTTTGTTACTACTAGTTTCTAATATAGTGAAAAAACATTGCTGCAATCATCAGTAATAATTTTAAAAGCGCATTTATTAAATGATCAAATGCAAATTAATTTCGACATTTGAAATCAATCTACTCTGGTATTGGAAACGAGTGCCAGAGTCGGCACGAACACATTCCACTCCAAGCTGGCATTGTCAAATGTCTATAGTGCTATACCAAACCTTATTTTAAAATTAATTATCTATATAAACAGATTTTTTATTATTTGTAGGACTGTTATGTGTAAGAGCTTGAGGGATATAGTATACATCGAAGCCAGGGTTAATGTTGAAATTTTACTGGATAAGTATCATGAGCAATCTTGACATTATCATATAAATATCATGAAAATAAATCTTATCCCGGTTTGAACATTTTTATTATATCCTTTCTGATATGAAATCAAACAAACTTGGTGCCAAAAGTCCCTTTCAATGTTCAATGGCAAATGTCTTAGGGGACGTGCAAGTTTAATGTCTCAATCAAACAAACGGCTTGTTTTCGGATAATACAAATAACAATATTTTCAAGTTATTATAATACAAACAAAATCGCCGTATGGCTTTCGAATTTTACGGCGGATATGGTATTAATGCGTTTATGGCGTAATTTGCTATAACTTCAATGAACTTAGGGAGATGTTTGTTGGAAGATGCTTATACCGGAAGACATAAATAACTTTTCAAAGTAATTCATTTAAATTTATTTGGATATTCAAGATATAATTATGCCTATCTTTATTGTGTTTACTGTCAATTTCTCAATAACATTTATTCGAAATGTGGTTTAGTTTGAGATCCTTTCAGAGAGGTTAATGTATTTTTGATGGTCGATGGTTATTTGAACTAGAAAAGTAAAGTATCATGTATTTTAATATTTTTGAGACTCGAATCGTGACACAAATTCACTCGAAACTTTAAAAAATTTGAAAACTCATGATGTTCCTAGGAAAAACAAATTCTTATAAATGAAACTTCTAGGTTTTATTAGAATGTAGGGACAAAAATGAGACTTGGCTCATTTTACAATTATGTAACCATGTGCGTGGGTCCTTGAGAGGTATTTCATTTCGAAAGAATTTCTTTTACCAAGCGCACAATCAAATAGGCTGAAACACTACCGTTCACACATTAACACGAAACGGCAATAGGGACGATTATGTAATGCGAGGAGCTGCAATTATGATTCAACATACAGCTACGTGGGTTTTTGCAAACTAAAATGGTGTTTCCTGTCAGTAATATTCCTTGCTTAGGTTTTCGTAAACGCCTAGGATTTTGTCAACAATGCAAAAGGAACAGTGTTTTGCAGTAGGTGTGAATGATAATGGCTTTCGCACAAAAGAGGGAGTAATAAGAGAAGTAATACATACAGCTCAATGACAAAACAAATAGGAAAAAAAATATAGAGGTAAAGTTCCCACAGTTGTAGATAGCTTTACATTAACACCAAGAAAATCCGAAATCCATTCATGAGACAGGATACTTGGAAGCACTCATTATCGAGCTGGACAAAATTTTCTCATGACTTGAAGAATTCCTTCAGACTCCTTTGGACTGAAATTATTTATTGCATTCATTTATAATCGCGTTTACGTGAAGTTGATACGAGTGCCCACTTACCCCTTGTTTTCATCAGATTCTGGTATGAATAAATTCATAAGAGGTAGAACTCTAAGTAGCAGGATCGATTTCCTTACTACCTTAAGAATATAGAGAGCCAATCGAAAGCTAACCTAAGAAGTAAGTAAATCGTTCACATTGAATCTGAATTTATTGAAGGACAGCCAAGAAAATTTTGAAATCTTGATAACCCTTGATATTGAAATTTGAATTTTAACTTCAAGGAATCATAGCTCACTTCGCAATGAAAATCCTACGCGACATAATTAAAGTCACCACTTCATTTCATTGCGAGTGTACTTTATCCAAACTAGCGTAAATAATACTAAGGGGTTGTTCCGTCTGACACTTGATCAAATTGCTGGAAACATGGATACTGCATATTACCACCGAATGATGGAATACCAAGTGGTCCTTGTTAGAAGCATATTGTCAGAATCCCACGGATTTTGTGTGACCACATAACAGTGGGGTTGACGCAGAGTATCTGTGTTAGGTTATAGGTAAATAACATGTCGGTACTGCCGTAGGGCAAATAGTTGAATATATTCTTCAATGGCCCTTAGAATCAAACGTACCTTTTCATACCAATGTGTAATCTCATAGTACTCAACATTCACTTAATCGACTTTTGTTCTCAAAACTATGAGCCCAGTTATGTTTTCTACCCAATAATTAATCTTTATGGGGTTTCGATGACCTGTGTGAAACTTGAATCTTTACTGATGCATTATAAAAAACAAAGAAGGTTTCTTGAATTCTGGAAAATTTAGTTTAGTTTGAAATAAATCTTAGCTTTTCACTCGGATCGTTTGGATCCAGTGTCTATTATGGGTTTTCACCGTATGCATCAAAATTTTCGAAAATATTGTAGGAAAGTTCTATTATTGAATAAAGAAATTTAGCTTTTTCGATATACAAAGTGCACATATTTGGTCCTAGTAAGTTATTTTAATAAACATGGCTTGTTAAGGATCTAACTCCTTCCTATTGGTGTTCAAGGAATTCACTTGTCAGTAAAATCTTGTTGATGTGAAACTTTTCATGGGACGCCACATATTTTGTGGGATTGACAGTAAACATGTCGAGTTAATCAAATTTGTCAAGCTACTTATCATTTTCATATACACAGATAAGGAGACAAAGACAGAAAAATTTTACGAATATCCGCACAAAGAGAAGATGAAGAGAAACGATGCGCAAAGATAAATGAAGCATTTGATGTTTTTTATTACAAAATCTAACTATAACTCTTATTTAAAATATTCATAACTAGAAAAAGTACTTCATGAGTATTCGATTGTAACACATTTCGTTCTTAAGTATTCATTGAGAGCCTCTTGTCCCAAATCCTTCCCAAATCCACTTTGTTTGAATCCTCCAAATGGTGCAGCAACATCTGTTTTGTTATATACATTAACAAAAACAGTTCCACAGTCTATTCTATTGGCGAAATGTAATGCTTTGTTGATATCATTCGTGAAAACACCACTCGCAAGTCCGTATTCGCTCGAATTAGCTCGTTGCAACAGAGAATCAATATCACTACTACTGAACTTTGATATTATCATAATTGGGCCAAATGATTCCTCTTTAGCAATGAACATGTGATCTTCGACATTTGTGAAAACAGTTGGTTCGAAGAATAATCCTTTCATGTTCGGAACAACCTTCCCGCCACACATAAGCTTCGCACCTTCTTCAACACCTTTGTCACAAAATTCTTGTAACTTCCGCAAGTGTGCTCTATTGTTCTGTGGTCCATGTGTAGTTGATCTATTTAGAGGATCGCCGATAACCATTGACTCAACATCCTTGACTATTCGTTTCACAAACTCGTCGTGAATTGTGTCTTCGACGAATAGACGGCCAGCCGCTATACAATTCTCTCCTTTATTGAAAAACACGGATGATGCACCCTGAAGAAGAAACGTTAATCAATATACTTAGATATGTTATACTTAAATAATTCACTTGTTTGACTGCTTTATTGAGGTCGCAGTCAGCAAATATGACAAGGGGACTCTTTCCACCTAACTCCAGCGAACACCTTTTCAGATTAGACTGTGCACAAGATTCCATTATATTTTTTCCTATTTCTGTTGATCCTGTGAATCCAAGTTTTCTAACAAGTGGATGATCAGCTAATGCTTGTCCAACTGTAGCACCAGAACCAGTAACGACATTTATAACTCCTGGTGGGAAGCCTGCTTTCACTGATAGTTCTGCAAATTTGAGGGCGGTCAGTGGACATACTTGTGCTGGTTTTATGATGCATGTATTTCCTGCAGCTATGCATGCAGCCATCTTCCAGGAGAGCATCATAAGAGGATAGTTCCAGGGAACGATAATTCCACATACTCTGAAACATTAATGTTTTAATGTTGACTACAATTCTCTGCATTGCGAATCTATTCTAACTTACCCAATTGGTTCACGTTTTGTGAACGTTAATACGTTATTGGGGACAGCCGGCTCGATTGGTATGGTCTTACCTTCTATCTTATCCGTCCATCCAGCAAAATACTTCCAGACATTTATTGACATGCCTACATGCGTTTTCAAGGCGAGGGTGTAAACGGCACCAGAATCAACAGCTTCGATTGTTGCTAACTCTTCTTTATGTTCTTCCATTAAACTGGCTAGCTTATACATAAGCTGACCACGTTGTTTGGGTGTCACTTTGGTCCATGTGCTGTGAAAAGCTTTATCTGCACTTTCAACAGCAGCATTAATATCCTCTACAGATGCATAAGCAACTTGACACAGTACATCGTTAGTTGTAGGATTGATAACCTCGTATACCTTATCGTTTTCTGCGTTTCTAAAACTTCCATTAACAAACATTTGTGTGGGAATTGGAATTTTGCGTTTGTTTGCCTCCAACACGAATCCATCAAAGGACACTGCACCACTATGTCCGCTACTTCCACTGCGAAAAGTTTTTATTATTTCCAAAAAGAATTCACGAAATGTTGGTGATGAGAATATCTGTTCGTTTTTCATGGTTATACCAAAAGTGTCGTTACATTCCTCAATCAAACGAACAACATCCATCGACTGTGCTCCTGCACCAAAGAAATCAGTATCACCGTCGATGCTGGTTTTCAATATTGAAAACCACATGCTCTTAAGAATATCCTTTTTATATAGATCTTCTTCAGTTAGCTCAATAGAAACGGTTTCGATTGGTGAATTGAAGAAGTCTCGAGAGGCGATCATTCGTCCGTCCTTCTTTAAAGACTTAACTAACACATATCTTCCATCGGTACCTTGAAGCAGCATACCTCCATCGTATATTACTGCGGGATTTTTAGCGCCTTCCAATTTCAAAAGTCTACCAGATACTTGACTTCCAAAATACAAGTGCGCATTGTAAAAACGAATCTCATGTTGAACTCCATTTTCATCATTATAAAAAGACAATGCCCCTGGACTTGAATCCAATCCACGGATAAAATTCCAGATTTGCTTAGCAGTTTGGTTAAGATTGATCTTTTGGTTCTCTACTTTGAACATTGGTGGATCGTATGTAGCACCAATGTCTGTCTGACTAATACGAGGAGCTGATCCATTGGAAATTTCTTGAACTGCTTTAACCATATATTTGACACCCTCTGGATACAGGAATCTCTTGTACAAAATATCAAGTGTGTCTGTTGGGAGCACCTGGGTTTGTCTCTGAAGAAGAATTGGACCCGTATCCAAGCCGTGATCAGCCCAAAATATAGTGAAACCAGCTGTATCATCGCCTTCAATAAGTGTCCACGAAATGGCACTGGCTCCTCGATGCCTTGGTAATATAGATGGATGGTAGCACACACTACCATATTTAGCACCATCTATAACTTCCATCGGTATAAACTGAGAGCAATAAGGTAGAACATTCAAAGTTGCATTTACAGATTTGTACTGTTCAAGAACATCTGGTAGGGCTACACCTGCTTTGCGCCATGCTTTAACTTTAAAAACTGGGATATTGTGCTTACGAGCAACTGCTGCAAGAACATCTTCTCGTTTTCCTTGATCTTGAATTGTGAAAACTCCAACAACTTCAAATGATTCTTCTAAAAGCAACTCAAGAACTTCTGCAGCAAAGTTGCTTTGTCCAATTATAGCGATTCTTAAATCCTACAAAATGTTTAATTTACAAATCATCACTTATTAAGAAATGAATTATCATTGTTTTTAATAAACGCTGCCTGTTTTACATAACATCACTATAGGTCAGGTTCATTTCAAATGAGAAACGATTTATTCCAGCACAAACTAGTTCATCGGAAAAAGCCATTTCTCATGTAATATGTCAATCAGTTATTGCATACCTCCATTTGTTGAAACTGCTTATTTATCAAATAAAATCAAACAACCGGATTAATCTGGTATTCAGTTCCACGATTCAAAAAATTTCAAATCAAAACAAAATCTGGAAAATTAATATTAACAGGAAAATAACAAAAATTTAATTCAAAATTATAAATGATACTAACATTCCGTTGCTTTGGACCTTTCTATTTATACACCAGCTATCGTGGGACCCTCATCACCTCAACGGGATTGTGGAAGACGATATGAGATAATCACTTAATACATAAACATTTTCAGTGCTGATCATGATCATGATCTCGTGTGATTCTCTCTATATTACGAGAGTTAACTTTCAACTCGTGTCAGCCTGTCAAACCTTACGACCTCTCCGTAAATCTTTATCCGCATCTTATATTCTTTGATAAGTCTTATCATTCAAGCGAGTTTTTGTGTGCAATATTCACAAAAATTCTTAGAAATCTTTCATAGCTTTCTCTAGCCCTAGTCCGAAACAATTTCCACTGATACCTACAACAACAGCGTGAGAGTATGTGCTACTATAACACTTTCATAATCCCGAAAACAGTTTTGTAATAACTAATAAAGCGGTCTTTTTTTAGCTTACTGAAACGAGTAGCTTATCATTCGAAATTGGTTTTGAACGCGATATCTTGACTCTAGCGGGTTCATTTGGATGAACCACGTTTAGTGATATTTCGGAAACACTTCACAGTTTTTGTCAGTGAAATCTCAGCTAGTTGCTGAATGTTTATAAGCTGACATGATAATGCAACGGATATCGCGTGCCCATCGATTTTAACTGTAAAATTTATGAACTCGAATTCTCCCCCACTTCTTAGTCAAAATGCAGAGAAAATTATGTTACCACGGCTTTACGCAAGTGAACTTGACTGTAATTTAAATTTACTTGAATGGAAATTATAAGTAGTGGTAGCCATACGCTCAAGATTTGTAAAAAGGCCGAAACTATAACACGCTAGACAAAAAGTGATTATGTACATGCGTGCAGTACTGCGTGCATACTGCAGTACTGTGCAGTAACGTTGCTGTAGGTTCTTACATTCGGAGTCAACCGAAACATGGGTCTATGTCACTTGTGTCACGGTTGTTTGCATAATTCTTATAATGGAGGAAATCATGTACCAAAAGACTTAGTTTTGAAGACTTCCAGCTTAACAGAAGGATGTTCTACTTTTGTTGTCCACATTCTTATCCATTTAATCAGAACAATTTGATTTAGAATCACATATCATAGATGTTCAGCACTTTACCATAATGTCTCAGACAAATGTATAAATACTTAAACTTTTCTGTAATTTTTCATTAACTGTCTCAGAAAATTACTTTGTTGTAGTACTGTACCTACATATAACTACTTTCGACTCACGTCCTATCTATGTAAGGACAATTTGGAAATTAAAAAATCTTTTCTTTGTAAGGATCTTCGTATATTTTTGCTATCTTTCTTTCTGGGTTTCCGTGCAAAAAAAAGGAACTAATAGACTTTGTTATAACAACTTCTAGTGAACTAGCAATTTTTGGAATATGTTGTTTGTTTACAACGGTTTGTTCAATCAGTTTACAACTACACAGTTTAGGTATTCCAATCATACCCAGATACCTATAGGTACTTGTTTCCCAAAAATGGAATATGTAAAATTTTGGTTGCATGTAACCAGAAAGAGGTGATTATATTTGAGTGTTTAGGAATCAATCAACATTTTTCGCAGCTTTGGCTGTAGTTTTCACATGAGAAATAAGGCAATTTTGATGTGGTCGAGTGAAAACCCAATCATCAGTCATCGATAGATTAACCTCACCTCGTTTTATGTCCCTTTATACAATTTAAATGCTAAATTACAAGTAAAGCTCTCTTTGATGTAAAGGATCTATCCATTGACATTTTCATGACAGAGCCAATCATTTTTCCCTGCAAAAATTCCCCAAAACGAATTTCATACGCGAGGGCTTAAGTCTTGACGGATCAAAGGGAATTCATTTATGAATGAAGGTAAGTGATCCATCTTTATAAGACCTTTATAAGAAATTGTAAATTCTAAAGATGTAAAATTGTTGAAATTATACGGCAATTGATTTGGATAAAATGCTTGGAATATCATGAATTGCTGGAAAGGAGGGTAAGCTTTTACTTTCGTATCGTTGAGATGTTTGAAGGATTTTAAAAGGACCTCTAAATAATCGGATTTCTGTACGTATTTTAAGTAAATTGGCTGTTTCAGTGGATCAACCAGATTTCATGGTGATGCATGTTTTGAAACAAATAACCTCATGAATTTTCTCTCAAAGCTTTGATATAACCTACATAAATTAATTACTGCTGACAAATTTTGGTTCGAGTTATTCCAGAGTTGATAGCTTGTCGCAAGGTATGATCCTAGCTAACATGGATTTCGTTTTAGAATCCTCTAGTTTTGGTGTTTCCAGCGTTGACTCATTTCCAAAAACCAATTCGTCATTGTGGGAAAATTAAGATGAGGCTAAAAACAGAATTTGATAGTCTGCTAACGTTCAAACATCCAAAGTGGTTGTGTCGTTTTGTTGGCTTGCATCCATTACAAACGGGAATCACCATAGAATGACCATTTCACCGGAC
Source organism: Chrysops caecutiens (assembly GCA_963971475.1). Classification (NCBI taxonomy): domain Eukaryota; kingdom Metazoa; phylum Arthropoda; class Insecta; order Diptera; family Tabanidae; genus Chrysops; species Chrysops caecutiens. The sequence continues at coordinate 23,665,870 of OZ020570.1, read as the reverse complement.
CGGACCATTAATGGAAATTTTCTTTGATCACAAAGCAAATGATTTTCGACACATCACTGTGCTTTGTTGCTATTGAAATGTCGGCACACTCTGCTGCCGGATGATTCTTGTTTACGGAATCGAGCCCACTTTTCACCACAATTTAACACTGTTCAAGTATCCTTAGAATTCTGGAAAGGGACACATACCCGTTCAAAGAATGAAAGAAAGTGCAAATCGTTTGGGAATATTCAAGACAAGGAAAATGATTTCAGAATGATTTTTTATTTTCTTTCCCTATATTTCGTCAGAAGGGTCAATCCCTGCTCCAATCTCACTTTTGTGAAAGGTGTTTTTAAACGAAGCCCCAGAGGGAGAATATCAAAAGTTTATCAAAGAGAACATACAATTTATACAATCGATTTTTCGAGGACTTCTCTTACGCCTTCTGCTGGTCATAGACCGACAGAAGATTTACGTACAAACGAAGATTAATTCGCGATACCAATGAACCACATTCACTTTGCATATACTCGTCCCATAGCTGATGGAATCTCGTCTAAGGTAAACACGGAACTTTATACCCGTGAATACGTGTTTGATATATTTCGTTTGTCTCATGAGAGTTCCTTCGATTGCTATAGTCTGGTTTTTGGGTATGCATTTCGGTATAGGCGACACTTGATTGAGCCTTTTGTTCCGTTTCGTTTATTTATGCCAAGAATATTTTATTTGCGCCACAAATAATGGGGAATTTTTCTATAGGGAAATTCTGCCACTAGAGAATTCTTAGTAGAAAATCCTTTCAAAATTTTTCCTATTAAAATGACCACGAGCTTACATTTCTGATGGTAACCAAGGTTTAGCTTTTAATGGAAAAGATTAAATTTTCGAAAAATTAACAATTGCTGAGCTAAGCCCTTCAAATGTTTCAAGAAATTTTTCAGTGTCAATTTGTTCGTCTTTAAGACCATACTCTTCTTTGTTGCGGGTCAATACGAGTTGAGGAGTCTCATATGTGTTTTCTTTAGACTGTCAGGATTTAAAAACCTTTACGGCCATACCTGCTGCCATCGTATGCAACACATGGAGCACAAGGAACATGTTGTATAAAGAAATCAATCTTCTAAAGCAATTTCATGTGAAAACATGTAAAATATCAGAGACGATTGTATTAATAAAAGTCCTTATACACAAGCACAGAGACAGGGTATTGAGAAGACATTTAAAAGGAGTGATTTTTTGTCAAAGGGGTAGTAGATATTGTGAAAGCTCCACAGTCACTTACAAAGCAATTGCATTATCCATTAGATACTATCGACCTGATATTCTCAAAACATCAAAGATTGTTGGTTTCCGTTAATGATGATGAAAAACGTTTAATGTTGAAGTTAAAAGCAACTTTATCCAACTTCAACTTTGATTGAGTGTTCTTTGTGGGGAGGCTTTCAAATTCATTCAATTTAACACGAGAAATTCGAAAAAAGTTTTTAGTAAATGAATCTGTTTGTTATACAGACCAACATAAAATAAATTAAAAACGATGTTGTGAATTCACTGAGTACAGTCAATGTCTGCGGTTTCATGGAACTGTTTATAGGGACTTATATTTGTTTTGCAACTCCAGAATACGTTCTTGTATCTATTCATTGTATATTATATTTGCAGGTATTCTAAGTGGCTTGACCCAGTAGCTAAACTGAATCAAACTGAACTTTTGTAAAACAATTCTTTTGTATATCAAGTACTTACCTAATAGTTCGTACCTATATATAAAACTATATATATTGTAGCAGGCACCTACATAAAAATTTGCTTTTAAATTATTTACATTGCATGCTTCTTGTTCTAAACAGCTTGGTACAGGCCTTAATTTTAAATTTAAAGCAAAAATTTAAAAATTTTTCAGAAAAATATTTTGAAATCTAGTAAAAGTCATGAAAATTTTGGATTTTTTGGTTGGCGTCAATTTGAATTTTCCTGCGTTATCCAGGAATCATCATTTGAGAATTAGTCATAGAACTGGTAAATTTTAATTTATTGAAAAACTCTTATGACTGTTACAGGAAAATCTTGTTTCAAAGTCAAATTCGAAATTTTGTATCAATCCGATTGGCATTCCACGAGCTATATATACTCATTCGGAAAGATCCACACAGATGATTTCAAGACAAGTGTTTATAGGTTTAAAATTTAAATTCAGTTAATATTCTTAAAATATCCTTATGAAAATAGTACCTAATAAATAATTTCAAATGACATACAGTGAGGTTTGCCTGAGACATACTTATGTTATAATACAATACCTACTGTCGGTTAGCACTGCGAAAGCACTGAAAGCCCTGAAAGACTCGTAAAATTTTTAATCACTAAATATATTGAAGTTAAGCTATCTTCTGAAAATAACATTGTGCTTAGTATATTTGGAAGAACTTTCAGACTCTCAAATTGTTCTCGCTCGTTAACAACCCGAATCCCATTCTATTTATCAGTAAAACTGCATCCATTATCCTTATAGAAGTACATTGGAATGGGTTTTGTCTTTGAATGCAATTGTTCACTCTTTTCATCTTCGCAATTTTAGTTTGAATTCGCTTTATTCAAGTAAATTTTCCATTTTTCCTATTCTGGTTGGATGCTTTTTCAAAGCAAATATGTGAATGTGAATTGTGCTGAAGCTGATATAGCTGTAAAGAAGGCTTCGTTGCCATAGAATCATCAGTATTCTCTTTAATGCTTTCTCCGTTCATTTCTTTCATACTCATTTCTTTGTGATATGCTCTACAACTTTTAAAATATTCTGTTTCAAGTTGAATGTGAGCTTCAATGTGGGCTTTGTGCAGCGATGAGCTCTTTGTTCCTTTTTTTGTTGCCTAAACTGCACAAGAAGGATAGCCCAGAAAGGATGCTTTTACTCAAACTGTTGAGTTGCATTGTAGGCTCGCAACAATAGCTGGGAGGCTCTTGACTAACAGCTATACACGACCGCTATTATGTTAAAGGGGAGAAGCTTGGGCATTTCCTTGGCGGTGTTTTTATAAATATTTTAAAAGGATTTTCACTTCAATTTTCATCTCCTATATCTCATGACAATGTTTGTCAAATTATTTTATTCCGAACGAAACATGCCTCTTTACCTAGTTTCAAATTACCTAACAATTTCATGTTTCGCATGTGTTACGATCATTCTGTTCTGAAATTTTCCGCAATTATAAAATCTGGAAACTGACTTATAAATACTTAAGTAGCACGAATTCAAGGATTTCATAAAATTTCATAGTCTACAGTCTAAAGTATATCTCGGATTCTATCAGAATGTTAATTTTGGTGCTGGAATCAAAACAGAGTCATTGCTTGTTTGATATATTAGGTAATATAGGTATTTACCAGCAAAATGAAATCCACTTTCAGATAGGGTTGAAAATTCAACCTTGGTTTACCCGACAATTATTGTGGCATGTCTTTTGAAGGAAAAACAATTAACTCTCCGACTCCGTGTAGACCTCTAACTTCCAGGAACTAGTTCATTTGTTCCTTCATTTACGGTTTACACCACCTACTCTTAAAAATATCTATAACCAAAATTTGTAATTTGGCATTTTCAAAAATTACTCACCATATCTACATTTCAAAAGCAATAAAAGTTTACAACTACCGAATTTTCCTGAATTAATAAAAATTTACGCCGCAAATTTTCTGTAGAAATGCATTTGAGTATAGTAAGTGATTTCGCTTCAAGCCTGTGTCAATAGAAGGTCCTCAATTTGGTTTTCAGTACAATTAGGATATTTTCTAGTTACAAAGAGGTCAATTGTGAAAAGTTGACTTTTTAATTTTCATACCTCCCTCAATTTTCGAACGGCCGTCACTTTATTACAAGCAATAAATCCTACCAGGAAAGTATATGACCATGGAAAAACAAAACACTAGGTACCTAATCCGAGTACAAGGTTTAAGGAAATTCACTTTGAGAGATATTTTATTGATTGAGTTGCTTTTACTGTTTCCGTCAAACCAAGGTTTTGATTGAGTTAACCTGATGCGAGATATAGTGTTTTTAATGAAATTGCATACGAGCATGAGGATTCTAGAAATAGAAATTTCGAGCGCGAGCAACGTTTCGGGCGGATTTAACGAAAGCTACTATAAAGTGAATATAACGTTTGTTGTAAAACTTTACGCTCGTGTGGATCGTAAAATACCGAACCTTTTCTGCTTAAAAGGTTCGCCCATATTCCTTTCTTTGTACCTAATAAAATCTCGTACTAGCCTTATCACTTACGATGATTACGATTTGTCCTCTTTTGTCGAAGGCACTGTTTGTTTTGGGAAGAATTTTTGTTTTTATGGCGAGGTTACCTGTATAAAAGGTGTAGCCATGGATTGACTTTTAAGTAACTTTTACCCCCATGCGGTTTATTGAAATCTTCAGTGGCTCATACAGAGGGGTTTTCCACATCATTGTTTCGATTCTTTTGTCTTTCGTAGCGTTGAGAGCCTTTTTGTTGGCAAACACCTACATGTTCACTTGATGAAATTAAGAGTTTTTCAGATAACCACAATTGAATAACTGAATATTCCTGATTAGATACAACTCCTAAATTGAATTGATCTTGCAAATGTAATTCGGTTCAATACGTGGTTATTGAAACATAGTGTGTTAGTCCTTGCGTAGCTTGCACAGGTCCTAGTTCTTTTCATTCATTTGTGTAATACATTCGATTGTTGTGATATTCTTGTCAAATCAAGTTTTTGTTCACTGATCAATTATCGTAGGTAGGTACTTTCAATTTCATAGTGTATTGTGTTATACCTGGATTGAGCACCTAATAACGAAATTGTTATTTTGACTAGTATTATTGTTAGCTATGAATTAATGTGTGTATTAACAGAAATTCGCATTCTTATTTATGCATTTTGAGATTTTTAACATTTTTCAATATATTTTTACATTAAGCATATATTCTAGGCGTTTTGCAACTTTTGTTTGGGAATACGTACAGTCTCCAAAAATTCTGCAAAATGCCTGTAGAATTGACAGATTGAGTGAATTGTCAATATAATATCAGACAGTAGACAGAAATGGCAGTAAGGTAAGTACCTAATTAACCGGAATGCCGCAGAACTGTTACAGACAAAAGCAGCTTGTACATAATTAAAATGCAAATAATTCCATCAGTGTCATATTTTGTATTGGAACATTGACTTTAAACAAATTAGTGATCAATATCATATTGCCTTTCTCTATATTTGTCAAGATATAATAGGCAAGTACTGGTTTCTGCGTCTCTCAACGATAGAGATGATTCCTCATGGACTTACTTTAACATAGATATACTAGTAGATCTGCTCCTATAATTTAAATTGGTTGTACCGTGTTAGTTGACGAATGAAGTTTTTTCAGCAATTAAACAAGTTGAACTTTATCCAGAGAGCCGTATAAGTATGGATATGAGGTATAAAACAATATCGACAAGTTATTCCACGTCGAGAAATTTAGAGAAATCGTTGAGATGTGATCATTTACCATAAACCCACAAAAGTGTATGTCAAGGTTTTATTGATTCATTCAGGTATCTGCAATTGCTTCTCGGTACAATTTGAATTGAAATTACTATTATTAACAAAAATTATTATTACACGTCACTATGTGTATCGCCATTTTTCAATCGATTTCAATTTCCCAACAATTTCGCAAGCAAACAAGGAAAAGTTCACGACGAATTCATTTCCACATCGTTCCAGGTCGAAGTTTTGGAAAATCATAAATTTCCCGGGTGAGTTAATTTCCCCTCGTGACTGGAAAATGAGTTTGAAAACCATCGGGAAGTGGGGATTGGAAACAAATCAATACTTCATTGGTTCATTACGAGTCTCTTACCACTCCCGTTTGAACTGAATCAAACATCAGGGGTGAACTGGGTAAAGCAACTGTTGATGATGAATTGATTCGCAGTAGCACCGCCTGCAAACACACACTTCACTGGAAGAATCACTACATGCCCATGGTATAATATGAAAGAACTGCTGGTTTTGCGTTGATTTTCTCTTTTAACCCATGCACACGTATAAGGTTATAGAGCTGATACACACAGTTGTACTCATTTCCAGTGTGTTCTGGCACGCACACATTGTCCCCGACTCAGTTCAAATCAAAGCACCGGACCAGCCTCTGTTAGGCGTGAGTAGATCTGGTTTTTGATTTGTGTATTCGATTGAGAGAAACAGGGTGTCGCATTGCGTTTGTGTGTGCGCCGTTGTGTAAGGGACAAAAACGATCGATTGTTCTCTATTCGCCTATTCGCACCAGTCAATGCAGTTGCTTTATTGGGCAGTGATTAGTCAGTACTCAGTCAACTTTATTCCTTTGGCGAGTGGGGTTGTCTTTGAACGTGCGTGGTTTTGTTGTTTTTTTTTGTGTGTAAATTGACAAAAGGTTTTTCCATTAACAGATCAACATTGAATCAACAAACATTGAAATGTCCTTTGTGTAATATTAACATTCATTCCAGAGGTCAGTTTCTATTTGTAACAGAGTTCAGCGATAAATGCGAATTGTATCGGACAGTGAAAATCTATATTGCATTTGAATATGAGAACAGTTTGTTTACTTTTTGTTAATACTTTCTGACTTAGTTTTGTGGAAAATCGAAAATCGTTGATTGAAAATTGAATAATTGAATGAAAACAATTTGCAAAAAGTGTGAAGTATAGATTGACAATAGAAGTGAAGTGAATTAAAGGTTAATTGTAATTTGAAGATATTAAACGCGATGACGACATTATCATCGCATCCACATTATGGTTTTGGGCTAGCCGGCGGTATTGATTTACAATCAGCTGGACATATGCAAGACTACTCACCTCAGCCGACATTAAGTCCAGATGTTGATGTAAAGCGTGTGATGCAATTCTCACAGTCCGGTGGGTTAGCTGCTGTTGCTGCTGCAATGAGTGGTTCATCTGTTGGAGCTCACAATATGAATGCATCTAATAGCCTTATTAGTGGCAGTCCGATGAACAGTCACAACAGCCATCATCATCAGCAACATCATGGTCATGGTACATCACCTGGACAAGAAGGTCACATCAAGAGACCGATGAATGCGTTTATGGTATGGTCGCGATTACAGCGTAGACAAATTGCCAAAGATAATCCAAAAATGCACAATTCTGAAATATCGAAAAGACTGGGCGCAGAATGGAAACTTCTAACTGAAGCACAGAAACGACCATTTATCGATGAAGCTAAACGATTGCGTGCATTGCACATGAAGGAGCATCCTGACTACAAGTATCGTCCAAGGCGTAAACCAAAGAATCCGCTACAAGCAGCCGGCGGACAATCATTACCACTTGGTATGCAACCAGGTGCAGTTGGAAAATCGCTCAATGCGGCTTCGGCATATAATCCATTCCATCAACTACCACCATATTTTGCACCTTCACATCAATTCGATCAACCTTATCCTGTGCCATATTTCGGAGGATTCGATCCATTAGCTTTCTCAAAGCTACATCAAACACAAGCAGCTGCTGCTGCTGCCGCATCAAATCAACCAAGTAGTGTATTAGAAGCACAGAAAGCACCTCAGTTACCACCAACTACATTAGGATCCTTCTATTCTGGTATTTACAGTGGAATCTCAGCACCTTCACTCTATGCAGCCCATTCAAATGCCATTTACAATAATTCATCAGCATCCTCCGCATCACCCGGCTCCAGTCCGGGAGCGAATTTCTTCGACGGCATGGATGTGAACTCAATTCGACGTCCAGTTCCAGTTATATATTAAGTAAATACCTATGATAAGTAACTAAATTTTAATGAATCTTAGTTAAGTGTAATTTATTAAAAGTTATGTGTGAATGAAAGTTTTGCAAATTCTGTCCATAGTTCAGGGTGCATGTATTGAATTCTTTTGTACAAGTTATTTTCAAAATACTCCTATTATTTGTTACATGTTATGGCAAAGAGAACTTTACCTACATATGCCTTTTGCGTTGAAGCCAGAATTAGTTGCATTTTGATTTTTGTTATCTAGTATCTTTGATTTAACCTCTATAAATTTGAATTCATTTAATTTAACAAAACTATCTTCTTACTACTCGTACAATTAGTTGAATTAACATTCTACAAAAGTCTAGTATTTCAAAAACAATTCATCCCTTAATGTTAATCAGATTCGCAGAGATTTATCGGTGTGTTTGAGCGTGTGCGCGCAGTTGGGTGTGAATCACATGTGTGTGAGTGTATGTATAGTATAGGTAATCGTCAATTTACACGCGAGCGTGTATTATATTGTATTTCCCCCAATGTAAATAAATGCCATTGTGTAATTTAATGCTAGAAAATGTGAAAAATTTACATTTATCTGTTTATGTTTACGAACCATTTAATGTTAACATGCCATTCATTATGTCATCAATAATTTTAGTTACAAATAGTTATTACTCTGAAAGTATTGAGAAAGTATTTTGATTGTAAATAAATTTTATTCTAAATAAATATTCAGGGAAAATTTTTCATTTTTCATATTCGGTTGGAGGAAGGTTCTGGAAACACCGTCGGGTTTCTAGGTTCATCCTGGAATAGTTGTCTATATGAAGGTTTCTTCGGTGGCAAAGAGTTATTTGACAAAAACGAGTCAAAAGGTGTTAATTGAACCAACGAATGGTTAAACTTGTTTTGATTTTACTAGCACCTATAATTCCGGCGGGTTATGAACAAATGATTTGGTTAATTTCAATTTTGAAATATCTTCAAAATATCTCTTGTGAAAGTTGACTTACATTATTAGGCTCTATCAACATCATGAATCGAATAGCTGAGTTAACAGGAAGTTCAGGGATGTTGTAAGTAAGATAATTCGTTATAATTATTTATTCTTGTTGCTTCGTTACTCGGCTGTTCGTCCTGTAAGAGAAGCAGAAAATAAAAATATAAAAATTATTAAAATTTAAAAGAACCATTTGATGGGTAAGCGATTTGTTTGAAAAGATTTGTAGCTACTAAAAGCCGTACAATTAATAAAGTAAAATATGAAAAAGAATACAAAAAGTGTAGTCCAAATTTCTTTAGGAACCATTGAAAAGTGATAATGAGGTCATCCGTGGATTAATTTGTAAGACATTGTCCTATTTTATAAACTTACCAGAGTAGGTACTAGTATTGCAGATCAACATACTGCATTTGATGGATGGAGAATCATTTTAGTAGATTTGTAGATATTTATTCTACACAGATCAATAGCTCTTGGTGACTGCTGAAGAATTCTACAAAATTGTTTAACTTGAGAACGGACAACCATAGACAGAGTCTCGTTGTGACACTCACTCAGGATTTAACAAGTTTTCCTTCCGAAGATTGGTTTCTGCAAAACCAATACAATATCTAAGCCACTAGCCAAATTTTGTTCGTTTTTATATAAATAAATGACAGAAAACAGATAAGGTGAGCAAATGGACAATGAGTATGTAAGAAAAGTTACAAGAAAGTCAACTGAAATGAACTTGGAAATTTTAATTATCAAAATACCTACTAGCTTTTGAATATATATAATTAAATGTAAATTAAGTAAAGGATAGTAAGTGTGATCTATTGGGAATGGTGTCCTTGAGAATGTGGATGCTAATCCTATTTTGGGGTCATTTCAAGAATGCAGGACTCCGGTGATATCTCAGTTCTTCCGAAGTGGAGGTCGGAAATATTATTTTTCTGGATGATTCCGTGGAAATCGACTGCAGTATTTTCACATCATCCACTCGACAAATACATTGACTGCTTGAAAACCATTATTCAAGTTCCCCTGCGATTGGGTAAACTAACCCTAAACATTCTGGCTTTGCTGTTCTTGTTCGAGGGTACATAACATTTTGTATCAAGTTACAAGAAATTATTAACATATTGTTTCTGTTATTGAGTAATTTGCTCAGTAATCATTTTAGGCGCATTAAGCAATTCTCGTGCCCTCAAATCGTTTTTCAGGTATCGATGCAAGGAGGAATGTAGGTATGCTTCCAGTTGAGGGAGATGTCATCGACGTCGGACACACCATAGATATATTTGACTAGGATGCTTATTAGATGGAATCACTGTACTGCATTTAAGGAAGAGGAGTAAGTTTCTTGATAACTTAAAACATATATCTATTTATGTATACCTGTATCAGTTCAAGTGATTGCTTCATGAATTAAAGTTCCGTTCCAAGGCTCTTAAGCTTGTTGATGAATTAGTGTTTAAAATAAGAAATTGGTTTTATAATAAATTTATTTATAGTTTTTGATTAAGTTGTGAGATCCGTTATTGTTTTTTGAAAATTTGAATGCAAGCGCTTTTTCCCAAAAAGTTCCCAGCATTTAGGCAAGCAACGGAACATTTAATCGGTTTGCATCGGAAATATAAAAGGAAAAAACATTTTTAAATTAGTTTCGAATGTTATTGACATATTACATGGATAGTCTAATTGATTCGGCATGTTGATGAAATGCCATCCATTCGTTCCGTTCCGTGCAAATACACGATAGGTAGGTAGGTAGTAATTAATAAAGTAATAAGCCAAGCGTGGAGCTTGTTCCATTCATAATAGAATCTGAATGGATGTATTCATTTACGTTGATTGCGTGAAAGTCTCATTGTTGAGTGTTTATAGATATATTGTCTGCTAGATCATTTAACGAAGACGATTAAAGAACGTCACAATCAGCCAGCCATCTGCAACAAAGCTTCAATTGTCTCTGTATGAATGGTTGTCGTTAGAATCGTGGACGTAATGAAAAGCATACAACAGCTCACGTAGCTAATTGCAGCGGCAGTAATTATAGTTTGCTCATTGAATTGATTGTCGTCAGTGTTAGTCGCTGGTATGACATTAAAATCTCAGCTGAAACACACGTGGAAATATCTGGGATCTATATCTCCAGACACCCCTTCCACTCACGTACCACTCACCTATGTGAAATCCAAAATTAATCATCCAAGTGTCACCACTTTAGTCGCAATCAATACCCAGCGAATCAAACGGGGACAAATTTGTTCAAACACGATTAATAATTTCGGCGTTAGTATGAATTAAAAGATATTAAACGCATTTTCTGAACTATATGTGCATGGGGTGCGTTATACCCTTAGTCGCACCATAACGACCCCTAGTGCGTTGTTGGCGATAGACAAGTAATAAATAAAATTACAATTTCATCAACAATGGTGACAAACAATGCTCAACAGAGACACAATGCAATTGGAACTATAAGTACTCACGTGAACAAAAGGATCTCATCCCTATCATCGTCGATACTGCGGGCTATAAGGGATGAAGAACGACGAAATCACCAGACGCTATACAAATGAATGCACAAGTATATTTCTAGCGTGAAATACCTTCCCTGGTGGTTATAGTCAAAAGCCTAGAGCTTATCAATGAATATTCCAATTTCAATCCTTGTACGGTGATTACCTACCCACTTAACCTAAGCAGATCTTTGTGGAAACTTCACAAGAGCTTCCGTTGTATTTCTGCAGTGAACGCATTCGGTCGAACGAAGAATTCTTTGTTGACTATAATAAAAATTCATATCACCGCAATGAGGTCATATCATTAATCACTCACTGAGTAGGGAAAATTGTCACGCGTTGCCCTACGTTTGGTCTGCAACAATTTGGCCTATGAAATCCATGCGTTTATCCTTGCTTCCGCAACGTATGCTCACCGGATCCTAAAACTACTGAATCATGCAGAAACTATAAGGAAATACCAGTTTTCCACGTTGCCCAGAAATGCACGTTCAATTAACATGACTATGGCATCAATATTCAAATTTCCATTCATAATGTTTATATAATTTAAAAATTTTCCACTCCAAAGCGCGTGAGACCATGGGTCCTACAGATTTTGGAGAACGTGCACAGTTGTATCAACTCACATGATTCATCTTCTCATCTTAACACATTATAGCGCCATGGTCACTTTCGAACGAATCCTGAAATTATTATAATAATTATGTAAATTTATTATAAAACTCAATAAATGATTAGAAACTGAAATTAGGAAGCCAAACGTTCATTTTACAAAGTGATATCCTTCACACTCTACCCTTACGTTGTTGAGGACATTCTTCAGTTAACCGAAAAATTTAGCTGCAAAAATTACATCATCAAGGCCAGACCCGTTGAGGAAACCCTTCACATGATTCGCCAATGGTAATTCATCATTTAGAAATAGCGAAATCTAACCTCAGTCATGATTCGAACATTAACATTTTGTAATGAGTATCAAGTGAACTACATTAACAACATTGACTTTTTGTATGTCCTTTGAACAAACTTTTTGCTGAATATATAGTCAAGAAAAGAGGAGTTTTTGACGAATTCTGTGAAACAAACGTCTACTTATATAATTCAAAAACCCGTTCGACTGACGTTCACCACTTTAAAAGCCATTCAGCCCTGTCGAACGAGGGGTTTAATCCACTCAAATGGTAATGTATACCCCCCTTTAGAGGAAGGTCTGCATGTGATTAAAATTATGTTTTCTTTGCTAAGGGGATATTAAAACGCACACTTTGGCAGTTTGTTCCTTTTACAAATTTCGTAATTGTTTTCAAGTGCTGAGTGACTTGTAGTCGTATTAATGCAATGATTCATTTCTGTAGTTGTCCTGACTTTGTCCTGACGTCCATAAAGCACATCAGAAATAGCGCACAAGGGTAGCTTTCTGGAGTGTACCATATAATATAGCGAATGCGGTTAAAAACCAAGTGTCGACCGAATTTCCGAAGACATGACTCTCAATTTGGATTTTTCAATTGATCGGGGTTGAAGTACCTACCTACCCTCCAGCTTCATATTCAATTCAGAATAAACTGTCGAAGGACTCCTTCCAAGAGGTTGGCTGAAAATCAAACTTCCACTAACAGAAAATATGAAATTGCACGTGGCAACTGTTCGTAATTATTTTCCAAGAAAAGTATTGGACTAGCAGAAAATTTTGTTTGATGAAAAGTGTTCTCGGTAGGTAGGTATACGAGTATGACTGGTAAACTGGGAAAGACATTCAACGGTTTGAAAATGGCAGAAAAGTGCAGCTATTCTATCCGTGCTATTCAAAATTTACATTTTACCTTCCGAAGAACGTTCGTCAACTGCTATTGAAGAACAAGCATTCAGGGTATTTTATAATTAAATTAACTTCACGTCGTCTTACTTAATAATGGCCACGAATAGTCCCCATTGAAATCTGGAGATATGCAGTCAGTATCTTGATTTATCCTAGAAGAGGTTTAAGTGCTGGAATTATATAAGGAAACGTGATGAAGGCATAAGGATACGAGGACTTTTCGCAAAGAAATTCAACAGCAAGTCTTTTGTTGATTTTCGTTTTACCAGTAGCAGTAGGTACCATAGCATTGAGACGTTTTTCAAATTGCCTTTCACAGATAGATACAGATTTATCAAAACCACCTACCTATGACGAAGCTACAATTGCAAATTATATTTTTACATAATGAGAAATGGAATCCATTTCATTTGAAAGCAATTCATAATTCTAAAACCAACACCTCAATCTCTCAAAACAGACTTGAACTTAGAAGACACTTGTTTATTTCTACGGGGAAAATGCGGGAGTTGAGTTTGAGAAGCTTTTGAAAGGAAGAAAACGAAGCTTATCACCAGAAGATAGAGTATATGATATGTATTTGTCTTTGATGATACCATTAATGTTTCTAATTTAATGTTGGATCATGGAATTTTATAAAAATATTCCGGAAAATGTCTCAACTTCCTTGAATGGAATCCACGCGCTATTGGAGTAAAATAATGAGGTCAGTGAAAACCACAAAATAGAACGGAAAAACGTCTAACTAACTGCAACATAACAAAAGCTCTCCTCACTGCCAAGGTTCTATAACATAAGTTTATTTAAAAGTTTAGTGTAGGTAAACCTATGACATGATGAAAAATATGTGCCGCGGTCGGGATTCGAACTCGGGCCACTAGGCTACAGTCAGAACTCTTTCATTTATCCTCACGTTCCAAGGTTATATTTATCCGTACTAATATAATATCTCGACCATCTTTGGGTGTAGCACCAACTTTCAAGTAGATAACAGCATGAAATTATTTTAACTAGAGTATAAGTAGGAATAAAATTCGTCAGGAGCGGTTTATATCATCAAGCAAAAGAGTAAGTTTTAAGATAAGTATTAGCCCTAGTCATTGAACTTATTATACATATTAGAATTAGTTATAATAATATTGATATAAATATATATAAGGTATAATAGGGTAAAACTAGGTAATATACCCCAGTTGACAAAACGCCCCAATCGCCTAGCGCTCGCGCTAACAAAGTTACGTAGCCTACGCGTAGTGGGCGAGTGGACTGCACTCTCCGTACATCATTGCTGTTAAGCTTTAATGTTATTACCCTTTATTTAAAAAAATTTTGAAGAAAATAGTTTTTTGGCATTCCAACAATTTCTGGTTAGTTTCAAGATTTTTTCTATTGAGTGATATACATATATATTTTCTATATTAGAATCAATTGCACTGTTATAAAGTAGATAGGAAAACTTATCATTTCTTGTTTTTTCAAAATTTATAAACTTAAGTTTGCAACTTTGATCTTCTCGGGACATTTTAGAAATCGAAATTGACAAAACGCCCCACCGCATGGTTTTTGGAAAATTAAAATATTAATATATCTGCAGTTCCTACTGTAGTTTTAGGGATGCCACATTGTTGACAAAAGACCAAAGAATGGTCCTAAATTTGGTGATATCTTCTTTTTTTTTTGCCGATTTACAACACTTTAAAAAAAAGTGGGGCGTATTACCTAGTTTTACCCTATATAAATATTATATTATAATACTCGTACTACAATATATTATAACAAGTAAATTTTAGACACGAAGTGCATAGGAATACAATTAGTGTCCAGTATTTGAGAAACATGTCGGATCTAGGAAGTACCCAATATCGAAATCCAAGGTGACTATTAGGGTCTACGCTCGAAAGTGGTACAAAAAAATTAGAGAGATAAGGTTACTTAAAAAACAATCTTCATATAAAGAAAATAAACTGTTTAATGGAACATAAGTTTTAAACCGATAACAAAATTTAAATATTAACTTTGATATTATGAATAGGTTCTTCGAGCTAACTCACTGAATTACATAGTAAACCGAAAAAAAATGAGGAACCCAAATTTCCTGTTTGATTGATGGCAAATTGCTCGGAGCAACAGGAGAACATGCGTCAGTATGTATGTCCTTTGGTAGGGAAGGGCGGATTGAGCTGCTTTTCACTTGATCGATCATAACTTCTAAACGATATGTATTCTCACAGACAAGTAAATAAATCCTTTCTAAAAGCCTCCTAAGAAGTTGCATTTAATTATTATTGTATAAGACCTACAGTCGTTTACAGTGGTGTGCCATATTATTGGACCCACCGTCGTCAAATGAATTTTGAGAGAATGTTTTCTACTGTTCTATGTCTACATTTTTATGTTTCTCTTTTTTTGTTGTGTTTCATGAACTCTTACCTTGGAAATTTGTGCAGCTGTTTCTGGAAAAACATTTTATTTTCAACTGAGTTCCCAATAACATTAGTTTTTTTGCTGAATTTTTGTATGTATTTTGTACAAAGTTGCCTGAGCAGCATGCTAGGACTAATTTAGGCTCTCATTGTTCATAAAAGTGGGGCATACCAGATATTGAGTTTTTTTTTCAAAATCACACCATTACCAACAAATGATATAAGAGAAAGAAATTTTGTTCCGTTTCATTGCCAGAGAATAAGTTTATTAATTAAATGCACTTATAAGCGAAAATACACCCATTAGGAAGCTTCGAATTGAAAAAATGCGATTATAATAATATGGCACACTACTGTAAGTGCAAAAGTTCAACGATGTTCCCCTTACTCCATAGGCGGAGTAAGTTAGGGTATGGGACAAAGCAATTAGAAAATTAAGCCGTGGAATTATGATACCTACTTACTACTACTTCTTTCTTTCTTTCAATCTAATGAACTAATTTATGGACCTTGTCAAGGCAGGCTTTGCTGCATCAATTAACTCTTCGGTAGAAAAAGGACCTCTTGTAGATACTTACTCTTTTGTTTTATCATTGCAAATCCTTCTAATAAAAGAGAATCACATATTGTTTTTGTTTGCTACTGCTACTTTTCCTTTTGTAAACTGACAAACTCGAAAGATGTCGAGCAATGCCTTCTACTTCCAAAACTCTCTCTTTTCTCCATATGATATTTTAGCGTCCCGTATATGGTTTCCGAGATATTTCCACTGCAACACTTACACCCATGCATAACCAGCTCCGCTCTACCTTAGTCCTCACTTCCTTCTTTGCAAGAATTAGGTATGGACAACCGTGACACAAGTGACATAACATGTAACCCATCTTTCGGTTGACTGCGAATATACAAGGACATATAGACGTTATCACTTTCTTTCTTACGGGTTTTAATTTCGGTCTACAATCGAAAATAGTCCAAAAACATTTGTTTACCTGAAAACACCTCGATGCTTTTCCAAATATCTACATAGGTAGGCATGTGTATTGTTTCAAAATTATAAACAAAATAAACTCTTTTGTGCAGCGTAACTAAACCGAGTAACAACTCGTTATTCTCGCTGACGGAAGTAGGGTCAGCGAAGTTCCTGCAAGTTCATTGGTGGCCAGGGTATTTCCATGTACCTACAACTGACGCATTTGTCCCGAACATGGTTTTGCCACGGTCTCCACTAAATACTTTTATTGACTATTAACTCATGTCGCGCTTAAAATCTCGTCAACAAGATTAATGTAGATTTATATTCATAATGGAAATAGCAATTCCAAAATCACTTGGAGCAGCTTTGATTGCATCACAATATCCGAATGTTTTTAGTTCGAGTAATAATTGGAAAAGTTCGTGAGTTCCATTGAACAGACGATTGAGTTTTTCGGTTGAAGCGATAATACTCGTATCAGAAGCACTTGAATGCGAATTTTCCTGCAAGCTTCGTAAATATTTTGGCGAAATTTTAGTAAAAGTTTTGCAGCATTTGGCAAAACTCAAAAATTGCATCGACCGAAGTACTTGACGAAAAACAATTAGGCATCCAGTCATTCCTTCGTAAAACGCATTTGAAAAAATTGCTTCTGCATCAAAAGTTTGCATTTTAGAAAGCTTAAAATTCTCAATGTGCAGTCATGTTCTTGTCCGTGCTCTTTTATTATTAGGTATGCAATCTGAAGTGTTGATAATTTGCCTCAAAATTATCTAACATTGAACTGCTCCCTTGATTCACCAAGGCTTGATAATTTTACGAGTGCTTGACTCGAACATGAAAATGAGGAACGCAAGGCGGGCTCGTCTGTTTCACTGCCTCTATAAAGAGGCGACAAATTCTTTTCACTGCTTCAAGCTAGGATAACTGACGACAGAAGCCTTCTGAAGGAAATTTTGCCAATTGCAACGAGGCTGCATCCGCTCCAATGAAATCAAACAAATTATTATCATAAAGGTTTGCATGTGAGAAACTCATTTGCCATACATGAAGCTTTGAGAGCGATTCAGCTTCCGAGGGTTCCATGTGTGACAGACTTCGCATTAAACACTTCCCTTGTCGAGGTGTTTAATGTCAAAGCGATGCAAGCACGCGTATGTAAGAAGCTAGTTTTGACACATGGCATAGTTCATACATGTTTGGTTCTGAAGATGTTGTATATTCGTTATCCCAATCCCAACGAAGTATTGCTTTGTGCAGAAAAGGGCAAGTCGGAACTCACTTATGTCCTCTGTGTTTTCACAGCGTCTATTGCAGCATATCTACCAGTATGTGCTTCCTTTTACTCTGACAGTTTTTGATCCTACTCGAAAAGCGCTTGAGGTAAAAGGAAATGCAAGGCGAGAATTGGCTTCAAAGAACCCAAAAATGTGTGGGATGCAGTAAACTGAGAGCTAACGTCATGTAATTTCCTTCAACATACTCTCGTCTCAAAAGGGCTAGTCTGGTGCGAAGGTAACCCTTGCTAACTCTTCATACTTGCTGTAATTATATAAAAGGAATAAAACGGGCGAACCTTAATACTATAAATATGAAATGTTAGGTGTTGTCGAGTTTTAAGGACTTCATTGCTAAGTAGCCGCACCAAACACCAAAGGAATGCCTAAACTTGTATTAATTATTCAAATTCTTGACACTTGCAATTCAGATGCCCGATGGTGTGGCTTTTCTTTTAGATGTGGGCGCAATATCCTGACAGTCGTGCTAATAGTTCTTCTTAGTTCGAAATACCTTCCACTAGAAGATAATTCTATGACAGAAAATTGTTGTTGCATTTTATGAGACACTACATTGCAAGTTCCTACAACGTGAGTTGACAGGTCGATATATAAGGAATTCTGTTAAACTTTATTTCATACTTTCCCAATGACCGTATGTCCAAACGTAAAGAAAGAGATAGACAGACACAGAAAAATTATACGAAGATCCGCACAAGGAGAAGATGGCGCGAAGAGTTGCAGTTTCACTTCTAACTCGTTATAGCTTTCGTCTGACGAATCCAGTGGGATGAAGCTTCTCTTATATTAATTTTCCTACAAAATTATTTAGTTCACCACAGAATCACATTTGAATTCTAATTTAGAATTGAACCATTAAACCATGTGGGTCATGTGGGGCAGAGGTGCTCCACAGCATTGATCGATTAATCGTATGATTGGGTTTGGAATTCATCACATCAAGGCCATCGGTTTGTTTGAATGCAGGAAATGGGTGAAACTATTATTCGGCGAGTGTTTCTGATCAACAATTGAAAAGTGTAATTGAATTTTGTTTCGATCTGACGAAAATTCCCTAATAGATGAGAGGGTATCGGGTCATGTTCTGCTTCCGCTTTAATTGTCACAATGAACCTGTCATTAATTCGTCAGTGAATGGTCAATTTTTCTGCCTGACAAACACTAATTGTTTGTGGTAAAGAGAATTTGTTTTGTTCATTGCAACAGTTGCATTTTGGGATCGGTTCACATTTGAGGTGTGACAAAACTACATGATCAGAAACTATTATTTCGTCAGTCAGAGCAACGTGATGCAAACTCTAAATTAACATTTATTACAAAAATTTTGAGACGTTTTACATTTTTCTCCTACTCTGAACGACACTTTGGTCTTTCAAGCGTCCTTATTGCAAACATAAATCACACATAGAAAAGTGTTGGTTAAAGACAATACGCGAAAACGACTATCGAGCCTCTGGTTGGATTGTCCATGCTCCCTCCCTGACATGCGAAGGTTTGTGCACTCGCGTTTGATTAACAGGCGAAAACTTTGAAATTTTCATATCTACTGTATACCACAAGACACGCACGACCAATTTTCCCTCCGGACTATGTAGGTACAGGCGGAAAACACAGCAAGAGTGTTTTTGAAATTTTAAGCTCATACTTTCACCTGATATCCTCGAAGAGCACAGCAGCGTAGGTGAAAACCACCGAACCGAGTAGGAAGCCTAAGCACTTGTTTTAATGCCAACACAGGGATTTAAGTGATTTCCAGCAGTTTGATAAATGTTCTGGTTGTGAAGGATGAACGACTCGTTACCCGACTCCACGGTATTAGAAAGTTAATGCTTGGAAGTCGTAATTAGTAAATTAAAGGATACAAAATTTCGACTCAGCCTACCATGAAAATGTTTATTAATTAAAATCTCTGTGGACTTCCATTACCCACTAAGCTATTACTTTGCTGAATATCCTGTAAAATAAAATTTTTTTTGATTTTTCCAACTTCCAACTGAGCCATTAGTATGTTAATTTTAATTAGTTTCTATGAAACTAAATTTTGTCGGAAAATAATGATTGCTCTCAAACGGATTAACTACGGTGTGTTTATAGTTTTTATATTTTATATTATGGAAAGGTTGGAAAAAGGATGAAACCGGCTCAAAGTATAACAAGTGCCCCATAAAATGTTGCTATAAGAAATAATTATATACTCATAACTCCTCGACTTTATTAATGGTTATAGTCAGAATTATACGTATGTGCAGAAACCTGAAGGACATAAAGTCAAACATTAGATTGCATGGCAAAATTTCATATTTAGGTATACACATATAAAGGATATATCTACAATTTACAAGGATATTCGGAAACATGTTGCTCATTGATAACTGGCTACACAATCGGTAATGTGTGCAAAATCTTATGTTTCGTCTGCAGTTTGTCTTCCTGCCATTGGATTCTGCCATTAAACTTTATTAGCATCTTCACCTATATTCACGACAAGCTTCAATTTTTGTTTTTACCTGAATCATCGTGGGTTTGTTTTTCAACAGGATAATGATGTGTACCCCACACTCTTCCGATCTAAATCCTATATAGCTATTGTAGGATGAGCTTGAAAGATTAGAAAACTACATAGATCCCAGTTCCTTGGACGATCTTTGCGAGGCATTTCAAACATCTTGGAGTAAAATACCCAAAACTGTGTGTGAAATGCACTGTTAGAATAGAATGCACTGGTTGCTTAGGAAAGTATTATGAGAAGAATGTATAACAATTATCTAATTATAAAATACGAGAAATTACCCTTAAAATATAATTGTTTAGCTTAGGATAGGTTTTCAGACACTTGTTTAACTCGGCCTATATCAACTGAACTATATATAGATCGAGAAGAAATATACACAAGGCTTCCAGTTTTATGCTGAATGATTCCTGTTGTTTTAAACTCGTTTCAGTTAGCAGCTACTACGAAATGTGTTCATTCAGTCGTCAAATCGTTTCTTTCCCAGGATGAGCCACGTCAGAAATGTGTCTGTCGGTGTTTCATCATCTTATATCAAAACATTAAAAGGTTCTCCTGTGTGTGAAAAAAAACGAAGGCAAGTGCATTTTCCAATCAATTTGCGGCCATGTAAACAAATCGTACACAAATACCCTCTGACAGTCTATCACTTTGTATTGCCCTAATTCGATCTGATATTGATGAGCGGAAATCTTAGAAAATCCCTTTATTTTGAAGCATTTAGCTCAGCAGTAAGGCTGCCAGGCTGAATTGCACAGAATTGCGTACAATTTACCAGGGTTTTCGTCCATTTTACAAATCCGGCTGTGCCAACTTGACTAGGGGTAATGCGAAATAGGAAAATAAACTAGGAAACCTTGTGTATTACGATTTATACTCCAAGGACTATGGAACTCGCAAAAAATACGAAGGATAGTTTAAATCAAATTTTTATCTCATACCATTGTTTGACGCGAAAATATGTTCCTTTGTGCAATCATTGCGCGCGCCATTGAATGGTACAATTGAACAATTACTCGCCTAATGGCATATGCAGCAGTTGAGGTCGTTCAAGAGATCCTTTAGTCATTGTTGCAATGTGTATATTTATTTACGTGAACAATAGCCCGAAGGTTACTCGGAAAAGAAACAGACGGAAGGACTTCCTACGACCCTAATGGGTGCAGGGACACACAATGATAGTTTGCGCTCTTTCTCAACTCTGCTTTGATCTGTGAAATACACTCTGTGTTTTTATACAGTATGCGAGTATAATACCTTTCCCCATTTGATTGTGAACAGTTACAGGAAGTCGTAAAAAATTGAGGGTCCTAAATGTGATAAAGTAGTTGCGATTTTATTTATTTGAGATGAGGTTTCACTGTAGCATCTCTTGGAACACTTTTGTTCAAATGAGGGATGTCCTTGAATTGCGAGAACTCGTCTTATTCGATTTGATTTGCGTTGATTTGACGGTGTTTTCAATGACCTGCTCTCGTTGGTCCTTATATCCTTATATGTTTTTTCGTGTGTATAGTACTTTATCTCTTATTATTACGAATGCTTTTTGTTCGCTTGCACATTAAATGAAATGTTATTTTTAAAGGGATGGCCGTGGGTTTTGCGGCGTGCAAAGTACTTTGAAGGACTTCTCTTCGAACAGATAAGGATATTTTGAAATATACACCCCAAATTTATTTCTAAGTAGCATTTAATTAACCATTATGTAACAAGTGGCGATACGATATCATAAATCGTGTATTTTTGGCTGCACTTAGGTGGCTTTACCATAATGGTTTCTGTTTATTTTGAGACATCAAACAATTCCCTGTGTGGTATATTATTTAGGTGACATTGTAGTTATCAAACCATGATCATTGCAAGAACACTTACGTCATATATAGGCTGAGTCATGGCGGTAAGGAAGGAGTCAGGAATGTCGCTGAAATTTTCCAAATGGTTCATTTTGCACTTTTCTTTGCCATGAAAGAGTCTCTCTTTGTCTAGACACTTTTTTGCTACCAAAATTTCCTGGAAAATGTTTCTATTGACAATTTTCATATAAATTGAGGAACATCTACTAAAAGTTTTCATTAGCATCCTTACCAGATTACGCAAGGTTCGTCTAGAAAAGAAGGTATTGTTACAGTTCGTTTAAGGCAAACAAGTAAAAGATCTTGTTTTCAAGGCTGCTACAACCAGGTATTGGAATTAAACCTGTACCCTTACAAGAATTTGGAGCAAACTCAAACACAGGATCAGGCAATGTAGCACTTCTAACCCAGTCATGGTTGGGAGCCAGACAAAGAAAATGATATTTGATTATTCAACTGATGGAGAGTATGACTGTGAACATTCTTCATTATAGTCGTAGTCTTAAAAATATTTTTTTATCAATTGTGTGACTGCTATTTGATTTTCCTAACCGCCACTTGTGGCTCCAAGATGCTTTGTTATTCTGTTTGTCTACAACATTCAGACGCACAATCTATTTGAGGGCATCATGATGCACTAGAAGACAATTGTTTGTTCTTGATATTAGCAGCGACTTACGCGCATGGTCTACCATTTAGAAAATTGTCCAATAATTGTTTAAGTAAATCTCTGGCAGCGCCGGTTATAAGAGGCGACTTAACTCATTATTTGCCCCGTCGGCAGGGCTGGCATATGTCTACAAGAAAAATTTCGTTACTTCAAAACAGTAGTCTAACCACTTTACACCGTAGAAGAACAAACTCCACACAGTTCTTTAATATCATTATACAAATGAGTCATTCGTTACGTCTATTACATTCTCGGCCTTACTGGACAATTAGCATGTGTCACAAGTCTTTGAATGTTGAATATTTTAAATTAGAAAAATTTTGGCTTCATGCAATCGACATTTTCTCTTGCTTATCGTGCAGCTATTTGACCGTATAATTTCATTACATAATTACATCTTACCCTTAGCTCAAAATACTAGCTGTTCTAATACTAAAGAATGAGATATTTGTTGCACGCTTCAAGCAAGTATAATAATATAGAGAGGTATTCCGATTAGTGATCAATTGAAGTATTGAAGCTTTTCCAGGATTCCAAATGTGGTAAAGCGTCAGAAAATATTAATAATGTTTTTTTCAAATCACAAAAAGTTAAGAAACATTCACGGCGGCTCAAAACCCATCTAACATCAACGTTCTAGCAGTAACCCAACGCACTCGCCAACATGAGCAGAAGTTTACTACAGCGAGTCAATATGATCGTGTAAGTGGTAAGAGCATCGTCCCGGCAAGCAGAAGACGCGAATTCAAGTCCCAGCTGCAACGCACATTTTTCCTCATGTTATGTAAACGCCGAAATATCGGCACGCAAAAGTTGTTCAACAACAACGCACCTGCAGCAAGGTCTGTTGCCAGATTCAATGTTTTCTATTCTGACACATTCGAATCTTGATAAGTGTACTGTAGCGACTCAATATGATCATGGAACATGAGGATAAATGCAAACGCTGATGGTAGCTCAATGGCTAGAGCTTCTTCTCAACAAGCAGACAAATCAAACAGTCGACCAACATTTTGAGGAAAGAGATCGTGCATTCACCTCAAGTTAAATGCCACCGATGTTTGGTGCGAACTACATATAGTAGGTATATTAAAAGTTCAAAAGCAGATTGATTACCTCCAAAGTTTAGATATGCTTAGCTGCTACAGTTTGCTACCCATTCCAAATAAAGGATATTCATGATTTTTAATACATTTTCCACAATTCTGTTTGTGGAATCAAGAATCCGTGGTTATTTTCTCTACCTTTGCTCTACCATTCATAAGCTCATCCCTCTTTCACTTAATCCACCCGTGTAGCTACAACCACATTCCCAACAGGAGTGTTTTTAATAATTTTTTCTTAATAAATTTATTTTCGGTAGCAATTTAAATCGCAACATGTGGTCGCCATACACCTCGCGTTTTTGCTTTTTCCACGCTTCCACCCAGGCAGACCGACCGCTCAGCATGATTTTAAAGTGTGATATTGGGCCATGATGCAGTTATTTTTCATTTTCTATTGGCAACGTTAACGTGCCGTGGAACCAGTAGAGCAGAAGATGTCTGCTTCCTTCGCAATAGCCTGCAGGTTATATAGATGCCCCTGTAGATCGGTTTTATTCATTCAACGACATTAATCGCATGAAAAGTAATAGGCCAGAAAACATCCAAATCATACCGAACTGGTACAGAATGACAGTGTCCAAATGCCGAATCTTTTATCTTTATCTACCAATAAAGTAGGTAGCCATGATACAAATTTAGATGCCTAGCATTTCTTTGTTTCCTTAAGAAATTCTGAACTGAACTTGATTACCATGGCTAGCAATTTGCCCGCTGGTAACTGAGAAACTGAATCTCTTTGCCCTTGTTATTAGACTTTATAGAAGGCGGGCACTTATGGCGGGTTATTAGTTACTTAAATTGGCGTGTAAGAACATCTTTGACTATTGTAGCAGACAAACAGTTGTTCCGGTTTTCAGTTGAGGGCCTCAAATGAATGTCGGTCTATTTGGCAGGGTAAATGACTTTGGCTTTCTCGAAGATTGGTACTTTGTTCGATATTGGGCTATTGATATCACTGAATGATGTGCTACAGTAGCTGTTCGGATGTATTGTTGCTTCTGTAATTAAAAGATGATAAATAAAATCGAGTCAAATGAAATAAGAGGAATTTTACATTGATGTCGTGCTGCTTTCCCCAAAATAGTAGAGTGACTCGACAATATACTTTCTAAAACGAACACTGTCGGGACGGAGAGGATACATACAGTCCATGAGAAATAACATTTTCGGACTTCTTAAATAAAGTAATTAATATATTCGGCGGTTTTTTGCCGATGACTTCCATTCCATTCCAAATAACATATGGGTTGGCTTGTAAATTAGTTTCTCTGATGTAACTCAGGCCTTTACTTTCGTCACACTTTGATGTGTTCTGTCAACGATCAAAGGGATTACGCCAGACAAACAGTCACCATAAGGCCAGTCCTTAAATCGCTTTTAGGGATTGTTGAACTTCTATCTATATAGGAATAGCATGTTTAATCAAGTTGTCTTGAACTGGAGGCAATAATGAGTGATCTTCAGGAACTGACATACACAAACGACAAGTTGTGAATCTTTTATTATTCTTATTAGTTTTAAAAATAAAAGCTTTGCTAGTAAAATGCGCCTGTGGGAAACATCCCATTTAGACAATATCATAAAATCTAGAAACAAAACCATGAAATCTATCCGCTATCAAATAAATGTTGTTTTCGAGATATAAATTCCTTCTTTGAAATCTTTCACCACATCAATTTGAGATGCTAAACGACTTTTTGTATCACATTTAATAAATATACATAAGTTTAAAATTTCAAAGCACACAACTATTGATACACGTCAAACAGAAAGAAACTGAAAGAAAATGGGTAACGCTAAATTATTCAAGTTTATCTCAATTAGTTACTGAATTTTCAGTAGCATAACCGGCGTCCCATCTGGTTGCTTCTTTGTCCAAATGACACATAAATTACTAATTAAGCAGATTTTAGATAGTCAACATACAATTTCAATAAATTAAGTAGAACCTGGCCATTTAGCGTAACACTGACAATCTGTCTGATTAGTGTAAGACATTGTGTCCAGCCGTTATTTAATTGATATCAAATGAGCTTTAATGGTTTCAAGGTGTATATCTTGTTTGATATTTCAAAATGTCACGTCGAACGTCTTACTCTTGTCGGTCATTACTTTAAATGGATCGCATTATGAGAAACGTAGACCTTGTCAGGTGTGACTGTTCTCCTAAAAGCCTACAGAAAATCGACAGACGAAAAGCTTTCAACCGAACCGGTTTCAAATAATCGGAATTTTCCAGAAGCATACATAATTTTATATCTTCTTGTGCAACTCAGGTATACCTAGCTTTATCTATTAAGAGGTAATTCAGGTAACGAAACTTTATACAGCAAACATCTGTTTCTGTGGTTTACAGCAGACAAATCTTTTTAAAAATGTCACTGTCCTGCAGCTTACAATTAGATTAAATTTGGAAAAACATTTTCTTGTATCTTGTATCTTTCTTCGCTATTTGGTGTCAGAGCTTTCGCTCTGTTTCCACCATCATCTCTTTGTGTTTCCGTTGCGTTGAACTTTGGCTGCTAATGCTGCAGTTGACGTTCTTTGACGTTGCTAACCAGCTTAGATCAGCGCGTTACTCGAATTGTTTGCTCACTTACCCCTTTGACACACTAGTTAGCAGGCTGGAACGTTTCCGGTTTCTCGGAGGCTCTGAATTGTATTTTCGTAAGCTATTCATAAACTGGCAGAAAATTTGATGTAATATGAAAAGGAAATTGGCGGCAGTTTACGCAAAATTTTATAACATAATCATGAGAGAAAGAATGAAATAATTTCACAAACACACAAAGGCTAGAGTAAGGCTAATCCATATATCGACAGTATCAGATTAACGTGTTTCTCGTAGGGTTCAGATAAGGGCCTGTCAACAATGGAAATCTGACCCATGAATAATAAAGTACAAAAAATAAAATATAGGTACAATCGTCTCGCGTGAAAACGAAAGTGTATATCATCAGGGATGAAGAATGCAACAAAAACAGGATATTCTTCGTATTAAACGTCACTCAAATTCATTACGGATTAGCGAAGTTTCATCAGACAACCATAGATCCCAAAGGACTCTTGGTACTGAAACAGGACAATAGATTTACCTGGTTTCTGTTTTGTAGTCTGACAATGACGATTAAGGACCAACAAAACTCAACAACAGGCCTGCGAATTTAGAGGACTGGAATTATTCATTTTGCAAGGACGACAATGGCAACATTGTTTCGTAACTATCAGGGACGAAATCTTCCTCACGCTCAATTTCATGTCGCCTATGTAGTCAGAATGGAACACATTTCTTTTTTGTAAATAAATGGTATTGGATTCCTTTTCCAAAATGCTTCACTTCCTCACAAAGCACGTATCAGTGTTAAATTCTCAAAATTGTATACCTATGCAACAGACAGAATATATCTTTCTTGATTCAGGAAATCGCAAAACGATATGAAATGTTTTTGATATCACGCACAAAGTTGCCCACTTTTTCCTAGCGATTCAACATTAGTAAATATTTGAAGAAAAGGATTTTGTTGTTAGAATATCATATCAGGTGGTTATTAGAATATGAAACTATCCTTAAAACAGCAATTTCGATGAATAAGTGTTAGGTAAACATATCACGCGTCATCTCTTGCTAGTGCTAAGCATTTGAAAAGTTACAACATGTGTTTCATAAAAAGGCGAATCAAAAAGAATGTCTTATCCTTGAACGGATGTATACTCTAAAATCGTCAAAGGATGGTCATCTTTGTTGAAAGATTTATTCAGTGTTATGGCAATGGATATCGTCAGTGTTACCTATTGCCGTTTTGTATATGACAGCTGTGATGTTAATTTTATACATCACTTATTGATAAAAATTCATTCAGAAATTGGCATATTGCGAGAGTATATACCATATGTATACTATGACCTCAATGTCAAACAAAATGGGTCATCCAGCAGCATGGATTTATGTGAATTTAACAAGAAGAATGATACTGTATCATACGAATTCGCACCCACATTTGTAACAAAACAAACAAAATTTCATTCTTACGAAACTATTTGTTATGGTTGAGAGACATTCTGTTTTAATGCGAATAGATGCATATAACCATAAGCTTTGAAATACATAGATTGCATCTCTAAGTATGCTGGTCAGTGCATAAGCAATTTATTTTCACCAGCATAAAACGGCATTCATTTCATACTGTCCACCACGGTAAAAGGAGGAAACTCTATTCAATTCCGATGCCATTGTCGGGCATTCTGTTAAGACCAAGGATATTTTCTTTTCGTTCTTTTATTCTTTAAGGATTCCTAATGTTGGTTTCAGGAAAGGACAGAAAAATGAGGACATTTTCATAATAGATTCACCACAAAGGAACTTTGTACCTATTCTAGTCTTGTCGAGAGAATTATCAAATCACAATAGATACAAATAATGAAAGATGTTTCTGACTTAACAAATGATATCCTCAATAGCAAGTATGTAACACGGTCGAGTCCGTTTATCCTTCAGAAGAGATGAAGAGATTTTCCAATTCTGTTGTTATTGTTTTCCATAAAGCTATAAACTGTGGACTCGATAATTCTTGAGAAGTCATATGGAACGCGTAATCTGTCATCAAAGGGTGGTTAGGATTTAACAATTGGCAAAAGAAAATCTCCTCTTGGAATCATCCACATAGTACAAACCTTCCTACCAGGAACATGTCCATACAAAATGAGACTGGGATTTCCATGGCTTAACTTGACCGGCGGTAGAATATGCCAGACAGTCCGTCGCCTCTTGTGCCCACACACACATAACCACACGCACAAGTTCATCTTGTTCACTTGTCCAAAATATGAAGGAATTCAAGTCAAGTTGTCAGTTAAGCGAACACAGCAGGATATTAATTGTAGGCTACAATCCAAGGAAAGAATTCTTTAAGAAAGCAATAAGAACAATCCCGTTTTCCTCTCTTTCAAAAATGTAATCGTCTTTGCCGATATCATGACAATCATTGTTAACCATTGTTCTATCAGGTTAAAGAATTCTCAAATTTACAGGTAATTGATTTTAAAATTTCTTTCTAACATCTGTTGACACACACACACTGAATGTTCGCATTCATTCAGTCCAGGGAAACGTGCAAAATCTATGAATCGGACCCACTGCTGGGATTCAGATAATCCGCATTTAACAAAAAAACCAGATACGGGTTTTAGTTATCCTAACCCTTGTGTTGAACAATTAGACAAGTGTCATTTTGGATTTAACCAATTATTGTTTGTTTTCAATCATCAGCTGAACGTTTTTCTAGTTATCTGAATGTTGGAGTTACTATACAATGTACTATTGGCATCAATAATTCCTGGAAAATATAGAGTATATTGTTTTGATGTACTAATTACTGAGTTAATTCATCAGGATGCAGCGTAAAGGTTGGAGCTACAAATATCCAAACTGACGCAACAACCTACCGCCCACATCTATACACTATACTTACTCCCACCTTCAATACGAAAAATGTCACATTAACTGCTTCACAAAAGTTATGGGTTCGGCATTGTACCAATGTAGCATATGATAATATCAATAGAGTTTCAACTATATCACCCAAAGATTTTCCATTTCTATTCCTGTGAATTCCAACACATAACTCTAAAGACATCCTGTTTTCGCTGGATCAAAGAGATCAAAATGTATCGCTCGTGAATCATACGTGGGGGCTTCACTGTTCAATGAGATCACAGTACCATCGCATCGCTATAGTCTTTTGTTTTCTATCCGATCCGGATC
Organism: Chrysops caecutiens; assembly: GCA_963971475.1. NCBI lineage: Eukaryota > Metazoa > Arthropoda > Insecta > Diptera > Tabanidae > Chrysops > Chrysops caecutiens. The sequence continues at coordinate 23,636,180 of OZ020570.1, read as the reverse complement.
GTCTAAACGTTCTCTTTATTGAGCTTCATTATTCCGTTTTGAGCCGAATTTTGTCTAACATTGTAATTCGAGTTAAAGTCGACGCTGAACATGCTCAAGACCTATCATACGTTCAGAGACTTACTGTCGCCTATTTAGTCGCCTTTCCAGTTTTATTTTATTTAACTTTATTTTTTTAAGATGATCGTTCAAAATCATGAAAGACGCCTGACTGAATGACATTCAAAAAGTGAACACATCAAAAGGTGAGACGAATTCAATAGAACAATAAAATGTAAGAAAACTTAACGGCTATAAAACGATACTAGGAAAAAATGAGTTTTTGGATTTAACTATGAAATAAAAAAAAAAGTTAAAATTCTTATGTACAACAACAAAACATCACGTAGGTGGTGCACTGGTAGTGGTGGATATGAATGGCGACAGTTTATCTTAGAACCCACGAAACGTCCCTCGACAATGGCTTTGAGTAGGGCACAGGTAAACATGTACATAGATATATTATAGAATCATCTTTCGGCTGTTGGTTCCTTGTTTGTAGGTACCTGTGTACCAGTGTTTCAACTTTAGATCTATGTATGTACCTATACTGATATTGTAAATGAGGTATTGTGTACAAGCGTCTTACCTAGCCACGCTTTCATGATCATGCCAGACATCGTGGCACCAACATTCGGCACCATCATGTCTCATTATGCCATCTCTCTTCCTCCCATTCTGCGTGTAAAGCTACGTGCACCTTTTGTACTTTAACTGACGTTTCCATATTTTACGGCCTTAATTCTGCTTCATTGGTTTTGTCGTGTCCTTGCTACAATGCCTTCGTTTCTTGCCTTTATTTCAGCTTTTGTGTCATTTTAAAAGATGAACGAGAATTATCTCTAAATATACAAAGGGACAGAATAGTTTCACCTCCAACTCTGGTTTATGCTAAATTAACTAGCACCAGTTACCAATACAATTCAACCGAATTGTGTTCGATTCTTCATGATCTGACATTCGAAACGTTTTGTACGGCAATGTGTTGTTGTTGTCGTTGTCTTTTGATCAGTTGATGCTGGATTTTGTGAAAGAATCTCAATTCCAGTCCTTTCACATTAACCCGTCATATTTCATTTTGCAGTTCGATAAGATATTAACCGCTGTAAACAATCAAAGATTATGAGAACTGATGGTTATCTCAACAGTAAATCCATCAGCTTTTCTACTGATAATTTTCCAAAACTTTATCCAACTTATATGATAATTCTATTCGTTTGAGTCAAAGCATAACTCCATGAGTAGCTTGTTCATTTCAAACAAATTTCCTTAATCAAATATTTCCGCGAATAGAAATGCTAGCTCGGAAAGGGGCTGAACCAATCCTATATAAATTAAACCTCTTTTCTATCTATATTAGATCCCAGGTAATGGTTGGGATAACTTTGTTTTAGTTCCTAGTATAACAGGTTTAAGCGTCGTATACAAATTATGTGTTGTAGGCAGGCTAAGCCTTGCACCTGTTAACAGAATGAATTGATGACTCTAGAACCATGTGAATGTGGAATTTAGCTTCTCTTGGCGTTGTGAACAGGTAAGAACAATTTTTGACTGAAAACAGTCTCTTCCTGTGTACCTGCGATAGTAGGTGCCTATATAAGGGTATAACCATTCCAACTAAGAGTTCCAGGAACACGGTATGTCTTTATTGTTGAAAGTCATGCATTGAACGTTTTTCCAAGATTTTTCAAGGTTTAAATGGTTTTCATTGATGATTTTCCATACACCGTCTGCTACACCAGACTGATTGTCGCCTTTGGTAGTTTTTCCAAAATTTGTTCGAACGACTCAGGGATGTGTTTTTGAGTCATTGCTAGTAGCTCTTTGCCAAAGGAATCCTTTTGGAAAATTAATCTTATTTCTTGAGTGTAAATGTACTAACTATAACTGAATTTTAAATTCTCAATGAGGTGTATCCAATGGTAATACAATGAAAACATAAGTTTTGATTTACTTTCACATATCTCAAAATTCGTATGGACTCCATAGTATACTTTATTTGTAGGGTCACATCCTGCAAAAAGCTTTTGAAGTAACGATATGTGTTACAGTCATTACAAGAATTTTCTACAGTCTTACACTCATTCAAGTCATTCAGTGGTTGAATTCCATTGATACAAATACATTTCGCTACGAAGATTCTGTAAACATACCTTATATTGGAAAAATCACCTTCTACGAATGAATAAGTGTAAACAGGAGTCCTTCCTGGAAAGGTGTTCGCGATAAACGGTCGAGTTATTCAATTTTTCCCGTGTCAATATTTACACAGACTCCCGGTTTTGCTATTCACCTGCACTGTGAAAAATAACAGTTTGAAGATGATGAATAGAAATTCCATCTCAATATTTGACGTCTAGTATTTGTTTTTCACTACCCTTAACAAAGGGTTGTTTGGAATAGTTTCAGCTTGTTAATGGTTTTAGTAATAAACGAGACATAGCTAAGAATTTTTTAAGAATTCACTTCTTCTCTAAAAGGAAATTGACTTCAACTTCTTGTATATCTGGACATTTTCTCCATAACGTCTGCTTGAAATTCCAAGAAAATTGTTTTAGTTACATTTTGTATTGAAGCATATGTAGGTACATCTAGCAAAGGCGTGAAAAAGTCTGGATGGAGCGCAGGATAACAATTTCGTAATTCAATTACTTTGAATCTTCAGGGATTATGCATGGAGACAATAAATTTTTATTGAACTGCGTGTTTTTAAATCGAGAGTTAACCCGTCAAGCTAAGAAAATTTTCTCCTCTTTTATCCTTTACTATTTCGCGTACGTACGCACACGCAGTGAGCGAGTAGAAGAATATACGAAAATTCGCACAAAGAAAAGATGTCGACAGTAGTTGCAGGGGTTTGCTGTTCCATAAAAAGTTTCACTTCTTATACCGCGTTTACACCGACCAAAATCTAGTAGATTTCGTGAGATGATTTGATAAATCTCCTCGCCCGTTTACACCGCCAGTGAGGACATTTAGTTTGACACTTCGACATTTTTCATGTGAAATTGTAGTGTTTTGTGGTTCTGTTTTGCTTCAAATCTATTACAAAACTATCTTGGACAATAGTCCATGCCTTCCCTTGCCTCTATTGATTCTTTTTTTATTAAATAAATTTAAAATTTTATATAAATTTTCAAAATCAAGAACCGCGCCACATAATGAAATTAAACAACTCGCACAAGAACCAATTGAACTCACTTGGGATACGTCGAAAGAGTACTAAATTGTGCTAAAGGACGTAAAATGGCAAAAATGATCACCACTAGATGGTGCCACTGAGGTGATTTAGTGTGGATTTCGAATTAATCTACTCCCGAGAAGATTTCGAAAATGTATGGTAAATCGGGCTAAATCTTCTCAAGTCGCTTAATCTACTAGATTTCGGTCGGTGTAAACGCCGTATGATGCTTTCCGCTTTTGGCGCTATCAGCTTTCCGATATATGCTAAAGCCACATTTTTTGACAAACACAATCCAGCATAAAGCTCTGATGGTAATCATTCGGACAGATCAGTCTTATCGCCACGAATGACGGATGATTGGTTTCAAATTATGGTTATTTTGATGGTTCTGAAGTCAAGCACAGCCATACGGAAAAAAACAACCGTGGAAAAATTTCTAATCAAGCAAGATGTTCTTCGGATCATCAAAAATACTTTATTGTCCTACCCCAATTGGTAAAATGCGCAAAATTCGAATGACATGGGCGACAACTTTTCTCAATTGAATTCTAATGAAAACCAAGATCAATCAACCCTTTCCAGGTTCATGGAGTGCTTATGGTATAATAAAATTTAATGAGCACATTGCGTTGAGCCCTTCGAAAGAGCAGCTCTTTTCTTAGAGAATTTCTTTAAGATTCATCAGTTAGATTCGACATAAAAATAATGTCAATTCGTTGACAATGAAACAACTGTTAAGGGACCCAAAAGGTTAAGTCAATGTTATAGATGTCTTGGCATTCGATTGACATTTGCGACATTCGCAATCCTCGAGAAAATCTGCCGATTTCATGAATCTATTGAACCCTTGCAATAAATATTTGTTTCCATTGATATCTTCAGGTTAATTTAATTTTGAAAGGGTGCAGTGGCATAAAAAATTCGTCCCTTGTCCTTGATTTAAGTTCACATACCTTGAGTGCGGATTTCCCATTGATTGCTTATTTGCACGCAATTGCGCACAAAGGTAAATTAAATTAGATCGAGACTTGATCTAGAATAGCAGACCTACGTTCCGTATCACTGATTCAATTTCGATCTTGTCTGTGCCCATGAGAAAAGACTTTCGTTACATACGTAATTCGGAAACATCGTGTATTTGGCAGTCTTTGGCAGAAGGGGTGAGATTGGTTTTGATTTCTTCTTTTCCTTAAAAACGAATCCCTTAGAAACAGAACAGTTAAGCAATTTCCTTTCAATAGCATATGATAACATGACTTATTTTAATTGAATTTTCATATGATTAAATTCACCTTCTTCAGACTTGCAAAACAGTTCCCTCTTTCACAATGCTTGTGTCCTCAAATCTCAGCCAAACATTATGCAAACGAACGCTGGATGACGACCCAGCTTATACTATGTGAATTTGCGATTATAGAATGTCTTGGCAATTGAAGGACTAAGTCGAATTTCAAGGGATGTCAAAAACTAAAGTTACAATTCAATGCGAATCAAGACATGCTTGTATCGTGTTTATTGTAAAGAATGGATTATCCTTTTCCAATTTTAATTTACTGCTGACACATCGGCGCAAAATTTTGTCATAGCTCATTTTACAGAAATGAGCGGGAAAAGATTTACATGTTCATGAATATTTAGGTACTACATTTTGGATAAAATGCAAGGATGATTCCCGGATTAGTACCCGAATTTCTTATGCGAAAATCAATTATTTTAGGGAGAAAGATGTATAAGATCTTCTGCATGAAGTCATGTTTAATTATGGAAAATACGTTGCACAAGGAAAGTTTATATAAATTTTAATTTCTGATGTTCGGTTTGCACACTCTTTTCGTGTGACCTTGCAACAAGGAATCTTCACCCAGTATTCCAGTAGGTAAATAATTTACAAAATACTGTTTTACAAAACTATTAAATTCAGTTGACACTCAAGCTACCAAAAACCTTTAAACTATGTTTTGTCCTTTCCTCATGTCCGTATGGTCAAACATAGGGAGGGAGATAGAAAAAGTATACGAAAATTCGCACAAAGAGAAGATGCCGATAAAAGTTAGCGGGCACTGTTTGTTCTTCTAACATGGATAACTTTCTACTGCAGTTTGTTTTTCTATAATGATTTCTTAGTTAGAAATGTATTTGCTTTCGTTGCATTGAACTAAGGAGGACCATAGAGATATATGGTCTTTCTCTGAAGTTGAGTCACGTTGAGGAAGGATAATCGTTGATGCGGTTTTTATGTGAAAAACATTCAAAATATCCAACACATGATGCGCAAGGCATATTATGGCAAATTTTGAAGAATTTATTGAATCCAATTAAGCTTCCTCAGATTAAGTCTTCAACGATCTTTTGATGAATCCGAGAAATTATGCAGCGAATTGTAGTGAGCTACAATGTGTTGTGCATACCACGCTCTCTTCAATTACTCCAAACAGTGAGCCATTGTCGACAGACAATTCGCCTTATTTACACTTTTATGATCTGCGTGGGTCTAGACAGCTTCAGATTGAGACATTTTAAATGGAAGGTGTTCCCACAAAATTCTAAAATTGATACAGTAAGTTTGTTAGCCTGACAAATTATTTGTAGTTTTTGATGGACAATTTCAAACAAAACACTGGCTTGTCGAAACGAGCCACTATGACTTATTTTGTTCCTTGTTATGCAGATTATCTGGTGCATTGTGTTTCATGATTGTATATCTCTCAGACTTTTTTAGATCCATCTTCTGGGATATGAGCTGGTTTCAAGTTCGTTCACATTGTTTAGATTTAAGAAATGAAGAAGACTCAACAAAATATTTCACATGTTGAAATAATGAGACATTGAAAATAATGAAAACGAATAAACCTACATATTAGAAACCATATTACTATCTGGAAATGAAATTAGCTATTAAATGATATGTACAATATAATTCATTTCTGTTAGTGACACAAGAGCAACAGCATCCCAAAAATACAATTTGACACTGTAACGAAAATATAGAAACGAAGCAGATCCTGTAACACTTATTCTCGACTCGGATTTTTATAGTCCGGTCACTCAGAACTCACGTAACCTTAACTAGCTGGACCAAGTGTTATGTGACCTAGCCCACTAAATTATACATATTATAATTTATAAAACTATAAATTTTAAAGACAGTTTCTGATTTAGCTGCTGCCGAAGGGAACAAAGAGGCATTGAAGTCAAAAGAGGAATCCCTCGTACTTCTGAATGGATCGGACACTTACCTTCCTACCTTCTGAAACTCAGAAAACTCTTCAAAACAAGGCTAAAGAGCAACTGGTTTGTTGTTGTCGATTGAACGTAATCGTCGTTCTGTTTGACTATATGAACTGTCTTCCATATAAACGGCTAATGCTAATTTATTACCAACTCATTATATTCTGTAGACACACTCCGATCTCGGGTATAGTATATTTCCCTAAGTTTCAAAGGAGAACGAAGCTGTGACATTTCTTAAACATTTATTCGATGATTCCTCGATATTTTCGCTTTTATTTTGTTATTATCATTGTTTAATCCGGTTCTTTAGAATCGGATTAAGAAAGCTGGACGAAATAATATGCTGTCGATATAATTAAGTCTGGAATATGGGTATACTGTATTCTGGAGATGTATTTCTAAATATTTCTAAACTCATTGTGGCATCATGGTTCTAAATAAAGCTACTGCACGTTCTACATAATTTGTTGTAACTATTCAACAGTATACGTTTTAATGAAGATGTTATACATGAAGTTTCAAGAAGCATCTAATGACCGTTTAATTGACGTTTTCGTTAAGACGGTTATATCAACAATGATACGATGTAAGACCAAATCACATTATGGGATTACCAGACAAAGTCGATGTGTAATTTGGAAAGATTTATTACTTTTCTACTGTAGCTTTCAGAGAGGTAGGTACCTATAGCACCAGAGCGCATATGTGTGTTTGGGAAAAGTGTTTTTCTTTTTAGAAAAATTAACCAATTTGTAAGAAACTACAAAAGACAAAGTTGTCAGTAGACTTGTAGCACTCACATGAATTTATTGATTGTCTGCATCTTCTGGTTCCATGAGAGTTTGTTTAAAGTTTAAATTGGCATTATACGACAGGGCTTGGAACTTTCGACTAGGTTTTGATTATTCATTTTATACGAATACCACGAATCGAAATAGTAGAAGTTACAGTCTCAGGGATGAGGAAGTTCTTGTGTTGATGACCGGGAAGTATTCTTCAAATGTGTCCTAACTTCTGGCTTTGCTACCAAATAGCGTGTGAAACTTTCTCTCCGGAGCATAAGACCAGAATAGCAAAAGTTGTCGAGTTAGTCCGAAGATGATCCTTTCCACTTTCCCCGGATGCAGCAAGGGTGATTTGAATAATAAAAGAAGAAATGTGGACAAACTAGATCAGAACGACCAACAGAGTTTATTATTTTTCTTCGGAAGACGGAGTTCATCAAAATTGACCCTCGGAAAACTTCTTTGTATTTTTCAACAACTGATTTCGAAAATCTGACAAAAACAATCGAACGATGTAACTTTGACATCCGCATCTATCAATCAAGGTTTGTCCCGGTACCTGACTAAATGCACAATAAGAATAAGACCAGTGACCCTTTCTTATTAAATCAAAGTTAATTCCCATCATCATCTGCGACTCTGTCACAAATATCAGTCAAAGGCTACATGCTGGCAATGTAAGGATAATTGCACGTGAAAAGTCATACAAGTCCGAAGAGGTACCATTTGTACAAACGGATATTTGCCTTAACCTTACGTTAATTATATTCTCATAAGATGGACTGTCCCAACAACGATGTTTGACGCAATTTCGAACAAGTTTGGATCGATTTCGTTTTGTAACTTCGCAGTTCCTTACTCTTCCTTTTTGATTTCCATAAAATCTTGATTAGAAAATGCTTAACACAAAACTGACTGGGCGAACTATGAGCATCTGCCAAGATATTCAACACACAAAAAAAAATGTATCAAAATATCCGAGGGTTCACAATTCATTTGACTGGACGAGGTGGAAGTGTAACGAATCACGAAAGATTAACACGAAACAATGACAACCAGACGTCCTTTACAATTTCACGGACCTATCCTTGTACTTCCTTAATTTTCTTGGGAACATTTCCTTTATCCCGTGATATCTTCGAAAATCTTTTAATTTGTTTTGTCTTTTGCTTTTTTCCTATCTATTCCATGTAATTTGACAGGATAAGCTAAGGGTTATCAGGATAACCCCTTTCTTAAGGCAATGAATGCCTAATCGGCGAACAACGTACAAATCGCAGTGTGATTTACGATTCCTTGGTTAATTAAGAAAATAAAAAACCCAAATCGAATGACAATAGTCGCATTTATTTCAATTAAAAATTTTTCTTTTATTTGCACGGGTCCTGTAGCTACAAATTTGTTGAGAGTTACGACAGATGCTACAAATGAACAAAAATAAAAATTGTGATTTTTGTAACTATTTTCGTGATGTTATTTATTGCCCGTAAATAGGTACTATGATATGGGCTATGGAAACCACCCATGGTCACATAAGGGTTGCCATAATTCATGTAAATAACCCAGACGAGTCCTTTAGGATTATTCAATTTGTTAATCGTTTCATGCGTCGACATACATACATGATGTTAATCAAATTAGTAGCCAGTTTCTCTTTTAAATCCTTGAATGGGAATGAGTTGGTCAACAACCGCTCTTGAGGGAGGCCTTTAGCAAACCACAAAAATATTTTAGAATAATTTTGTCTGTAACATGTGGTATGTCTCGTTCATTGAACTGTGTTTCTTATAGAGAACTTGTTGGATGCAACTCATCTAGAGGATAGAAGCTTTCAAGCTCTACATATGAAGATTGGCTGGAGCATATTCAACGCAGTCACAAATTTTCCCTCTGCATTAAACCAAACAGATCCAAAGTTATATAACTGATACACATGAGAAAAATTTATAGCAGCTTGTTTATTACATAGCAATCATTTTGCTTGAATTATTGCCACTTCATTTGTACGCCTAAAAGCAGTAGATAATATTTTGTCACTTGTAGGGGAATGAAAAGTACTCGTTTCTTGATTAACGCTGTACTTCTTTTATTTGAAAAATCTGTTCTTGATTTATCGCCCCAGAAGGACAAGGTGTTTTTGCATTTACACTTTCATATGATTCAACCGAACTCCAACCGATTTTTCTCGTCAGTCGGGAGTAGCATATCGTATGGACTCGCGTTGGAAAAGTTCCGTGGAATAAATTGCCGTGCATACATTTGGAAGCTTCCATTCAAGAACGCAACCACAGTGTTTCAATTGTTTCACTGTTGATTTAAAGGCATTAATGAACTGCAAGGATATATGTAGAACCAATTGGACTGAAAGGAATGAGCTTGGATCGATTATTGATGGAAACTCTTTTGGGATAATCCTTGGGACGATTGTGGTTTATGGAATTGGGTACTCGGGACATTTGAAACAGCTCCCAAATCCAAATCCTGAATCCACGAACATTTCAATCTGAATCTCAGATTCAGCATACGGAGCTGGTTGAAATATTTCCTCCGACGGTAGGCAGACTCTGACCAGTTTCACCGGCATGAAGATTACGTAACCCAGCTGACATGAACCAGAATTTGAATTTATCTTAGTCGAGTAGCTCCCGAATATAAACGTCACTCAAATGACTCGATAACTATCAATCACATTAAGAAACCGCACAATTAAGACGCATTGAATTAATTTAGAGAGATCGATTTCACTTATGGATCCAGCGTCGAAAATGGAATTTCAAAAGATGTATCGCTAATAAAAAAGAATAAAAATACAAGCTTTTTGTATGAGATTTATTTTTGAAAATTCAAACAACACGTTGAGCATGAATTTATTTCCAAAACATTCCCAAACGATAAAAATAATAAGAAAAATTTCTTGAATTCCTTTAACGTTTACAGTCGTCTTAGCGTCAAGATGTCTAATCGCTGTGAGTGCTTCCAAGAACAATATTAAGCCGTTTACGATATGCGAGTACGTGAAGGAAATACAACAACATTGTGGGTGAACGGTGACCGGGGGAGACAGCAGGTTACACTGGACTGCCATCAGGATTCGAGACGAAACGAGGCAAGAGGCATACCTACATAGAGAAAAACAAGAACAACACCAATAACAACAACAACAATAATAATAATAAAGTGATTTATCACTTTAGTAATTCATAAAACTCACCAAACAATACACCATAATGCACTTTGACAAGACGCCACAAAAGACGAAGAAGTAAACTTTACATAAGAAAATGATCATCTCGCATGCCAACAGATCGTGAAGCTGACTTTAACATTAGGCCGTTCATGAAAGCTTACGAGAATGAGGAATGGAAGAGATCGTGCAATTGCTGAAAAGGTACAGATTACACCTACAAGTATTCAAAGGTACCTATTATGTATGAGAGGCAGAGGCAGAGACAGAGGCAGGGACAATGGTTTAGAGCAGGGGTAGCCCTTTGGATTTGGAATTATGATCATACTTAGTTTGATTCGATCATACAATGGATCACACGATCGGCCAAGATGTTAGCTGGATAAATCAGTGATTGTGGATATCTGAAAAGTTCAAGGGGAAGTGTAACAGAATTATTCCCTGTCACCTCTCAACCAAGACTGATATTCAATTGAACACTCTTGATGCTATAGTCACATCTTCACAAATGAGCTCACAGCAGGTGATAGGCTCCACAATATCTCTCAAGATTTTTTACGCCCCTACTATGCATCTGATGAGTATGAATCGACCGCGAGTTGGTAGTGTTTTGCCTCCTCCTCGTTCGTTATTTTGACCATTTTTTACGACCATTTTATTGATCTTTGGTAATTTTTAATATTACTATTTGATCTCGGTCGTTTCCTTTCCGTTCCCTCTTTTACAAGAACCAACACAGATACCGACACCGGCACTGACACTGACACTGACACTTTTTAAGTTAGGCTAGGTAACAGTTTTTGATTAACCGAAGATATAAATCATTACTAAAACCATTTTTCTTGGGAATATAAATAACATAAAAACATGAAATTGAATCGGAAAAAAAGTGTAAAAATGTGTGAAGAAGCAAAAAGGTTTTACCTTCTAAAGACGATCATTAATGCCTCTCTGTTTTAGGCATCGCTGCGTTAGTTCGTTTTCAATCAAAGCGGTTATTGGAATCCATCAAATCAAACCATCCAAATAACACCTTCATACCATGAGCTGGCACATTTTGGTGTGGTAAAAATTTTCGATAAAATCCGACTAAGGGACAACCTGTAGGTATATCTTTAGCTCGCAGCCGCCTCATGGTCTCGGAAATTCCAGACATGATGGAACCACATATTTTCGGTTCATCAATTTCACAGGCAGGTCTCCAGCAATTGGACCAGCTAAATGTTAGTTGAACTCTCGTCTTTCTTATGATAGAAATTCAAATACAGTTTGTATTATAGAAGAGGTTATGTCTATGAGCAGTGATTAATTCGAGGTTTTGTGAGAGACTTCAATGGAAAATGTTTTAATACCTAATAATAATTCCAAGTACACGAGTTTGCTGTGTTTTCTTTCTTAAAATAATTTCCATTGTTTCAAGGCGGCTTTTCTTTGTCTTTTGGATAACAAGTTTTGTTCTATAATTTATGTTACTTAATTATAAAATTATAAAACCTTCAAAAACTACAAAACGTAGAGATTCTTTTGACGTTTGGTGTACTTGTGAAGGGTAATCGATGGGACTAGGTGACATAACTGACAGTTACTGGATTCTATAAGTTGGAATTTTAGTCAAACCAAAATATAATGGATTATTTACTTGAATCAAATCTTCTCTCTAGGGTGGTGAACCTCTTCCTGAGTTTCCAAGTACCTGTTTTAGTCAAGAGAAGCACTCTATCACTTTAGATACCTTCCTATATCTCTGAAACTATTCAGGTTATTAACTTGAAATTTATGACAACTAATAACTATGAATTTATAAATAACCATCACAAATTTGGTTTTTATATGTTAGAAAGATTATAATTAAAAAGATTTTCGTATGAAACATTAATTTTTATTGAAACAATTGTAACAAATTCATAGCTGAAATTTTGAAACTATAGATATCCTTGCAAAATGTTACGTTATAAAAAATTCAACACTCTATCACAAAGAATTTTTGAGAAAATTTTACTTGAAGTTGTAAAAATGTTTTCCAAAACTGATGTTTAAATTTGGAGTTTTTCTAAAACATTGGTTATTTTCTAATATTTCTGAAGATTTAAGATTTAAGACTTAAGAGGTGTCACAAATTCTACGTGCTTATAAGAAAAATATTCGTGTTATTACAATTCGTAGCTTGATTTGTAGTTTATAGTAAAGTTTTCCATCAATTGAATATAAATCCATAACGCAATAACCAATGTATTATATAACCTAAACATGAAAGACTCTGAGCTGACTAGGTATACACGTACGACAATCTCCAAATTATTAGCATGTCTTATAGTAGGTACCTATATATATATTGAACGACTGTTAATTCCTTCTGAATTCAAAGAAAATTCAGTTGCGAAGAAAACGTATCCCACAAAGTTTCTTGCATCAGATTAGAAGCAAATAAAAGCATTAATAGAAAAGGATTTTCAATAATCAAATGCGAAGTAAAAGGAGAAGTCGATTATTTTCTTCTAAGGATTTCGTTTCTTTTTTTTTTATCAAGAATTCTGTGTTCATTTTTGTCGATATTTCTCAGAATGGAAAAATAAGGCTAACAAAAGAATACAAAACTTTCTTTCTTCAGAAGTTTGCAAATCCCCCAATTTGGTAGATTCTAGGGAGCTTATACCAGCCAGCCCTTACAGGGTAGGTAATGTAAGAAAAACTCAAACACATTTACAAAGGCACTATATATTTTGTACCTAATGCCGAAATCTCCTTTGAATGCCCTTTATTACGCCTTGTGAACTTAAAAATTAAGAAATATTCGATGTCGTTGAATAATCATTTTTCCGCGCCATTGCGCAGCAGCCACGAATCAAAGGATATTCCTTAAGGACAATTTTTATGCAGCCCTGTGTTTCAGAAAAGTATGAAAACATATTTTCTAGAAGCTTCTATAGATGTAGATGCCATAGGAGGTGAATCCTTCCATTTGCATAGCAGAGTTTGGGAACATATCTGCACTACAAAGCTAGCTTCGTCATCTAGCACAATCGAATTATTCCCACCTGAGTGCATCATAGTCTTCTGGTTGCAAGCCACTTGATACAAATTAAGAGGAAGAACGTCAACATTCCTGAAAGAAGTGCCTATTCATTTTCACTCATAGGTCAAGTGATCGTTTCCATTGATGTCCTGTTGTTTCTTTGTCCACTGCGCAAACTTTTCATTTTTTGTCCATTGGAAACCACACCTACCTGCATTTCGGAGAGCATGAATTGATATTTCATGGCATTGGAAGAATAAATAAAATTTTTGAGGAAACAGTAAATTCCAAAACACTCACCCCATACTGTGTCATTCAGCTAGAAATGGTAGGTGATGGTTGGTGGTAGGAGAGCACGCATGTAATCCGGTTTTTGCTTTTTAAAGAACTCAAGGGACAGGACGTGACCCCATGGCCAGCAGAGCCCTTCTTCAGGGATTACTATTAGGCACTGGCATACCAACAAGTTCATTGATGTTTAACTTTTTAGAATGCAACATATCGAGCAGAAGCAAATCGTTGAGAGACACATCCAATTATGATATCTAGCTTTTCTGAAGTGTTCTTATTGTTTCAAACGTTTCGTAGTTTCTTCTCAGAATCCTAAAATCCACAATGATATAAACCAAATTATTGCAAATCCTCAGAATAATAATCACAAGCTGTGAAAAATCTCATTTGACCTTTCATACGAATACGACCAACAAGTTGGGTAACAGATTTGGGTCATATATCTAAACGACAAGTCTAATGTTAAACGCAGCTGGTTAACTTTCTCAATGTAGTACATGTCCTGATCCAAGTCTAATAACGTCCTGCACAAAGAAAATTCACAACTCTATTATCAAGTGATAATCCAATATATTCCCATGTATACTGTCGAACGAGAGCTAATCGTATTATGTGGTGACCACTTCATGCATCAATTCTATCTTTTCAAACTCAAGAATATGTGGGTAATAACGAAGTCCAATTGGGGTGCACTGGGCCATAATTCACCCCAATAGATATCTATTTGTAGGACATGAACAAATGCGTACAAATCTGATTGAAAGGAAGCTTTTCATCTGCTTGCGAAATTGTTTTCTTTTTTTTCGTGTAGGGGATGCAGGAACTGGACACAAGAATTGATTCATTTTTATGTATTTATCACATTATGATATGGGGATAACTCGATGTGGGATATTACATTTAGGTAAGCTAGGCTATTAGCCACTACTGTCCTTCTCAGTACAAAGCTTTCTGGTAGCCTTTTTCATTTCACAGACAAGGATAATGTTCAAAAGCTAAGAGATTACCTTCGAATGGGCTTTTATTGTACATTAGCCTTAATCCTTCCAAGTAAATCTGAATCTTTGACACCATTCTCAAGACTGTCTTTTTTATCATTTTCTTCTCGAAGTTTCCTTCTATGCGTATTCGGTATATGTGGTTAAACGCTGGCTTCTTTGAATTAGAATTAGCATTTCACATTTGAACTAGCACGAAGCTATAAGAGTGCAAATGTGAATTTATTTGGGTCTTACATTAAGAATAACCCAATTAATGTCAGTTGGTATTTATGTTGCAAACTCCTTTGATCTTGTATATGCACATTACGGGATTCAGGAAATATAAGGTTTCCTTAGTGTTGTCTAAAGGTGGAATGTTTACCATTTCCCTTACGTTCATGCTTTATAATTCTTTATTTTAGGTATGGTTAAAGTGTTGATTGTCAATGTCCACACTTGCATTTCTGGTAGTAACTGTTTGTGAAGAATACCTTGTTTACTGAATTCTCAGTAGGTATAACGCATCATGCCGTGCAAGACAGACCTCAGCGAAGTACCTGGCAACATTAGAAAGTTTGGTTTGGCAACATGAGAAAGTTTCTGATCCCAGCCAATATAGATAGAATATTTGCCACTAAAATTTCTGATTATCAATGAATTAGGATGGATGTTAAATGTTAAAGCTTCAAGTAGCAATAGTAAGTCTAGACCATTAGTTTAGAAGGTATGTCAATTTTTGTTTGAGATTGAGGGACTTATAGAATCCAGCTCACACTGACATAAAGGATTTTACAAAAAGTGTGCACGTTTACAATATTTTCTTATTTTACATTCCAATGAATGGAAGTAGGGCGAATTTTATTCAGTGTGTCACAATGAATGCAAGCATGGATCCTTTATGGCTCCATGAGTGAACAGAACTTAATACCTAAAATTCAATACATTTATCCTCCTTCTAGTATCCAAGACTTACACAATGCCAAACACAAAAGACATGCTGCTAAACTGATTCATTCAATCCCCAAAACTCGCAAGGTTCTGTTTGTAATTTCGCAAATGTATGTTACCTTTTGATAGAATAGCAAACTGCGCAAAAAAATGCCATTCCACTTCCTGAATATTTTAAGAAAATGCCATACTTTCGTCCGTTCCTTGTGGGAATTGATGTATATTCACTTCCGCTAGCCTAGAAATGTGACAAAAAAGCCTGAAGGAGTTTCTATTTACATTCACATTCTGTAAGTCTATGTGTGTCCCGCTGTTTTGTAAACTTTGCTCAATTCATTTCTAAGCCCTTACTTCAAATTGTGTCATATGTTATACATTTCAATACGACAATATTCTATAATAAAATTTCAATTTTAATCCCTTCTTACGCAAGATTATTTGCTCTATTTTTATTTCATCTATTAGAAATATCCCATCACAGCCCATCATTGGCATCATGATTGATAGAAACTACACATATCTGCATATGTTACAGTTGTAGTTCGTAACAGTAACATCCTTTGATTTATAGAATCAATTAACATTAGGCCAGTTTAAATTTTTAATGATAACTGGGAGTCTGTGAACCACTAAGTGTTACTCTGAAATCGCAACTTATCTTCTCACCAAGTAACTGGTGTAATAATACTCACCCCCTATGAGAATTGAACTGAACTGGGGCGTAAAGATTGATACGTTCGATACAATCGGAAACACCGAAATTATATCCAACATTAAATCGATAAAATAAAATAAATTTAAAAATCTGTCAGCTGAGGAACTGTGAAAAATGATTTCATGTAAATTCGGCAAACATCATTGCAAATAATTTCAAACACAATGTTATGTGCAAAACTGGGAGTTGCACATTTATTGCATTTGTAAGTTAATGATTTCATTAGGTTTTTAAATTCATAATGAAATTATTCGTAACTGCGGGGTAGCTTAGACGCCCTCCCTAAGAAGAAACGTGTCCGTTAATAGGTATCGAATAAAATCATCAATTTTTATAGGATGAAAAGGGTAACAAACAGAACAATATTGATTACTCAACCCTATCCACATTTTTTTGGTAAAGGGTTGTACTATTTCTAGTGCACAATGGGTACGAGAGAATGTAAAGTATAACAACTCTTGCAAAAAGTGGTTTGGGCTAAGTGTCAAATGATG
The DNA here is from genome assembly GCA_963971475.1 of Chrysops caecutiens. Taxonomy (NCBI): domain Eukaryota; kingdom Metazoa; phylum Arthropoda; class Insecta; order Diptera; family Tabanidae; genus Chrysops; species Chrysops caecutiens. Next base: position 23,619,316 of record OZ020570.1, on the reverse strand, counting down.
TCCTTGCCATTTGCTTTGATATCCTGGATGCCACAGAAACCGATTCGCAAGAACAGAAACGTTTTGCCTTTAAAATATATTATTGTTGCAAGTTTAAGATCAGAACTGATGGGAACAAGCGAGAAAATTGATTTAAAATGCTTGTAAAGGTGCCCTTTCTCAAATCAAAAAGGGGTGATACAATTTTAAATGTAATAAAAATGTTACGGTTTGATAGTTTGTACGTCATAACTTTTGCAGGCAATCATATTTGTAATGTCGTCGTTCTCCTGGACGTTTCTTTCAAATGGCAAATTTTAAAATAAGTAGGGGTTCTCAATCCATAATTCACGAAAAACACAAAGAAAATGCGCATCCTTTCCACCCAGAAATGTCAGAAAATGTATATGATCTTCCAGATGCTTTCTGTTGTTAATTATGAACTTATATCTTCTTCCAAGCCATAAATGTCATTTATTAATTACCCGTTTATGGTCCCTTATATCAGTAAGATGCTCAGCACCTTATAAAACTGCATCTTAATGGTATGTGCTTACTTACGCAATTGAAATTCTTTATAGGTGAAAGATGCTAAATGTTGATTTCACATTTTCAGGATAACGGGTTATATCAAAATAGATTGGTTTCCTCCAAATTATTTTGAAAGTGAGCTTCCAGTTTAAAACGAAAGCATTAAAGTTGTGCGACTGTCAAGAGTTACATGGCGACTATTCTCGGCATCTTCTCTTTGTGCGAATCTTCGTGTACTTGTTTTGTCTCGATCTCTTTCTACGTGTGAAAAGACGGTAGTTAGAAAATGACAAATAATTCAACAGACTCTGTTAGCTCGATGAGTCAACTTTCAATCTAAAAACTTTTAGTTTGATGTCGTGTAAAATGTTTCACTTCAAAGTTGAAACCATAACTATTCCATCTTTATTAAACGTAGGATAGCCTGGTTCAAAATGTTCCCTCATTCTGCGGCATATCATGTAGGCTCTGCTTTATTACATGTATCATTACTAATTGCGAGCACTCATCTATTATTTCAAAAGTTGCAAGTTGTTGTATCTACCGCCACTTTTATAGTACTAATTAAGTACCACTTCAGAATATACACTACAAGTGTATAGTGAAAATGCATTGGACCAATTGAGTGCACTTGAATAAATTAATTCATTTACTGGTTGCTGCATATATGATGCCAAAAATGTTCAATAATTTTATAATGAAATTCATTGCTGCAGTCAAGGTGTGTATCCTTTTTTGATGTGAAAAACTGAATGCCGAATAGTATGTAAAAATAAAATATGAAATGGGAAATCAATCCAATATTTTCTTCGAAATTAGGTTCTTGTCTTCTTGTAAACTTTTCAAAATAGATGGATTTTCTTATTATTCTTTTCAATAATAGTATATGTCTGGAATATTTTGTCAAATCTTGGAATGAATCGTAGTAAAATTACAACAACAACAAAAACAACAACTGGAACCCAAGATCTCAAATTTCAATCTTTGGACACAATTTCCGAAACATTATTGCACTGATCTTATTAAAATTTTGTAAACATCTTCTATATGGTATACGAATATAGGTACCATATTAGAATGAAATCAGGATACTGTTTCCTTGCTCACAAATTCTTACAAAAATATTCCTTTAGTCCAAATATTTCCGAAAATGAAGATGTCCACGAAGGTACCAGCTAAAAATTCAAATAGAAATGTTTTTATAAAATCCTTCATGTGTTAATGAGTTATATCCACATAGTAACAGAAAATTTGTTGTAAGGCTATCATGAGTTATCCTGTCTACCGGGAACAAAATTATATCTAATATTATTATGTTGAATAACGATATTATAATATTATGATGTTGAATAATGATGGGAAATCGGACTCCATTCTGGTCTCATACAAAAGATTCCAAGGAAACCATTATCTCAAACAGCCCGCGAATCTGCTTCCCTTTGAATACTGCAGTTGTTAAAGAACTATTGGATCTTGTAGGCACCTACCTACCTATACCTAAGTGAACCAGCCAAGAGAATTTTTCATAAAGTTCCGAAGGTTTTGTGAAAATTCTTTTGAACGCCAGAGGTGGCTGTTTGTTGAAATCAAAGCCATCGATTATTCAAGCGCAATTCAATATGTAGGGCGAAATATTAATTTAAATTCATTTGCCTAGAACAAAAGCTTCAATCAAGCTTTTGTCTGAGGTGAAATTCTATTTCTTACCTTTCGATTAATTATTCTCGGTTTTCTCCTTGTTATTAGGTTTTGTTTGTACGTGTCAGCCCCAATGATTTTTTCGCGTCGAAATTGTTGTTTTCCCAGGAAAGTGTGGCCTGGGCACGTTTTATTGCAGGGTGCCGTGGATTCGCGTTGCCTATCCCCGAAAATCCGACAGGACGTAGAAAAATATATTTATATTTCCATAAGTAGGTAATATCAAGAGTATCTATCGGTAGGCATTGAATACGTGATACTTTTATTACATGGAACAAGGCTAACAAAACGTTCAAAGAAAGGTCGATCGTCAGTGATACCCAATGAAACCGAGAACTAAAGGAAAATGTTGCAAATCTCCTATTATTTCACTACGAATCCTTGAAGTTTTAGCGACTTCACACCGGCTTACGTGCAAAATCGTCATCAAATCAACTGTTGCTATGAGAAAGGGGTGTAGGGTAGGCCAGAAGAAAATTAAAATTATTTCAGAACAAAGAGTGTATTTAACTATAGCACGTGATAATGAATCAATTCTACTACTCACATTGAGAAAGAAAAACGCAGAACAATCGTTGCCACAAAAAACGAATGGATCGAAATGGTCGAGGGTGGCTGCTAACCTACCCTCTTTCCGGTCGCTAAAATAAACAGTGACATTTCCATAACAAAAGGACCCACTCAAAGTAAAGTAATAACAGTGGAGTGCTTTTGGGGGTTGTGTATTGGTATGTTGGCATGTGGAGTAGCGAGTTTTGTTACTTTAATGCATTTTTTTTTTGTGTTTTTGTTAGCATTTTCATTATATGAAACCTTATATGAACCGCACATCATTCACACAATACATACGCGTTAAGGAAACTCCCACGGGTGTTAGGGGTTGTTTTCGCTATAAGAGTGCGTCTATTGGTTTTGTATTCGCGGTAGTAGCACCAAAAATGGGGAAATGGGGTTTTTGTTGAACCATTCAATTCCAATGCGAATCGAAAAGTTGTGATTGCATTAGTGTCGATGCACTAGTGTTTGTGAAGATTTTATTTTCGGATAGTGTATAGCTACATGTCTTCATCTTCATCATCTCTTCTTACGGAAGCAATTCAATTTTGAAATAAAACTTTTCAAACGTCGACTTTGGTTTTGTCCAATTAGAATTCCAGTTCTATTTTCTATTCAGAATGTTTTGTTTCTTATTGGAAAATATGTATCGCATTGAATGTGTGCGTGATTGGAGTGTATACAAATACGATTTTTCAAATTGGAATTCGACACCGCCCCAAAATTTTTCTCGATTCGTAATAAACCTCTTGGAATAAGTCACGCCTCCACAACTGTCTGGGGAAACCGGTCGGTGGACGGTGACTTGAGAGACTGCGCAACACGTCCACCACCTGCACTTCCAACGTCTACACGGCGTTTCACTTCACAGGCCTGGAAAAAGTCTAGTGGTGTTACGAATTCATGCGTACTGCAGCCGTGGAAGAGTAGGTACATTAGGGTTCCTGACGTATTGGTATTCATGAGGGGACCTCCAACTCGAGCTGCTATAAAACAGGATAACGGCAATTGTATAGAAGAAAGAAGAACAATAACAACCACTACCCTAGAACAATAGCCAATCGAATGTGGCGGCCAATCAGATTTGGAGTGTGTGACGTTAGTGAGGCGACACCAGATGACAGGGTAGCGGTGTTTCCCGCCGACGCAGAAAACGCGTTCATATTGACAGTGCGTTTGAGTGGTTGGAAATTTCTTACGACATTTTCTATTGTGGAATGCACTTTTGTGCATACAGTGCGAGTGCTATAGGGAAAAGTGAATGTTATAATGCTAGTTCTATTTAAGATCTTACTAGTTTCTGCAATAAAAAGAAGTAGGTTTCTAAATATAAAGAAGGTTTAAGTTTATGCTTTTGCCTTCTTTCCCTAACGAACTTTCAAGAACGACTGATTCTCTGCACGACGAACGACGACTCTTGGCTCTGCAACTAAATTCAACGATATCGATCAAGAAAATGAGGAGGCAATCATGTCTGGTTGATGAATATTTTGTAGGTGGGGAGCCTACATCATCTACCTTGTGTTAGTATTAGACCAGTGGTTGGTTTGAGATTGGGGTCTGGGAAGAAAATATCATCATCATGTGCTGGAGCTTCATTGGATGTAAAGTGGTAAAAGAAATTTATGGGTCTGTGTTCGAGATTCGTCCCTCTGCCACCTTCTTTGCAACGTATTCAGTTATTCAGTTCTGAAACAGGGAAAATTGAAACGGCAGTTTCTTGAAAAGCTCTTACAAGGTTAGATCTGCAAAAATTTTTCGGCGGACAGAAACGATTTTTTGTTCACAATGGAAACAATCATTCATTAAGTTATATAAAAGCGCGCGATGCAATTGAATTCAAAGTGACGGGTATTTATCCTTTTTGTGTGAATTTTATAAAAGAAACCCTAGGAAAGTTTAAAAACATACGTATATCCGCCGTTCAATTAAAACGTTTTCATATAATACTAATTCGTCGATTTTCATACATTCCGGGTTACGTAACAAAAATGTTCTTTGAGTGTTCTTTGTGGCCGTGTTGCAGGGTTCATTGTGTTGCAAATGTGTGAAGTATTGTTTCCGTTTATTAAGAACGGATTTATATGTTTGTGGTTTCAAATTTGTGTTTACGATTTAAGATAATCTGCTTTAATGCTGTGAAAAGATAATTTTCGGAATTCAGAATTTTACAAAAGATTTGAGTCAGTGAATACAGGAAATGTGGTGGAATTTTATTATCTAGATATTAAAATAAAAATCAAAATCAAACGTAAACCCAACCAGAGAAGTCCGCGTGATTTTTAGTTGTTCAATATCTACCTACATAGATGAAAATGTACTGTGCGTCTCTTACACAGAACAAAATTTCAAGTGGATAAGATATTTCCAAATTATCAAAAAATAAGGTGAGCCAATTTGTTTTAGATATTTACCTATCTACCTGTAGCTTTATTAATCAGTTACTTGACCCGATACCATTGTGCAGGTGAGCTATTTTGTGCATTTTTCGGGTATGATGTATTCATAGGGTGTGACTTAATTCTAAGAAAATTCATCTTGAGGAATTCATCTTGAAATCATTAAATAGAATTTAACTATTTTACTCTTATGCTCTACGTGACGGTATCGGTGGTAATTGAGTGACCCGATGTTGGTAATTCAAACATGAACCGACAAGACTTAATAAACTATTGTGGATATAACTATTTAATTTAATGAAAGTCAATCACATCCGTAATGCAAGAAAAGAAATACGTAAAACTAAATTTAGGTATTAATAGCAGGTACCTACCTATAAGTTAAATCTTAGCAAATGAAACCCTTTGACATGAAGTTTTGATTCGCTTCCCTTTTCTAGTTGTTGGTTCTACATACAGTTCTTCATTGATCTGGTGTATTATAATACTATTATCATATTATTCTACTTACATCCTTGTTAAGATGGTTGAACACCGTTCTTAGTACCGTGATAAGAAATACATTAGAGCGCTGCAGAATCATTATCCGATTGCATCATTTCACAAAATAATGAAAAATTTCGTCTGTGAAACTTTCTGATTCTGTGAAAATTTACAGGAATGAGACGGAAGCCTTTTGTTGGTTTCGTTAGATTCATTCTGTCGATGGAATATATATATGAAACAATCTCTTTTAAGTTGTAAAACCTGTAGTCAGCCGCGATTTAAATTTAGATTGGTGAAAAAACAGGTTGAAAAGAAATCTGAATAGAGAATTCGTATTCATAAAGCTACTTCAAGGAGGACTTCCTTTTGCGATTTTTTATCTCTAATACTTAGCTGCGTGGAGTTATAGACTGCGGAACATTCGACGTCTTAGCTCACGCCCCTTATAAACACTTTTTACCTATAAATTCCTCTCAAAAACCGATTAGCTACCTACATCTAATAGATATAATTTTGTAGCAATTTGAAGTCATGTAAAAAGTTACAAGGAAATAGAGGATCCTGTGCGATTCTTTGTGCAAAAACTCGTCCAAATAATGGATTTGAATTAGTTGGTTGACTTAATGCTAGTGCCTCAGATATAAAAATGTCCCAACTTAACCGAAATATTTCAAATCATTCAGATCAGATGATGAGTTTAAGTGTCTTTTTTAAGACGGTCTAGAGTTCCAGGACGTTCTGCAAACCGATATTCTTCCGTTGGACACGTGTTTCCACCACAAAAATTTTTCAGAATCTATTATACATCTTTGATAGTAAAACCTAAATTTCCCGTTGAACAAGATGATGCTCCTTGCTTGTGATTTGTAAATCCAATGTTTTTATCACCTTATCATTAACTGGCAAAGCCACCATCTGAAGCAGGTTAGCGGTAACAAGTGAAAAATAAAGCTCGCACGCGAAAACAATTTCTATTGAAGTGTGTTTAGTGAAAAAATTAGCAACTATTTTATTTTAATGTGTATTCGAACGCTCGTGATTCGAAAACTTTTCTCAGTAGGTAATAGGTAGGTTACTATAATTTTTATTTTTTGAGGAAGATACACCGCTGCAAAAAATTAACGCTATCAGTGCCGTTCGAACAGAGGAGAACTTTGATTGGTTTGTTCTTATAAGCTTTGTAACGATGTCTAATATCCATTTATAATATGAAAGTAGTGAATATGTTTCAAAATAAAATTTCATTTATCAAAATAAAAAGCAGACAACGCCACAAAATACCTAGGCTGGGAACCAGAACTCTGCTCAAGAGACGTATCAATGATTACAAAATATAGATACTCTTCATTTGAAATTATTAATTCCTCAAAATTATAATTACTAATGAAAAATAAATAATAGTAGCTAGTAGGGGCTAGCGACTCCGACGCAATGTCTTGAAATTCTTACTTCCTTATTTCAAATTCCCTGATTATTTTTTATGTTTTATTACTTCTTCCACATGTCCTTTAAGGAGGGATTTGTTTCCAAGAGGAATAAAATGCTAAGGCAGCAAGTAAGTACAGTTGAAAACAATTCAAAGAACCTGACTTCTTTCAACTTTGACCAACTTACAGAAATTTATTACGCTTTCAGAAGTTTCATTTATTAGGAATATATAGGTATTCATTATGTCAACCAATGTATTCAAAACAAAAATACTTCTCGTAACACTCAGAAGGGGATGATTTTCCGACAATTCTAATTTGAATTAAGCTGAATGAAATGTCCACGTAATTAATTCACGAGCACACAATTTGATTAATTAATGTCGTATGTTTTTCAAGTTATATGAATAGGGCCACATAGTTTCCAAGGGACAAGAACTTAGAACACCCTTTGACAATAAAACCTACGGAACCAGGACGTGAAATTCCTAAGGTTTCCGAGGGTGGAGTGTTTATTCTACTTTTATGACCACAACCCCGAAAATTTTATATTCAAAATTACCACTTAAAGTCAGTTGCCATTCAAATTCCACATTTCAACCGAGGGTTGGCTTTATAGACCCATTGGTTGGTTACTGGATTGTAAACTAACAAAACAATTTTTGTCAATCATGTTATAACTACAAAACTTGTTTCCCTGCCCACGTTTCTTCACCCTTAGCAGACAGATATCATATCAACGTTTCTGACGAAATGCAACATGAATGTGTTGCGTTAGAAACTAATTTTTATGTTGGTTGTATTACAAACCACCCACCGTCTAAATTACATCTACTTACTGTCACTTTTGCGCGCATATCAACTGGCTAAAGATATTGAGACGTGAGGCGACTCCTTCACATTAAAGTGAGTAGCGGCTTTGTAGGTAACGGATGAAAGTGTTTATAACTGGTATTAATATAAGAAACAAGTTGAAGTCACAAAATCCTGCTCGATTAAATGAAAAACGCTTGAATGACAGCCCGTGATTACTTATCTTGTTGTGAGGACAATCTCACGGGCTTGGCTCGTAACCGGTTGAATTTTTGCTTTCGGAATAGACTTTTATAAAATTTGTCAATCGTTGTGATCGCTTGCGTTCATAGGCACTACTGTTGGAAATCTGGAATAATCAGAAGAGGTCTAATTAGCTGTTATAGGTTCTGATTTTTGGAGCACTTTTATATTCATTATATTCAATTTAACAAATATCTGTACTGAAAACCGACTTTAAGTTGACTCATATTAGTTAATTCTCAAAAAATACCAGTCTTGTTTTGACAAAAATTTGACAACGTAGGAAGAATCTTATATACCAGAGTAAAGATAATCAGATAACAAACCAGAGTTCGTGGGACGTACAAAGATCCAACTTTACAACTTTCGCGTTTGAAGAAAGTAACAATTAAAGTCACATTACCATTAACCAAAATACAAAAATATCTGTAGGTCTTGTTTCGTCCATAATAATCTATTAGTGGGCAACGCATAAAAACTACAAACACTACAACTAGTGGTACAACTCCCGGGTGAAAAAATCTGACGGAAATTAGACGCAAACTGAATTCTGTCGGAACTCAGTCCGAAATTAGTGGGCAAAATTTAAGCAGGCTTAAAACGGACTGAAATTAGTCGGAAAATATATTTTATGCAACGCTTGCTTCCAAACTTGAATATTCGATGTGCGTTTTGCGTGCGTGAAGTTTTCGAATCCCAAACACCCTAAACTCTTCCTATTTTACCGCACTAGTGCAGATTCGTGTGAATATTAATCTCAAATTCAAATTTCCACAAATTTGCTGCATAAAGTATTGTATCCACCGCGGGTGTAAAGTGATGCTTTCTTGCAGTCGTTGCTGTATTTGCGGTCGGTCATGACGCATTCGTACAAAGACTCGTGTGGTTGTTCTGTCTGATATTATCAACAACATATGTCCTCAGACTGATTATCAGGACTCAATCTCAAAACTTTCACCAGACTTCAAACATTCGGAATTCAGACTTAAACTTTAATTTCCGACTGGGGTTCGGGCATATTTAATGTTACAAGAGTCGAATTCAACTTTAAATCTCCAATTTCCGATTGTTTTCCGTCTGAATTCAAACAGGTGTTTTAATGTTGCTTAGTAAAACACCAGTCGGAATCCAGAATTAAAACAGTCGGAAATTGTGGATTTTAAGTCTTCAATTCCGACAGTTTTCCGTCTGAATTGCGAGTCTTGTAACATTAAAACTTCAGACGGAAATTATGGCCTGAGTTTCACTAGAAAATTAGTCGGAAACGTTGTATTTTTCCGCCTAAATTCCGCACATGCACACGTTTCCGACTGATTAACGTCTGCATTTTCCAAAGCAATTTTATCAGTCTTTTCTTTTTTACAGAAATTTTTTCACCCGGGTTAGTATCTACAATTTCACTGAATTGCTAGTAATTGGCTGTAAAATTCGCAAATTATTCGTAATAACCAGTAATAATACCTAAATAGATAAGCAATTTTTTCACGTGAAATTGTGAATTTTTCTACTAGCTACTTACAGAATTTAATCAGTGTTTTGTCGTTAATTTGGTTTATCCGCTTTGAACGGTTTTACGTGTGTAGTCATTAGAACAATTTTTCAAATGAGAACAAATAACTGATCTAATAAGTAGGTAGGTACTAGGAACCGTTCAATATGGAGAAAAATTCTGATACATTTTTCAATTAAAACTTGAAATACAGTGTGGATTGAAAACCGATAAAGCTTTTGACTGCGCGGTGGCCCTATAGTTCACTTATTAAAATCAATCTTATACTGCTGGTCTATATAATTAAGTGAGTGCGTCTAATCTGAGAATTAACCTATTCTAGGTTCCAAACAGTTAAACAAATTCAATGGTACCTCGATGATTACCTTTTTTCATCCCGTAATAGTAGCTGCAGTTTACAAATAACACATTTCTCTTATAAAAATGTAGGTACATTGGAAACACAGTGAGAGTTCATACAACTCAGGTAGTATAACGAATGAGAACTGTTTGAAATGTTATTGGAAGTTTTTCAAAACATCCCTTAAATTAAAGAACGATTCCCGAAAATTGAATGTCTCCGTCAATAACCGATTTACACTATAAACGAAACTTAACACTTTTAAAATACCCCAAAATGTTTTATAGAACGAATGCACAGTGGTAATCAATAAACAACCCCCATAACCTCAATCAGACATTAAAAATTTTGATTTGGGTTAAATTTGCGTGAATGTCATTGACAACTCAATTGATACGTTCGTTGAACACAAACACCCCCAGGTTTTGTTAACCGCTATTCAAGTAGTCCTTCAAACCCTCAATTCCCAGGGGAGCTATTGTGACTCTCTGATGATGGGTGTTAATAAGAACGTCATAAAAGAGTCTGCTGTCCTTTGGAATAAAATCTTTGCACAGTTTTAAATGATTTTCTCACTACAGACGGTGTTGAAATTCCATGAAGGGTCTTTTAACTACATGAAATAAAAAATTTTTTTAGACACTTGGATATGTACACAGAATCACCACAAACAAAACAGAACTGAGGCGGGGCAGAACGACTTCTATCCTTTTTCCAAATGTAAAAATGCATACTGGATCACCTAAACAAGACTTTACCCCGAACAGGAGCCAACTTAAGTTTAAATATCGTGTAAGGACCATTTATTTCCTGCTGTTTTTACGTGAACCCAACAAACAGAAGAAGAGGAAGGAAACGTGAAGGGATAAGGTTTTAAGTGCCAGTCTGCACAGCCTGTCACTTTTTCCATTCCGGTGTACAGGGTGGATGAGACAACGGAAACTTGAAAAAGGATTAATGCTTGAAAAGAGGGTTTTTAATGGATTTGTTTGTTGAAGTGACTCTCTGTGAAATGTAAAGGGGTTTGGGGTGGTTAGCACCATTGGGTCGAATAGGGATACATCCATACATTTAACAAGAATGATGGGAATTTGAATGGGAAGTCTCCTCTCAATCAATTAGTTAATTGGATTTAAAAAGCTTCCTACAAACCTTCAATGGTCTTTCATATTGTTTTCCATGCAAACAATGTGAACCAATGGAAAGTAAATTAATTAAAAGATCTGGTTATGATTTCCAGATTAGTTGCTTCTTAAATGGTTTAACTTGTTTGTTTTCACAAAAGCTAAATTATTGAGGAGATAATGAAGTTTAAACGAAGGAATATCAAAAATATAAGTAAGGACATGACACTTTTGTTGGGAAACATTTTACTGTGAATGCTTTTACGATTCATAACCGTATTTGTTATATTCTAAGCTTCCTCTATTAGTTATTTTTATTCGGCCATTTTTCACATGTATTTGTTCAGTAGAATATTTTGTAAATCTATGATTCTAATTACTTGTGTCTTGCGTGTCTGTAGGTTTTACACTTCTGAATGCAAATCTTATCTACTTTTGTGACGATCCAAAATGATCACGGGACATGAAGACACATGCAAACGTTCATGTGCGACAGTGTTTTGTTAACTGAAATTTGAACAGAAGTTCTGAAACGAAAAGTTGACCGTCAATTAGGTGAATAAGATTTTGTCATAAGCAAGTATCACTGATCTACCACAAGGACACGATCATATTCATTTCCTTATCAGAATAAATCTCTCCAACATCTTAACAGTCATAACCAATTGCGATTTGATTATTCATTACGTACTTTGAAAAGGATATGAAGTATAACTCTTAACCCTTTCTAAATGCTTCAAAGGATCGTTTCTTTCTCGAAATAAAGGATTGTTGGATTGAGTGATGGAGTTAAAGTGTACCGTGCTACATAGCTAAAGTTATTATCAAGCTGATGGTAGAGGGAAACGTTACTGCCCACACATGGATCATTTTTAAAACTTTTGGGCGTTATTGAGTTCCGAAGGAAATAAGTGCCTATAAGGAAACTAGAAGTGCTCTTGAAAGCATAGGAAACCATTGACCATGCAAACCCTTGACTAATTGTTACTGCGTTGCAATACTTTTGGGTTTCATGTAAAATATATAAGTGTTTTTAAGAGTAGAAAGTTTTACAGAAATATTTCCAAGCTGTTATGTCAAGTACAATCTGCAGGTATTTGAAGGAAGCAGTTTTTCACAAACGAATGTGGTTGCAAGGAGCAACTGGGCTTTGGTTGAATCCTTACTCAATTTATTGGTTGCGCAGTGATTTATTTTTTCAATATTTGTAATTAGTTGCTCTTGGTTATTTATATTTGAATTCTTTTCGTGAGTATGTTATTCTTGCCGCAAATTTAAGCCATGTATCAACTTGTAAGATATCTGATTGTCAAGGAATCACAATCCTTTGTTCATTTTCTAGTCAGTTCTCTCTAGCTCGAAGATATGTATAAATATCAAGGAGATCTGTGTCTTAGTTTCCGAGAAATCCTTTCCACCAATTTCAAAAATAAAAGTTTAAGAATAAAAACAATTGAAGTTTTAAGAAGAGTGTGTTGATCTTGGTTATTGTTGATTTCCAAAAGCTTTCTTTGCTAGAGATTTAGGTACTTCAATTAACTTGAAAATTTGTTGGAAGTATTCTTGACATGTTCTGTTATAGAATAAAGATGTAAAAGCAAATCAATTTTTGGAATTTAAAAATGCATTTTCACGTTCTCCTACGGTTAGGTAAGCAATGTAGCTGTAGCTTCAATGTTATTAAAACTTGTCAATGTTATCGACTTACCTTACGCGAGCCCGGAGTTACGCGATTCTCAAATCTAGTCAATTCGTCTCTTATTTGAGCGTCACACAACTCTCGATTTTCGATTATAGACTTACTTCCCCTACACTATTGTTATTTAATATCCACAGAGTGCCTGTTTGTTATTACATTTTCATAACTCGACTTACGCGATCATCGTGCAGTCCCACCTATCGCGTAAGTTCGAGGTATTACTGTAGTTACTTTTTCTCCATAACAAGCACATCATAATCTCGTTTGAGTTAATGTAATGTAATCTTCTGTACGTGAACTAGTTCTCTTGAAGCAGCACTCAAGTCAATTAATGATTTTTGTGCACAGTGAATTCATTAATCGTATCCTCAAGTGAACTTCAAATGAAAGTGAAATATTCAAATAGGTCGCAAGCGGCTGACACATTTAGAAGTTTCTGTTGACGATTTGTATACCACAAGTGCAATTCGAATCGTTTTAATTTGTCCTGTGTTGCGTTCCTTTCATTCGCTGTAAGACTTTCGCGGATATCCAGAGAACAAAGAAGAAGAACTTCAAGTTGGTCGTGTATTTTCCAGAGTCTATTATTAAAAAATAAGAGATCTGAAACAGAACAGACCCTCATAAAATAACTTTTATTCCTGGGTCTTTTTTAATTAATTCAAAATCCTTTGAAAAAGTTTTCCTTAATGTAACTTTTTCATTAATTCGCGCAGTCTGTATTCCATTCACCAACATTCGCTGTTTTTCAATGTGGTTTTCACCCTTTGATTGGTTTAAAGCAGCCAAATGAAAAGGTCTCCCTGCAAGTTTGTCGATGTCAAGTGAGAATGCATCATGTGAGAGTATTTGCGGGGCACACTGCGCATGTGGTTCACTTACAGGTTCAGGCACATTGCTATATCAATTCAAACATTACTATTATTACTATTTTTGGTATTGTAGTTCAGCCATTATTGTTCCTGTCATAATGCTACTGTTTTCATTCTACCATGGGGTTGAACACTTGATAGTTACTCGTAACATTCAACCATATTTCACAAAGCAGTATATATTATTTTATAAACCTATTTTGAGCTTTTGTTCTTATTAAAACTTTTATGTGACAAATAAAAATTCTCATAAAGTGTATCTTAATTTATGTTTGATGTTTTTAACAAGCATCACATGATTTAAAGATTCCTTCCTCATTAAATTCGAATATCTTATGAAGAAACTCCATCTACGGCACCACGGAGAGGAAAGGAACGAAAATTTGAATAAATTATCATCACACATAACAAATTAAAAACTGTTTCGTAGCTCAAACACCATTTCTTTTGAAGGTGTTTAATATGATTTCACCTTGTTGTAGCCAATTTTTGTTGGCAGGTATAACTCGTTGCCACATTTGAGACAAGCAATAGAAAAACGTGAGCAGCTCATTCCAGCGTTAACAACTCTTTTATATGCTAATGCGTTCATGGTTTAATCGAGTGACAGAAGAGCAACCTCCTTAATCAAATGGAAACCACATCGAGCTACCGCGATAAGAACTGTGGGAATTAAATTATCAAATAAATGAAATCAATGAATGCTGGACATGAACAATCACAGCAGAATCATGAAAACTCTTAAAGTCAAAAGAATCTGATTATCTGTTCAGTAGTAGATATCTATACAATTTAATATAATCAAGTGACGTTCGCCTAAAATCGCCTGTTAAAAGCTTAAAATTGAGTGTCGATGAGCATGAGCAGAAGTTCCCAAACCCATAAATTAATATCCGTAAAAACAATTAATTCATGACAGGTTCCTATTCGGTAGACATTTCATATATCTGCATAAGTAAAGTGGCTATCAAGAGCTTATCCTAAACAAGATACTGTTTTTATGAATAGGATGACAACCAAAGTTTTTCGACTCATTTTTCAACCCAAGTCGTTTGCCACGAGATCTCGGAGTCCATTGAAATCTTGAACATTTACACAGCAGGATACATTTCGCTCTGGAATTTGCTTAGGACTGCAGTTGACTTAAGTCCCACTATGTCATGCAAGTTTCTGCGACGTAACACGTCTGCCTGTATCCAAAATCTGAGAATATCGCTTGGATTCATGGACATGTGTTTAATTACAGATACTGACATTTAGTAGCCAACCAGAGAACCATGAGCTCCCGCTATGATCTTTTCTTTATCCGGTATAATAAGAATGGATCTGCCCAATTCGAGGCTCATTTTCAATTGTCAAAGGTGTAGAAAATATAATTGGAGTTATTGAATTGGGACAGGATCACGAGATGCGAATATATTTCAGTGTTCATTTGATTTTTGTTTTCTGATTCCTGGAATATCTTAGCCCTAGAAGTCATGACATTCTCGGTCTTATCATGACATTTGAGATTAGTTGAGGCTACTGTAGAAGTGTAATACCAGATGTTGTAAATTGTTTTCTGAAGAAACTAGCTACCAGCAACCGATTCTTGATAAATCCGAGTATTTGCTTTTGTAGGCCTAGTAAGGATTCTGTAAACTTCTGAAACATGTGATTGCTGTGACCATCAGTTGGCTGCTTTTAAAAGCTCATGAGCTGTTTTTACAAGTTTATTCAGCTGATCATATGTTTTACAGTAGTAAAAATTTCACTATTGTTATACGATAGTAGGGTAAGGCTTTTGAAAAATTAGGATTGGGTTGTAGCGACAATATATGTGGTAACACGGAAGGAACATAAAATGTGCCCGGAATAGCTCAGTGATCAGAGCATCTGCCCTGCCCGGCAAGGTGTAATTTAATCGAAGTGTAATTTAATCACTACTAGACTCAGTTTGAAAATCTGTTAGAATGTTTGTTCCTGATTACCGTTTACTCAAACATAGAGAAAGAGACTGAAAAAATATACGAAGAACCGAGAAAAGAAAAGATACAGAGAATTGTCGGCAGATAGGTACCGTTTCCTTGTTTCCTCCTTGACAGTAGATACTGCAATACCGTTTCAAGTTTTAAGCTGGATTCATTGGTACGTTCGGCGCGTGCAGAACTATTTCGTTGCGAAGAGAGTATCTTTGCTCATGATTCATTCCTTCCTTCAATCCACAAATTGAACGACGCGACGCGGAACACATTCACGTTGACGTTGGTTCATCTTTGGCAGAGAGAGAACTGATTTCGCCGCAAAATGAATCCAGCTTGAGAGTTGTCAAATTTCCATAGGAAAAAAACAGTTCTGCACGCGCCGAACGCACCAATGAATCAAGCTTTACTTCTAAAGTTGTTGTTTACATGAATGTAAAAGCTTTCCAGTTGACAAACAATCATTCAAATAATAAATTTTTATATTTTTAGGTTTAGAAGATGGATAGGATACCATCTTTGTCATTATCTGGACTATCATTGACGCATCCTCTATCAATACCGACAAGTCAGAATCTACAGAATCATATATCGCCTCCACTAAGCTCAGGATCCCATCATTCACATCATCATTCGTCTCACAGTCACCTCGCACTGAACTCGTTGAATCTTCACGGGCAACATAACGCACATCCCTCCTCAACTCCGACCTCTGTCTCTTCGTCATCATCGAGTAGTGCTAGTGCAGCAGCAGCAGCAGCAGCGGCTGCAGCCGCGGCCGCAGCCCTATCTATGTCATCATCACCATCTTCATCATCAATCCATCATTCGTCATCTTCTACCTCGTCCTTGTTACAACATTCACACCACCAACACCATTCACATCAGCCACACAGCAATCAGCATAGTTCACAATCTTCGATGACAAACTTACAACAAAACGTAGGAAATTTAATGAATAGCGGAAGCAGTGCCAGGTAAGTTACCCCTTTTCATAGGATATAAATTTAATTGTGTATAGGTGCCTTTACTTGGTTCCGTTTCAATTCACACATGTATTATTGTTCTTATTTAATATGTGATGACAATTTTTGTTCTAGTGATGTATTTTTTAGTTTAATGATACAAAACACAACGAAACGTCAAAATGAAGAGCACATCAAGCGTCCGATGAATGCTTTCATGGTGTGGTCACGACTACAAAGAAGAAAAATTGCTCAGGACAATCCAAAGATGCATAACTCTGAAATATCGAAACGTTTAGGTATGTTACTGTAACTACTAGGTATTAAAATTTGATCAAACAAATAACACTTGTTTCTAAACCATTAATGATTTCGATTATAATCGCACTTCAATTTACAAGGATCCTTCAAAACATTTGAAATTAAATCAATCGAAAACAATACACTCTCGTATTAAACTCACCCCCATTTTGACGTGTTTCATTTACCCAAACAATGCTCTGCTCCCCTTAGTAATCATCCAGTTTATTCTGTTTTCTGTTTTCTGTGCTCTCTTCGTATTGTGTACCCATCAAACAAATGAATTGTGTAATATATCCTCCTGTAATTGTCGACAAACTTTGGTAAATTGTAATGAAGTCATTGTTTATCCTGGCGCTCTCCTTCGTGTCTAACAATTGTTCAATGAAAGAATTGATGAATAAAAGTCTCTCGAGGATACAGGCGAATCAGGATGTTATGAAATACAATAAGAAAAAAATTCACCTTCGGAACACAAGAGTATCTGTGTTGTGCTAGTGTGGGCATGCAGATATTATCATCGTATCCTCATTTAAGCATGTGCTCAAGTAGAACATGTTGTAACAATAGAGGAGTCTCCTGCGCAAAAGTAAAAACTTTAGGTACGACTTAACATTGCATATACCCAAGCAACCTGTTCCTACAAGAGCAATTCTGGACGTCTTCCTCCTTCGTTTCTTATATCACGTAACAAAAGAACTTTGCTGAAGCTTTTCAAAAACGGATGGATTGATTATCGACAATGGTTCAGTGATTGGTTATCCTGCATTTGACGTCTGTTTGTTTTTAATTTCGATTTTCTATTATTATCAAATATCATGTGTATCCGAAAAGGACTTCTTTTTACGGAGGACAAAAGAGTTATTAGACTCTACGTATACCTATCGATTTTTGCGTATCTGCTTCTTAAATGGTCAGTAGTGAATGGAAAATTTTTCACAATTCAATGCAACTCTGCGAATGGCAGTCGATATATCTGGTAATGTTATTGATAAACATACAGAGATTTAAGAGAATAGAATCAGTTTAACATTTGTCGGGCATGATTTCTAACTCATGTCTACTGTTACTAGACAGATGCACTAACCACTGATGCACTAACATGAACGTCAATTTTATTTTAAGTTACCACACACCAAATCAAAACAAGTGAAATTTTAAACACTTGCTAAACAATATTCACGCAAAAACTGTTTAATAAAATCATATAATACAAATCCCTGCAAAATCATCTTTAATTGAATAATAAGCGTTAAGGCTTTAATGCGTCTAACGCTCATTCATGCAAGGGTCATTTCAATGAATGAACAAAAACTCTCAAGTGATGCCTCATACCTCCATCGATTGTATGTATTATAGAAACTAAGCCATATGGCACAAAACATACGCCTCAGGATACAAAAACAAAACAAACGCATAAACAAATGAAAATCAATTACAGAAAAATGAAAATATTACGAGGATAATAGCACAAAAGAGGGGATGAAACACCATACTAGACTGGTTAAATAGAAAACCCATAAAGCATATTACTTCAGGGGGTTAAATCTTCGTCACCACTATACATCGTGTTAAGTGAGATACGTACTAACATAAGTAATGATTCTGAAGCGGGATTTATTCGTATTAAGTTAAGGATCCACTTGACCTGGAGTCATACTTTTGTGGGACTACCCTAATAACAGGAAACGTATGTCCAGAGCTAACGACTAAGCGTCGTTGTTGCGAGAAACGGACTTGAATTAGTTGAAGCTAGGGTTGGCTGGGAGACGTTTCCCATCGACTCATTCTCATTCAATCACAGAATCACTTGAAGGGCTTGCAAACTTGAGAGTGCGCTGGCGGAAGAGGAAATCATACGCATATTTCAGAAATTTGCAGTCCTTTGTTTCGAAGAGCAACAATAGGATTTGTACCCACTCATTAGGGGATCCTGATCCTGATGTTATCCTGATATGAAAGCTTTTAATTAGAATAGGGTTTTTGCAGAAACAATACTCTAGAGTGCAGGCATTCCTAGGTTTTTTCCATGACGACGGTATACTCCTTGAATGTTTCCAGCATTATTGAGATGAAATTGAAAACCTAAAAATTTTAAAATTCGGTTGAATTTCAAATCAACAGCAAACAATACATTACACCCTTCAACAAAATTTAATTTCCCAAAATTCTTATCATCTGGGGCCACAAAACTCCCATTCGATGATGTGATATGAAATCCCTTGAGTCAGTTGTCATCTCTTAGCGAATTATGAGCGATTCAAATCACCCCTAAATCAAATATAAGTTGTTTCAATATCTGATGTTCGATTAAATTGTTAGCGCGTGCAGGGTGGGTGTTATGCCTATATTCGAATCTGTTTTACAATTGACGTCTGCCACTAAAGTAACATTCGGATGGTTAACTTATGTAACCAGAAATAGACCGAGTTAACAATATGGAAAACAAGAAGATGAGTTCTTCCGGTGGAATATAGATCTACTTTTCGATAAATAAGGCTTGTCAATCAAATGTTGCTTAAACTTAAACGTTTTTCATTATTAATGGTGAATGCTCTAAGAGAAATGTTTTGAAACTTCTTAGGTACTTTTCTTTTTAAAGTGGGACAAGATGAGATGGAAGGAAAACACTATGCGTTTAAGTTAAAACCTACCGACGCGGCGTTAGAAGTGAAACTTTTCATTAAATGACAAAACTATCAAAGAGGAAGCAAACAGTGCTCGGCAATCTCGTTCTCGGTATCTTCTCTTTGTGCAGATCTCCGTATTAATTACTTGTCTTTCTCTTTCGGTGTAGTTACAGGAAGCTTAAAATGGTTTGTTTGCTCGACGAGTGAATTCGAAAAATTTCCATTTCAAACTTTCAAAAGAACAAATTTTACAATTACTCGTATAAGTAACTTGCTCTTTCTGCTGAAAGTTTTGGGAACCTAGACATCTCCATATTTAATTCTCGTTCCTGATACATTAGTGGTATTATGGTATTTTCTTCTAGAAAAAGTTTTAATTATTTGGTAGGTCACTTGAATTAAATACGCTCAAGTTGTATTATCACTTAATAGAAAATTGGTTCAGTTTTGTCTGGAACACAAACACGTTGAACAAAACATTCGTCTGTTTATATTTCAATCACATTTCGAGGCACGTGCAACTCATCCTATTTACGATACCACGGACGATAGTCATAATCTGACAGTTTATCTACGCAACCACCTATGAAACGAAGTACTCTGACAAGGATGGATTAGATTCCACCCTAATCTTGGTTGGTAAAGAACCAGCATACCATTCATATGCACCAAACTCATGCCACCCTCCCAATTTAAGCAAGTTGAAAAAGGTATGTTTTAAATCTGTTAATACCTTCAAGCAAATCCATCGACAAAGGACACGGGTTCTTATACAAGGAAGGTGATGCTAGTCGAATACGAAAGTATTGAATTAATTCACATCATTTTGAATGACAACCCAATTTGATTGTTTGTTATTAAATGCTACGATTCAAACCGAGCGCTCGCACTTCATTCAAACAACGCTTAACATGTAATTTAAACCTTGTGGAAGGCGTTGGGAGGATGGAGGATCGCGTGTAAATTAACATAGTGATGTAAGCAAGTTATCTGCTTCTGAGCACTCGCAAAGATGCTTGAAACGATGTGTATTTAAAAAGCCAGCTCCTGTATGATGGGAACCATCATCCCTGTCACTAACAGACTATACTCTGCCTCGTGCATTATTTAAACATTCCATTGTTAGAGAAGTTCCTTCACGACAAACCGATTTTAAGTTCAACAAAAGGCTAAATTGGTCTAACACTGTAATTTATTTATCAGTTTGCTTTCCGGTGTGGAAACTGAAAAATTCATTTCAAATTAGTAGAGCAAACACTCACAAACTCCTTAGACCGATTTGCTCGAGCGAGGCTACAGACTGTCCCTCCTACCATGACTGTATTTCATTCCATGTATCTGGTGCTCTCAATTAAAGTAAATAAATCTCAGTCGAGAATACTTTACCAAACTGTTAGTATGCTCCAACTCTTATTTTTGGGCTCTCACACTTTTCAAAAAGAACTAACTCAACAGTAGTTCTTCCCAAATATTGTTGTCGATGGTATGATGTTTGCGAGTGTTGCAAATTAACACCTTCCCAAAATGTGTTTACTCTTTTCCACTGTTTGTTTGCGTTTATACCTTCCTCAAATTAAAGAAGTAATTGTCTAAACACACTTTTCGTATCGATAATGACGTCCGTTCCTGGTTTTCTACAGCTCGTTCTCAACTTGAATTGTAATTTTATCAATTCTTTCTAACACAGTTAAGAATAATAACGCAAAATCCTTTAATTGTACATTACTTAACCAAACTACTTCATCTTACTTTCGGCTCTTGGAATTACTTGTAGTTTTTGTGATAACACCAAAATTACGTCAGATGATCAAACCGGAGGAAGAAATCTTAAGATATTTTTGAAGTTGTATGAGGTGCAATGAATTCGATTGTATAAGCAGCATCCTGTGCCGATTTAGATACCATGCATACTAGACTTTGAATCACGCTAGTTATGTCAATATGTGATATTAATACATTTGCAAAAGATTTGTTGAAGAACATCGCAGATGATTTAATTAATCTTATCAAAAGTGAGCAGTGTTGACACTGCCTAGCAGACAAAGATCATCTTGAGTGGAACACAGAAAACAATTTTGTGAAGTACATAGATAAGGATAATACAGCCACGCTCCGGTATTGCTAAGCGGTGGTCGAATGGATGTAAGTCAATGATGAAATAAGGAGGTCTGTGTGTTTATCCCTTACAAAAGTCTGCTATTGTTGCATCATAATAGAAAGGAAACTTCTTAAGAGGGCTTTCTAAAATGGCTTTGACTTGAGATGCGAGAAATGTTTGTACAGACTTGCCATCGTTACAAAAGGGCAAACTGAATATACACTTTCTCTGGAAAACCATTGAAGAACTTGTTATAATCCCACAATAGGCTAAAATTGTCGCTCACGCGAAATGAAAGTGTAGACTTCTTGATTGGTTATTAATACATTCAACATTACCTCGAACACAACAAGCAGGATGCTTAAAGGTAACTAGACGCACAGCAATAAGAAGCTTGTTTTAAGGACATGACGATGTTCATGTTTCCCATTGTCGTGCATGCCTTGTTCAATTACTTTTCCTGTCACGAGAACGACTACAATGCACAGTTAAATGAACTCAAACAATGTTGAAACAGGACAAAAGGTTGTTTTGCAAATACATTTTGCAGAACAAAAACGACTGAACTTTGCACCATATGCCCCCCGAAAATGGTTATGTCAAATATCGATCGAGCAAATAGAGAAGTGGACATGTGGAAAGAAGTTACTCTGAAATGTTGAAAAAATCATTTTACATAGGTAGTAGGTAGGTGTGCTTTTTGTAGACAAGTATGTATGTGCAGGATGCAGGAATTCAGATTCATCATTATTGCAATCCAAAATGCTGCAATGCAACATTCACATGACTGTTCTGTTGATAACAAACATTCAAAAGAATACACTAAATGTTGTCATGGTGGCAGAATAATGGAATTGTTCCCATTATTTCAACGTGTACCTTCCAGAGTAACTTGAAGGGGTTGGACAAGTAACTAGCCCACATCCTTTTTGTCATCCCTTATTCATCTTGCCATGACCATTGTTTTTTACGCTTCTCATTGGGTAAAGTGGAAATATTGAAATCGTGATGGATGTAAACAGGACGGAAGTATATTGTTGCCAATACACAGAATAGGACAAAACTGTGGATTATGGAGCACGTTGTGAAATGAACAAATAAGAAATCTGGCATATATACTATCAAGGATACAAAGGCCGGCCCCAAACACACAGATAGAGTTACACTTTTGCAACGACAATAGAAAACATGCAGACAGAAGAGAAATCTGATGATTGAAAGTGCCTTGTAATGCATCCATTTTGCCCCTGTTCGTTTTTGTTAAGGTCTCTGTTCAACAGAATGTATTTGTGTTGTTGAAATGAAAAGTTTAGTATTCTGTGTGGGGGTTACAGGATAGTGGAGTATGGGTAGAAAGCGAAAAGTCTTCTACAATGAACGTGAAACAAGACTAATGAGCTTAGAACTGAAAGCTACTTTCGTAACAATTCTAGAACTTTTGCGAATTCATATAGAACAGCCCAGACTTCTCGAATGCTGTTGTATGCAAATTTCTAGCACAATGTTTCCATCATCTGCATGCGATGCATCCATCACAGATTCAAATTCTTCAATTCTTTGCTTCTTTCAACGTGTGTATTAATATGGTTTACAAATCAGATTATATGAACAAGATCTCCTAAGAGTAAATGCTTCTCAGCCCTGTCTTGCATTAATAGTTTTTGCCGATAGAAGATCCAGAAGTCTAAGGTGTATATAAGTTCGATTATAAAACAATTTACAGAATTTCAAAACCAACTGGCCCACACATCTATGATACACGATCGTATATAAGATACATAAAGTATTATGAATGAAGCATTTTAATCAAAACACTGGAACACTGTGCTGTATAAGAGAATGAGTTCCATTTGTAAGAAGGTAGCTATAGTCTGCAATAACAAAACACTATTGACAACAATAAAATTCTTCAGTTCTAATTATGAGATTGACATTAGGAGAATTAATCATTCAGTATAATAACGGGGGAACGTTTTTATAAAAAAATATATGTACTGAGGTTTTTGTATACTGAATTTATGCTACAGACTTTAGTCCCCTAAGCTTTCCATCAACTCCTTCCTGTTTGGAATACATAACAAAAGCACCAGACAATACAAAATTGGAAAAGGAGACAATGGCAACATGCAAACAAGGGCAGAAAAAGTGCAAAGTCAGGCAAAGTTTTCAACTCAACTCGACCTCAAACTCTGACATCCTGTCATGGTGTAATGCCACCACGATATTCAGCAAAACAACCCCCAACGAAATTTTTCTTATTCTCTCCAATTTCAGTATTCCTTCATTTTATGTTATGTTTTCGTCCTGCCCTTTCTGTGGATGCTCCTTCTATTTGCGTTAAGCCTACAAAAGTAATATTTATAAAATCTGTAGAATTTCAAATAAATGCTATCTTTTGACTGGGCACAACCCGGCAGGGAGCGGAAACAACGCAAGATTGACAAATGAATGAATTATATCATCCCCTCGTCGTTTCGTTTCGAAGCTTTTTATATTTTAAACATGTTAAGATGAGCAAAAGTAAAACGAAATATGAGCAGTCCTTCTGTTTAATATTTAAGAAATCTGAATTTTTCATATCGTCTTGATGGATATAATAATTACTTTGCGCTTATTTGCCATTTGATGGGAAATGAGAACGTGAAATGGCTCAGTGAAATGAAAACTTTTCTGGGAAAATAAATGGAATGACGACTGCTTCACAAACTTTTTCGTTAATAATACATAGAAAGTTTGTCTACGAATATTGTTGTTATCAGTTCAAATAATATATTGAAAGAGATTATTGTGTCTTTCTTGATTTACGAACGTATCTACAATAAAGAAAATAAAAATTTTCTATCATGATCAATTGACCCAGAAATAATGTCCCGAATTGAAATAAGTAATTTTCAGAAACCCCTTATGTAAAGCCAAATAACGATCTTTCTCGAAGAACCTGGCTGCGAAGAGACATAACAGTCGTTCTGAAAAAGTGTGCGTCAAAGGAATTTCGTTTAAAAGGAAACGGCGTGAGAACTGAAACTTTTTATGGAATGGCGAAGCTGTCAACGGAGAAGCAAATGGTGCTCGACGACTATTCTATGAATCTTCTTTTTGTGCGGATTTTCGTATAACTCTTTCGTCCCTCTCTCTGTACGGTTAGTTATACGATAATTTGAAAACCGATGATCCGAATGTCTAATATGCAAGACTATATATAGAAACCTTAGCATTATTGTATTATAATATGCAAGATGATATTGAATTGTAAGACTACAACTCTTTGTTACAGGAGCCGAATGGAAGCTTTTGACAGAAGATGAGAAACGTCCTTTCATTGACGAGGCAAAGCGATTAAGGTAAACTACAATATAATTCTCTCTATATTACATAGAATTATTATACTAATAAAATTTATGTTTTCAGGGCTATGCACATGAAAGAGCATCCAGACTACAAATATCGTCCCAGAAGGAAACCAAAAGCACTAAGACGTGACGGATATCCTTATCCCATGCCATATCCTTCAGTGCCAGTGGAAGCTCTCAGGGCGGGTATGTTTCCGCATTACAATATTTACATATTTATTACATAAATAATCACAATGCAGGTTCTTTGCCTGACAATAAGACTTAACAATTGAGTACACTAAAAACACTGAACCAGTACTAGATTACAAAATAGTATGCTCTCACCCTCGTCAAAGACTTACACACACACGGACGCACATAGCACGAATGCATATACAAAGCATGCGTTCGAAAACTTCTAACTAACACAAAGAAAATTGTCGTGTCCCATAGTAATTTGTCGCTAACAAATGACTAAGTTCCGCATTTTTTGGGGAGGTGCCTTTGAAAAGTGTCTTTTGAAGCGAAATGCCGGAAGTTTCTAACAGAAAGCTATGAAACTTGCATGGATACCATCAATCATCCCCGCTTGAAGGCTTCCAGCCATAATACCATTAAACATTTGTGGTTCCGTGTACCTTAATTAGCATTTAGGGACGGATATCCAAACGTGTGTATTTATTTGTGTATTACGGCAACAATGCGTGAATCTAATTTTGATTTGATGAATATGAAGAACTCATACTTGTTCTACATCTTTGAGATGTTGTGCACACTTATCGCAGCGTCTATTTTATTTGAGACTGCGAGAAAGGACAATTTAAACATTTCATGAGACATCTTGGACAGACTACCTCACGATCGGTTTATATTTAATAAAAGAACAAATTTTAATCTGTTAATTTGAATTTTCGACAGCGCTATTTGCAAAGAAGTTCGATTTTCATCAAATCTTGTCCATTCATTTTATTCTCAAACGAGTTTTATGCAAAGGACGAAAAAATCCGTGATTCATTCAATAGCAAACTCTATCCATAAGAAGTGTACCAATTTTCAATGAAATCAGTCAATTGGTCCTCCAGTAGTTGTGTCTGTGAAAATAGAGTTTTGGGAAAAACGCGATTAAAGTTTCAAGTGCAGTGTGCTTATCTTGGTTGTCGCTGATTTCCGAAGTTTCTCGTTCTTAGATTTTTGATCCAATTCGCTTAAGAATTAAGCAAAAAAATTTTGAAGTGTTTTGCAATAAATATACAGTAGGTATACCTTACGCTACCCCGACTCACGCGAACCCGGAGTTACGCGATTTTCAAATCTCGTCGATTCGTCTTTTGTTTGAGCGTCGCACAATTCTCAATTATCGATTATAGACTTATTGCCACCACAATATTGACTTGTCGCGCGGAATCAACACATAGCTACATTTCATTTTGTGTTATGTATTTATGGGACAAGAGCTATATGTACATGTCATGTACCTACTATTCCAATATGAAAATCCTCATTGTAAGGTTAATTTATTTTTATATAAACATTTAAACAAGATGTAATCTTGTAATATTTTCAATTACGAATATCGTTTCTACAAGCCCTCAATCAAGTATGTAATACAATTTTATTTTCAGGCATTTCACCTGGATACTTTGCCCCAGGACCACCTTATCACCTAGGAACTCATCTTTCACAGGCCAGTCCACCATCATCACAGGTAATTTGAATGCTGTCTTCACGTCAATACAACATCGTGTATTGTATAATTTCAAATGATGACTAGGAGTAGTTTGTTAGTGTATTCGGATATTAAGAACAATAAAATCATGTTTCCGAAAAAACAGTTCAAATTACGGGTTGAGCAATCAACACTTTTGCGAAGTCATCTTGAAACTTCTCACAGTTTATAACATATAGAGAGAGTGCACACACCTGCACATTAATTACGACAGGCAGTAATTTCCTGTAAATTACGAAAATCGAACACGAATATAATTAATTCATTCCGATGCTTATCAATCAATTTTCCGGACTTAACCCTCGATTGTTCAAGTCGCGGTTAAAAATTTTCATTTTGACGTCTTGATTTGATGTCTTCGAAATGTTCCAATTAAGGAAATTCTTTAGTTGATTTAGTTTTAGCAGGTGAACGATCGACATTTAATCAATACACTTTTCAATTACTTTTTCTTGCTTCAACTGGTTTAGATATTTTGTGTTACCAATTAATTAGAATACCGTATAATTAAATACTTTACGCGCATACAAACTAGAAGTGATTGACGGATAAATAAACGATTAATTAGTATCAGTTAACTATTAACCAACTACCTACTGTGGTTCAGCTTCATAAGATTCTGTAAAACGTTTTAATTTGAGAGCACTAAGTACTAAGTAGTAGAAATAAATAGTGGAAATTTGTCATGAAAATCACTTTATCCACCAAACACCCTCCATACAAAATTTGAATCAAATATTAATTTATCAATTTCTTTGAACTTTTCCCAAATTGCCAGTTTATTAGAATGTAGAAGACAACTAAGAGTTATGCGACCGTGAGATATAATCCTCTTTGAATGCATGAATGCTAATATTCGTTTCTATTCGAAAGGTTTTTATACATTTCAGTGGTTTTGAATTATTCGCATTTGCAACCCCATCCGAATGGGTATTTGCGCAATACAACAAGCTCCTAGCAACCTTTACAGTTTCCATGTCGTCACATTTTACGCCTCACCTGAAGCTCCTTGCACATTACGGAGACTACAATACATGACAAGCTTCAATTGTCAATTTTACAAGTTAGCTCCATCGTTTCGAATCCGATCATTGGGATACACCACCTATCATTCAAGTTAACCTTAATTAAATCCTTTCGTAATCTGCGGATTTAACACTGTGTTGTCATTGTCTGTTTGAATCCTGACATGATATTTGCCGAAAACGTGCATTTGGACTTAGTTGGGTTAGTGAGTAGATATCTATAAATGATACCTGATTTTGGAATATTAACATAAACGTCCTGAACCTGGTATTTATCACCTTCCGGTTCGGTGGACTATTCTTTCCTTTCTATTGTTGGGTAGACATGTGTTGAAATTTCAGGTGAAATGAACGTGGCTCACTGTAAATATTTTATAATGATCTCATCAAAATGTTTTCCTACAACTTATTTGTATAATTTTTGGGAAAAGTTTTGTTGCCACATCCCACAGAAAATACCCCTTTACAATGATCAACGATGAAATGGCAGAAAAAGGTGAATTTATTTGACAGGTCGTTCGAAATGACTGAGTTACATTTTTTGATGGGAACAGGTGAACGTACGTTAATTGAGAACTGAACGAATTCAATATTTATCAATCAAAAATCCAGCTAACATATAATTATATAATTTTCTAGGCACTACCTTAACCTTTTCAAAACATGAGCTGTTCGTTATTGTCTGTTCTCTAAGAAAATATCTTACCAGTCGGCCATCGAGGGTGAATCGCGTTTTTGTACCTATTCTTCTTACTGTTAATGTTTTGAATTACTTGCTTTTATCATAACTGCTTATAACACTTCAAAATTATAATTTACCTAATCAATTGGTATGCATAAAATAATCAATTAATATTGTTGTTTAATTAAATCACAAAATAACTTCGCTTCCCCTTATTCTTAATATAAATTCAAAGCAGATTTGACGAAAGAATTGGTCAGAGGGTAAATTGTTGCAATACACTTTCAAGATAAAGACTAATTTTTGTACTTTATTTCTTTCTAATTCTCGTATGCTCAAACTTTGCCACAGAGGCAGAACAAATATACGCACAAAGAGAAGATACCGAGAATGAGGTCGGTGGGCACTGCTTGTTCCTCCGTGAACAGTTTTGCCATTCCATAAAAAGTGTCACTTTTCATGACGTTAGCTTTTGACTGACGGTAGGCGGAAGCATATTGTTTTAAGAAAATTGTATTTCAGTTTGTATCCCTGAGACACTTCCAAATTTCATGGAATATTCTTTTTATCTTATGATGTAAATTATCTTCACTTTCAACTAGTGGTAGTCTTACAAAGTCTTTTGGTTGTAATGAAAAGTTGCAAAAAAATTTCACGACAAGGTAAAGCTAGGTAAATCTGCATTTGGTTTAATTTGAATTTGTTTGGACAACCTTTTGCTTCCCAAAATAAACCACAACAAAGAGGTGATTATCATATGCGCTGTTCGAAATTAGATCATTAGAAGCATTCAGCCAATATGAATATATTACTATAACTACAAACCACTGTTATCATGTTGTGTCATGTTACTATTTCTGAATTCTGAAGACGTGCAATGATCATGTACCAAGAGATGGTGGACTTCTTAAAGCATTTTTGAAAAACATGACGCAATGTTGAGAGGGAAATGTAAGTCTTTCAATTTAAGGCTCCGAACAATAAGGTCTTAACGAGTTGGCATACATTTCCAAATGATTTTCTCAGACTCTTCAGTTTATTATGCCAAGTCAATCGTCATTGTGTCCGGCTGTTTGATATTTTGTTCTCACCTTTGCTAAGTCGATCGCAGAAATAACATATATACCAGCTGAAAACGAACAACGATGGAAAACAAATAAAGTTGAGAGACAAAGGCCTCTGATAAAGCAAACGAATGACGATGAAGATGAATGAATGTTAACAAAGGTAAGAGTTAACGAAGGCGGCTGATACAAAAAACATCCCGACAGAAATATGAATAGCCAAAATATGTTTTGTTCCAGACATAAAAGGTACAGAACACTAAGAAAGGGAAAAAAACCAACATCGTGAGGTGTTAATAAATTAGTTTTCCGAACGAAGAAAACACCAATAAATCGTAAAGCGCTGATCTATTGGAATTTTAATCATCTCCATGGAATTCCTATGTCATATTTACGTCTTGATCTCAGCTAATCACGTTCACCACTCAGTCTTCATTCCCGCGAGACTGCGAAAAATCTGTAGGTGTCTTAATGTGGGAACCTACAATACTTTTTATAACATAATTTGGAAGAGGTCATCTACATGTTTTGGACAATTTCATAAAAATTTCATTGTAGTTGCTGGTGTATATCAATTATGATTTAATCGACTTGTATTTCAGTAGCTTATGTATTTGCTTGTCAACATTTTTGGGAAAATTACAAAAATAAATTATCAAATAAAAGTTTTTTTAGATAACAATAATTTTGAATTTTGATTCATAATATATGCGTATCTCGTTTCAGGCTTCAATAGCCAGCCAAATGGATGTTTCTAAATTCGCTTTGGACAGAAGCTCATACCTCAGTTCGGCTGCTGGTAGCTTGTACGACACATCGAAAGCACAAGCAAGTGCGTACAGTGCTTATCTGGATCCCACCGTCCTAACTAAAGCATATTTCGATTCGAAAATGTACCAAGATCGAGCAGCAAACTATGCTTTCGACATATCCAAAATATACGGTGCACAACAGCAACAGCAGTCACAGCAGCAACAGCACCAGCACCTGTTGAATGGCATCTCCGGAATGACAGCAGCCAACAATAACAACCTCAGCGAAAGAGAGAGTGCTGCTCCACTAGAAGACAAGGGTCAGCTCAATGCAGGTTCCGATAATCAAATCGACTCAGTAGGAAACTACAGCGGCTACGCTCAATACGCCCAGGGCAGTGGAGAATTCAGGCGGCCACTGACAGTAATTTTTTGACCCAACAAACATTAAAATAGCACCAACAGTTTCTTCACAGTGGTGGCGATAACCATTCAGAGCAGCAAGCAGATAGAGACCAAGTCTCCACAGAATATCTGTGCCCTGTACGCTTGTACTTACACGCGTTTTGGAAAAAGTGCAATTTACAATATACATACTTTCCATACATTTACGGGTTATTGTTTCAATTAAGTTTATCTAGCTTTTAAAATAAGTTGAATTGAATAACTAAGTTATGGTTACGACCACCCTCTTCCTGTTGGCGTGTTTATCTTTTGTTTTGGAAAGATTCCATAAAATTTGATACTTACCTACATATTTATTCTTAGACTATCTACATAGTGTAGATGGTTACTAATTGAAATTGCATTTCCAAAACGTTTCGCTGTAAAACAAGGCAGGAAAATGGTTGGCCAAATTTGTAGTTTAATTCATCTTGTGCGAAAATATGTCACATCGGTGTCCTTGTATAAATTGAAACACTGAAATTGAATACGCTTATATAAGAGCGTTGCAATAAACCTGGAAATAGTTTGTTTGATATAGAACGGACCATACCTTAAGAGTATCGATAGCTTAAAACAAAGTCGAAATTTATCGAACGCATAAACTTTCGATTTTTTAATTTGTTTTCATATTTTTAAGAGAGAGCATAAATATTATATCCGTATAAGATAATTTTTGAATTTGTGTCAAATCTATTCAATTTGATTTAGATTTAATAGAGAATAAATATTGTGAAAAGCGATATGATTAAGTTTAGTCCTAATTGAATGATAATAAATAAAAGTATATGAAAATTATTTCCGGAGTATTTACATATCTTTCAACAGGTTGACAGCCAGCAATGATCATCTTTTACTCTTCCTTCAAATGAATCAAATGTTAACATGAGAATAATAAATGTTATATATGAGAATATCAAAACCGAATAGAGCTAAATTTTTGAATTTCTTCTGAAAAAATCATCAAAAGAAACTTCTCGAATTAATTCCAAGGCTAAAGATACTTTGCTGTCCAATTAATGCTACAATTAAATTTTTGTCTTAACCAAATTAAAAGACGTGAATGGTCTTTCCCTCGGGAGTAGTTGTCAAGTCATAACTATCGTAACATTTCACTCCGAAAATAGCCAGTATCTCAAGCACAAAATTTAATATCGTCAACAGATATCCACAGATACATATGTATATCAATGCACTAATGCAAGGTTAATAATGGATGAAATTCGGACCCCATTAACTAACGTCCTTATTGAATAATATTCAATGCTATTGTACGTGATAACACTTGAAATTCAACCATTAACAGTTGGTTATACACATGATTACAACTTCACCAATCAAAACATTCGGTTTGACAGATGTGAGACCCTTTTATGTACCATGTGGATCACATGAGGAGGTGAAGCCTTATTTTATTTCACTTTGCATTTGTTCTTGTTCTTTGAAGAACGGTATAGATGTTGATGTTGAATAAATTCTGTAGCTGAAGCGGAAAGACGAAGCTCTTAATGAAGATACTAAAAACTAAGCCATAAATCAGTCTCAAATGTGATAGGAATGATGTTGTAGATTGCTTCTGTCAGCAACGCCACCTGCCTACAAGAGGCATATCAAATATTAACTTGATTATCGCTTTATAGTACTAGAAGAAACGTGTCTGCTTATAAGAATAGCCGTCAAGCCATGTTCTTTTGGCAATAGCTTTTGAGTGCAATTCCAAAGTCCCGAAAGAATCAGATGTAAAATATCGCTTCATGTTTTTGGGAAATTATGAAAACAAGAAAATGAACAATGGCGACATCTCAATTCTTCTGTTGCAACTATTTATCGAGTTGAGTTATTTATTTCGGTTATTCGGAGCGATTGTGGCCACTTTAGTTACTTTAAAAGTTTTCTGTTAAGAAAGTTGACAGATTTGGTTGGTTGGTATTCTGCACACAACTTATGTTGAGGTATTCCTAAGTTGGTACAAACTTTCAGTTGGTATTCTGGAATCTGTTACGTCGAAATAAATTTTAATTTCGAAACCTGTTTGAAGCCAAATCTATCAACTGTCTTATGTGGTTTTCGGGAAGGCACAAAAATCTTTTTTTTTCTTGATCCCAAAATATCATGTTCGATTGGACAGAAAAATCGATTTATTTTTTGATCGAGATCGAGATCAATACATACTCGTATAAGTCAAATATGAAGTGTGGATTTGAAAATAAATCAAGATTGCATAAAATTGAACTAAATCAAGAACAAATATAGACTTTTCTGTCCAACCGAAGATGATTTCTTAATCTAGATGGCAAAAAATAATTAAGTAATTTTAAAATAAATGTAAATGAAATAAAATAAATGTAACGCTGGACTCATACAAATACACACGTTAAGTTTAACGTTTTCATGTTCAAAAATGCACAAAAAGATCAAAAACTAAATCAATCTCTAATTGTCATCCGAAAACCACATTAACAGAAATACTGTTAAGTTTAAATCGACGAATTTCGGGCCTGTTTCGGTAACAGATTTTTAACAGAAAACCTGTAAACTTTTGCTTCCAGAATACCGATTTTGACAGTAACAGAAAAAAACAAAATACAAGGGATGTTAAATTAACAGAATCTGTAACGTGCACCCAGAATTTCGCCGATTATCGACTTCAAATGGATCCACCACTGGATAGATCCAAAGAATACGGCTACAGTTTTGTTTTTTTTTTTTGTTTTCGTTTTTAGAGTTCCGTTTGGATACCTATTAATATAACTTCACTATCCGTCCGTCTGTCACAGGGCTGTATCTCTGGAACAATAATAGGTAGACATTTCAAATTTTCACAAAGTGTTTACTATTATGGCCGCTATCACAAGCCAATACCGTTACCGGTACTAGGCAGCACTATATCGTGTATCGGCGATTAGCAGGGTCAGGCAGTGTTTGTGATGTTTTGCAGTAGCTGCCTTTGCATCTGTACCGCTTCAATTTACTTATTTTCCATTTGACGTATTTGAATACTCGCAAAAAAAAAAAGAAACAGAAAGAAAAACACGGGTCGCGCTATTTCGAGCTTCAGAAAATCAGAAAATCTTAGTTAATTGAAAATCAACTCAAAAACCTGCAATTTGAGTTTCACTTAGCACGAAAAGAGCCGATGATTTATAATTTGTCATCCAAGCATAAAATAAAAAACCACTTGAACGTGAAGTGGCGTTGAGTTTTAATTTCGCTCATTAACAGAGTCATTAAATTAATCTGCGCGAAAGGACACTAATTAGTGAAAGACATCCTCGTATTAACTGAATTGATAAAGTGGAGCGCTAATCGGTCACTTCACCGAGATGGGAAATTGAAGTGCTACTGCACCCGCCACTCGTTAAATTTTGCTCTTAATCCTGTCCAGTACACTGCTTATTAATTCCCCCTACATCGATTTTTGATTTGGAAACTACGATGTTACTCCCATCTTTGTTAGTGGTGTTTCCGTGCATCGAATTCACACGATGGCACTGACGTCACAACTTCTTCATGCATCAAAGATTTAAACCATTCAACGACAGCTATGTTCAACACCGACTTCATGGTTAAATGTAACTGTGACACACAGATGGCAGTATAAAATTTTGTTCAAACACGGGCACAAACCATTGTCTATGGAATGGAGTCTCGACTATTACCACAGACAAATGAAACAGACACACCGGGTCGAAACAAGTTTCTCTTGCATGAGTGCATATTTGTATAGCCGTCTTCTTTGGGTACCGCTATCGAGTGCAAACCGAACGTAGCAATAGAACACACCCGACTTGCACTTCAGTCCACACTTATATGAATTTCCTTTGATATGTTCACATTTCGTAAAACACTTGGTTGCCCACATACCTCATATTTTGCTTGATTTCAAATTTTCATATGAAATTAAGTGAAAGTTTTGAAGAAATCGAAAAGAAAATTAACCATGTCGCCATTTGGGTATTTCTAGCTTAATTATTTATCGAGTGGAGTAATATAAAGCCAGTGGATAAATGTATGCGATTTGACAGTTCTGATCTACTAAAGTGGAAGGAAAATCACTCAAATATCAAGTGAAGTTGGATAATGGTTGTCAGCTATCGAGTGCAAGTCAAAGTTATCTCTTTTGCAGCTTCGGATTTTCACTCGATATTTAGGATAAATCTACCCGCGAGAAGATTTAGCAAATGTATGGTAAATATCAATGATTTAAGCAGGATTTAGGGCTAAAACATCTCAAGTCGCTAAATCTAGTAGAATCTAGTAGAAAATTTAAATTTTTCTTTGAAAACTGCGAGATTTTTCAAGTTCATTCATTATGTGCATGTTGACAGATTTGCTTATTAAACTTTTATAAATGTAAGAACATATAAAATATTGTAGGTAATCGACTGTTTACCAAAATACATCAATCAAGATGAAGAGTACGATCCACCCTCACTTTCCACTATGTTTCAGGTGACAGGTTTTAATTCTAAGGTTAAGCTGAGAAACGTCTACTCTCGGTTTTGGAATCTTTACAAGTCAAATGGATCATTTTGTTTTGACGTTTTCACTTACAAATTTCGAAAACTACATAAACTGGAAAGTCGAGAAGTGGTAGAGTCAAATGATTAGACGCACAAATACCGGTGTGACCAGTAGAATTATCATACTGGAACTGGAACCGTATCAGCATATCATGTTATTTCATAATGCAGTGGGCGTTCAGCAGTTAGTATCCACCTGAACTTGTCGTCACCTCGATAATACAAACAGAAAATGCCGAAGTTAAGTCGGGATTGTTTGAGTGCACATGATCAGGCAGTTTTAGACAGCATATTCAATCCCTTTGGGATCGGAGAAGATATCCCAGGTGCGTTTGATGTGGCTTTAGGAGAAGAGGTTCAGGATCCTGTCGAAGAGGAATCTGCTGATGTCGAAAGATCCAGGGCCCTTGAGCTGGAAGCCATCCAAGCTTCAGAAGAAGAAAACTTTCACAAAGCACTGGAATTTTTTGAGCTAGCCATTAAAAGTGCTCCTCAACGACCTGCACCATACAATAATCGGGCACAGGTTCTACGCCTACAAGGAAAAGACGAAGGTAAATTCATATTGTTTATATTTTGTGTCAAATGAAAATAAGTGTTTCTCTTGTTTGCAATTCAACTGGAATCGTTCCATGGAAGTTTTTGTGGTATCCAAATATATTCACATATGAATGTAAAATTAATAGTTATCGGTTCAAGTTTATGTAGCAGCGCTTTGAGAAGTTGTTTGTTCGATATACATAAGCTTGCAGCAAAGTTCTTCTTTTAATCAATTGTACGAGCATTCTGCTTCCGCATATTAGATTATAACAAATACAAAGGAAGCGATGTCATTCATGCCCGGGTGGAAAAATTTCATGAAAATTGTTTTGAAAAATTACCTTGAGAAAGACAGTTATAAAATGATAGGAAATCGATCCGAATTAGTGAATCTCAAACGGAAAACAATTAAGGTGCATTCATTGGTACGTTCGGCGTGTGCAGAACTGTTTTTTTCATATGGAAATTTGACAACTCTCATGCTGGATTCATTTTGCGGCGAATTCAGTTCTCTCTCTGCCAAAGTTGAACCAACTTCAACTTTCGTGCGGAAGATTTTCGTTTTCACCATGAATGTGTTCCGCGTCGCGTCGTTCAATTTGTGGATTGTTGTAACAACTGCGGCAGATTCACGACGAAGGAATGAATCATGTGCAAAGATATTCTCTTCGCGACGAATTAGTTCTGCAAGCGCCGAACGTACCAATGAATCCAGCTTTACTTTTCCGACTGTTTTCAGTTCGTTTTCCGATTGACGTTCTAGTTCTCTTCACAATTACCGTTCGTTTTCCGCCACTTTTCCGACTGTTATTCAATTAAAACTGTACAAGTTATTAAAATTTTCAGATGCCATGAAGGAT
Organism: Chrysops caecutiens; assembly: GCA_963971475.1. NCBI lineage: Eukaryota > Metazoa > Arthropoda > Insecta > Diptera > Tabanidae > Chrysops > Chrysops caecutiens. The sequence goes on along the minus strand of OZ020570.1, from coordinate 23,582,738 downwards.
TTGGAAAAGGCTCTCGATCTATCATTGTATAGTGGTAGAACTGGGTGTAAAGCGTTGTGTCAACGAGGTTTATTATATCGTAAGAAAAATGATATCGAAGCAGCTCGAGAAGATTTCGAGAGAGCAGCGAAACTTGGAAGTAAATTCGCCCGGAATCAGGTTCGCTCTTGAGTTTTGGTAAAGAATGTTGTTAGCTCTAACATGATACAATGTTTCTTCCAGCTTGTGGAGATAAATCCTTATGCTGCTCTCTGCAACCAAATGCTCAGTGATGCTTTTAAACAACTTTCGGGTTGATAGTATCTATATTCAAATGCATGCCAAAAATCTTATTAGCAAAACACTATTTTCCATGACAATGAGTGATAATTAATTTGAAAATAAACTAACCAGAAACTAGGAATAATTGCAGTATTATTATTTGTAGTAAACGTAGACTATTTCAACTATTTAGCACTGATCACTGGGGAAAGGTTGGGGAAAGGCAGTAAGGCCGAGTTAAAGGCATCAAAGGTTTTTGAAGAATGCTTCGAATGTCTCAAGCAACTGGCTAAAGGGCATTCGAGGCAACGAACAGGAATAATTTTTCGCCAAAGAAAGTTCCAAAGAACTCACAATAGGTCCATCACCATTCTGTGGATATACAAAACAGCACATCAAAACGGAAACTAAATAGCTTAAGGATGGAGGAACTTCTAAACAGGACAACTAGTAGGAATCATACAGGTCACCACTCGGTCAAAAGATATCTCATAAAGATGGTTAAGCTGGAAAATGATTCCCGCAGATTCTGTAATAAGGGTGGAAAATCTGTAAACCATCTTCTTAACGACTGCAGGGCAATGTCGCAAAATAGAATAAGTTCTTTCGGAAACGAAGACCTTAGGAGACGTGATGGCAGATCACTTATTTCTTACTTCAAAGGCCATGAGCTTAGCCTAGAGGTAAACAAGTAAACTCATGGTATGAGACGGTACAAAACACTGCAAGATCGGGGATGTCTCAAGCACCAACCTATTACGAAATAATAACAATAGCCGTGTTATTTTCGGCACTCTAACAGAACAGAACTGTCAAATCAAAGTTTAGTTCTCGATAACAGCTGGAACTAATTTGCTGTTCTGAACAGAATAGTTGAGCTAGAAATGTCCAGATTACGACATGGTTCATTTTCCTTGACGCGAACCTAAATTTTTCCCTAAATTCCACAAAATTACAATTTCTTCAAAACTTTCAGTTAATTTCATCTGAAAATTTAAATTCAAGCAATATGTGAGGAATTTATGCAACCAAGGGCTAACAAAATGGAAAAAAATCTAAGAAAGTTCATATAAATGTGAAGTTGGTAAAAGTTTGTAATCTATCGAGAACAAGTTCGGTGCGTTCTTTTTCTACTTTAGTTTTGTAGTCGATAGCGATGACCAAAAGAACACGGCTAATATGTAAGCTATTTAAACTACATACTAAGCACACATGTAGGTAGGTATGTAAGATAACAAAAACCAAGTTGTTGCGAGAATTCAAGGAGTAATCAAGTTCTTTCGATCCTCTCATTTTGATTTTCGTTAACAAAGGTGTGAGTATCAAAATCCAAGATACGAGTATGTACTACAAAAAAATACATGGATAATTTGTAATAGAAAGCATTGTATAATTGAAAAGTCATGTTATAGATTTAAATTTTCTTTTTTTCACTTTTCCCAATTTCGTAACAATAAAATATTTATCATCGATTATAAATGTAGGATACTAATAATGACAATAACAGCAATAATGGAACAATCAAATAATATAATTAGTAGTGTTACAATATTACTTAATGACAACCGAAATATAGTGATGAGTACAAACAATAAAAACCATAGACACTTATTAGTAGCAATTAGCTCGTATAACAGTTGCACTTGTCATTGTGACTCCAATTATCATAAAATTATTGATAATTTTCGTCACACACATGTTATATTACATAATTCAGTTTCTATATAGTTCTCTTGTTTTGTTCTTAGTTCACATGTTTCTGGATTGATTTACAGATACATCGCACAACTGAAGAAGCTATGTCGCGCCATGATTGCATTCAAGGCTTATGCCATACATGATATGAGTCCATTTGCATATTTTAATGCTTTATATATCTCAAACAATCATCGGAGAGAAAGATGTAAGCAAATCCGTAACTAAGGACGCTATATCTTTTACTGCTTATGGAAGATAATAGACAATTTTTCTTTAAAGCTTTACAGGATTATTGTACACATTCTCATAAAATCATTTATATTATAAATATATTTCGAACTAGGTTTTAATGAAATTCAAATAATTTGTTTGGATTTGTTGTAGAAACAGCCCTCTAGTTAAAAACGCAAAATGTAATGTACCTCCTAATCAACTGATCTTATATGTATAAAACGTACGAAATTGATAACATACGGGCAAATGGACTCATAATATTATGCAAGGATATATGAATGCAGTTGATTAAAGAAATTGTTCTCATTACAATGAACATTTTCTTAGAGAACATTTATGTATATATGTTTATAAAAATAAGCCCTGCGTACTAGTTACATTCAAACAAATTCTAAACAGCTTATATACATACATACACACCTATAAACGCATATTATATAGCGCGCACATGCTTACGTTGATGTACACGAATTTCATAATAACCAACAGCTAATTATAACGAAAACATACTTATTTACACAATAACTGCCTTAATATCTAAATTTTCTTTATATTTTATTTTATATATTTGTACATATACATATGTGTATGCTAATACGCTTTCCATATATATAACTACAATTATATAGTGTTTAATTGTTCATCATTTTAAAAATATTTTTCTTCTCAATTGCAAGTAGTAGAAAATTATACTTTGTTATTATCTATGCTTTATTATTTATATTCAAAGTAATGTTTGTTTTGCATACTTTCCGTAACATTCTAATTAACTAATTAAATTTCACTTTACAGTTAACTATATTTTTAATAATAAGATCAAGAATGTTCAAGGGTTCACATTGAGTTTATTATGCTCGTATATACACAAATGCGTATTTATTATAATATTTTCATGTTTAATGAATAATTTTATTTATTATATATTTTATATATAATCAGTTGGTTTAACTTTTGACTTGTTATTTACTCATTGGTGGTTTTGGGTTTCTTATTTATGATATTTGTTTTTTGAAAATTATATAATTTTTTATGTTGTTGTTTAATAATATTTAAATTTCTAATAAAATGTTTTAGTGAATGATTATCTACAGCGATCAGCAATGTTTGTATTTATTTGTTCTAAGTGAGCTGTATACAAAAATAAGCGTGACATATTATACCTAATAATGTTAAGAAGATAAGTTTGATGCATGAATTATTCAATAATGATTATCTAGATGTGATTATCATGTTTTTTAAAAATCGAAAGTAAAATTTTTAGTTTATGTTTTTGTTGTACTTTAAAAATGAAAATGCAATTTGTATGATTTACATAAGTGAAGATTTTCAAGTGAACATGTTTGTGTATTATCCTCATAGCATGATTTCCATCATTGAGTCTTATCAGATTATCTGATAGAAAGCTAGACATGAAATTTTTATATTGCGTACATTGAGGATTTTAGCTAAGCAGTGAGAACAAGTGAATTTCTCTTTTACATAGATTTACCAAGATAATGGAAAAAGTTAAGGAGACGTACATAGCTCATTTTCCTATCACTGCTTAACCCGAGGAAGTCAAAGTGAAAGAGTTGGCGATGAAGTTAGATATATTGCCTTGGGTCACTTTTCCGTTTATTTTATGTGCATTCTTCTCTTATTAGCTACTAATTAACCTAAATTTTATATAAATTCTTTTTATATTTGCTTTATGAAACAAACAATTTGTGATAATATTTTATGAAGGCATTTTACTCACAACTGTTTCGAAAGCCTAATAATCACTGTATCACTATTAATACTAAGCTAATTTTTGCAAGTTCTTCATATTGAATATTTTTTAATGCATTATTTACTTTATAATACTCTTTTATTTTTTTTTCATTTTGTCGTGGTTTATTTATAAAAACTCCTTTTAGCATAACTGTTTTTCGAATTTGGAAAATTTAAACATTAAACTTTGAATATATGTAGTATGTTTCATAAATGAGAATGTGGAATGTTGAATGTGGATTGTATACTCATTTATATTACATATAAGTTTACTTTTTCAGTCATGTTTAGTCTACTTATTACTTTTAATTAACTTCTAACTCTTTCCGTTAACAAATCAAAACAACAAAATGGCTTTTATGCACAATTAAAATCAACTTCATACTTTGTATGTTTCATATAACTTAACAAACATATAATTCAAATAACTTTAAAACGTAATAATAATAACAAGATTTAGTATGAGTAAACTTACTGTAAACTTACTGAATTTTACAAATAAATTTATGTGAATCCAAAACCGAGTACATTATGAAACGTTGTATTTCACAAAATTTTCTATTATTCCCTGCACTTTTAAAACTACGTTTTAAGCAAATATAATAAATCAAGTAAATTGATCGATATGTGAAATGTATAACAATTAATATTGAATAAATTGAGTGAGTATATAATAACTAATGTTAAATAAACTTGATGAGTGAGTGGGGTCTGTTATTTGGCACAATTCTTGCAGTGATAATTCGAGTTAATAATGAAATCTGTGTCTAGTGCTAACATATAAAGCGTTTTATCATTTTTCATTTAGTTATCTTTTTATATTTTTATATTAATTTGCTTAGATGTGCACTTTGTGTTTTTGATATTATTGTTTTTAAATGTAGCTACCCTGTCGGCTAGAATATTTTCGTATCTCATTGATATTATGACAGAACTCTCTTATCTAACAAATAATTAAATACAATATTATTACCATAATTGGCAGTAAGACTATGATTGGCAAAACTAAATCAATAATAGTAAATGGACTGTATTTGCCATCAAAGCACAAACTTTTTGTTTTTATAATAACTTGATTACCGCGCGCACAAAGCCACTTATAACCCCACAAAATTATGGAAGATCTTCTTTCAAGTATAGTTTATATAAAATTCTACAGAAGAAAATAAATGTTCAAGATTAAAATAAAGAAACTGTTCTCCCATTATGCTCGCTAAGGATATACAAATGAATTTGAAATATTGATTAAAGTCTAAATTAATTGAATTCTTGATAGCATTAATTAACTTAAAGATCTTTCTCATGATTTTAGTTAAAATTAATTGAGTTATTTAAGTTGGTTACAAGTTACGAAATGAAATTATTATTGCGGGACAACTAGATAATATAAATTAACTTAACGTTGATATTAACGTAAATGTATTCGATCAATTTCTATTACATAAGGATTTGATTTTCGATGGGTTCTGACTATAGTTTCATTCCTTTCATGATGTCTAACTTTCAAAAACACAATTTAAGTTCATTTAATAGAACAACTATTTCTTGATAAAATGAGTATCCTTGTTTCTAATGTGATGTGTGTATTTTATTTACCCTGAAGGTTTATCAGATTATAGCTATTTTACAAAAATATGCCTGCTTCTCTGTATGGTTCTAAGTATATATTGTACAAAGAGAATTTAACTGAAATTCATACATACATATATACACTTGTACAAAATAAGTCAAGGAGGGATACATCTTTACAAATACTATATGTTATACTAGTCTCGGAAGTAGGTCCTTCCTTATGAATGTATTTACGATGCTAATCAGGTGAAAACTTCATGAAATATTTTATCTGGCATTAGTGTCAAAGTTGGTTATTCAAAATTTCAAAAGGATTTTAAATTTAAACACACTGCTGTGATGTGCTTTTTATATTGTAATTAAAATAATTTGTGTTTAATGGACTTGGATATCGAACAGTTTCTCGAGTACAAAGATAGGATGTTTTTGATTTTTAGTTATAAGGATTTCTAACAAATGATTTGCTTCAAATTGCTTTTACATATAATAATCCAATGAATATGTGGAAAATTAAAAATGTTGTTTTCTGTAATTCGTAACTTATAAATTTACTTTTAAGGCAGTGATTTTCTCAAGTATTTTTGTCAATCGCCGATATTAAATTTTTAACTTTAGAATTCGATATAAGACTCTGTTGTGGGTAAAGAAAAATATTTTTGAATTATACATTACTGACATGAAATAATTTTCAAATAACATTTGTCATAAACATTTCCATTTCAAACAAATGATATTGTACAAGTTCCCAAAATCATGTACCACATGCATTGATTAAGAAAAATGGAAAATTGTTATAGAATTTTCAGCGGCTTTCATTCACTCTCCTTCTTCACTCTGAAGTAATACACATCTTAATAGTGTTTTGCGGCTTTGTCTCATTTATGTTTGTTTATAAAAGTGTTGTTGTGTTATTATGTTTAGGTAATTGTTCTCAGTGTCTGCTTGAACGGTATTTCGTTAGATCGATTCCTTCTTCTGGTGGTTGATCCGTACAATGCGGGTCACTAGCCGGCAGGGCAAGCAAATGTTAGGCCTCAAGGAATATAAGTGCAGTTGGTTTTGGTTCCAAATTCGATTTTTTAGCTTCAACAACTAAGAATGTTATATCAGCTTTGTCACGGTTAGCAAAGCATTCAGCAATCAGTCGTGCTACATCCTGGAACAAATTATGAACACTTATTATGTGATTCACAATATCGTTAAATAAAACCTACTTGGTGATGCATTCCTTCAACTTTGTGTCCATCGACTTCGAGAATTAATTGGCCAACTTCTAGTCCGCCAGTTTCATACGCTGCTCCATGTTCCTAGAATTTCAAAATTTTAATACCTTCATGGAAACTAAAAAGTATTATTAGCTTACATGGATATTGATTATTCTAGGTAAAGGATGCTTTGTATTTGCGCCTCCTTCTATTGCAATGCCTAAGATCGGTTTAGTCTTTTTAACTGTTATAAGTAGATTGCCTCTATGATCAGGTACAACATTTGGGTTGTGTTCTTGAGGTTGGTCAGTCGTGGAACCATTCTGTTCAGTCGAAAGTCGCTGCATAGACTGGAAAAAATTGATTTATTCTTGTAAATGCAAGAAAACTATATATTGGAAAAATTTTAAGTAGATACTATAAATTTTGCCTAAGCAGTGTAGCTTAGCTAGATTTGCTGAATTAATAAAATTGCAAATTATGTGCAAGTGTGTAGAGCTCATTTTTTATGAGGATTTATTGGAAGTTGGTGTCTTCCGACAGCTTGAATTATCGTTGCGTACTACAGAAGATGTCTCATCAATATGTGAAAGATTTTTCGACGGGAATAACATTTTGAAACAATAATGAAAGTGTTTATAATATATGAAAATGTAAAATATTATTAAATCTCAACAAATCTGGCATGAAACTATTCAATTATCAGTGGGCTGGAAGATTCGACTCACTTCAACTCATATTGGAAGTTTTTCTTCAGTGACAAACTTTCCCTACGCAACCCTACTTCGTAATAATTTTTGAAGTGATTTTTTTATTGAGATTGAGAGTAAACTATTCAAACCAGAAAAACAATTTAAGCAATTATATAGACGCACAGAAAAACTATACGAAGATCCACACAAAGAGAAGATGCCAATAATATTCACCGGGGACTATTTTTTGCAACAGTTGAAAATTTATCGAACAGTTTTCCTTTAATATCACAAACTGAAACTGATGTCGTAACCAGCTATTAGCTGTAACTAATATTTCATGTGTTCATGTTGCAAGTGAGTCAATCACACTTTTTGTCGTTTCTTCAATTTATAAAAATATGACAAATTAACATTACATTATTGAAACATTGTACAATTTCAAGTTTCAGGAAGCTTTGTTTATTTAATTACTTCAACCACCTGCCTAAGTTTAATTCAGCATTAAACAATGGAGTTGAAAATGAAATGCTGCTATAAATTGATACACTTGGTATTTCCTAGTAATGGGTTTGAGTTTATTTCTTCGTACGTAACAGCTAACAGGAACATCACCAACGTGTGGCACGTTCCAATCGAAGTTATTCGCTCTATTGTATGTTCTGGTATAATTCGACTTTTATAATTCACATCAACGAAGTAGCAAATTAATACACCGTTTTAATATAATAGGAACCTATTCAACGTAGCCATATTTTGAAACAAATCAATAGTTCGAATAGGTGCGTTTTCCAAATCACTTCTAACATTTACGCATATAAAGGTTAAAAATTCACTCTTATCTAGCTAAATGTACAAATTTTAAAGTTGCAACTTTAAATTTTGAATTATCGATTTGAGTAGTGAAAAGTTATATAAATTGTCTATTATATAATATATTTGTATTGTATTTTGATGAAGTTACAGATATGGATGCAACCTAAGATCACCAAATTGATCTATATAATCATTTTCCCATTTTGAGAATCCAAATTTCAAGCACCCGACATTGAAGTCTCTTCTTTGAAAAATATAAGATATTAAGAACCATCGTTAACTGACACGCAAGATAACCTTACAACCATAAACAATACGAAGCACTGTAATGGAGCAATCCATTTTCTCTTAACGAGTATAAAAATGTTGACAAATTTTCCGATTGGAAGGATATTTTAAATTTTCATGATGTGAATAAATTTTCCACTTAATGGATTGTGCAAATCTTGTTCAACTCCAGTTTGGTCGAATTCAATAAAAAATTTTCAGACCAGAGTTTAACAAGGAATGCTTACCTGATGCCTTCGAACACCTTTATCACCAAGAAGGGCACCAGCGTCTTCTTTCATGTCGAAGCTCCTGGACAGCTTCGTTGCCAGTTCCTACAAAAAATTCAAATTGAAAGAACATTTTATCGAAAAATTCGAAAAAAGCCTTACTTCGAAGTTGTGTTCTGTATAAATTATTTTTGTTTAGTGTAGGAAAGTCCCTTGTTTGAAGGATATTACCATTCGCTTAATGTAAATATACCTTACAAGCAACTTGTGGCAATGTTTACCTACTTCAATCGAGGTTTCAGAAAAATGTAGGCTTAACATACCTTTTTCCCAAACATTTTTGTTTAAATTTTGTCGCAGTTCTTAGTACATACTGGCAATTTATTCAAACCTTATTGATCAAACTGCAACAATAACGTCCTGCGGGTTTGTCTTTATCCTTGAACCAGCCCGTATCACCTAAGCATTTCTTCGTTTTATTTTACGAATTCTCATGAGTTCCATAATAAGTTGACAACAACTTTTCCAAACCATCAAAGACTGTTTATTACAAATTACAAAACCCCTTTTGTAGTCATACATCATGCAATAGTTTCCTTCATACTTTTAATGGAATACTTGCAAAGTAAGATGTTCAATACAATGTTTGATGTTTCAACGTGATTGTAGACGCCACAAATTAATTTTCGTGTATACAAATAACTACTGTCGAAATCAGACAACTTGTAGGCAACTTCTAGACAAATGATTATCGAAATAAGTTGAAATATTTTATTAGACATTCAGGAAATCGAAAGAGCTAACAATGAGTTAGTAGCAAATTTTCATGGTTAACAATTAATTAGTTTAGTGGAATATGGTGGATACAGACATTTTAGACATAAGGTATCTTAAACTTCTATGAGCGAATTGAACATGAAACCAAGAGCAACATTTGTTATTGCAAAATATCCTTATGACTTTAAGAACAACCACCAGCGGAAAAATTGATTGCAGCTGGAATTTTTTCGTTGTTCCATTGAAGATAATGATGATTTATTATAAAAGACTTTCAGGTTACTAGACAAAATTGAATTCAATTTTGATACGAAAGGACTGACATCACCAAATGGTTTTTATTCTCTCAGGTAAAACTTTCAGGACGTTGCGAAATGTTAGTGACTCAAAACCTTCTAACTAATCAAATCTTTTAAAAAGGAATCCAGCCTAATGCACTCTGGGTTGTTAAAAGCCACTTCTCACTGGAAATGTTAACATTTTACAATGGTAAATATGTCCAAAGTCTTCGTGTCAATATCTACTACCAATCAATCACTCTTTGCAGCTGCCTAACACAATACATCAATTTATAAAAGCATCGGCTAAATTGATTTAACTAGATTTCCTGACAATTACTTACTAGTTGAACTCGTGAGTTTTGTATTTGTGAAATAATTATATCTGAAGTATGTTGAATGGATAAAGAAACATGTATTCCTTGAGTATAATATAAGAGCTCCACCTGATATTTGATAGAGATGAGCGTTTATGCGTAGTGAGTGTTAAAGTGAAGTAAATAAAATGTGTGAGGTGAATATCAGCAAATGATATCAAATGTTGAACATATTAACGAATATATTTACATTAAATTTTGGCATCAGTATATTTTTGAGTTAATATGAATGTGCATTAATTTTTATGGTAAATTTAAAATGTGCGCAAACATAATTACATACTTTAAAACTTTGGTAAAAGTTTAATAAAAAAGCTGAATGTGGAAGTACTGTATTCAAAATGAAATTCCAAATTTTATGGAAATACGAAATACTTTAAGAAAATTCTGAGTGAATTATTACAATATTTAAAAAGATATTTTTAAGTTAATTTAACTACTTAAATTATAATTAAATACAGGAAAACTAAATGGCTTATTAAATGAACGCAAATTTGATATTTTTGGTTTCCTCAGTTATAGGAGAAGTTGGAAGCTAAGGGGAAGTTAATATTATGTAATATATCATATCTGATTTTAGTATTTATATTTGTCTATTGATAAGATTTTAATAAAATGTATTTTTCTAAAATGTTTACCGTAAAATGTGATTAAATAAATTTTTGAAATAAACAAAGCATATTTGGTTTTTCTCTAATACAAATTCAATTCGACTTACAAGTGGTCGTCCCCAATACCATGATTTCACGCGTTGTGTTAAACCACCCAAATGCGAACGAAGTCCATCAAAGTAGCCACCCTGTAATGCAAAATACAAAAAAGGAAACCAAAAAATTTGGCCCATATGAATGATATGAGCAATTACTAAGCATATTTTAATTATCTAACTAATTCCGAACGAAACAAACGTTTAATGATAAACTATAAACTAAGTATCTACAGTGGGTATGTTTTACATTCTAGCTTATGTTGGGCATAGTTTCAACCCTTATGATCTAACTTCTGATGAATTATAATAGATATTGGACAAATTGTGTTGTCCAATTCTTATGCTATTCGTTTTTATTTCTACTATAATATTCTATAATAGTTTTATGAGTTGTAATCCACAAAGGGCAAGAGACATAAATATATTTGATAATGCTTTTTTTAGAAAACTATTTGGTTTTGGTTCCGTGAAAGTTTCATTTTCATTTTCTAGCGGCTTTTCTTGATAGGTTATGTATATTACATAAAACCAGAGAAATTTTAAATGAATTTTTCAATCTTTATTTTGTATTTTGCGGAAAATATCCAAGGAAATAAACGGAAAGTTCATACAGTAAGAACTGACACTGACCGGCATATAAGGAATACTTCTGAACCAATTGTTGAACAAAGATATATTCCATCATACACTAAATTTACTGAATATCTCAAGAAATTCATATAGTCTCCTGTTATTCTTGAAGATAGCATAACGCATGAACTTCTAGTTTTATTCAAATTACAAATTAATCATCGTCAAATTCCTATTCGACATTTCTATGTTTTCTAATATAATTTCTTGCACTATAATAATTTGTCCTACGACATATTTAATAAATTTACGTCATCTAAATATTCAACAAATTTTCCTACAAGTATGAATACATTCAACTGTTTTTAACATTTAATGGGCCAACAGCCCACTTCTAATTACATAATATGCGCTCATTAAATAAAATTTCCTCAAAAATTAATGCATTCATATGTAGATGTTGAATCAAGGGCAAAATGATCAAAATTATCGTGTGAATGATAGTTTATTTTCTGTCGACATATTGTCGACTTTTTAACCAAGAAGACGTCGACGCGATTGCCTTATTATAGCCACAATAGTATAAAAAGATTACAAAATTTCAGGCTTCAGGAATCTAATTTTATTAAAATAGATGTTTTCATCAGTACATACTTCAGGACTTAGAGCAAAATATAATTATTTTTCATTTATGTATAATAATCATTTGGAAGATAAACATTTCCTTTAGCACCAAAAACGCCTTTAACGTTGTTATCAGTAAAATGAGTGGCCAAAGTAATATCTATATCTTACCTGGTCCTGTTCACATTCGAATGCATGCAAAAAAATTAATTTTATGTAATCATTGTAGCACATATCCATACTAGACTAGATTTAGAAAGAGCATTCCTCTTATACCTCAACCTCCATACATAAGGGGTTGTGTACTTAAATTAGACAATATGGCAACGCCATTGTAACTCTACCAGAAATGTCATCAGACCATATGCAAGCATAAGACAAACAATTAACCGTACGTAACTGAAAGAGCGGATGTCAACATGAAGCCGATCGCGAAAAAGAAGCAAGACATGCAATCGGCACAAGCTTTAAGAGAAATAATGTAATGAGTAGAAACGCAATAGGAACAGGAATATTTGATACAAAAACGATTTCAGTCCCCCTAACTATCTTAGAATATTTTATACAAATTTAAATCAAACTTTATAGCGTTTGCCAATATTCTCCATGAATTGCTTATGCATTGATACATCGTAGAAACCAGAGAAATGATCAAAACAGTTTATTGAAGGTCGTGTTATTACTTATATTTAAGATATGAACTTGACATCTCTGTTCAAGCTCTGATTGCATTGTTTAATAAGCAATCATTGTGTTCATACAAACAATGTCAAATTGTTTCTGCCAAAATACAAAGGTTACAAACGTGTCACGATTACAGTTCAAAAGTTCCGCTCTTATTGTCACAGAACATCAATTTTGATTGCCATCCCATCAATTCTAAAACCAATTCAAAGGTATCAAACGAACATTATATTATCTACAGGTAAGTTTCCATCTGTGGAAACTTTTCATCCAAAGTATTCTTATTATTCAATAAGAGAGTTTAACCTCATTTCTTTCCCAACTGTCTGTGCTTGTCATGACCTCCACGTAGAACAATGAAGAAAAATTGTTTGAGCTGCTTAACGTCTCTTGCTATTGTTACTAGCTTTTATAATTGTCGGTGCCATTGCACCAATTTCTTACAATTACATTCTAGTCTAGGAAAAGGTAAGTCTCGAAATTTTGGTTGTAAACCGTTCGAACCGAAGCGTTCAGTTGCTGTGACACGGTTTACTAGTAAAAACCTAAGGTAACACGCGAGCACAGACTTCTATACAAAGAAGACCTTAACGGCTAAAATCGTATGAAAAATCATCTCTCAAATTTAAAGTGAAAACTGAGCAGCACAAGTTATATAGAGTCTGTTAGTTGTGCCACTATTGATATCAAACAGACACCACATGCGAAATAGCTTCACGCGCATTTAAGGTTTCACTCAACGTTCCACAAGAGTAGTCATTCTCTTTCCCATTTTCGTGTTCCACCGGGTAAATCAGATAGCTCGGCTTTTACCTTTTGTTAACTTCAATCAGTTTTACTCAGTCTGTTGACCGTCGAAGGCTAAGGTGACCGCTGGATTTTTGGTTCGAAATCGTTTTAGTTTGTGCTACTTAAGTCGTGTCTGTTCAAACTGTCTCTGCCAACAGAAATTTTTCATAATTCAAAAAAACAATTCTAGAAAAATTAGTGGTACTATAACATTTTGTGATTACATACCTAATAAGCTCAGTGGATTGAGGTGAAAGTAGTTTGTGCATATCGAGGTAAACAAAGAAGCAAATCAACATTAAAACGTTGTCAATGTGAAAAGTGTTTTCAAAATTATTGTACGAATATGTTTCTGGTCTGAAAACTTTGAGGTTTTAACTTTACAGACGCCTGCTTTCTGCCTTATTCTTTTCCAATTTATACATACATCTGAAAACGTTTCTTACATCTTGATCAGAATCATGCGAGCGGCTGAGAGTGGGAATTAAAACCTGAAACACACAAATATGATCGGCTGACCACCGTCTGACGTATTCAGAAAACCTGGTTTTTATACGTCTATTCTTGTTTTCAAGTGAAAGTGAAATTTAATCTTTGGTTTGATAAACCGCATTATCACATGCTTTGAAAATAATAGTCAAAGAGAATCTATACATATTGGCAATATATAACCCAGCCGCTTGAAAAATTACTTGTTACTACATTATCACTCTCATGAAGCAAGGCGAACAATTAACGATTTCGAAGAATATCAATTTCAAAATAACAACAACCGATCACATGAGTCAAAGAGTTGGTAAAGAGTTGCGGCGTTTGGATGGAGATAAACAGATCAGCTTTATGGTTTCCTAACTTGTGCATTGGATGTATCATCAGATACCACGAATCTGGTTCCATTGTGTCGCATGACAATATAATTTTCACAAGCTAGAGAAAGTAACTTATAATATAATTATATTATAATGCTCATTTTTTGTGTAGCTTTGAAATTTGAAAAGCTTTTACACGCCATACCCAAACATTGTAAACATTATACGCAGTTCCGACAATTATCATACAAAACAATTTCACCAAGAGCAGACCCTGCATGGTTGCACTATGAAACTATCGTCTAATCAATAATCATGACCTGATCATGAATCCTGCTTTCATTCGTTCAAGACAACCAATATACTGACAGATCTTTAGCAGCAAAATTGTAGTATGGAATTTGAATAATTTTCTTTACAACGTTTGTATAAGTCTAGGGTTAGATCATCTTCTCCAGATATTAAAGAGGATGCGCTCAATGAGAAAATTGTAATTTATTAATTACAAAGCCACAATTTCATGTTATTTTATTTCTTAAAAATATATAACTAGAAGCTTTTCCAGAATCTAATTTTATTTCGAAATAAGACGTAAATTTTGAAGTTTGTGTTCACTAATCTTGTCAAAATGAAAAAGTTTAAAAACGAAATTATACAAGGAGAAATTCATTTAAAGTTATTAAATGCTTTCAAATTTCGTTTTCGTTAAGAATAAGTTTTCCGACTTTCATTTCCTTGAAATCAACTTGAGCGCAACTCAAATTTTCATGAAACTCCATGAAAATCATATGCAACATGATATTATGTGACTATGCTGATGTGATGCAGTTATGATTTCAATGGACTGTGAGGCATCTTGTTACTTTTGCCGCAAAAGTTACGTCTTATACACAACTTATAAAACAAATAATACATTTTCATGGATTCGATTAGGCAATCACTGACTCCTAACAATGAAAAAATCAACTTAAGCGTAAATCTGATTCACTGGCCTCGATTTTTCACCTTTGCACGTATCAAAATTAACATATTGAATAACACATGAATAAGTCAGTTTCGCTTTCTGTTCGAATTTCTTACACAATGGTATTGCAAAATTTTGATAACAAACTCTATTTTGTGTTATGGTCAAAAGCAGTCACGCATTATCTTATATGTTTATTTCCTGTGAAAATGAGTCATTCTTGATCACAATGCTGATTTCGTGGAGAACCTTATAGTTGCATTATAAAGTAATTGTCTGTTTCTCAAATGAAGTTAAGGAAACAATTTCGTTGTTACTGAGAACATCATAATATTAAACAATGATAGGTATGAGTATGATCACTAATATACTATATAAGACTTTCTCTCAATTTGTATTCATCCGAATTCATGAGTGAATGTCTTTCGGGAGATTGGTTTTGTTAAGGCATTCTGCCAGATTGGCACAAAATTTTCTGCAGCACATTAGCATTACATATAAATTTGTTTTGTTTATGCGAATAATTACTAATGGTAATTAATTCCAAAAATATCCGCGACTAATTGTTTGAACGCTGTGAGAGACTTCTGCGATCCGATCAATGTTATACACATATTGTTTAATTTTGATGTGACGTAACATTAGCTTGCCACTCAATTAGACATTACAAGGGCAGGAAAATTAAAAGATTATATTATGTTTTATTTACACTTTCATATATGTTTACATATTAGCCTTGATGTGAAAAGCAAAACTGAACACTCGTTGCGACTTATTTCTAAGCCATGTTAACATATTCGTCCTTAGTAGTGTTAATTTATGTATGCTTTCATTCGATTACCTACAAGAACAATGAGTCCATCATCAATTTCTATTTTGAGAGGTATTGTGTTGAAAGAATCACTTTGAAAACATACAATCGTTTCAAGGTATATATCTTCAAAAAGAATACAAGTCCTATTCTAAACGAATCGCATCTGTTTTAAATCCGTTAGGCTAACTTTAACCCTGAACGTCTGTGACCAACTGTGACGGTTGGGGCTACCAAACGGTATATCGATAATATCATTTTGTCGATGTCACACAACAAGTTTTATTTCCTGATTGATGCAGCGTTTTCAACATCAAAAGAAGAAACTGTTAATTATATAATTTATTCATTTATACATGTATTAACAGATGTTTTCATTATCATCTCATTGTGTAGGCTACCTGTTCTTGGATATTTCTCATGAAATTTGAAATGTCGAACCAGTCGGTAAAACCTGTCTGTTTCAAAATTCGTATACGATTCTTAACAAATAAATATCACGTTGTTTGATAAGCGTTCAACACTTTGGTTTTTATTTCAGGACACACTTCTTATAAGCAACTATGGAAACTTGGCTCACAGATGTCAAACAATTGCGGATACCGCGGCCAAAATTTGCATCAATTGGAGGTCTTTCAAATACCTGCCATGCCAGAAGACCATATGAACCTCCAAGGGACTACAATCTCAGTTCAGAGTCTTCCGGTCGGAAGAAACTTGACGCAAGTGTTGAAGAAGTCAGACGAGTGTTGCAGGAGAAATTATAAGATACCTTATATAATAGTTACATTATAGTTATATTGTTTTTAACTTGTGTTAGAATAGTTATTAGTAGTATACGGAATTATAACAGTAGTTACTGTTAAAATAGTATGTAGCTTTAAAAACGCTGATCAAAGATCTTCTGGATTCGTGTAACTTTGTATAACAGCCTCAATAAAACTTTAATTTTTGAAGAACTATTTACTGCACAAAGATGAGGAAAGTGGATACCAATTTGGTTTTGACTGTACATTTCTAAAGCATTTCTAACTTCCCATACTTATAACTTGATAAATTTTTGAATTTTAGAGTCGCAGTTATAAGTCGTTTATAGTGATTTTAATTTGCAATGAGACAGAAGTATACTGCCGTCCTAAGAAAAAACGTCATAAGCGTTTTGAGTATTTTTGTACTTCTGAAAACCCTTTCTATCTCTCTGCTATGAAATAAAGTCATGTTTCCGTCAGAGTTTCAAGAAAATAACTACATAATTTATTAAGCCGCATCTCATATAAGCACACCAGTTGTTTAAACTTAAATTGAGATTATCTCAAAACTATGAAAATGGACATATGACTTTCTTTCTTAGCACGGCAGTATATGTTATAAGTAAATATGATTGATATACGTAAGAATAAAATGTGAAAGACACAAAAGTCATTTACAAAAACGACAAGATAACTCGTGATAACGAAATATCATTTAATTAATTGATGTATGCAAGGCTTATATTTTCTTTATAAAGATATGTTGATAAAATTAAATGAAGATATAACCAGTAATCATTGAATAAAAAGATTAATTGAATCTTACCGAATCTTGTTCATATTCCGTCCGCCCAATTTGCGTTTCGCTTCCTCTTCTGGATCTAGGCTCATCACAATTATAGTCCTGTATAAGAATGTATCAGTTAAATTTACGATTCCTTCTTCAATCAGAAATGATATACAGATTAATTTTAACATGACATTAAATTCTTAGACTACAAATGTGGAATAACATAACACATTTATTATCAAAGGATTTTCGACATTTTAAATCTAAGGCGAATGTCAATTTTTTGACGAAAACCAAAAGCAATAATCAAAAACCTAAAAACAAGAAACAAACCTTATTATCAGCACAAGAAGTATCACCACAGTTATTACAATTATTACCCCCTCCATTATGACCACTTGCTCCAACTTTACGCGTTGGGGTGTTGGTTCCAACCGTTTTTGTTGGGGTCAAACGGGCTTGTGATCCTCCCAAATGACGTGTGGATGAATGATGATGATAGCTACGATGTAACACTGGCCCAGCAGACAATGGCCTATAAGGTAATGGGCACGCTGGTCTGCTTTTATAATATCATATACATGGAGTTGTTAAGCAACCAAAATATCGTTATGAATATGTATAACTCAAATGTAAGATGTAATAATGAGACAAAAACAAAAATTTAAATACTATTAAGAAACTTATGAGTGGTCTCTACCGATTTCTAACTTCCGGAACAGTGAGGCTGACACCCGAGTCCGATGATGGGCTACGTCCTGTAGCTTCGATAACTTCCAAATCAACATCTGACACCTAATATGAAGCAGCATGGATAATAGTTTATAGGCAATAAGTTAACGACATATACGAGAGTTTTGTGCCAAATATGTTTTATGCTTTATCTCTAAATGTCTGAAAGAAAAATTTCTTAGAAGCTTGTTAAAAGCCTTGAAAAATGTACGTGCTGCAGGGTGCGTGCGAAATGTCTCAGTGAAACATTGTTATATTTGTATGTATTGAAAGAGCGTGTCGTTTGGTACCATTAGCCACATTGAATTTTTGCAGGAATTTACAGGAGTGTAGACATTTTTGTGAAAGCGTGTGGTATCAATATATTATACTATCGAGCCAATAGTCAATGTGCTCTTAGTTTGAGATACACATGAGCCACAGAATCGTCTGAATTCGAATACAATTGCTTATTAATGTCGGGCAATTATATTTAGGATATTAAGGAATGCTTCAGATGAATGTTTGTGAAATAAGTCAACATAGTTATATCATTTCAGACACAAAACTCAATTAGAAATGTACTCTGAACATCCAAACCTCAAACGAAAATAATTTTTTGTATTTCACAGAGAAATAGTTGGTGAGCGCTTTGGATTAATATTCATACTTGACAGTTCTATCATAAAAAGGATGTGATCTGTTACAGTGGATTATAGGAGCGAAATTCATGAAATTTAACAAACCGAAATATTCGTACATTGTATTCATTGACAATAAGTCATATTCATCGGTTGTACAAGTGTACACGTGTTATAATCGATATTCCATAAGGTAAGAGTTCATGTCATTAAGTTTGCTCCTTTTGATACTTCTGTAACAAAGCCGACATTAATAAGCAAATACTTGGCGTTCGGTACATTTTCATTGCTTGTTTCTAAATTTAGGCGCGTTGTTGTGTGCATCTTTACAAGTTTTTAGTAGACCTTCAATTATAAAAAAGGCAAGAATCGAAATTTTAAGCGAAAAATTCAAATTTAAAAAGTACAGAAGTTATTCAATTTCTTACAATTAATTAAGAGAGGAAGAAAAATTCTTAAAGAACGTTATGAAAAGAATAAAGACTGCATCAACTGAATAAAGGCACTACGGAGAAAGAGAGATGAATAAATTTTTGTAGACTTTATGTTTTGATTAATAAAAACATAAGCTTTAGATATTTCATTCGATTGCAAAATTCAAAAGTTTAGTGTGGGTGTGATGTGTATTTTGATTCTATTCATAATTGTAGTTAGCTAAAGCGGAGACAGACTACAGAACTTAAACCGGCTTATCTCGGTTAAATAAAACCGGCTAAACGGGCGAACAACTGGACTTTCTAAGGCCCGTTTTATTTAATGGATTAGCTAGTTGTAATTGGCTTGTTGCAAGCTGTTTAGACAGATAAACCGATTTTAGTCTGTCAGTTGATGTTGGTTAAACCGACAAAACTTCAGCTAGTTTTACTAAACTGGTTTATGTTTAGCCAGTTTAACTCTAGTTTATGAAGGGTAATAGATTTCCCGCTTGATATCTAGAACAGTTGATGCGTTTTGTTCATTTGCTGTACTGATAACTGATAGTAGTCACAGATACTTTGAGGGACCATGGACATCCACCAATATGGAGATTTTTGTATTACATTGAAAATCAACTAAAAAATGATTATTTAATTGACCAAAGCCTTCAATATTTGAGATAATAGCAGTCAGACTTCCATTTCCATTGCTAGAAGGCACAATGACAACGTGTACGACTCCCAATAATGCAGACACAAAATTGCAAAATGATTACGAATTAAATGTGATAGTACTTTCCATAATACTTTGCAGTGATTTAAATAAAGCCCGTGAAGTGAAAACAAAATGAAAAATGCGTCAGTCCAAAACTAACAGCGTCACAAGTGAAACTATTCTCGGCGTCTCCGCTTTGTGCGGATCTTCGTAAACTTTTTTCGCTCCTCACACTCTGCTTATGTAAATGGTAATTATAAAAAGACAAGGAGTTTAACAGATTTGTTAACTCTACGAGTTATCTCTCATGCCAAAACTCCTTTAGTGTCCCATGAGAAGTTTCACCTTAATAAATAATAAGCAACGCTTGCGTCCCAGAAATAATTCTTGGTGAAAAGCATAACGACATGAGGATGATATCTTTGGACATGTTAATATGACTAAAATAAAACAGTCACAAGCCGCATGATGATGTTGAGGAGAATCTTCTGGTATCATGACAGATTCTGGTGTTCGAAAACTTTACTCAAGTGGTCAGTGAAAGTTAAACTGTGAATAGTTTGTGCTTTTTATATTTCAACATATTATATGAAGAGATACTAGATTTAAAAGTAAATGAAAAGGAAAATAAGGAAATTAATATTAGAGTTTTCATACAAACTACATCAATATCATGCATGCCGTAAAATTAAGTTTTGAAAGTTAAGAATTGATTCAAGTTAATAAAATTGACATTCGGTCTCAGGAGTTGTCTTTCCTTTCTTATCATGTTTTTGTATGAGATATAAGAGTTTACGTTATAATTTTGAAA
This sequence comes from Chrysops caecutiens, assembly GCA_963971475.1. Taxonomy (NCBI): domain Eukaryota; kingdom Metazoa; phylum Arthropoda; class Insecta; order Diptera; family Tabanidae; genus Chrysops; species Chrysops caecutiens. The sequence continues at coordinate 23,561,786 of OZ020570.1, read as the reverse complement.
CAGAAAATATTTTGATTTACTTCAAAACATTTTATTTAACGTTTTTCTACTACAGTTCATGCAAAATAGTTGTTACGTGTTTTGCTATGAAAGCATTTGATACCGTGCCAATATATAAAGCATAGTACAAACAAGTTCAAAGCCAGTTACTATTCTAGAACAAATACAAGCACTAATTCGTGCATATTGTATACTTACAGGTAACTCATGACCGAGAATAGATTCACCTTTCCTCTGAAAAAATAAAAGTAATGGAAATTTTACATAAACACATAAACGAAACAAACAGGGGCAATGTTAATTATTTACGTTTGTAGAAGACAAGGTCCCGAAAACATTAAGTAATGACTATTGAAGGATCTAGATAATCAATTATTTTCATTGTAATATTGAATCAATCAAATCTCATAGACCTTAAAATACGTATGTACCTATATGAAAGTTATCTTGAAGCCAAGTAATAATTTTTAAATCCAAATATTATTCTTAGACAGCCGCACATTTGGTTCGCAAGAAAATTTGTAAGAATACAAAAACCTTAAAGGATAATTCTATTTCACGAACATAAGAATACTGTTTGTATTAAGAAAGCGATGTCCTTTTCCTGGGTTGGTTGGAACTTTAAAGACTTTTATGTATTCATTTTTGATAGAAACTTCTGCAACTGACAAATCGTCTGGAACTTTTTATTATAACATTGTTGGTGGTATTCTAAGTACAGAACAATACCTTTTGAAGTGAACTAGTTGATATGCTTCCATACCAAAGTATTATCATATATTTACCATGTTAGTATTTATTTTTATTGTGTCTAGAGCAGAAGCAGATGATATGACAGAGATTTGTCAAGAAGGAACAAGGCAAATCGGCTTAGCATTTATAACATAGAAGTGAGGCATAGTTATTCTTGTTTATAGGTCGTGTACATATTGTCTGAGGCTTATTACAACCATAATGGTTTTAGTGGCATAACCAGATAGTGAACCGTGAAAGGTTTCAGTTTATGAATTGCGTGTTGAGGAATAAGGGAAATAAGTCAAATGATTTGTGAGGCAATACGGACCTGCTTGAAAATCAAATTATGTGAATACATGCATTTTCTGTTTCCTTCCGAATAACCTTTACTTGCAATTGATAACATGTTAGTGTAAGGCCGGATTTGAACTTGGAATTGTTTACAAATTGGTTTTGAAAATTATCAAATGAACTGTCGTGAAACTAATAACAGTTGATGAGACCAAGATATGTTGATACGACCTAAGCAAAAATTAATGGCCATTTACCCTGTGCCTTTCCACATAAGTTTCTCTATCTCTCCTATAAACCAGTTCATCGTATCTCGTTCGATCTTCAGGGAAGACCAGTTCTCGAATTTCAGTAACTAACGAGTGCTGTAAGATAAATTACAAAAATCAATATAATAAATTAATTCACATACAATTAATGTTCACCTTTTCCGATGTATCTAACATTTCTAATAAGACGGCAACGAAGGCATCTATGGTCATAGCTTTCGCACCATATTCGGATATGTAATACGAAAGGCTTGCGAACTGATGTCGAGGAAGCAACGATCGTGCTTTCTCTTCCACCATGGCTGAGATTGGACACTTTCGATGCGTTCTTCTTGTTTGAAAACAGATAATTTGAAAAAATTAAATTTTATGATTTTGAACTTTTCACCTCGTTCCAGTCGGACTGTATGCATCCCAAGGTTCCAACTCTATTGATGTACATGAGTGTGGCACTTTTCCTACGTCCCTAACAACCAGCAACATTCGCTTATGGTATTTGAGTTGACTCACAGCCTCATCATGGGTTACGTCCAGAAACGATTGGCCGTTTACTTCTATAATTTGATCTCCTACCATCAGTCCTGCACGATCTGCTACGCTGTCCTTGTCCACTCCTGTTATAAATATACCTAATCCGTATTCTACACCACCCCGAATCATAAGGCCAAGCGATTGTCCAGGTTCAATAAGAAGTTCTACTCGTCTTATCCTTGAGTCAATAGAAAGTAGACGTGTATGCAAAGCAATGTAACCTTCTCAGTTCCGCTTACCTGTCACGACGGTCATTCCGTCGACCACCGTATTCCATTGGCGGTGAAGCTGGTCGTCCTTGACGGTCCATCCAGGAACATGTTTGTCGGAACGGTGGAGAGTTTGGCCCACCAGGCATTAGTGGTTGTGCCTGATTAATTGGCAATGAAGACGATTGACTTGGTGGTAGTATTTGTGCCGAAGCATAAGTTGAATCTCTCGAAGGAGGACCGAATCCATGCAACGGTGCTGTTGAATTTAAAGATGGTGGTGCACGTACTGTCATACTTATCTGGCGCGATGACTTCAATATTTGCACGCATCTCTGTTCGACAAAATTATACTCTTATTTATTGATGATTTTCAAAATATTTCAGCATACCTTTAATGCTTCATCGTGGCCAATTGCCGTAAATGGAGTACCATTTACTTCGAGAATTGTATCGCCTGGCCTAAGTCCGGCTCTCTCTGCTACAGACCCTTCTTCCACCCTTGAGATATATACACCTACACCTGAAATATATGCGAATGTTATATGTGAATAACCAATTAAATTCTCAAAATCATTTGTGATTACATATCAAACCAATAACAATTTGGATTTTTCGTAAAATAGAATCCATGTGAACACAACAAATGGTAGTGCAAACAAAAATCTCGCTTTTTGAGTACTTTCTAACATTTACTTTAGGAGACTACGTGCTTCTGGTAAATACAAATTGGATAAAAAACAAATAAAAATTTTTATAAATATTACTTGTAAACTTTCTTGCATGGAAACTGTTTGAGAGTGGTTAAACATAGCCTAGCCACATTAAAATTTTGCTTAGTTAGACAGAGTCTTTTCTCAAATAAGGGAAGAAACATATCCTCATAACTATGATAGTCTAGTAGGTACTTACCCGCATCTTTTCCACCTTTCACACATATTCCGAAGCCATGGTTTCCGTCCGGCTGTTGATCCCGGGACATTGTCACCGTTCTAGTTGATAATTCATGTATATTAGGTACACTACGATCCCTGTCACGATCCCTGTCACGGTCCCGATATATCTGAAAAGCGAGAGGAAGTGAAAATTAAATTCTCATTTCAATTACCGCCTGTTAAACGAGTGTAGAACATGGGACGTTACACTTACTTGATGTGTTGTCGACGGCGGACTACTTGCAGGACTACGACGTCCTCTATCTCTCGTGCCATTATTGTAATGATAGCTTGTAGGAACTGAAGATGAAGCCGTCGTCCCGAACATTCGTAAGACTTGTTCTGGTGAAATAGGTCGCTTTTTCCCATTATGCCTGTTAGAACTAGATGCAGTACCAGTACCAGCAACTGCGGAACCAGAGCCACCGCCACTCGAACTAGCCGCCAGAGATCCTGGTATATGGCTCGACGATGAAGAACTTATATAACCGCCTCTGCCTGGCAATGAGCCTCCTTTCGATGGGACTCCAGCCGTATTATAATAGTAGTGAGGAGAATGAGGTCGTTCGACAATTGTATATGATGTCCCTGGTGGAGAATAGTATAGACCTGAACGGCCACGTAATGAACTTATACTGTTTCCAATTCGAGTGCTTATACCATATGGACCGCCACCAACAATGGATCCAGAAGGACCTACGCTGCCAGGACCACCGATATCTTCCGCTTCAAAGCTATTGTTACGTATATGAGTTCCTCCTGAACCTGATGAATCTGCCGTTATACCGGATGAATGATGATGCAGAGAACTGTGTAATGGATGATATCCACGAGAACTCCAGCGCGAAGGACCCAGATCACATAGTTCTGCGTAATCATTGCCCGCTGCGCTCATTGTTGGGGGGTCTTCGCCGCTAAAGGCGCCCCCTAAGCGCATTACACACACACCTGAAATAATACAAATTGATAATCAACATGAGGTTGTATGATACGACATGCTTTTTTTAAATATTTAGATACGTTTAAAGCAAACAAGGTACCGTATTTAAGGTTCCGTACCCATACAAAAAAAATTATTATTTGTTGTTATAGCGGTCATAATAGTACACACTTTGTGAAAATTTGAAGTGTCTACCTATTTTGGTTCAAGAGATACAGCCCTGTGACAGACGGACGGACTATGAAGTCATATTAATAGAGTTCCGTTATCACTCTTTCGGTACCGAACCCTAAGAATTTCTTTACACCAGGATAGCAATAATTGCCTTCTATTCCCACTTGAAAGGATCTAAATAAATACTGCTGGCCTGTAGATATAATGGTGAAAAGCCTGACTACCTTTTGGATTCAATTATTTCAACTGTCAGATGATGTGTTCTACAAATTTATTATCTAATATAGACTAATGGCAAATTGGTAAATCTTCTATCATGTATAATGCCACTGAGAGTTATACTTCGCGATAGACCCAATAGGTTAATGAAACCTCTGCGAGGAGAGCAACTACATACATATGTAGATATATTGCAATTGTTTTTTATAAAAATGTTGCTTTTAACCGGAGTTTTTAGAACCAAACTTTTAATTATTTTATTGAAAAATGAATATACTTTGTCCGACTTTTGTTATTGTGACAAACAAAAATAGAAGTACAACAATTAAATCATTCTATTTGACTTCGTGGGATGACGCAGATTCAACAATTTTTGTTATTAGCTATTTCCATTTAGATGTGACAAAATATGTTTTTTTCATTTTATTAAATTACAGTACAACCTTGACAAACGCAACTAAAGGAAACTGTGGTTGTTGCAATAACCAAGTAATACATTTCAATGGCTAGGAAGGAAGAAAGAAAGTGACGTCATTACGTTTATAGTGTCATTTTATACATATATTTCTGCTCTCACTCTATGTATCATACATATACATGATTATATGTATCTTATTCCTTGGTGAAAAAATCTGAAATTTTCAACTGGATTTCCTTACACTCTAGCCGTGTTCTTTTGGTCATCGCTATTGAGTACAAAACTAGAGTAGCAAAAGAACGCACCGGACTTGTTCTCGATAGATTACAAACTTTTACCAACTTCACTTCACATTTATATGAAATTTCTTCGATTTTTTTCCATTTTGTTAGCCCTTGGTTGCATAAATTCCTCACATATTACTTGAATTTAAATTTTCAGATGAAATTAACTGAAAGTTTTGAAGAAATTGTAATTTTGTGGAATTTAAGGAAAAATTTAGGTTCGCGTCAAGGAAAATGAACCATGTCGCCATCTGGACATTTCTAGCTCAACTGTTCTGTTCAGAACAACAAATTAGTTCCAGTTATTATCGAGAACTAAACTTGTTCTTCTAAATGTATGGGATTTGACAGTTCTGTTCTGTTAGAGTGACCAAAAGAACACGGCTTTTGTATGCTTGGCCACAGCTAATTGTGTTTATCGAGGAGTTGCAACTGTGAAGGATTGCAACTAACGAGGTTATACTGTATTTTGATTTATTTTCATCGTACTTGAAGCAAACGAATTTGAAAAATGATAAGTGAAATACAACCGAACACAGTTTTACAAAAGGATATTCGTGTTGAAATAATATAATCTGAGGGATTTAAGTTATTATGAATAAGAGAAACCTCCTCATCGCAGAAGACCACTTAGAAGATATCACTTTGATTTGTGCCGATAACACCTACTCCTTCTTCAGAATACTTAGAAACCTTTTCTGAATTATTTAATTTTAGTCATATAAACAATAATTGTTCATAAAAACCAAAGATCTATCATTTCTATCAACTGGGACTAGAAACGAACAAACGGGAGCTGAATATCAGAACGAATAACCCCTAAAAAGTTGTAGAACACATCATAATCTGCGGAGTTCGCCGTGTATATCAGACAATTCAACAGGCGCCTACCCATACTCTACATATCTGTGTATAATGTATACATGTCCCTAACAACATCCCTAATATCATAAACGTCAGGTAGGTTATCAAAGTTATCTCCATTCTGGTTCCAGTACATAGAAGCTATTGTGTTCTAGACGGCTTGAATCCACAAAAATCTCCTTTAGAGCATTTTGTTGCATTTATTTTCAAAGCTTATTCGAACGTGATGAACATGATTCTGGTTCCTAAATCAGGACATAACAAATTAAAGTGAAATCAAGAGCGTCAGTGTTCTCCGCGTAAATTGATCAAGTTCTTTTGAAGCAAAATTTTGTGTGCTTGAAATCATAATCATGTAGGTACATTTTTGGGCATCATTATTCATTTTCAAGTTAGATATTTTTCTACAACAAAAATTGTTAATGGACTACTGCATTTGCATCTCATTTGATAGCAAGCCACAGCAAGGACACAACGATATTAAAGGATATAAAGAACATTTTAATATTAATTTCATACACAAGCTCTATAAGAGTACTACAGGACACTTGAATAAGAATTGAAGTGGATTTGCGATATATGCCATCATCAAATGCTATTTTCCATTGAGCAGAACGCTTCAGCATCCCAATTTCCATTAGTCACATCTTGCAGTCTCTGCATGCCTGCAGACTCTTATGGTTATTATTTGGCATTGGCACAAACTCGCTTCTGTTAATGGGCCTTAAAACAAACGTCTAACTGATTCTACATAAATACCTTTTGGCATCTTTACTTGAATACCCCCTACAAGTTTGACATATGTACGAGAAGGTGGCCCATCACATGTAATTTTGTTCCATTCATTTAGGTTCAGAATTGAATTAACGACTTTTAAATATTGAAGTTTTGGCAAACTATCAGATCGGTTTTGGGCAAACCAGTGGCTTTGTCTGTGGATATGAAACTTTGAATTGGGCTCAACAAGTTTGAGTCGTATAAGTTTGGGAGAACGTACAATATTTTGCCAAAACTTAACATCAGAATTCAAAAATAAATCTTAAATGCGTCACTTATTGTGTTCTTATTTATGACTGTTAAATTTTTAAGATCTTAGACCTGTTTGAACCAAATTAAATGTTCTTATATGTTGCTCACTAACGTACCTCAGTTCGCAATAAGACTGCAACAAATAAGGACATTTTATAAAATCTTATTGGAAAGAACAGTGTGAGCAACAGAATTTACTGAGGCCACATTAAGAGGCAAACTCATGTTCTTCGATGGACATAGTCTTTCCTACTTCCTTCTTTGACATCGGGCTAGCAACAAAGCCGTACCGACTTGCTTCAATATAGTTATCAACGAACAACTGTTCAGATAAGTTGTAACTCATAACAGATCCTCATCGACATCCTTATTTCAAACTGAAGAACTAGTAACTAGTATTGAAAGATTCTCAAAATTAGGAACCGCCTCCTTATAACCAAATAACAAAATAACAAAATTTGCCCTTTCAAAATAACTCATCTCTATAACCGTGTCCTTTTGCGAAAGAACCGCCCTGACCTGTACTCTATAAATGAGGCGCATAATTTCAAAACTTGCCATGTCCACATCAACTGGTTTCGAGAAATTGGTAAATTACATTTTTGCCTTTACTAAGCTGAATTTTCTTAAATGTTTTGTGCTCAATACATCGCTTATGTTATTTAAAATTGTATTGTAAAACTACAATAAAATTATCTCATAATTTGTTAAAAATCATAATCAGCTTATAATTTGCGGCTTCTGAATCTAACGTGAAGGTGAATATAGCGGCTTTTGAAGCTCACTTCAGTTTTTAAATTAAATTTAGAAAAAACTGGGGGGAGTTTTCGGACTTAGCTTTCATATTTGATTCAAGGCTGACAACAGAATGGAAATAATCAAAACTTAAATTTTTCGAAAAGTGTACATAGACAAGTTTGATTCTATACGACTCAAAAGCTGTGTTTTCTTGCTGCATCGAGAGGTGCAGAACTGTCAAATCCCATACATTTATCGAGTACAAAATTTGGTCTCGATAATAAGTGGGTTAGTTTGCACCTCTGTAGAAATTCTTCAATTAGAAGAGTACAGATGGCGACATGGTTCATTTTCCTTGCCACGAACCTAAATTTTTCTTTAAATTCCACAAAATTGCAATTTCTTCAAAACTGTCAGTAATAGTTGTAAGACGATTCAAGTAATAGTTGTAAGAGGAATTTGTTTAATCGACGACGTAACAAAATATAAAAAAGTCGAACGTAATTCATATGAACGTGAACAGAAGTTAGTTGATTTGTAATCGATCTATCTACTGCCAATCCGAGCTGTCTTTTTGCTGCCAAAAATTTGCACTCGATACCGTGTCGCAAGAAAACACGGCTATATAGTCAATGCTTGCACCCCTATAAACAGCTTATTAACTTCATATGAAACGGGAAATATTAGCTGTATTCTTTTGCTCACTCGAGCAGAGCAGAACTGCCTAATCGCATACATTTATCAAGAACAAATTAGCTCTCGATAACAAGCGGCTTTAATTTACTCCGTTGGATAAATAGTTGCGCTAGAAATATCCAGATGGCGGCATGGTTCATTCTCTTTGCAGAAAGTGAAAGCTCTTCGCCGGTACAAGGACAACGTGAAAGTGATTTTTCGCCCCTTTCTCACATATGTAGTAATGCATCACTCCTTCTTTTTTCGCCGAAAAGGAAACGAGTAATGCATCACTCCATATGTGACAAAGGGACAAAAAATCACGCTCACGTTGACGTTGGGATGTGAACGTTCGTTTATGTATGTCTCCTTAAGACTTGTTTACGAATCATTACAGCTTTAAAAATTTGAACAAAAATATCTAACGAAAGCCAAACTTTAATTTAATTGTATATCATTTCGTGTGGAATTGGCACTACCACGTTAATTTGAAATGATTACTGTTCCCACGCGGAAATAATAACTGCATTTTGGCATGAAGAAAATTAAGCCAAATAATTCTTGATAATCTAGCAGTAAGTAGCTGTAGGAGTTTTAAAATTACAAAATGAAGTGCGTAGGGTGAGCTATGTATTTTGGGGTCACATATAATGTAAGATTAGTCATATATAATATTTGTAATTTATATGGGATGTCCAAGAGACTTCAGAACTTCCTTGTACATACTACGTTTACTGTAGTTATTGATCTCTCGATTTCTTATTGTGGGTGATATCTTTTGAAATAATATTGATTGGTTCATCACCATTGGCAAGTCTAAGGTAGAAATGACAAATAAATGAGGACACATATTATGGACTGCAAATTCATTTTGGAATTTAATTTGATTAGCATGTTGACATAAAAAATTGCCCCGCTTATTTCCAAGTGAAAGTGACTTCAGTATTCAGCACAATGATAACTTTCTTCATAAGGTTTCACTGTTTCGGTCGCTGTCTGTCAGATGACACCCATATGAAACCCTTAAGCCCCCCTGCACTTTCTTTCACAACCAACAAACTTTTGTAAAAGGTTTCTTTTATTTCAGTTTTCGTAAAGTCATTTGCAGAACTTTGTTTAAAAAAGACAATATCGGTTAAATCACGACCCGCATATAAAGATAAGGGGAGATATACTGATAAAACTACCCTACTAGGAATTAAGTCAAAACACGAAATACTTAATATAACTAAGTTAATGTTTGAATAGCTATACACATTTTGAACTCACCTTATAACTAAACTTAATCCAAATTGCAGCGATACGTTTTTAGAGTTGTAACAATATATAAAATTCACATGGCACTTAACCGAATACGGAGTACTAGTACAGTAATTCGATCACTTTTGTGAAGATCACCTCGAAACAGAACAATTCTAACAAATGTTTCATGAAGCACACGTTGAACACCACCATATCCATATTAAACGATCAGCACAGGCTTAATATGTTTTTGACACAACTATATTTTTACATATTTCACATTAAATACCACTTATACAATATTCCATGTCGAATTTCAACTTGATGCTTTACTAATTTCGTACTTACACAGTCAAATTTACACGTTTCTTAAACAGTTAAGACTTATTAGAGCGCTTGAACCTTTCATATCACAAAAGACTGAATAAAACTAGTAACTCGTTGCAAAACAACATGTTATACAGATTATATTCGATATTGAATGCATAACACAGTCAAACTTATAACATAATTGCATTAGATGAATACGGGACATAAGTATACATTTGGTATTGATTTGTTACTCAACTCAATATCATATGAAGCCCTAGCGTAATCCAATGCATGTTGGATATGAAAATGGTAATATACTTTAGAAATCAGAAGCAATATCAAACAAACCGCATTTTGAGTCCTTGCGTGTAATAATAGTACACCACGATGTATACATATATTGGTTAAGTAGACGACGTAGCATATTTCAAGTGCTCGTATCATGTGACACTTTTGCAAATGAAGCGTTGCGTTATAGAATTGCAAGGTACTGGCTATAATTTGAGTTTTCAATTAAGATATCCTCCTGAGTCTTTAGCATGCTTGGAATTAGTGGTAATTACTAATTAGCACTTCTACTTGTCTTCAACCTATGTAACACTTCTATCTCTTACCTATTAACACCTACCACTATGTTATTAGTGAAGGAGTAGTTTGCGATTCAACCGTGCCCCTCTCGGTTTTAACTTTTCAAGCAAATGTTCGAACAAAAACGATTTCAACTGAAATTTTAGACCATTTACAGACATTAACTGTGAGAAATTGAATGGCTACAATGGAGCTACCAATGGACAGAAACTATATACAAGAGCTTATAGATCTCCCATTTGTCTGATATATTTTCAATGTATATATAACCAGCAAGTTAATATAACATGTAAACCTTCTTCGACTTGTAAGGATGAATCAGCTATTGAGTAAATATACATTTAACCTTATTCATCTTTCTGTTTCTAAGCTGTAAATCGTCCTGTGTTGTAGCGAAAGTTTGAAAAGAGTAGTCATCAGAATGATTCTGGTGTTTTGATTGCGTGAATAAAAAATTTAAGGACTAGAAAATAAATAATAATATCCTTGATACCATGAAATAATTTTATGTTTTCCGAATAAACTTTCTTTTTTAATTAATGTAATTCAAAGGGATTATATTGTAAGGAAATTCCAAATGTCTTTAGAACTGCGAAACTTTTTAAGAAATAAGAAAATCGGAAAAAGGAAACGGTTTTCAAAGTTTGAAATATTTCATCAAACGGTGATAGCCTGGATTTATTATTCATTATATTAAAGAATGTGTCTCATTCAGAATACAGGATTTTCAAATTAATCATGTAAAGGACAAAGAATGATGAAAGCAGAACGTTAAAAATTTGTAACCCTCACACTTCACATTGGGCACAGTTGTTGAATTACAAATTTCTGGTTTTCATTTATTATCCCGAAAATTATAAGTCTTTCTTATCAAGGAACTTTGAACTGATTTTACTTACGAGTAGTTCATGCTTTCAAATTTACTTCACCAATTAGTTTTGAAATTTTCTTAAAGTATTGCAAACATTTTCAGACAAGAAAGATGTTTAAATAAAACCACTGAATTTTAATGAAATATGCATTTAGGTTGAAAAACCCACGGCACACACACAAGATTTTTCTTAGGTCTTAATTGAGCCTAGGACATTCCAATTTCCAAGTAACAAGAGCTATTTGACTAATTCATTATTTCCTATTGCTGACGGAACACATGTCCTTGTGAGAGAATGCGCAGTACTTGCATTCCACAATTGAACTCTGATTCTTTCTTCTAGGAAAATAATCAAGGAACTGACACATATCAACGGAGTACATAACCTAAAAGTGATAACTCGGGCTGATATACATATTAGTATAGAGGTATACTTCTGTATACAGGAAGGTAAGTCTACTGAATGGCCTTGAGGGGAAAAGAAGGTTAATGTAAAGCGAATAAACCAATCCACCCCAAGTCGCCTTCGAAAAACTCTATCCTTTTATTTAGTATTCCTGGCCACGACACAAGGATATGAAATAAATATTTAAATATTTGATTAATATGTAAAAACTTCTAAAAGCTCCACACCTATCGAAGCAACATATCTTCAACACTAGCTAGACAAATGTAACTTTCGTTATATAGGTATGTATTACATGGGTATAATGTAATTATATATTTATATGCATATATAATATAAGAGAAAAATTCCAGGCGTGATCGATTTTCCGTCATCGTCACGCACTAAATGTAAACATAACGAAAATTTAAGAAAATTAAATAAGTTTTCGTCACTGTATTTCATTATGAAAACAAAATAACGAGTTATTCCCTTATCATTCGAACACCACTTTAATGTAGCTATATATTTTCCAACAGTAGAACAAACCGATTAGAATGTCCTTCCGATTTCACCTCTTAGCCTACTTTCATACTTTCATTGACATGGTGACTTTAAACACGTTTTTCTCTGAATTACTTAATTACAAAAAGAATATCACCTTCACAAATAATTTCCAAAAATTCAATAGCCACAACAGTTTCGTTAAACAATCAATTATTTCATTTTCTATCAGAATTTTGAACACACTTCATTTTTACGACTCATTTTCTAGAGTATATTTCCAAAAACGAACTAGTCCTTCGCCTGCTCGTATTTTTTTATATACACAAGGATGTATAAAAGTGACATATGTCTGTGATAGTACGTAAGACTGTCAAGCACGTACCATCATACACAAATTCTACAAAAATTCCTTTTCTTCAAAATTAATATTTTGCAATCATGAAAACTTTCTGAAAATTTCAAAAAATTCCTTCAACTTTTAACAATTTAAAACCTTATTAAGTTTTCCAACCCTTTCAGGGTCGAATTTTCTATTGGAAAAACTGTCATAACTCAAACCCCGAAAAACTCGTAAATCCGTTCTATTGTCTCGTACAAAGTATACAATTGTTAAGAATACTATATATTCTTTCCGAGCTTTAATTAGAAACTCTTAACAATCTTTGAAGAAATACACTTCGGCGGAAAACATGGCGGACATTTTTTCCAAAAGACTCACAATTAAAAGAGAATTTGCGCTGAACACGACACATCCTGAATCACGTTTACTAATGTTATTCATTTCAACAGAATGTAGAGGAATGTGGCTAACTTGGGCTTTGGAGAATGATAGTGGAACGTAGCTTTCTGTATAGAACAGTGCTGAATTTCGTCGACAACCTCAAACTTGGTTAATGTGGGAAAGCTTTAACACCGAACGATACCTTGATTTGAGCTTTATTTCAGTTTATCTCCTCTTCATCAAGGATGGTTCCGTAGACATGTCTAGAAAATTTCATTGTTTTCGAATGGTAAATTTAAAATCCTTATTGAAAATAATTTCCTTCTTTCGATTTTATCAGACCAATAGTCTTAGGGTGTTCTTAAGTTGTTGCGTTAAAAAAGCTACCTTACCTAATTGACCTTACATAAAATATAACAACGTTAGATATATACTAAAAACAGCTCCACAGTCATATATCCGAATCTGGCACAGGTATGTTTGCATTTCACAAATGAATCATCTCGTGGAGTAAGCAGTAAACAGTCAATTCAAAAGTACCAGATCCAAAAGTAACTAGCAGTTTATTATAAAGTCTGATATTTTTGTATTTCAAAAATTTTCAAATTGTAGAGTTGAGTATGTTGCTACTCGAGAGTCTGAAAATCTTATTGTTGGTAACAATTCAAACGATTTAGTACAGTCACAATCATAGTGATAATCATAAATTTTACTGAGTTCGATGGACAGATCAATTTCAAAATAAATGAATAACCCAACCTTATTTTATGTTCTTATTTGTTTGTTTATTTTTCTAATCGTTAAATATATTTACAAAATCTAATTTTTTACATTAATGTATATATTACTTATAAATAATAAGCTGGTAAACTATTTCATAGCTTTAAGATACAAATTAAAATGAGATTTTTTACAATTAAAACTCTAAACATACTTTTCAAAGATACATAAATACCGGAAGTTTAAACCGTCTTTCGCCGACCACTGAATTTTGCTGATTGAAAAGCTGAAATCATATAGTTTTCTTTCCACAAAATTGAAAAGCATACGTTAACATGATTCTACTAAATAAAAATTTCTGGCGATTAGTGGAACTGTGTGACCGGATCAAACTCCATCAAGAATTTAATATCTGACAGCATCCGTTGGGTATCTTAGAAAATAAGGAAAACAATTTAACGATTAAGATAAATTGTTAATTAGTTTTTCAATAAAGCTTTGAATCAAAATAAGAACGAGCGGAAATATCTTCTGGTAACTGAAAGGTAATGGAATTCCGAACTACTATACGTATGTTTTCTCAGCACGCCAGCTGCCTTCACAAATCAAATTAGCTTTATTATTGGTTTAATTATATATACGTCAATTAATTTTATCTGAGTGGTAATCAATATTGAAACATACTTGGAATAAGGACCTAATCTGACTGTTACAATTTACTTAAAGGTACATACTACAGTTTGTTCATTTCGGAGTAATTAAGTAGTGTCAAATGGTGCTAATTTTACAGTACTTTATCATTCTTCCATTCTTTCGTGGAAACATAATAGTGATCTATTTTTAACTTTTATATTTTATATATTTGTCGTTTGTATAAAAAGTTTTGTATAAAGTTGGTACGTATAAAAACAAACGCCTCAAATCAGTACAAAGGGGAAGTATGGAAAATCTTTTGGGAACTTACTGGCATATCGCCCCAAAAGTAAACCCAACCACAATTTTTTTTTACTGTAACGACATGGGAATTAATCATATAAATATTTTATCACATTATTCATTTTAAATTCTTTAGACATTTCATGATATTAAGTCTTTTCCAGCGATATCCGATTTTATCTTACAGAATAATACGTAGGCTTCGCCATTAGAACATTTAAGCTCTCAAAGTGATGTTCTTTTGTGAGTATTGAATTAAGTTTATACGAATCTAAAACTTTTAAAGTTTTAGTGTCGTTTCTCATTCGTTTTTCTTCTTAAAATGAAATTCAGATTGAATGCAGTATTTACAGCATAATATACATTTGCATCTGATGGCATCATCAGTTCTTTGTCAGGTAGAACTTGCGATAAAGTATATTTCTCTGGATCACCTTCCAATCCAAGTTTCATCATTGCATTTCTTATCACATGAGGTGTACGTTCGTTATTTCCTAACATTATGCTTTTATACAGCACAATGCCATCAAGCTCTACATTATCTGTTTCATACGTTACTCTTATAATATAAAAGTCGGGATTAGTAGTTTTGGTCGAACTTTTCTTGACAAGCTGAGCATTAATTATTGGAACACCATTACTCGCAGTTTTATCATTGCAATGGTTTTTATTTGAGCTGGTTTTGGCTCCACTTGAATTATTTGAATCAAGTGATATATTTGATATGCTACTAGAAGCGGACATCAGTGATGTTGTCGGTGGTGTTAAGTCACGATCAAGAGAATTATGACGAGAGCTTTGTCTTGAAATGTCTAAGCTATTGATTTCACAGTAGAACTGAGATCCAGCACCACTACTTGAATTAGATGCAATAGAATCAGTTTTCCTGTGACCTACATTGTTATTTCGTTTTATTTCTGTTGGTAGTTCTAACTGGCAAGATAATGTATGAGCTTCCCGTTCATCTAATACAAGAGCGGAACTGAACCAGCGATCAAATAAATTATCACTCTTCAGGTTATAAGCGTTTGCAGCACCTTGCAGTAATTTTATTTGTGCAAGTACTTCGAATTCTTTCCTCTTTTTGTCAAAATTAATCAGTCTTTCGCCCACTATATCAGGAATGGCGGTGTGAATCATAGTGAGGTCAGTCAGAAACGTTCCAAGGTATGGTATTGTGCCGTGCGATGTGTGTGTATTCTATGATAATTAAATATACTATTATAATCTGCTTGTTTTACTCTTGTTTAAAGTACAAACCTGCTTCTGAAAAACTTTCTGAAGATGTCTGTCGTTTTCACCGACAGTGTCTGCAAACTTTGCAGTACCTTCCCTCATAAGGACTTCTCGTTGAGCCCAAGCATTATTTTCTTCAGAAAATATGCGAGCCAACTCACTGAAAATTTCCATTTTTTCTTTTGGTAATGTCGCCCACGTCTTACTGAGTCTGTATATTGGATTTGATTGCAGGCCAGAAATTATTGCTTTTAATGAAGAAAAGTTTTTAAGTATTCTAAGTTCCTGCGCTATATCGATCCAAACAGCTATGATGGCTGCACGATCCTAAAAACAATACAAGTATAAGTAAATTTCTCTTTATACACAAATTTTATACAAATTACTTGGTACTTTAATCTAGGTTCTATTAATATACTTGATATAACTCTATACGAAACGGCATTAAATTGATTAACTGTTGCTACAACCGTGCTAGCTTCATTTTTATCACGTCTCGCCCAAGTTGCACCCAAACACTGATGAGGTATCAATGACTTGAATAACTCCATGTCCATTCTTGTGAATTGTTCAGCAAAAATTTTAACTGGAACATGTGGAAGTCTATATGCCTGTAACGGGTGAGAGGGTGGTCCACGAAGAACTGGAGCTAAGCATAGGTCACTAAATTGATCAGTGAGATCATAATAACTTGCGTTTCTGTGCCGCCCTCCATCATTATGATGAACTGAAAGTCGTGTTATACGATCGAGACGATGCAAAACCTTGCTGTGAAGTTCAGTGTTTGGCAAACGCTTTGAAGTAAATCCCAAAATGAAACGTAAGAGATTTTCAGACCAATCTTCGGGAAAACCATCAAGCCAAACATGCAAGGCGGACACCAATGTCTTTTTGTGTTGCTCTGCCATTGCACTTGTCTCTGAGTTACCGTAACTTTCCCCATTTTGTAAATTAATTAGAGTTTCATATCGTCGTATCAAGAGCTCTAAGACTTCTTGAGGATTTGAAAATGTTCGATACGTAGATAGAAAAACATTTATGAATGTACTCTCTAGTTCACCATCGTCTGTTGCCAAAGCTTCAACTAGTCTTGCTAATGTGGCTGCCTTAACAAAACGAACTCTAACTGTTTCCCATTCAAGGTGTGATATTTCGTCATCTGAGTCCTGAAATACAAAATGGAATTAAGAGAATAAGTACATACGTAAGGGAAAATTTATACTTACATTATTCGAACTAGGTGTAGGACGGTGGTAACGCACTTTTTTGAGGTAGACAGTAAAAATTGCATTCTCTTCTCGCTCTTCACCCCAAAGTCGCCACGTAGGCTGCTGGGAAAATATGAAAATTAGTATTGAAACATTTCAAACTCAATTAGTTAATGATTAATCAATAGTTACTACACTCATGTTTGTTGTTAGTTTTTAACACAATAAAGCAATGAGCAATTTTCATATTACTGCACAATTCAATACTCTTCAATACTTCAATACTCTATATTCCTTTCGGCGAACAAGTACAGTTTGAAAATACTGTAAGTCAACTGAACTTTTTAAGACAAAATTATGTCATTTCGAGAACATTTCCGAGTTGTAGCTCAACTCTGATGAAAAATTTCTATACATTTTTGCTTCGTTTAAGCCGAAAAAGTAATATCAAATTTCACAGAAAATGTGCGGAAATTTGCTGCCACCCACAAACCATCAAAACCAACAAACACCACATTTTCCCAAAACATTTTCAGAGCTACCAAAAATTGTAGAAAATTCATTTTAAAACACTTTACTAAGAATTCCCAGACTATTCGTATAACATCTCAATCTGGGTTTAACAAACGCGAGGCGTCATACAAATTCTGTAGTGTTGAAGAAGTTAGTAATTACTGATTGGGTTTTAGGATGCATGGTGTTTTTGATAATTTAACTTAGTTATCACAATTCAGTTCCATATCGCATACGAATTGAAAATTTTGGGGTTTTTTGTTATTTGTCTGTTTTCCGAAATGAAATGCATCCCTTGAAAGTAACAGGAAACTACCATTAAATATGTTACACTTATTGGTGGAGAACAAATTAGTATGATTAATGAAAACGGCACTACAGGAACAACTCACTGTTTGTGGCTCAAAATCCGAGTAGTGTAAAGTTTGTGGTTCGTGGTATATAAAACAGTTCTGACATATTTCATATTTTCACAAATCTGAAGGTGAATTTCATAAATATAAGATTTTGGAACGAAGTTTTGCCTTCAGCGAATAATAAAAAATCCAAAGTAACAACCGCACAGTTCCTGATATACTCCACAGGCAATTTTTCACGCACCTCTGCTCGTTCCGCTTTAGACTTTGAAATTGAACTTCCTGCTGCTTCCAATTTTTAAAGAGCTTAAAACAGAAGACAGCTTACTCTGCACAGAGAAAGCCCCAAATTTATCTACACACTCTGTTTGGATTACTCAGATTAAAAACTCTTGGTTTGTAAAGATTTCAAAATGGGGAAGAAACACGACGTGTAACAGTTGACTGAGTTCACGAAAATTATTTTGAGTTTAGATTCCATCCACCTTAATTATCTACCTTTCGTATTCTGGCCAGCATAATGTGTAGTTATAGTTACTTATATTTTTAGGAAACACGAATTTTTGACCAGGCGAGTGTGAAAGATTGATTTTTCCAATTTCACGCTTGGAAACAATGTATGTACTCTACCGACATTTAAGTTATTACTTACATTGAATGAATTACTATTAATGTAACCAAGACGATATTTGGTAAATGCGACAGGGAACTTTGTCGAAATTAGAAAGGGACAGACCGCAAAAGGTCAATCTCATAGTGGGAGGACACAAGCGAAGATTTCAGATTGTTTTACCAACTTGTTATACTTATAAATATAACTACCCTATGTTTAATGAAAAGTAATATGCAGCTTCCAAGTTTTGTCAAGATTTTCAAAAGTTTACATGTGCTATATGTGTAAGAGACAACTTTCTCTAAAAGAAAAATTTTGAAAATAATTTCATTTTTATTTTCACTTCAATAAACGTTTAATGAACTGATGAGAATTCTTAGATAGTTACCTTTACATACCACTTTACGGTAGCATGCCCATCTTTTCTTTTTTTTCTTAAAGTCTTAAGAGTGCCTCCAGTACAAGGACAGAAACAGTTAACACTGGGCTTTTCAATATCAACCCCAGTTACAGGGTCTGTCTCCTGAGAATATTGTTTATTTGATACAAAATTTTGCATTTGTTGGTCCGATTGTTGTTGTTGCTGTTGTTGCTGTTGCTGCTGCTGCTGTTGTTGCTGTTGTTGCAAATGATGCTGAGCAGCAACTCGAATTTGTTGAGAACATTTTTGAGCCAAAAGTTTTGTTTTTTCGGTTAGATTTTGAAAAGTATCATTGGACGGGCAAAACATTTGTGTATAATGCACAAATTAATTTATCTCAAATATAAAAACACACATTCATTTTTAAAGTTTCCTTGTGTTCTCACTATCAACCAGCTATGTAGTCTATGGTCAATGTATCATCTATAAATTTCAAATTTTAGAAATTTAACACTATGCACACATGCATCAAAACAATTTGTATAATTTGAACAAATCATCTTATCAAGAATGAATTATGTAACTAGATCAACTGCATAATGTGCAAAATATTAAATAACGTGTTGCAGAACGGCAATGATTCCCATTACCTTAATATTTCTATTTTTATCGTCAACAAATTTATTGCCGAACTAACTAATAACATTTCAAAAGTTCTAATACATCATTCGAATTTCAAACATAATAGACGTAGTTACTATTAATACGTCTCATGGTAAGGTGTGGTTAGAAGAATTTCTATTGAAACAAAAATATCGGAGATAACTTGGGGCAACCTGGAGTTTTATGACAACGCGAATTTTCAAACAAATCGGCTAAACTTTGACGAATGATTCAATTGTTTGTCTTCGAAGCCCACCCTGTTGACGTAATGACTAAGCTTATTAGCGACTCAGTTATTCACGCAAAAATGTGCTAAGAGTCCAAGTAAAACTGAAACCACAATCACATGTTGCTGTGGCGAAACTTGTTTTACATTGCCAGAAAAAGCTTATTTTACATTTATAGATTCTATGCTCGTCTTCATTCGAGTTTTATGAGACGAAGCACAACGTTTGTGCGGGTAACTAGTAAGTAGTCAAGTGAGTAAACAATTGATCTTCGGATCTTCTGATCCTACACGATCTCTGAAGCTATTATTTGATCATGTAAACAAGGTCGTGGCACGTGATACACATCGGTTTACCAAAGGAATGCTAAAGACTACATGAGAATTACTTAAAGAATGTTGAAGACAAATTACGTACAAGTTATTTATTCTGTTTCTGTAATTCCTAAGACGCAGATTTGAGAAAATTTTTGAAATTACCGGATCTGCAAATGGGAGGAATTGCTCGAAGCATCATGGATAATCTTCCTATAACAATTACGCAAAAGTGACAATAATGCAAGGCACGATAAGAACATTTTACTTTTTCATGTTTCTACGTTTGAATCAATAACTTATCAACTACCAATTCTGGAAAATAGTTAACGCCATGCAGATAAAATTGAATGAACGGATGGCTGGTTTGTAATCTGTATAAGGCGCCAGTCCAATGACGTTGGTAGTCACAGAATTTGACGTCTGTACCAAAAACATACGCTTATAATAGATAATAGAGAATTTTTATCATAATTTAGGTTGCCTTGGTACTGCTTTGACTTCAGGTCGTACGAATAAAACAGAAATGACATGCCCATTAAAACATGAATTGTCAACGTTATATATTCAATTGTCACTTGTCACATTGTCAGTGCATTCATGCAACAAAATAATAGTGTATCTAAAAGCTCTATTGACTTGGTAAAGCTATAGTGTAACAATTACCGGACACTCCTGACGATTCAAAGTTAGTAAATCATCGCAATATCTGATTCTTTACCATGCTGAATAACTATTATTACATATTTGGTCATTCTGTATACCACCTATCACTAGCAATATTACTGGTCTCTCAAACGATACATCAGAGACTGCGCACTCAAACTCTTTGACAAAGTAAAAAACTCAACTAATGCGACCCTAAGAGAACTACTACTGACTAACCCATAAGACATAGAAACTTATTCAAATATCAGACAAATCACTAACCGTTTCTAAATGAGAGAGTGGGTGTATTAGTGCATCCCTTTGGCACTCACTTCAAAAGAAAGAATTGTGAAATAAAGTTAACTAATAATTGTATATGAAATCGACCCTTGAAATTTGTTACTTGTTGGACCTTGCAATTCTAAATACCTCGTTAATGTTAAATAACACATTGAGAAATCTTGCTAATATAGACAGAACTTTGTAGGAAACTGAATCAATCAGAAGTTAAGCAACCTCAGGGTAAAATAATTCTTAATTTAATTAAGAATTAACAAATTGGATCAGTCAGCTAGGCGAAAGGGTATCAAATCTAAGGTAATACAAGCCAATTGGTTTACCTTCTCAGAGGATTATATTGGCTACAAGTGAAATTATTTTCGGATTTCTTCGACGATGAGATTTGTATGTACGTCTTGGAATTTCCTTAGTTTTGATGACGACAAACGATCAGAAACTATCAACCTCTTTTGCATACAATTGAGATTGTTCTTTGCTCACATGTAATATTTTATTTGCATTCCAATTAGGTTAAAAGCAAAAGCGAAAATAATTATAGTTTACATCAAGTATTAGTCATGGAAAATGGAAATATTCAAGCGATTTGAAGAAATCCATTTTCCTATTAAACATTCCAAATCAGGCAAATGCTCAGACAATGTTAAGTGACATACAAGTATTATAAAGGTGAGCAGTTTATCCATTTTGGATTTTCATGGTTTCATGTATATGTTTTATGTGATAATGTAGCAAGCATTGTAAACAAAAAACTTCAAACAAAACGATAAAAAGTGTCTGAATCACAAACTGAACTTTTCCCGAAATAAACAAATTCCTAGGCATAGTCGATGTCTGAAATCCCAAAATCGAGTTCTTCATTTCAAGAATACACATCATAAGATTCCATTTGGATTTTCTTTGAACTGGAAAATTACTTTTCCCACCAAAAGATAATATTTTCCGGGATATTTTGCACCATTCACTAACAAATTTCGATTTTTTCATACACATTACGTGAAAATTTAATTAGTTAACTAAAATTTTAATCGCATTTGACACATGTACGCAGGCTAAATACCGAATTAATCAATTTTTCCGTGTTGTGTTGTAACTATTATGAATCAAAACTCTATCACTCGACGTACTTTCCTGTAACTATTAATCGCACAATTTATCAAAAACTCAAATAATCGATAGAAACTTTGAATATTTCCACAAAAATCAATGAAAAATCAAATAATTCACCAAAATCGGAATAAATTTATCTTATACGAATTTCACTCGCCGCCACTAAATAACATTACAGTGTCGACGCTGAATCTTAACTAACAGAACGGTCGAAGTGGATGGAAGCTAGAACAAAATTTCCAACAAGATTTTTGTTCTCATTTTCATTATCGTAAATTCTCTCTCTGAGAAAACCCCTCAAATGTCTGTGATTTGAGAATGGAATGGACAGCATTTCATGATCCTTGTCACATATTCTAGGGTATCGAAAGTAACTTGTCTCTTTCGTTTACTTCAGTTTTAGTAAATTCTTTTCAATTCACGGTCATTTATTTATAAACTTTTCGTCGGTCGCTCGAATGGAGAGACTCCAATTGATTAGAGAGATTACTGTCAAACCTCTCTCGCCGCAAATTGACATACGAGTTTTGAGCAAATTTTGAGCATTTTATGAACTCTTGAATTTGGATTCTGTAAATTTGGACTTTTGAATACTACCCATTGATATAATAACAACAGGAATGTGGAATTTTTTTAGTTAGTGCGATAAACCCTTCAAAATTCAACTCACGCTTAAAAATTATTCGGTACCTTTTAATGCACGTGTAATGGACAAGCATTACTTTTGATAAAAACATGACATAATCACAAAAAAGTTTCCTTTACAAGTTTAAATCACTAAATTTTTGAAGGGAGCTTCTATATGGAAAACAGCTTCAATGTATGACATTCCACTAACATTTCAATCTCAGTTTCTTGTTGGAATGATAGTACGAACGTACTAGACTGGATTTTCGTGAAGTACATAATCTTTTACTTTTTCGTATTGACAGCAGCCGGTCTGACACTTTTGGATGAGTTTTGATGGAGAAAAACAATTTTCTGGTTAAGCTTAAGATCCGTGGGTGACTGATTTTTATGTCAAGTTAAATGTGGAACAAGTTACCAAAATTTGCACTCGGATAACATGGTGTGACACTACAGAACGTCGTTAAGATGACAAATATAGACCAGGGTTAGTCATGAGGAGATCTTTGAAACACTGTCAGCAAGTGCTGAAGCAAATGTTCTCAAATTACGGGGATACTATCTATTCATTCTTGATATATTTTAGATACTGTGATGATTGAGATATTACGTTTATGGAACGATTAAGAATGTTGTCATGGAGGGACTTTGATACCAAATAAGCTGAGGATTTGCTGCGTAAATATGCGAATTATGAAACAAACGCTACTCATTCACTGGACAGTAGTAAGAGCTTACGTGCGTGACAGATAATACAGCAAATATGAAATCTGTATAGCGTTGAGCGAACTTCAAACATTTGGCTTGTGTTGCACATACATCAAACTTAGTAGTCCGTGCCGCACTTCAAAGCTTGGAAGTAGAAGGAATAATGAAGAGGATCAATGCCATCGTGGAGCATATTCACAGCAGCTTGATAGCCTCAAAAAAGTATGCAAGAACAACTGAAGCCTGACCAAAAACTGCTAAAACTCAGGATGAACGTTTCCACAAGATGGAACAGTTCTCTCGATACAGTTGAGAACGTCTAGCACCTACACTTGGTCTTTTACACAATCCAGTGATCAAGCTCTTGGAAGACGAACG
Source organism: Chrysops caecutiens (assembly GCA_963971475.1). NCBI lineage: Eukaryota > Metazoa > Arthropoda > Insecta > Diptera > Tabanidae > Chrysops > Chrysops caecutiens. Next base: position 23,537,934 of record OZ020570.1, on the reverse strand, counting down.
CAAAGTTCTCCAGATATTATAAAATCATAAAGTAACGAATACTTGCTCTTGGACATACGAGGACTCATTTTATGGGTACTCTTACAGCTCTAATTGTAACAGAGGAGTCTGCTCTACACTCTAAATTAATCGCAGAACACCATCGTGCGCACCTAATTTCAGACTAAGGCTGGCATACAGTTTTTATAGAATACAAGCAGTAGTTATTAGAAGGAAATCAATACTCTTTTCCCGATTTAAGAAATCCATAAAATTGTTAAAAGCATTTAGCGAAAAATGAACATTTAATTAAAAATGATCATTTTAAGAATGATGGGATAATTTGACAGATTCAATTTATTTCATGTATAGAGGAGTAAGTTGATGTAGTTAATAGGTAATTATTCGTATGTTTTATTTCAAGATAAACAATCAAATATTATGGGCGAAATTAGGGCATCGAAAATACAGACTACAGCTAATACCGACTACCGGATGGAATTATGTTCAAGTCATGATTTACTGGTTCTACTGCACAAGAATTCATACAGAGTATCAGTATTTATAAATAGTTAGTTATGTATAATGTTCCCAGATTTCACAATCGTTTCTAAGTTGATTAGCACACTAATTTGGTAGCAAGATGGATCATTAACCACCAATAGTATATAAAGTATACTAGATGCAGGGAATTTCTATTACCAATAACGGAGGACGAATAAAATCTTGTAAGGAATTCTAGTTCGAAATATGTATTCCATAAATTCAAATAAATTTTTTTTAATTGTAAACAAACATTAATTGTTTTTAATAACTAAATATAATTGTTTCTTAATAAATGATAAACACTTCACTTCAAATATTAAAATTTCAGGAGATAAGGTTATACACTAGCTAATATATCTTTTAACTTCGAACGGGACTGTTTTGAGAAATCTGAATCGAGCAATGGTTTCTACACCAAAAATCTTGTATTGAAAATATGTATTTTGGATTCCAAAAAATATAATTTCTGGTAAACAGTATGTATGTATGTATATATCTCAAGCATGAGCATGCAAGCAATAACATTGAGGAGTCTGCCGAAATCATTGAGGAACCAGCAGATACAACCTCCTTATATAAGACACGGGACTTCGTCGTGGTAAACTAAGACGGCGAGTATTTTCCTGGAACAATACTGGACATCGATGGGAAATTCAGAATCAAAACAATGGCCATGAGTGGAGTTTATTGGAAAGGTCCTGAAAAAGGTGACATCTGGGAGTACCAGCTAAACGAAATTATTTGTAAAATAGAAGCTCCCATGATGATGACAAATCGCGGAACTTAAGACGTGCCAAATTTAAAAAAATATACGAAGCAAAGTTATTCATTCTAAATCCATATAATTTATAATTATTCTTAAAACAAAGTTATAATTATTCTTAAAACAAGTTACCCTTGTTATGCTTATAATATGTTACCTTGCAAATAGGTTTTTTCAAATTTTAGTATATATGAAACAAATAAATTATATTATTAAAATTATTTATATTTTTAATTCCTCCAGATTTGTTTATTGACCATTTTCGAGCTTTGAATATTTCCAAAGCCCCCAAAACAACCGAATTTTCAAGCTGATTTCAGCTGGTGGACGGAATTGGGAACTATGCGAGTTAGGAGGTGGAATTAGAGCTATTCGACGATTTCGAACAATTTCATTTAAAATAGTTTTTTAAAAATATTTCCCATAAGTTATAGGAGTAATTAACAATTTTTGTAATAAAAACAGAATTTTGGTGGCAATAGGGCATTTGACGTTATAAGGAATTTAAAATTTTTTAATTTAACTATACTTAGCATACAGAAACTTTATATACCGCGTTTACACCGACCTAAATCTAAGAGATTTAGTGAGAAGATTTAATAAATCTCCTCGCCAGTCATTTTATTAGTGAAATTGTTTTGCTTTAAACAACTGGTAGAGTTTTATTTATAACTATACAAAATAATTTTCTTACGGATATATTTGAAAGTGTATTGTTGGGTAATACAATTATTTCAGAATATATATATGGATATTTTTGTAATACTTTTCTGTCACAAATCAATCACAACACTATCCTGGACAGTAGTCCACGCTTTCCTTTTCCAAATAACGCGCGGCAAGGGCTAACAAAATGGAGAAAAATCTAAGAAAGTTCATAGAAATGTGAAGTGAAGTTGGTAAAAGTGGGTAGAATCTATCGAGAACAAGTCCGGTGCGTTCTTTTGCTACTTTGGTTTTGTACTCGATAGCATTGACCAAAAGAACACGGCTGTATGGCGTGTTCAGTGATATGAAGAACAAATAGTGATCAATATTATTAAAGCAGTGGTATTTTGTCGTAGTTAAGTAATGTTTTTGCATTCTTACAAGACAGAATGTGTTTCCACACAAAACTTTAATTGGAATTTGCAGAAAGAGTATTAGGAAAACATATGCAGTAGATAGTCTTAAGTGCTTAATGGTGTGTGCACTTGTGAATTTGCACACCAAAAAGACGAAAAATTAAGTAATACGGGAGTTTACGCCAAAACTGTGAAAGTAACGGTCTCCACACTCCAAAGCAGGGTGCTCGTGACATTCGTTTGGAGCGCTAAGTATTTCGAATACCAGAGATTAGTGAATTGGAACGTAATGCCAGCAATGCTCTTCCAATTCCGAGTAGAAGATTGTAAATAAAAACGAAAGCTGAATTTGAAAACAGTCAATACTGTTAATTGTATGTAAAATTTTGTTTCTTTCATTATGAAATTTGAAGTTATGTTCTATCGTAGGCAAATTCACGTACCAAACTGTCAGCATCATTTTGATTCATTATTCCATAAATTCCATAAAAGATCAGCAACCGGGGTGCATGTCTGCTTCAATGATATCTGGTTACAAAACGTTTCGAACTGAGAAAAATTATGCATTATTGCTGATAGCACGTTTTATGACAATTTACACGAAACGTTTCACTACGCTTCCCGGATATCACATTCGTAGATTTTTTGATTAAAATTAAAAATTTCAAATTTAAATTTTAAAAATTTCGAAAATATCTTACGCTGGCACGATTTGTTTGCTTTCTATTTAATTTATAGACACATAAACTATGCAAACTATGCTTTCCCTCTAAGAAAGCATTTCATTCATTCGAAGGTAGGTATGTGACACTTTTTTGAATTTTAAGTTTTCACAGAATGAAAATTAAAAATTAAAATTATAAATTAAACCACTCACGGATTTATTTATGTTTAAATCTCACTTAATTAATTAAACTTTTTCAACTAAAAAACCTCAATATTCCAATGTAGTATGGAATGTGAATAAAATCATATTTTGAAAGACTTAAAGCTTTTGCTGATTTGGAGAAGCTTATTAATTAATTATGTATCTTCGATAAATCACTTTAAAGGGTATTCAGCCTCTCACCGTGATCATTTCAAGGATTTTGGTAAAAATTTTTTGTAGAACACGAAGATTCAGTTCAATATGAAATCACTTCCAAATGTTACGATCGACGTATACCAACGGACAGCTACGCACTGTATCCGGGCACAGTTAACTAATCCAAACACGTTTTTAACACCAACACCAACATGATTGTTTCACCTTTTTTCACATCATCTCGTAGAAACTTTCCAAAACCTCGCGAGTATTCACTTTTTAACAGGAAAATTTCGGTTTTCCGGGAACAAATTGGAGCTAAATGTGGTTTAAAAGGAGGTTCTTTTAACTCTTCAATAAAACGTTTAAATTTTAAAATGAATTTCCACACAAATCTAACATGACACTACACGAAAGAAATGAGCTGAGCTGACATTGACGTGTGGCAAACGATTTTAATGTGGATTGTTGGAGTACCTCAGTGTAGCTCACGTCTCAACGTCAGGTGTTTCCTGTACCGTTCTGCAGTCGGCGATCAGTACTCAGGCAAAGGTAAAATCTTCTCCTCTCAGTTTTGTTAAGATTTGAGTTGGAGAGAGTTCATTCTCAGGTGTATTTGTGAATTTGAGAGCAGCAGGCAAAAGGTACAGACCATTGGAAAAATGTTTTCGCGTCTACTCCCGTTGAGTGGCGGGAATGTAAATGTTGCTATACACGGGTTGTTGCGCATGGTGACAAACGATAATGTTGCAAGCAGCCTTGGCGAATATGTAAATACGATCAAAATGAGATCAGTGGAGAGTTTTGATAATGAGAGCAATTCTCTTCTAACCCGGATGTGATCTAACAACCGAATGTTGGAAATGTGCAGACAATTTTGGAGCAAAACGCTCTTATAGTCGATCAGCTGATTTGGAGGACACCACTATTCGCTACTCAATAATGAATTCAAGAAAATAGTTCTCTTACGACACTCTTAAGACATTTTTCTCCAGAGATTCAATATTGTACGCTGTTCCTCTCACTGAGTATTCTTTGCACAACTGAAACGCGATTAAAGAAAAGCTCGTGACTACCTGCGACATCTAGCAAACACTTTGGAAGTTAGTGTAAGGATTTGTGTCTTAGCTGTATGGAATTAAAGATTATTAAAGTTTTCGATAATATTTTGTCTGTGATAAAGCTTGTAAAACTCTTTGTAGTTCGTTGTGTGCACTAGACAAAACTGCTGTTTAGAAACGCACCGCTAGGTGTCAGCAATTGACCCGTAACGTAAAAGTTCAAATTCAAAATTCTCACTTCGTACTTATAGGAACACGTAATTATTATTATTTGTTTCTGTTACTTACTAATAATCTCATATAATTTTTGTGCGTACTATTCATTTTAGTGAATTAAGACTACAAGCCGTGTTCCAAATCCCATACATTTAACAGAACAAGGTTAGTTCTCGATAATAACTGGAACTAATTTGCTGTTCTGAACAGAATGGTTGAGCTAGAAATGTCCAGATGGCGACATGGATCATTTTCCTTTACGCGAACCTAAATTTTTCTTTAAATTCAACAAAATTATAATTTCTTCAAAACTTTCAGTTAATTTCATCTGAAAATTTAAATTCATGTATTATGTGAGGAATTTATGCAACCAAGGGCGCACAAAATGGAACAAATCTAAGAAAGTTCATATAAATGGTAAGTGAAGTTGGTAAAAGTTTGTAATCTATCGAGAACAAGTCCGATGCGTTCTTTTGCTACTCTAGTTTTGTGCTCGATAGCGATGACCAAAAGAAAATGGCTTGTGTGCTACTTCGAGTTACTTCAGTACAAATGTTCTTTTCAAATTTCGAAAGGTTTGCGTCTCAGGAAATGTGCACCCTGGAGCTTTTATTTCATGTTCATTTCAGTGACATTTTCAAAACAAAATGGAAACGTCAGGTGAATACAGCAAAAGATCAGTTCGGTCCATCATCTCGCTGGATGCAGTACTGTTTGGAATTCTTTCTGTCTGGAAATTTCTGCGATTTTGCTGCTTTCAAAGGATTTTACTGAATATTATCGACTTATTATTCGATTAAGGACTGGTCTCTATTTTTATCCAAGCGTGAACTGATTCACCCTTGTGTGATACGTAAAAATTAAATTCTGCATAAAAAGTAATTTTCATACGCTCATTCTTACTCACACCAAAAGTACCGCTAGGAATTTGACATGTGGCCGGTTGTGAGGCGTCATCTATTGGTTTGGCAGAAATTTGGAAAATGGAAATTGACACATTCGCTTCTGCTCCGATTGGGAGTACACTTTCTGCTGAAAGTGATTTATCAACTATTCAGGTAATCGATGTCATGGACCCTTTGAGTCCTGCCCCAGGGTCGAGCGATCGTACAGATCGCCTTGAAGGTCTGATATATGCTCAAAGCCAGAGCATCAACAAACTCCAGGAAGCTCTTCAGAGCACTAATAGTAATGTGGAGATGCTGCGACAAATGTTACTAGCTCAGTTGCCTCTCCCGGTAGCCTCTTCATCTGTCCTGAGGGAACTATCTCCTCCTGGTCCTGAACCAAAAAAACAAAGGAAAATGAAATCTAAGATGGCCGATCCCAAAACTAAAAATGTCAAAGCTAGGGAATCCAATCGGTTTGCTGTATTGGGTGAAGACATCTCGGACATACCCACCCCTCCAAGTACTCAGAATCTTGGTGCTTCAGACAGGCAGCCACTGGGGTTATCTTTAGAGCAACCAGTCATGAAAAATAGAATAACAAACAACGACAATAACAACCAGGTAAATGTTACAAATTCTAATGAACCACAAAAAAAAGCCAATAAACAACCCCCCATAATTGTTTATAATCTGAACCACAAAAAATTTGGTGAGGCCATGTCAGAGCTTAAGACTCTGGATTATATAGTTAAGCCAGGCGCAACAAAAAAGAGGGCCATTATTTGCCCCAGCGATAGTGCTACCGCTGAAAATTCTCGCAAGCTCCTTAACGCGGAGGGCATTAATTATTTCACTTTCACCCCCAGGGAGGAGAAAGGTGTTAACCTCATCCTCTCGAATATTCCAGTCTCCTATGAGGCAAACGACGTGACGGAGGAATTCAGCAAATTTGAAATTGCTGAAAAAATATCTACCATCACCAAATTAAGGGAACCTAACCCAAGAAACCTCTTTCTGGCTAAATTAAAGCCAGGTATTCCGGCTTCAGGTTTGCTGGGTTTCTCTGGAACGTTATTCCTGCATTCAAAAATAATTGTTTCTCGCTACCGTCGTGAGGATGTTGTCACTTGCTTCAATTGCCAACGTCCTGGTCATGTCTCGGCCAACTGCCGAATGCAGACGAGGTGTGTAAAGTGTCCGCTGGACCATCCCCGTGGTGAATGTCCAGTGCCAAAAGATACCCCCACGGATCAACTCTTCTGTGTTCGCTGTAAAGCTTACGGTCATACTGCGGCCTACAGGAGCTGCCCTGTTATTCTCAAAATTCGAGAGACAAAGGTAGCTCCCAGACTTCCCCATGTTCCAACATCGGTATCTATTCCCAAGCCAGTTATTCCGGGTGTTTCTTATTCCTCGTTGGTAACACCAAAACCAGTTCCACAAAGGTCCACAGATGCTTCTCAACTAGGATTGCGTGCTAATCTACTTGCTGAGATCGATGAAGCAGCTAAAGAATGTTTCGGTGGTGACTTCTTTGCAACCTTGAGCAAATGTAAATCTTTTCTCAGTAATTATCGGTCGTTAGAGAATATACATGAAAAGCGCAGAGCCTTTTTGGCGTTTATGCTAGAATTTGATGTGAATGGTTAATTCTCATTCAAGAAACCTGAAAATCCATGCCATCAACGTTAATTCCCTGATTAGTAGATCCAAGCGTCATGATCTTGAGTCCCATGTCAACAAATTTCGCCCTGACATTGTTTTCCTTTCCGAAACCTGCCTCTCTCCGAGAAACAAACTATCGTTTCGTAATTATATTATGATTCGGAATGATAAGGAGAACGGTCGTCGGGGTACGGCGATTCTACTTAAGTCTAACATCGGCTATAAGAAAACAGTAGTTGTCCCCACTCCGGTTATGGAACATACAGCAATAACTATAAATTGTGGCTCCTCGAAGCTATTCCTATTCTCAATTTATCAGTCTTGCTCTCGAGCCATTAACTGCGAAGACCTGAACAGTATGTTTAAGTTGGCCAGTCCAGATGACTTTGTCATCTGTGGTGGTGACTTCAATGCTAAGCACTCAGCGTGGCTAAATACCACAAACAACCTTAACGGTAATAGGCTACACAATTGGCTCAACAGAAACAGCGACAGCTTTGGGACCAAATTGGCCCACTCCCGTAACCCGACCCGGAGGGCAGGCAACTCCTCTTCCTTCATAGACTTCTTCCTTCTATCCAGCAATGTTCCCTCAAACCCATTCCTCTCTACTATGGATTACGACTCTGATCATCTAGCTATAGAGCTCATTGCCACGATTCCGGCTATGGAAAAGCGGGAACCCATATTCCTGCTTGACTATAGCAAAACTAATTGGAGAAAATTCTCCCTGTCTATTGACTCAGCAATAAATGAGAATTTTTTGCCCACTGATAGGAATCTGAACAGGGACGAAATAGATAGCGCCATTGTCTCTCTTGATGACATAATATCTAAAGCGGTGGAAATGCACATCCCTAAGACCAGGGTTAACCCTACAACGTTGCTGATCTTGAATGAGGAGACTCTGAAATGCATCAATCTTAAGAAAACGCTTAGAAGACGATGGTATAGATCCAACTGTACCAACGCCCTTCTGAAGTCACTCATTGATAGGTTAACTACCATCATCAGGAACCTTATCAATTTGCAATATGGCAATAATCTGCAGAGAAAACTCGAAAAGATTAGACCTGGGCCTAATCTTTTTCGTAGTATTAGGGGATTCACCAACACTTTCAGCAAAAATAAATTGCCAAATATGGATGGTTGTGATGATGACACAGCAAGTGCTGAGGCACTTGCAATGCACATCTCTTCTGTCCAATCTGATGCATCCAGATCGGGCCAACTAGATCTGGAGAATACAGTGTTAAATTTCGTAAGAAACCAACTTGGAAATGTTCCTCCTCCATTATTTAGTTTCTCACCACAAGCACCATCTGATAGATCAGTAACACGAGTTGATGTGACCTACAACCGCTTTTCCTGCCGAGAGTCCATTCGGACTCTTATTAAATCAAGAAGAAACACAAAGTCTTCAGACTATAAGTCCATTTCTAATTTCATTCTAAAAAAACTTCCTTCCAGCGCTTCTACTTTTCTAGCTATAATATTCAATAATTCGTTTAATCTCAGCTATTTCCCTGCTAGATGGAAATTAGCTACCGTGGTTCCAATTCCAAAGGGTTTTTCTCCCTCTTCAAACGTTGCTGAATATCGTCCTATTTCTATGCTTAATACAATGAGTAAGCTTTATGAATGCTTTATTAGGGAATTGCTTGATGATCATTGTCGTGAATTCAACATATACCATCCCATGCAATTTGCTTTCCGCAAAGACAGATCCACCAATCATGCAATCACATTTCTGATTGAGCAGATGCACAAGGACTTTAGTCTAAAGCAGCCTTCTCTGGCTGTAACTTTGGACTTAAGTAAGGCTTTTGATTCTGTCTGGATTGGTGGACTGGTGTTTAAATTATACCAACTACGCTTCCCCAAAAACCTATATACCCTCATTTTTAACTATCTCACACAGCGAAAATTCAGGGTGAAATTTAATTCCTCCTTTTCAACTCCTCATCCCATCCTTGCTGGAGTTCCACAGGGCTCGGCCCTTGGACCTCTTCTCTTCTCCCTTTATCTATCAGATTTCCCAAATGACATCGAAGGTAATGTCCAATCCATCCTTTATGCTGATGATATTCTGCTATTCAAAGCAAATAGAAACATTCCATCACTTCTAACTGATATGCAATTATATATAAACTCCATTGTATCCTATCTTAAGGCATGGAAGCTCCGAGTCAATCCAGCAAAATGTGAAACAATATTGTTTCGCAGATATGAATCATTCATACCTCGGAAGCACCGTAGTTTTAAAAATGATACTAATGTGGGTCTTAACGTTGATGGCACATCCATAGTTGCAAAGGGAGTAATTAAATACCTAGGTGTTTTGTTAGACAAACACTTGAGTCCAATTCCTCATGTCAATAGTATCCTTCTGAAGACCAATCACGCTTTTGGAATGTTGAAGAATCTCTTCTCTAACTCCGGGCTTAGCACTGCTGTGAAAACTACTTGCTATAAACAACTCCTTCGACCAATCTTAATGTATGGTTTCCCTGGGTGGTGCTGGATCTCTTCACACCAAATGTCCAGGATAAGGTCGTTGGAGCGTAAAATTCTATACAGGTGCCTACCTCCATCTCAGGCCTTTTTCCAAGTTGACGGTTACTTTAAGCGTATCAGTAAAGATCGCTTATATGCACTGATCCCTAAATTCAGACGGTTTGACACAGTGGCAGTGAACATCATCCTCAGATTCCTCAACAAACTGGAATCCTGTGACATTCCACTTTTGAAGGAGATAACAGACCTTGACTATCTTATTAGTAGGTATACCTCCCAGGGGGAGAGGTTTAAGTATAAATGCTTTCCGCCTTCTATGATCCTCTATTTGGACAAAACAGGGGTACTGAATGGTCTCACCAAATTAGTATTCTATAACCGCCGGTTCAATACCAACAATCTGGACCAGTACGTATATGATTTACTGGAACCTGATTAAATTATCTGTTCATTGCCTGGTTGCATTTTGTAAATATTACCTATTGTAATCTTTTGTATTATATACTGTAGACTAAGTAAAACTATTAGTTATAATCATTAATTCTTGTAGTACACAATAAGCTAAAACTAATTGTAAGTGAATTTAATGTCTAGATGTAAGAACTTTTTCCATTTTTGTAAACGTATATGGGTTTTCTGGCTTTTTCCCATGATAAATGCACTTTGTCAGCAGTAGTTATTTTGTAAGTATTCTCTATGTAAATGTTAAGAGTAGTATAGGAAAAGTAATCTTAATGATAACTGTTATACTAAAAATAAGCAGAAGCATGAAGCTTACCTCAGATGAACTTGTTAGTTTTAAGGAATCTCTTGTTAAGGCCAATAAAAAACTTAAAACTTAAAAAAAAATACAGCAAAAGATGTAAGTATTTTAGCACAAGATGTAAGTAGTTTATTAACCTTTTCCTGTTTTAGTAACTAGCGAGACAATCAAAAGTAGAAAAAATCGAAATGAAATGATTTACAGTAGCTCACAGTCACAGTTTTGAAGAAATTGCCATTTTGTGGAATTTAAAGAAAAATTAAGTTTCGCGGCAAGGAAAATGAACATTTTCGTCATCTGGATGCTTCTAGCTCAACTATTTATGCAGAGGAGTAAATTAAACCCACTTATTTTTCCAAGTTATTTTTGTTCAGATAAATGTATGGGATTGGACAGTTCTGCTCTGTTGGAGTAAGCAAAAGAATACAGCTTAAGTGAATTAAGCTAATAATGCTTTTTTTGGTACCACATCTGTCAATCATTGAGATAGTTTCGAATTTCGAACATAATCCACTCTGGCATTGTGAACGAGTCAACGATGAACGAGCTTGGCATTGGAAACTCGCCATAAACCTTTTATTCACTGTATTATTCACGTTATTTATTATTGCTTATGTTTAAATGTACTACCTATATTGTATCAATATCTTCTTTTATCGATCTTGGTACTAGCATTTTCTTAAAGTAAATGACATAACTATTAATTGAGGTTCGTAACAGCTGCAAATCGCACATATTCGCGTTCGGGGATGTATGGAGTGATTCAGAGCCTTAGTGGTGAATCATTATTAATCTGTTATTCGAAAACTTGAGCTTATTTCAGGTCGTATCAAATAGTCAAACCTCGAAATACCTTCTAGATACTATTGAATACCTAAGCCCAAAGCCCATGCACAATATTATCTGATCCAAATGTGATTATTGTGCGTCCTTTTGCGGCGCATGTAGTTAAAATCAAATAAAATCGTAACATGCTGGACTATTAACGCACGTCCATATGGATTTCTAGTTTACTATATGTGACTTTGTTAGCAAACCTTATCACTGGCTGGAAATTTGCTCAAGGAAGCGCGTCGCCAAATGTTTTGTCTTTTGTGGAAGCGGTCACTATGCTAATAAGTCGATCTGCAATTTCGCAATAATCGTCTAATAGCTGCAATTTATCGAAGCCAAACCATACACAATCGCAAAACAATAGAAATAATTGGTGTTCTCCATGGGATTCCGGGAGGCTGTGGGGATTTTCTCTGACTCTTATCGCAGTTTTGATTCCGCATTTTGTATGTCATTTCGTATGTTGCGGGACTCCATTTTTGGCTCAACAAAATTGATAAATCGCCTTTTCATTTTCTTAGATACCTACTATAGGCTTAGATGAACGAAGAATTTAACTTGCGCTTATAGCGTCTACAATACAAATGGTAGATTGTGTATTTAATATTTCGTTATATCTCTGGTATTGACTGAATCTGTGTCAGTCTATCGGAAATTATGCTCGAAGGAAGTGTGTGACCATTCAAAATAATTTAATTCTGTTTAAAGATTTATCAGATTTTTACATCAAGCAACAAGGAAATGTCCCTGAATACGCACATTTATTCGAAAAACAAATGTAATCAAAGTAACTACTACTGGTTTCCTATCCCGCAAAAATTCGCAACCCTGTCAAACTCAAATCGTCTAATTATGTGCGAAATCGTCTAATTCAAGCTGAATTGGCTAATTCTAGTACTTCTTCATTTAGTGCATTTTCGAGCTTGCTAATCTAATTCCATGAGTCTAAATTTTGTCTTTTGTTCTTTTGAATAGTTAGATTGACGCGTCTTTTGAATTTGTAAACTTGAGAAATTTAAGTTGAAGTTTTTTAAGCAAGTTTAATAATAATATAAATAATTTCATACATTACAATTTCACTTTAATTTTAATTTTAAACTTTTCTTAGCACAAATTTCTACAACTTCAAATTCCAGATGTCAAAACTTAGACAAGCAAACCAATTCGCACAGGCAGCCTAATGTATTGGAAACTTATTGGAACTATTCCAATGAAATTCTAATGAATTAGATTTAGCATGAATTCGCACACGTTAGGGCGTGTTAACCTTTTGCCTGCATAGTGTTTGAGTGAAACTAGGATTGCTTATATTGTCCACACAAGATGAGATCAGACAAGCGATTTTTGGTATTTAGGGTAAAATTGCACTGGTCAGTGGTAGGTATGTCAAAAGCATTTTGAGCAAAGTGACTTACTTCTGAAAAAATCGCGTGGACAACGATGGCATAATCCTTTCAAAATTTACTCGAACAATCACCAACAATTGTGCAACTGGCATGTATTAATTGTTTGCGCTGTAAAATGCCCGTACAAGAGAAGAATAAAAATGTCTCACCGGGCGCCCTGTATTTTCCATATGCATCAAAGGAAGCACTTCAACACAAGAAAGTCCAGTGGCAACCAGTGTAAGCCAAATAAAGAACTGCAGCGAGAACAATGTGATTGATACAACGAACACAACATGGCATACCGAGCCAATCTGGGCCTTGAATGAAAACTTAAATTATTTAACAATGAAACTTTTTATCATTTCCCTGCGGTTGTTTACCCACACTAGGTATCTTTTCTGTACCAATTTCGCAGGGTTTGTTCAATTGACGGCACTCGGGTGCTCAGTGCCGTTTATGGTGAAACGCCGTTAATTTTGCTGATTAATCATATCTATCTAGGTCCTCGAAACTCTGATTCTTGTAGAATGAATTTCCTGATTGTGGGTATAGCGCTTTTATACAGACTTTTCTCTCAGCAGCAAACCTTGTATTCTTCTGTTGACCGAGATCACTCTTTCAAGTCGGTACTACTTTGGGGAGTTAAAGACTAGGTACAGTCTGTATTTGGTACCGCCAACAATTCGTCGAGGTATGCGTCTACCACGAAGCCTAGTTGGTTTTTCTTGTCAACTCAAGAGGTGGTCCTGGTAAAATGCTTCTATAAATGTAAGTCATCACATTTGTATCTTGTCCATTGACGCCGTTGCATGAACTCTTGTTGTACATTTGTTTCCAGTGCCTTGAGTATTCATTGTGTATCCAGTTGAACAACACAATACCTAGAGACCGCGTAAGAGATTTAAATTCTTCAAAGGCGGTTTTCTTTATATTAACAAAACCATTTTCGAGGAGTTTAATAAAGTTTGCTTGAATATTGCTTACAGTTTAAGGAAAACAATTTGTTTTGGTTCCGGAATATTTTTATTAATACGTTTGACAGAAACGTTTGTTAGATTCAATTCAGTTTAACAATAACTAAATAGAAGAATATAATAATGTTAATAGAAATGAAGAAAGAGTGGAGACAATAATTGTAGTGACAAAACGAAACTTGTATTTTCCTTAAGTCCTTCGTATAAATTATGTTCTAAAAATTGAACTCCAGCCCAAATTTGTTAAAATGCAATAATTGAAAATAATTTCTTCGTTTCATTTGTGGAAACGTCATTCTAATAGTCTTGTGTACTAATAGGAATGAATTCCTATAAGTGAACGAGAGCGAACTATTCTCTAAAATGTAAAAATATATACTACAATACCGAACTAGCACATTTGAAAGATTGTACTAGTTTGGAACGAACACTTCAAGAACAACCCTATTTTCTAACCCCTCAACATAAACCTACCGTCATTGAATCCAAACTAAATCCAGTAACTACTTCCTCAAATGAATACTGTCAATACCTCGAATAGAAAAGAAGTCACTGTAACCAATAAAAACAAGTGACAATCCCATAAAGCAGAATATAATCCCTTCTTGTCGACAGAGACTCAATTTATTATGACAAAGCATGTCGTCTACACCGAAGCACCACAAATGCTTCCTCAGTACTTCATGAAGTTTTGCACATATGGAATAAACAGGGAATCCCTCAAACTTTTCTATTTTCTTAGTTTCTCCTATTTTGAATCAGAAGTCTCTACAAAATCAAGGAATTGAGGGACGGCTCTGCTTCATACCATTAAAGGGCTTAAGGCTTAAGCCAAACAGATATTATCAGAGCAAGTTTGAAGAGAGGGCAACCAACAGCAAGAAGCAAATACACAGAAAGGGTTGCGTTTCAACGTAGAAATATAACAGGAGACCTCATTTTGTTTAGTTGGCAAAGTTTTTTAATCTTGTAAAATGAAAACGATATTTGTTGTCTTACGATTTCATGGAAAATATATAATGTAGTGTCTTGCAGTTTTTTGTTTGGCTTCTTCTTATGGGCTTATTATGATTTCCTGGCTTACTTGACGCGAAGAAAACAAATGAATGTGATTTTGTTGGAAAATGCGAAATAACGCTATAGAACAGTCAAAATCAATGGAAGATCAACAAAACTTTCAAACATATTACTTGTTGTACCGAATATGCACTTGATATGATGATTTGAGTTAGGGTTACTCTAACATATTTGCTTTGTAAAACGTTTCGTTTCATTTGTTAATAACAAATTATTGAAATAATTAATAAAATCACAATCAAGAATGAATGAAGGATTCACATCAATAATTTTGGAGCTTTCTAACTATCCTCGAGATAAGTGGTGAATCTAAGGTTCATGCAAGAAGTCCTTAAGCTGCTGTTCGTTGGATTAAAGGGTAATGACTTCCTGGCGTTAGAAATCCCATCATACGGGATAGAGGCCAAGGTACACTCACCTTCTCGATTAATTATCTCACGGACAAGGAAGGACACCTGACATTTGTATATTTGTATTCCTGCATTAATACCAGTATAATATTATTCTGCATTCAAATTTGTGGTAGTAAATCAATAACCGGAATACGGGCAGCAGGATGCAGGAGGACATAACAAAAATTTCAGGTTTCAAGACAGAATTGTAATCAAGCTTAACGGTTTTCTGATGCAACACTCTTCTGAACAAGGAATCGCCCAATAAAACGTATTACATTTAATGCTGTTGTATTCCTGGAATAAACGACATTGCAGGTGCGGAATCACATATCTGGTCAAGGAATCATTCATAGAATTTTACCTTCAACCGGGGACTAGAAACAAGTGCAGGTGCTTTTAAGGTAACGACAAGGAAGACTTCGGCAAGTCTTCAAGGTGCCGATAGATCTGCGAGACTTGTGACAATATTCCAGATTCGATATACAATATATTTAAAACCACAACCTTACATACAACATCAATATTTCTCATGTGTTATAAATACTCACTTTTACAAACCAAATTACACCTGCCATCATTTCCATGACCTACATTTATGAGTTTTTGTTTGCGTGATTGGCGATAAGTTTGGGTGTCTGATCAAGTAATTATCACCAATTCCTTAAGAGAGATATTTATATTAATCCTGCAAAACATTTTGATGAACTGGCAGCAGAACCGTATTAAATCAACGTACTTATGTAGCTCACATGTGCCATAGTCGTAGTGCAAATATGTATTAGAATATCTATCCAAAATCAGAATAATGAACAAATTAAATTCAATCAGAATAATTGACAATTGCAGGTTGGACACCTGAAATCAATAGCTAAATGTAAAACTGGAAACACATATTGCGTGTCACTCGGTGTTATCGTGTAAAAGTGAACGTATAATCTGAGCAATGGACCGCAAATAATTTACCTTCCCCTCAAATTCAGAACACCGCATCCAAAAAAACCTCGCTGCACCACTTAGGCATCCAGAAAGGAAGGATATATTTTACGACAGGTGTAGCCAATCCTCATTATTGTGAAGATATTTCTTCTGGTGGTACCTGTTTCAGATCCATGTGCCGTAATGAAAAACTTGTAGGAAGTATGTAGTTACTACTCGTACATTGAACACATGGCACGAGCCAAATTTACAAAATTTTTACCAATGCTGCATTTTACCCAAAAACAATTTTCGAGCAGTGGACCTACAAAATTCGAACGTCAGAACGAAAGTGTGGCAAATTAAAATTGAATTTAGGAAAAATTGGAAACGGATTTCTTGTGGTTGTGGAGGTATTTAAGCGGATAACATGTCCACGCGACTTCGCCAGATTGCGCAACACGTCTGTGATCATCTGCAATTTTAACTGGGCAACTTTGTTGGGTTAAATTTTGTTATGTGCCCAAAGGGTTCTGTGTGTTGGCAATCTAAGCGTGACGTAGAGGCTAGGAACCTAAAGTCGTTGTACTGTCAGACGTCTAATTTGTCCAGCCCGCATTTTAAAAGAGAATTAACTAGTAAAAAATCTTTATGCGTTTGTGTTGTTTATTGTGGAGATCAGTGTCGTATATGTTTTATTCCGCTGGCTATGCTGATGTCATTGTCAGGGCTATTGGTAATTTTTAGCCCGCCTGCCTGAAAGAAAAGCCATTGACATGTGTTTTTTGTTTGACAGCATACCTGAGAGGATGAGTAAAAATTTTTAAGTCTTCCACAACTCCTATTCCCGGCCCAGCTGTTCTGATATTATTATGAGTTTCAATCGACTACGAGAAACCAAAAGTTATTCTATGTACTCGTATATAACCTTTTGTGTTCTGGTACCGTGAACAGACCAGCCGCCCTTGTGGCGAACGGGCGTTTGTTTTAATTATCTGCATTTGCCCTCATGAGAGTTAGATGGCCAAGTGTCAAAGCAGGGCAAATTCGAATTGAATGCGAATAACGATTATTTACTTTTCGATATGCAAATTAGACCGGATTGTGGAACGTTACTCATGACAATCATTATTTTATCATTATCGTGTTATGGATACGAAATGTTATTGAATGGAAATTTTGTTCGGTTTTGTTGCTTGATCATAAGATCAGCATGTTGGTCCAGTCAGCAATTGGAGCCAATAACCTGTATTCGTCTTTGACTTTTATTTGCAGTCATACAAAGGGTTTTAAACGTATTCGTTTTGGTTACAAGCCCAACACAAATTGGGCATTGGAGGCCCTCTCCCTTCAACGGACATATGCCTGATGTGCCTACAGCAGACCATACGCTCGATCCCGTTCGAACGTACCTATGTATGTAGTCTGTAGTAGGTAACTGGTAAAGGTGCAACATGCGCCAAGCGGCACTTTAAGATGTTTGGTATTTTTGGTTTTTGTGCTCGCAGCATGTGTGATGGCCGATTAAGGAGGCAGACAGGTAGATTGAAGTGAGGCACGCGCCTTCTGTTTCAATCTGAGCAGTTGGTCGTGTCCACAAACTTTCTTTTGATTTCGTACTTTAAGAAATTTTTTCAAAACTACAAAATACAGACGTGCAACGATAATTGATTTTGGGAAAGCTGCTGATTGCATTCGATGTTGGTACATTGCCAAGGGATGGGGACAGATGTTGAACGATTAAAACTGGTTAATAATACTTTATTCTTACTTTATATACATTCCTCTAAATTTCAATTTAATTTCGTGATTATTTGATCGTCATTTTTCCAAGTGTAATTCATTGTTTAATTGACTTTTATGGCTAACAAGTTTTTAAAGTCAAAGCTATTTTCATGGTCAAGTTACTCAAATCCCAAAACTAATTGAAAGTCTTCAAGGGAGATGTCTGGTTGTCAGATACCTTGGGAATGGCGACAATTTATAAAAATTCAAATTCAGTTCAATTGTTTTTACAAATTTATTTATCTTTTAACTAATTTTCATCTTATCTCAAAAACATTACATGTTCGTATAACCAAAATAACTTAACTGCAACGCTCTCAAGTACGATTGTCACATAATATTCGTTACTGATAGTGCGGATAGTTGATATACTCGTATGTACCAAGAACCACAAATTTTCTACATTCTGTCAAAGTGACAAAATCGTGATTCTGTATATTGTTTCAATTACAAAATTTTCAAAACTACCATAGCATACTTTACAAAATAAAACTACAACAAAGCTGGTCTGTCAAAAATGTCAAAAATTGTTTAATTCTAAAAATTTTTGGCAAAACTACTTGAATCATTTTCTTTCTTAAGGGTAGCACAATGTTTTATTTATGTATATGTAGTAATTATCCATTGGCAAATCCACTTAATTCACGTTTCATGGTTCTATGTTTAATTTATCTTTGGTATTATTAGCTGTTTCGTTTGCTGACAAACGTATCTGCACATATGCACAGGTTTCAGCTTATATAAAAATGGCAGAATTTACATTAGGACTAATTGCGGTAAGAATTAAATTTTTAACATTTTATGCATATTTAAGGCTAGGTTTCATTAAACGAAGGTAACGATGATAATCTAAGTTCTACAAAATATTCTGGTTGTGGTTATATTTGAGACTAGATATTTTCTTTATGTCTGGTATTATCATTTTCTTGGTTCCGCAATGAAAAAATAAAATTGTTCATAAATTATTATTATATTAATTTGAATTTGATAAATCTTTTATTTTATTTACAAAATAATTTTGAAAATTGTAATCCAGTACGAATAAGGCAACCATGATGATATGAAAAGTTTCAATCAGTTATTTGTGTAATTCCGCGAGGAAACCAGGAAACAGCTCTTATATAATAAACAGTATAAAAATTTATTCTTAATTATATAAAACAATCACTAAATGTCTTAGAGTGAATGTTTTCTTTCTAAAAGGTTTCCGAACATTTTCCTCGCGGCGCAAAATCAAATGTTTATCAAAACTCTTCTCCAACATTTTTTCCAATGAAAACAAAAATAACTTAAAGAGATAAAATAAAAATATTATTCTAAATTAAAATTAAAAAAAAGTACATAATTCTTAATTGTATTAAGACTTTGGTTTCTACGGAAAAATGTTTTGAATTTTTGTTAAACTAGTTGTCAAGGTGTTATTAAACTTAATAATTTTATATTGTGCACAATAAATCCCTCGATAGAGCGAATCAAATAAACCTAATTAGTGTATGAGGTTAAATTATTTACAAAGTCCGAGCTTTCACTGCAAAATGTATATAATATCCATTTCTATCGATCATATTTCAGTACTAACAGCTGCTCGTAACTTCTGCCTTGACACCTGGAAAGCCTTCATCATTATGCCTACTTTCGCGATGTCGTCGTAAGTCAACTTTACGTTGAAAGGATTGTTCACAGAAACCACATGCAAAAGGTTTATAACCAGTATGCTTCCTCATATGTGTTATAAGATTGGAGCTTTGACTGAACGCTTTCAAACACACCGAGCACTTATGTGGCTTTTCACCTGAAACAAAACAAACATGCAATTTAATTTCATTTTGTTATGTCATTTATTGTATCGAAAAACAAAAAACAAAACAGATAAAGGACGCCAACTAGTCATCCCTGACCAAAGACTATAATCCTTTTATTTGCTCTTTGTTACCCGTTTCACAGAAAACCAAAGGCAATGCAATTAATTTGATTAAATCTGATTAAGTACACAACATAACATGGCAGATCGCGCTTTATGTCTATATCAGAACACACATTCTACTTGTCTATAGATATCCCCTTTATATTACCGTATAGGTAAAATGAAAACACCCTTCCTTGAGCACCTCTCTAACCCCTTTCATGTTGCGTGGAAGGGGTGTTGTATTAAGATTGACAAAACAGCAATTAAAGGTAGCTATTACTTATATATTTTTAAGAATCTTTTTGCAGAAGTGATATTCGTATATTCAGGATATTCATACATGATATATGTACGTACTTGACATTAGTAAAAATTGAATTAGTACTTAAATATATAATAATGTTACCTAATATCCCCCTTTGTGTTTAAAATAATAAAAAGCAACATTTGTGATTTCATGAGATAATTATTTTCGAGTAACACTGATACAAAACGTTTCGAAATAACGTATTACCCTCCAGTCCCGAGTGCCTAAAGTGTGATGGTTTTTATGTAGGTAATGCTAAACAAAAAATGTTGTGAATAACGATATATAAGTATAGAGTTTGTAAACTGCGATTTATGTTAATGGTCTGTCACGAGACAAATAACCATAAATTACGAAATAACCACCTAAGCTCTGTCGGGACAGTCGAAGTGACAGTTTCGTTTTGATAAAAGTTTTCCCTGTGGTAAGTTTTTAACCAATAACCCAATAATTTGAATATGTAATTGTTTTCGACCATTCTTATATCTAATCCTCAATTAAATCAAACTTCTTCCGAAAGGGTTAATTATCAGTATTGTGATTTTGGGTTACCTAAGGGAGGCAGTAGTCTACCTGAGTCATTTAATTAAAGTAAATTTTGTTAATTACCTGTGTGTATGTAGGTGTGCTTTTTCATGTCAGATTTCTGGTGAAATCGTTTTCCACAGTATTGACATGGATAAGGCCTCGTGTCGCTGTGTATAAGCAAATGAGTTGACAAAGTGCTCGAACGTTTGAATGTTTTTCCACATTGCTTGCACTGTTGTGAAATAGAAAATGTTTAAAAATTAAATTTTGTAAAAAATATCCTTAATTTCTATAAGAAATGTTTTTATGATTTGTCTGTTTACTGTTGTCA
This sequence comes from Chrysops caecutiens, assembly GCA_963971475.1. NCBI lineage: Eukaryota > Metazoa > Arthropoda > Insecta > Diptera > Tabanidae > Chrysops > Chrysops caecutiens. The sequence goes on along the minus strand of OZ020570.1, from coordinate 23,517,006 downwards.
ACAAATGAATTACTTGTTCGGACATGATATTAGGTATACGCTTTCGATCAAAAGGATAATGAACAAATTAATGAGCATTCTGTGAGTATCACAATCGTCCGATAACCACAACAAGCATCTTCGTCATATTTTGTTCCGGTAACTTTATTGAAAAAAAATGTTTGAAGTGAAACTTTTCATTGGACACTATATTAATGGCATGAGAGTTAACTCGTAGAGCTAACAAATCTGTTAAAATCCTTTTCTTTTTTTAATTACCATTTATAATACATAAACAGAGTGAGAGAGGCGAAAAAAGTTTACGAAGATCAGCACAAAGCAGAGACGCCGAGAATCGTCGCCGGGCATTGTTTGACAGTTAACTTCTGACGCTGTTAGTTTTTGACTGACGCATACCTTTTTGTGAAATTACAGATTAGCCTGCTGTTAAGATCTGACTAGCAACTCCGAGAACAGGAACCTTTGAATGTGTTTAACAATATAACGAATGTCATAATACCAATACATCGGTTAATGCGATTGCAAGGAGTTATAACCGTGTTTCCCTTTCTCCATGGCGCAATATCTAAACCTTCGAGTCGTTTTAATTACTTGAATGTTATAATCAAAACACGACATTAATTTTGGTTTCTGTTTTTATTCCAATAATATTAAGATTTCGAAGCAATTGAAAAAGACGTCACCTTCCAAAGACACGCAATAATGATTGAAAAGGGTTTTTCAGTTTTACTAGTTTTGCGTGCTGGAAAACTGTTTATCTAGACTATCAAGATGTCAAATTCAAGAACACGGCCTTTTTGGTAATAGTAGTAACTTGGCCAAAGCATTTATAGTCTTTTATTTTACTACTTTTTGTAGTAATTTCCTTCGATTAAGGATAACATTGCTTCAAAAAAGCAAGAATATTTTCGTGCAATTAATTCATTAAAAATTACCCTGTGCATGACATCCTCTTAAACCATCTTTTACCCTTCTAATATCATTTCCATAACTGTTATTTGATAAACCCCACTACGATAGCCTTTCTGCAGGATTGTGTCTGTAATTGGACTTTTTCTATGCACATCCTTTTATTTATTGATATTTACCCCTGATGGCATAAATGATTGAATATTTTGTGATTGCTGTTATTTCTTGAACAACACGCTAAAATATATTTATCGTTGCTATACTCGTAGCCTCCAATTAAACTATTAGGGATTTGTCAATACGAAATCTTTTGAAGTAAATATGTGAATAATAATATTTCAGTATTTTCTTGGTAATAAATTAATTCAAGCTACCTATTCGTTCGTATGTTATATCTTCATTCTTTTGTCTCTTATCAATCAGTCAACAACATGTTAATTTTCACACAAATTCTTAGAATCAAGATTTTATTCCGGCACTGAGCCTGATATAACTCAAATTGATTTTCACTGTTACCTTGCTGGTAAGTAAGTAAGATGTAACAAGTGTTCTAGATAATTAGTGGGGAAATCTTAATATATAAAATCCTAATGGTCGTGAAGCAGAAAATGAATTTCATTTACCGGAGAATGGGATTCACTCTCTGAAAGCGGGGAAAATTCATTTTATGTAGATCAAACACAGAATGAATTTCTCTCGAGTATTACTGGCTTTTTTTTCTAGTAGATTTATAATTCTTATTAGATATAGGAAGCATAGGAAATAGAGAGCACGTGGCGGAAATGTCTTATTAATTTTGAATCAAGAATTGTTTTGGTAAGACAAAGTTTCCCTTTTTCAATAGGAAGAAGGTTTGTAACAGTACCAACTCAATTGAAACAACAAAAGATTTTTTGTATAAGCAACTAAATATGATGGAAATTCCCAAAATATGTCAACATCAAAGAAAGTCAACATTTGATGTTCCGTGTTTGAACTGTTTCTCATTATCTTGTGCTACCGTCAAGAAAGATACCTGCCAATGATATTGTTGTTTTAAGGCAAGTTAAAACTTTCAAGTAATATTATTTACAATGTAGCAAATAGAAACGGTTTCAAGAATTTTATAAAAATTTAAATGAAATCGAAACAATAAGTAATTCACAACGCCAAGACGTTGATGCACGGAATCAGAACAATAGCTCGAGAAGAACAAACAGTGACATTTCTTAAACTGTCTTCACCATCGATCGATCTGTATTTGACGACACTTGTGTCAATAAGGCTGTTCCTCAAGAAAACCGAAGCAACACTAGGAGAGGTGCCGTATTAAACTGCATGTTAAATTATTCGTAAAACATCCAATCAACGGAGATGGGGTAATCGTTTCATGATAAATGGCAGTAACAAGAGACAACTCATTCGAAAGTAATTTGTCAAACACTTGGATCTACTACTCGAATGTGTTCTTCATCATATACCTATATCTACTTACCTACCACTGTGACAGCACAAAGAAGCTATAGTCACGAAAAATATCTGATTCAATTTCTGATACTGTGTCATCCACAATACGGGGAGGATGAAGTCAGAAAGCGACTTGGCAAACATTGATCAACATGGAAAGAATCGTCTGCTGATTAGTTATTTACCGATCAAGAAAATATTGGGCCGCTTCCTGTTTTGTCAGTTAAATCCTTCAATATTTCACGCATGAGATCGAGCAGTTAAACAGAAAATCTGTCAAAAGCAGGAAATAGAAAATGTGTTCCGACTTTTCGCCATTTAGGTACCTGAGTTTATTTAACATATTGTTCAGATTTGACGACACGTTGCGCACATATAGGAAGGTACCTTTGCATGTAGGCATGCATGTATGTCGCCGAACTAATTAAGAATCATTTAGTTCCAAAACATCGACAATGGAGCAAGGTACAGTTTTCACCTTTTCAGATATATTTACTCACCTCTCCGACTTCGTTGGCTTTAATCTTAATTAGCCTCAACGACAGGTGTTTTTGGCTTTTTATTTTCAATTAAGTGGGTATATTTACCTTCCGACTGAATACTTCGCAATTTATTATTGTTCCACGAGGTTTGAAATCTGGAATATTAAACACCTTCTAGAAATGTGGTGGAGAACTTTAGCTACATCTCTTTCCACCACTATCCCCTCATCGAAATCGAATCATTACTAATTTGTGAACAGTATTTGTCATTGCGAACTTTGTTGAACCGAGTCGTTGTTTGCTATCAAGTTTCTAGCTCTGTTTGCAAATACCTTTTCCAGAACATCAAACAATTCGACGAACCAGATTTCAATGATTATCTACGATTTGATTTTCGGAATTCTCGACTATTGCTAAGACAGGTAGGAAAGGTAGGAAAATTGTTTTTATTCTTTATGTATCATTTGAAATTGTCACTAACATCTATGCATTATCTAATTCAATTCAATCATTTAAATTACATAAATCTGTGAGCAGAAATTAAAGCTCATCTTCTTGACATTCTGCTCGAAAATATTGAATTTCTTTCAAAACGACTTGGAGCCAGTCCATTATTTTGAACATATCTAGTGTGGTTATTTCTAGATACTAGATTAGATACTAAGTTTGAAAGCTACGCGAAATAAAATATATTCGCATCTAATGCTATATTCGATATCTAGGAAACTATAAAGTGAGACTCTGTATTTCTGAATTGTGTCTATATTAAACTTAATCATTTTCTTCAATGAGTGTACCAATAGATCAGTTCGTAAAATCCTTGTTTCTTGAAACGAGAGTAGAAATATTTCAAATATCCTGCGTTGATTAATTATAAAAGAAAGTAACCTCGAATAAAGAAATTTGTTTAAGCTAAAAAGTTGGTGAATATAGTAGGTACATGAACAGGATAACCTGAAATCAGATGAGGATGCACAATTGGACATTATGTCTATATCTAATATAAAAGGAAAAAGCTTATCACATGAAATAACTGGTCCTATCAATAGGTTAAGATCTCACGTATGTCATTAGTTAACAAATATGTCAAATTGTCCCATCCATCTATGTATTTCTATCTCATTAGAACCAACACCTATGCGTAAGTCCCATAGTTCCAAAATAACCTCTCGCTCCTCAAAAGAAGTTTTATACCATTTTAGTACTCGAGGAAAAACCCTCATCACAACCGCGATTCGGACTTGAGTCTTCTGCTTGCTAAGATATCCCAGGATCATAATAGGTATGTTCTAACTACTAAGATCATGTTACTTCACCACAGCAACGTGTAGGGTAATACGAAGGTAACATTGGAAAAACGAATAAGTAAATTAAATTTTCAGTTCAACGCTATTAGTTTTGAATTGATTTTTCAAATTTAAATTCTATACAACCGTTGTAAGGATATCTAACATTCCTTAGAAAATCCTGATTTTGCGCATCTTTAATGCAAGTCATTACAATCGAATTGCTCAATCCACTCTAAGATGAAGTTATGCAGTTTGCAAGCTTTTACAACAGCTTTAAGGACTCGGCTAATTAAATTTTCGAAAAGATTCCTTTTAAACGAATAGCCAGCACATATCAGTTCAAAAATCGCATAACAGAAATTAAATTATTGCGTGTAAACAAATGCAGAGTGATAAAACTGTCGTTAGTCCCCTCGACTTTCCGGCTTTAAATTGAACTTTAATTTGTAGTGCCATTTTTTTGTTATTTTGTAAATTCCAACTTCCGTTTATCAGATTTATTACGAAACTAATAACCTTTGGTATATTAATTTGAAAGTTTCATGAAAATTATTCACTTCGTTTACTAAACTGCACTTTAAGGAATGAAAGGGCCGAGTGGAAAATTTGTATTGCTACCGTTGGATGCACACGAAACCCCTTAAATGCACAACCGAATGCCCTTACAGGGAATTCTAGGTAACAGTTTCACCCTTCAGCTTTTTAATTTAAATTAACAACACGTGCCACAGTTCAATTTTCAGCCACCTTCATTGCATTTTGAATTAATAATAACTTGTACAGTGCACTCATACAATCCATTTCACGTTCATTTGTACCTATAATTTGAGTGAAGCGAAAATATTTTTTACATAGTTCGGTAAGATAGGTGATGAACAACTTCACACGTCCTTCACATAAATTTCATTCAAATAACCCAAGTAAAATTAAGGTAAATAGCTTCATGTAGGTATTACACAAAAAACTTTGTACCAAACTTACTTACTTAACAAATCCAAGCAGACGAAAGGTGTCAACAAAAAGCAATTAGGCCACATCTGGCGTTCGAATAAGCCATACCTGAAGAAATTCGGATCAAGGCTTCAAAGTGAATCAATTAAAGTGCTGTACAAGATCAAGAAGCCCACGATTTCAGAACATATGTCGCCTTGATCAGGCACACATGACTGTTCACCTTAACTACTTACTGGTTTGGAAGAAAGTCGTCTACAAAAGCATCTGCCAAAAAGTATTTATACTTTGATCAAAGCCACACTTTACAAATTAAGAGTTTAAAATAAAAAATTGACGTTATCAACCGGAACTTCCCTTCCATGTTAATTTGGTTGACTTTTCAGTGAGTAAAAAAGTGGGCATATGATCCTGTAAGGTGAATCTACTTCAACCAAATGTGCTGTCTTAGCACAGTAGCAGGTCTTTTCGACAGGTACTGAAGGTACTGAACTGTAACGCTTGGCCAAAGACACCTTTCTCCTTCCTTGTTCCTGTAGTTTTTTGTTCGTAAGGTAGGTAATTTGCAAAACAGTTTTTTGGGATCCTTAAAAACTTATAGTAAGTAGGTACAAATATTCTTCATAAAATATGCCTCAATTATAAAGAGCAACTCTGTTGAACGTTTTTCGAGTTGAAGATTTTGAAGTTAGGTGAAGACGAAGATGCTTGTCGGATTATCCAATTCAAATCAGTATCTTTTGTTATATAAAAGTATAAAAATGAGACTCACCTGAAAACTGCGTTCTCTACGTTTCTCATCATCAGCTCCGCGCACAGACGACACAAAGTCACTGTGAACAATGAATGCAGTTGAGTCCGGATCAGGACGATTTGGTTCCTTATCTCTTTTATATTCAACACTAACACTACGATAGTCGTTACTGTTATTTCCGTAATTTACCGATCTACAATTACTATTAACCGCGTTGTTGTTCTTGTTAGTGCTGTTATTATTATCATTAAAACTGTTATCTTCGAGTTTCAAGGAATAAACCTCTGACCGACTACTCTGCAAAGCTTCTAAGCTCCGACGTCTTTCGGATATTTTGGAAAAGAAACTAAAGTCACGCGAATTATGAGGATGCACGGTTAATTGATTTCTATGATAAAAATGAACATCACTGGGCGGTCGTACAGGAGATGTGAGTTTGTAACGATCACAATCAAATGGAAAACTTGATCTATTTTCGCACTTAAATTTTTTTGGTAAAGAACTATTCTGTACAGGTGAAACTTCCATTTCCCTCTCACACATACTGGCTGGAGACCAAATGGCAGCATGATTGCTACTGTTTTCTTCTATCCGTGTAACACTTGTATCGAAAGCAGAAGTTCTAGCATTATCTGGTTGATGCAATGGCGGGGACGACTGCATTCTACTAATTTGGTTACAGCATGAAGATGCATTGTCACAACTACTTTTCGTGGATAAATTGAGTGGTAAGTCATCGTCCATGGGCTCATCCCGCTCAGGCGTTAGAGAGCATTCTTGTTGATCTACGCGGCTAATCGCGGATTTCGATGTTGTTGGAGACAAAGCGGCTGCTACTTCGGCTGGTTGCGAAAAAAATATATGTGGCCATAATAGTGCACTTGGATACAGAAGTGGATTATATAAGAACGGCAAATCTGAATAAATAATAGAGATGTTTTTATTTTCTAAACGCGAATCAAGGACTTTGAACACTTACCCGTTGAACCAAATTTTTCTTTTGCTGAAGCTAATACAGAGGCTGTAGCCTGCTGTATGAGACACGATGAAGAAGGAAATCTCATATCATTTGGTCTGAATTGTACAAAATTATTTATCCCGTTTGATGTTTGAGGGGATGGTGGAGGTGACAAATGTTCCATAATTGTTATTAACTTAATGATCCTAAATTTCCTATAGGAACCACGGTTACTAATTGCGCAAGAAATGTTTCCTCATTCCTTTGGGAGTTCTTAAATAACCGTTCGAATATGTTTCTTCAAAACTCCAAAGTCAATAAAATGACTAAAACATTAATCACGATTTTCGGTTTTTGTTTTCAAAACTACACAACGCACATAATCCGCTTCAATTTTTCCTTTTCCGCGTTCTCGAACAAAAAGTCTTTAGATTTTAAGAATTAATTAAATATTAAGTTAAACTTTGATTTTAAGATTTGTCAATCACGTCCAGAAACTTCTTCTCTTATGATTATTTATTGTAACGAACAAAACTCTGAAAATTCTTTAACGAACAGATGGTAGTCGAAATTTCGATATGAATACTTCGGTGCTTCGCACCTGACTGACTTCACAATGTTCACCTTCACGTGATAACACACAACCCGGACTGGCGAGTGGCGAACAACAGAGGAAAACATCCACCATGGAGTAGGTACTTTTTCCCTTTGAAGTGTGCGTGTGTGCCTGTAATGCATGAAATTTGTCATGCTCACACACACATGGCACGAGACAACACTGGACGTTCCTTGTGCATCGTGCGTCAGGTTAAGCACGATAGGTGACGGTCCAGGTTCTCATGAGTTGCATATCCAAGAAGTTCGGTTAACACATCCACATGCCTACAGTCGGATGGTTTTCATGACGTTTGGTTGGACTCTACCCCAGCACAGTGGCTCGTGCCTGGAATCACTCTTCACCCTAGGGTGGAATTAGGTATCTGTTAAGCTCTGCTGCACTCCCTTCAAGATCTTTCAGGCATCGAGGAACCTAAAGGTAAGAACAACAGCTTTAGCGATTTCACGTGAGTGGTTTTGGCGCGTGATTCATCCAGCGTCAATGATTGGAGTTCTTTCGGATGATAATAAACTTAACGAATGAAAACCGATTTCGATTGGTCTGCACATGCCTACATCGACCAATCAGACGTTGTTCTCAGGTAAGTTGTTTTATGTGTGTTGTGCTTCTGATTATGTGTTTGATTCTCGGTGTCTAAAATCGGATTCGTTGAGATTTTATTGACGCTCGCACACTAGTTACGTATCGCTGGCGCGCTTGTTCACCTTGTATTTTATGCAAATTAGGTACAAACGGTTGCGCTAATTGAATTTTGTTTAGCTATTTAACTGGAAACGTCTGGATTTGTTTACTTTCCTTAAATTTGAAACTAAAATTTACGACATTTTGAGAATTTCATGGAACAAAGAATGTTTGACTTATTTAAACTTGAGAAAACTTTGCGAGAATACTTGCATAAACTTTCATTGCACCTACATTTGAGGAAGGAGTTTTCAGCTTCGACATAAGAAATACCACAGAACTTACCATTATGTGATTTGTGAAAACTTCTTGCTTGGCTTATCCTAAAGAATCAATTCGGATTTCAAATTTAACGAAAGCATTTGAGGAATTAAAAGGTTCCTATAACATGTACGATATTACATTGGATTGCCTCCAAGACTTTAAAATTTACCTATTGAACTGATACATGAAATATTTTTGCAATATATGCACAGTTTGTAAGGACTACGTGCCTTAACAATAAGTATTTTCAAGAAAACATTTCACCATGAGTGTTCGCCAAATTACATTTCTATATACAGTCAACAAATTATTTATAAATGTCTATGAATTATGAGCTTTAAGTATGCAGGCATTTCTAAATTTAATGAAACTCTGTGATACATCAGCATATTTTCTCAAATTCGGAATACAAGTAACCATGCATAGATACCTACATCCTGATACCTGGTGTTATGTCGTTTATTTAGGAGTTACACCAGGTTTGTAATGGTTCTACAAATAATTTTTAATCTAACCCCCAATGATATGAAAACATTCACAACAAATTAATGAAATTTAATATAAAATTTTTAAATCTTTTGAAAAACAATTCACTTATTGAGTTTTTGAAAATAATCTGATATTTTTTTTGCATTATCTTTGTGTTCGATATCGTCCATTTTGTTATTCATTACACCATTGGAATGTGCATCCCTGAAGGGAAATCTTTTCGTGAAAAGAGAAAAGAAATGCATGAAAATACATGCCTTATTTTGTTGGGACCGATGTACTATTTCGTCTTAAGCGTTTTCGCATTAAGCGTATTTCATTGTATATTAAAAATGGCTGATGTATGAACCCTCAAGTGGGACTGTTCTCTGAAGATCTTATTATGTGCGTTATTCGACACTAAGGAAAGTGTTAAGTAAAGCTGGATTCATTGGTTCGTGAAGAGAGTATCTTTGCTCATGATTCATTCCGACGCGACGCGGAACACATTAACGGTGAAAACGAAAATCTTCCGCACGAAAGTTGAAGTTGGTATAGCTTCCGTACGGAGAAAACTGAATTCGCCGCAAAATTCGCTCTCTCTCAGAGCTCTCAAATTTCCATATTAAAAAATGAACGTACCAGTGAATCCAGCTTAAAGCGCAGTATAACCAAATTTGTTTTGTCCTTTTCCTGGAAACGACAACTCAATGTCGAAATTTTAAATTTCAAACTTCATAACTTTTGGAACAGGCACTCAATCAAAATCATTTTATTCTCCGGCGTAGATAATATTGTTAAGAATATGTGTTGTAAATTTGAACAAAATCGGCCGTGTAGCTCACGAGATATCTTGAACAGCAATTCGTAAAAATTTCTTTTCAAGAAATAACGCAAAATAAGGAACAGAAGGTATCTACATAACTACATCTACATAGCCTACATAACTTCCGAAATAAGTCGAACATTCAAATGGTTTAAAGTTTATAATGTTCTTCAAAGTGGGGCGAAAAGTAGGTAACTACCTACACATATTTTGTTTTTTGAAAACTTTCAGAAGGGTTTAACTCTCTAAGTCCAGCTGCAGTCTACATACCATGGTTTTCGGTGATTGTGGCGAATTCGGAGCGAAGTTATTAGCAAATTTTTCGTTCAAATTTTAAAAGAGGAGAGTATGAGGCAAGAAATCGAAGTTTCTACCAAGGTTATATCACAAAATTATCGGTACACATTTATGTACTTCTGTTCCGTTAAGGAATTCAAATCATTTGGCGTTAACAAACGTTAGGTAACAAATAAAGCAATTAGCAAAACTAGAAACTAGGCAAAAAGCCTTGCATAAATTATAAGACACGCACAGTGATGTACTAACATCCTTCACTGTTTTGTTTGAATCCAAGTTTTTAATTTCAAAAATGTTTAGCAAATAAGAAAGATAAACTTCAATTTGAATTATAAATGAACCCATTCATATCTGCTAAATTTAAAGTATCTGGATATTATACGAATCGAGTCTTATTAACTAAATTTAAAAACAAAATCTACAAACGATAATGAGTTTCATCAAATAAAACAAAGTAGCTAATTAATCTGCGTGTGCACATGTTTGGAAACAATTGCTCTGAAGATAGGTATACCTACCCTCTAAAGTGTTTTTAATTTTGATCAATTCGCAAGAGATTCTGAAACCTGGCTGTTTCCTCATCTCCTTTATTTTGGGTAAGTCAACATCGACAGCTTATTATAGATAGGTAGGTACATATCTCATGGTAATTAGTTTGTGTAAATGATCAATTCCGATAATTTGTGCGAAGTTATTTCGGTCGTGTACTCAGATGGACAAGGTCGCATGAGTGTCCTTCACAGACGAGGTTTGAGGTTTTTAAGCATTTTCTCGCTTATTTAAATATGATTTTTTGTACATATGTTTTACTTATGGAAATTTGCATAAAAATGCTTTGGAGCTTTTGTATTGCAACACCTTTACATTCCAGTTTATGTGAAAATCTTAAATACAGTTGACTAATCTTAGATAGTGGAAGAGAAACATGATTAGGTATCTACTCTAATAGCATGAAACCGATTGTTTCATTTACGTACAATTCCGTATTTTAGAAAGTTCTTTTTAAACACACGAAATGAAAGAAAGGCTTTGTAGCTCGTACAGAGAAAGTTGACACGAGTAAACAACCGCTCTTCGGTTATATAGGTATGACGAAAAAACGGATCATCAAAATTTTGAGGAAAACAGAACGCAAGTACTGCAAACAAACAAAGCAACATCATCGGCAATGAAGGCACGAGACTGTCACACTTCTGAAGCTACGAACATGCGGTGTTCAGAACCATGACACCCACAATAAAAAATGCACGTGGCAATCATTTTCTAGGGGACCCTCTTCGCAGTTGCTACATGCCATGCGCGCCCTATTTCTATGCTCGACTGGATGCCTTTACATAATTCGTTGATTTTGTGAATGTGTTGCATTTTGTTTACAACACACACACTTGTGGAAGAGGCGGGGTTTACAATTGTTACACGTACCTAAGGTATAAGGCTAAGGTAAATCTTTCCCGTCCAAATGCGATGGCTGCAGGAGGAACATTTGGTGAAACCGTTAAAATTCATCCAACGAAACGTCAAACATCAACTGATTAAATGCAATATCACATATTCCTTATAGCATCAACAATATCATTAAAACGCCACAACATACAGGGGTAGATTTGTAGAAAATGGCGAATTCAATTTTGAATTCCGTTACAGAAATGTTTAAAACTGTAATAGCAGGACGGTGTGCTCTCTAAAATGTCCTGCCTAGTTGGTTTCCTTACGAAAACATTATTTTTAATTTATGAAAATATCTTATCTCTTCCTGGCTCTCCACAAGCTTTGTCACTAAACTGTAGTGTCTGACAATTAGAAAAGTGTATCTGATTGATGTTCACGGATACAAAATACTTACTATATAGTGACTGCTATTGACTGCACAGTCATTGTTCTATGTACATGCAAAGTAGGAGTTAGAAGAAATCGATTACCCGCGTCAGCTGTTCTCCTCGCAATAAAATGCGCATTTTGAGAAAGGGACATCGACCCATCCAAAACGATCGTGGCAGGATTCATTAGGTTCGTCCAATCAACAAATATTCGTCGAAAGGTTCATTTGACGATATTCCGAAATCATTTTAACGATGATCCAACATATGTTGCTCTGGATTATGTTCATTCCCTACGAATCCATGGAAGAGCAGCAGGGAGACAGGGACCAAAAGTGATCCGTCAAGGTATTCACGATTTATTATTTTGATAAACTGATATCTCATTGGTGGGGTGTCCAAGGTTTCTTTTAGGAGATTTTAGGACGTAGGTATACCTACTTTCAAACTCATTCTTCCAAAGGTCATCATCCTTACCACTTTGACCTGAAGTACCAACGATACGATGTTCAAAATCGTCTGTCATCGTATTTTGTCTCCAGCTCATCTGTCTGGCACAAATTTGATTCTGTTCAAGGAAACATTTGCGTTTCCGTGCATTTTTGTAAGTCTTGCTGTCTACGAAGGTTCTTCTCCTTGTTTTATGTGCTCGAGAACGAACAGCCGGCACGCGTTTCCAGTTTTTAAAACATGATTGCACCCCTACGAATTCTACAAGGTTCTTGGGTTCTGATCAAACTAAAACAACAAAAAATCGTTATGCACGACATAAGGGCAGTTTTTGTGAAGACATAAGTGTGTATATGGAGGGTTTTAATCGATGGATGATCTTTTCCCTTCAAAGTTGGATGCACTTCTGACTGTTCGATCGTTTTGACTGCAACTTGTTTACGAGAAATTGTACGAAGGTTTGTGATTCATCAATATGAAATTATTTTCAAAGCTCCACAGTTAAACCAACCAATATTACCTAAAACTACTAAGTAACTTCACATTATAAGTATTAGATAGGTACCTATAGTTTTAAACATTTTATTCCTGAATGTTTCAGTATCGTAGTTATGTGCTCATGTTATTATCCTTTGTTATAAAAGGTTTTGCAAAAAATAGTTTCTTGGCATTCCGACAATTTCTGATAAGTATTATGTTTTATTCTATTGATTTATCTATACCTGTATTTTCTACGTTAAAATCAATTACAGTGTTGTACAATAGATGAAGACACTTATCATTTCTTGTTGCTTCAAAGTTTATAACCCTGGTCGTATTACCTAGTGGTAGGTTAACAAAACGCCCCACCTATGGTTTATGACAAATTAAAATATTAAGATATCTGCAGCTCCTACTGTAGTTTTGTGATTGCCACATTCGGGGCAATTCTGGCCACTTTCGTTAAGTTAACAGATTTCTGTTAAGAAAGTTAAAAGATTTGGTTTCTAACAGAATTCTTTAAGTTGGTATTCTGGCCAAAATTTACTCTCGCAAATCTGTTACGAAACCGGTTTTGTTCCAAATCTCTCAACTTTCTTAAAGAAAAACCTGATACGATTAAGTTGATGAATTTCGAGCCTGTTACGGTAAAGGATTTTGAACAAAAATCTGTTAACTTTTGGCACCCAGAATACCAATTTCGACCGTAACTAAACTTTTCGAAATCCAACAACAATTTACACGGACTGTCAAATTAACGGAATCTGTTAAGTGCGCACAGAATTGCCCCGATTGTTGGTAGTAACTACAGAATTCGATTATATCTTCTATATTTCTCGATTTACAACACTTTAAAAAGGTGGGGCGTATTACCTAGATTTACCCTAGGTATAAATTCAATCCCGCCTGAAGAACTGACTGTGCATTTTTGATTTTTGAAGAGCTCTCGAGTGTCTATCATTTTTACTTGAGATTCAGATGGATTTTGAGTGAACGCGGTTGGGATTTCAATGCAGTTCACTGTACATGTAGATGAATTGAACTGTTTGCAAGCTTTGTACTTATAGAATATTAGATACCTATTTTCATATCCTTTTGAGACAGAATGAAATATTAAGTTTATCAAAGGTGATGACGACCTACCACCACGCCACGTCCACCTACTTTCATTGATTTCTTAAATCGCTCAAGGCACATGGCTTCAGGAATTTCCGAAAGCAAAATGGATCGCCTGGAATTCGTACAGCGTTTGGCTTTAAGTTTGAATTTCTCTTTCACCACGGATTCTTGTATCCGTGCTGTGCGCATGCCGCTTATTTATGGGATAACTTGTGCACCTGCCGCAATGACATGTGGATAATAAAAACTCACGCAAAGGGCGATTAAGTAAAAAAATGTTCCTTCGACTTCTTATTTTCCTGCTTTTGCTCCATTTCTTTCTCTTGTTTTCGGAAACGCACACATTTACCTCAAAGGTACCTACTCTCTGATTCCGGAATGGCACGTTCTTTTAAGGCCGATGGTATTATGTCCGAAGTGCAGGATTACACTTGACTTGTATTTTAACTAACGGTTTTATAATTAAGCACATGTCGAAGGTATTTCTTGACGAGATTTTATAGCTTCACGATAAAGAGGGCTCGATAATGATGTTCGTTTGGAAATTGGATCCATCAATGAAAACACCTTTTGTTTAAATAAACCTAATCAGGATGGGTTAATGATAATTATAACCTAATAATAATAGTACCTACTCTAAAACTGGATTCATTGGTACGTTCGGCGCGTGCAGAACTGTTTTGTTCATATGGAAATTTGACAACTCTCAAGCGGCGAATTCAGTTCTCTCTCTGCCAAAGTTCAACTTTCGTGCGGAAGATGTTCGTTTTCACCGTGAATGTGTTCCGCGTCGCGTCGTTCAATTTGTGGATTGTTTTAAAAAGTGCGACAGATTCACGACGAAGGAATAAATCATTAGCAAAGATACTCTCTTCGCGGCTAATTAGTTCTGCACGCGCCGAACGTACCAATTAATCCAGCTTAAATCTCGAAAAAAAAAATAGGTATCTATGTAAATCTTCAACGTAATTCTGCGTGTGGCAATGATAGTATGTTCGGGAAGATATCTCACACTTCCTTTATAGCTGATTTCTCTTCTGCTATAGTGGAGGAGACCCACAATACGGAGCAAATTTAAGGTGTAATGAAGGTAAAAATCACTTTACCACTTTGATACCTGTTAAAGTTGTTCAATTGTGTTTTATTCCGCGGTGAAACATTTTCATAGGACACTTACCTTTTTTGTGTTTATCATGTTGGTTACCTTTATTCTAACCTTAAAACATTGCGAATTCTCGTTGGTTCATCTGACTGTAACAGAACAGAACTATCAAATCCCATACATTTAACAGAACAAGTTTAGTTCGCGATAATGACTGGAACTAATTTGCAGTTCTGAACAGGATAGTTGAGCTAGAAATACCCAGATGGTGACATGGATTATTTTCCTTGACGCGAACCTAAATTTTTCTTTGAATTCAACGAAATTACAATAAGGGTATTCATTTCACTTCGTAAGTTCGTAAACGTCGTAAATCGTAAATGTCGTAAACACAATTGATATGAACACCCCAAACTGTTTTCTTCGTAAACTTTGTAAATATCTGTCATATTTTATGTCATTTGTCATTTCAAAATTAAAATGTTTTATCTTATTAACTTTTTGGAATTAACACAATGCCCAAAACCATTGAAAAGCAGAAAATTTTAAAATTCCTGCCCGACAAAGCTGTTTGCGAGCTATTAATTTTGGATCAAATAAGTAAAATCATCTAGTTTTAACTTATAATTTTTAATTATGTATTTTTAATATAATTAACTTAATTACTACAAAAATATATTTAAATAAAAATAAGAGTCTATTCACAAACTGACATCTGACAGCAAATACGAAATACGAAGTACGCAAAATACGACACTTTTTACCGTGGTAAAGTTTACGAAATTTCGTATTCTTTTTTGTATGGGGAGAAATACGAAATTTCGTAAACTTTACGAAATACGACGTTTACTACAAATACGAAGAGTTTACGAAGTGAAATGAATACCCTTATTTTCTTCAAAACTTTCAGTTAAATTCATATGTGAGGAATTTATGCAACCAAGGGCTAACAAAATGGAAAAAAATCGAAGAAAGTTCATATAATGAAGTTGGTAAAAGTTTGTAATCTAAAGAGAACAAGTCCGGTGCGTTCTTTTGCTGCTTTGGTTTTGTACTCGATAGCGATGACCAAAAGAACACGGCTAATATAATCGTCTATCTTGGACTGTAAGGATAGATGGCCAAATGCGGCATTGTAGAGTTTCGGTTGGGAAACTTTATTGTAAAACACGATTAAACACAGTTAGTTAAATGTTTAGATATCATTGGACATCAATTAGGTATTGCAATCTTTTGCCGGTAGATGAAGTTGCTCCATTGAAACTACACGTAGCTGCCTGAGATGCAATGCAAAACACTTAAGATGAGTCCAAAGAATGAAAAATGTACATAACTACCAAAAGATTTGCAAGCAATCAGGTATTCTGACGTTTAAGATTCATAGGGAACAGAGAAACCAAGCAGCAGCAGAAAAATGTGAAAGAATAATAGCTCGATGAGAAATTTCTTGTTGTAAGAACTTGTCCAACTGTCAAAACTAAAGTTCGGCAAAATTGTCATGGTCGCGATGAGATGTACAAACTTTCACAATTGTATCAAAAGAACAAAGTGAAATAAAAGATGTTTTTGGAGGGAATAAGGGGCGAGTTTAATATTGACATTGACGTAAATTCCTCTAAACTCGGAGTGAGAGTTTTGGGTTATATTATTATAGTGAAAAACAAACAGGTATACAGAGCAATTGCCACCCTTTTTTCTACTTTTATACCTGGTCGCAAATTGGTGTTTTCCCTTTTTATATAAACACTCAGTTTATCTACTAGGAAGGTGAAAGTGTTCCTATAAATACAAAAATGCTCCAGGAACTTACTTTAGTCGCAATTTACACCTTCATCCTCCCAAAATCTACCTGACTTTATCTAACAAGCATAAGTAACATTAAAAAGTGAGGCAGTGCAAGTCGGACCCACAAAAGAAAGGTTCCGTACCACCGTGCAAAATAATATAATAACAATTTTTTTTATTATTTGGTGTTATGTTATATAACAATACACACTTTGTGAAAATTTGAAGTGTCTACCAATTATGGTTCAAGAGATACAACCCTGTGACTGAACGACGGACAGCGAAGTCATATTAATAGACAATTGTTCAGTTCAAGAGATACAACCCAAAACTGACAATTTTTTGAAATATTTATACTACCAACGACCAGGTTTAGCGCTCTTAACATGAAGTTTGTGCCTGGATCATCATAATTAGTTTCATTTGGTCTGCTTTCTTTTATAATATGCTGATTTTGCCGAGTTGACTTTTGTCTTAGAGATTCACACTGTTTTTTTTAAAGATTCAATTGCTTATAAAGTGGATTTAGTCTGTCAAGCGAAGTTGGTCAAACTGGATAAAATTCAGCTAGTTTGACTGTGGTTTGTCTAGGCTATTATATAATTTATAGATACCAGTTGATGTTAGACAGCTGTAGTAAGTAAAATTTATGTTATTTCAATAAATAAGTTTGATTGCTTGTTTAAAATATGAAATTGGAATATGAATTATACAAATAACATGTAGATATAACAGGACGTGAGCAAACTGGTTTTACATTAATACCCATTCTCAATTCGGTATGTGTAGTTCCCGTCTGGCAATGACAATGAGTAGACAATGGTGCCAACAAAGATGCGAAAAATGAATACGTCAAGTTGATTTGCTGGAAGTTGTTGATTGCCATTTGGCGAATTTGCTTTTTTGTGAAAATTAAACACGAAAATCTCGAAAAGTACACGTCGTTCTAAATTCAGCTCGACATCTCGAGAACCTTAGAGTGAAGCCGATATGATTGCTTAAGGAATAACAGGAATTAAAATGCGGATATTTCTTTATTTTTATTTTTCACTATACATAACCATAACATGTTCCGAATTTGTAAACAATTCAAGCGTACGCCACCGTAGGGCTGCTATACAGGGAAACAAATTGATAAACGAGCCAGCATGTGAAGATCTCAAACATTTCTGTGGCCATATTAAATCGGAAGATGATCTGCTCATTCTAGAATGTATTCAAACGTTTCAATCCAACCAAATAGAATCACTATCCGACGTGTGCCAACATACGATATGGGTACACACAAATGATATGATGCGAGACAGGAACATAGCACAGTTGACTAAACGAGCGTGCAATAAAGAAATTGATAAGTTCCGAAGTTGTGAAATAAACGATCAAAAAGTAGGTGGATATTTATCCTGTTTGATTGACAAACTAGACGATGTCAAAGAAGTAGGTTCCTGTTTCAATGTAATACAAAGACTGGAGAGGATAGCGTTTACAGATTTCCGCTTGCTAGATAACTTTATGAAAGAATGCGAGAATGACATTAACTTGCAAAAATGTGGCCGCTTGAGTGCCGGAGAAAAGGTTTCTCAGGGTGAAACCATTGCTTGCCTGCAGGAGAACATAGATGAACTAGGACAAATGTGTAGGAAAAGAATTTTAAGACTGGCAGAACAACAGGCTGAAAACGTGAAACTTGATCATCAATTTTTCTTAGCTTGTTCCTTAGATGCGGAACGATTTTGTCCTAATGATATTCCCGAATCCAGTGGAATATACAAATGCTTACTACGCAACAAGAATTCGCCAGACTTGACTATAAAATGTAGGGAACAAATTGTTAGGAGGGACAAGATGCTAGGAAGAGACTACAAAGTAAGTAGAAATCTTGCAAGGGCTTGTCGTGAAGATATTCGAGAATATCACTGTCGGCGCGGTGTTTCAGAGGATAAAATTGTTCGGTTGGCACAAATACTTCTTTGTCTAGAAGCTGTCGTTAAGAATGGAACTAAACTAAACGATGAATGTCGAGCAGAAATAGATGATCATCGAAAAATGCTCATGACAGACCATCAACTATCTCCAGAAATTCTTTCAGGATGTGCAGATGACATTCCAAAATTTTGTGGTTCTTTGAACGATATAGGTGGAGAGGTCATACATTGTCTAATGGAGCACGCTAGACCGAAACGGAGGAAAGATAGAAGAATGACATCGACTTGCCAGAGGGCAATTGAGGATTTGATCAAAGTCTCAGATGCTGGCGAAGATTGGCGTGTAGATCCTGTAATGCGAAGGGCATGTAAATCTGTGGTAGACATTGCATGTCGTGACACAATGGGTGGCGATGCTAGAGTCATGTCATGCTTAATGGAACACATAGGAACTCAAATGATGACAAGAGAATGCCAGTCAGCACTCATGTTGATACAATATTTCATTGCCAGAGACTTCAAACTCGATCCACAATTATACAGACACTGTCGCGAAGATGCTGCGAAGTACTGTAAGGCAAAGAAGGTATGGGCTGATGTCGTATCTAATCAGATGGATCCTGAACGTGGTCCCTTAGTGCTGCCGTGCTTACACAGAATTGCTTACAGTGACGACAACAAATTGGAACTAAGTCAAGATTGCTTCCAAGTAAGAGTTTAATTTCAGTTGCATGTAAAGATGCTATTAATATATATGTTTAGGAAGTTAAAAGGGTAATGCGTCAGAGAGCTATTTCAGTGGATCTCATGCCTGAAATAGAAGACCAATGTTTAGATGATCTAGCCACTTTCTGTTTTGATAAGACTGCTAAAGGAGCGGAAATGCAGTGCTTGCAGGACAATATTGAAAAACTACAAACAAAGTGTCGGGTAATCAATAATAGAATAGCCTAAAGTCTTTAACATCTATTCTTAATGCACATTACCTACTTACAGGAGGTCGTAACGACATACACGGAAGAAGAAGCCGAACATGTTGAATTGAATCCAGTTGTAATGACTTTCTGCCGCAATGCGATGAATAACTACTGCTCTCACGTCTTAAAGAAAACTAAAGAACAAGGTAAAACCAGATTCGGATATAAGAAATCAAAAAAACAGTGAAAATAATATATAACATTTTTAGGTGATATGATGGAGTGCTTGATATCGCATAAAAATGATCCTGACTTACGCCAAGACCTCAAATGCCGAGCGGCAATTGAGCATTTTCAAATAATTTCCTTGAAAAATTTTCATTTCACATTCAAATTCAAAGAAGCGTGCAAACCATATGTGGGAAGATTTTGTGCATCCAGTACAACTAAATACGATGTTGTGGCTTGCCTGAGTGAAGTAATGAGAAACGATACTATAAAGGGGCAAAGACATTCAATACCAAAAGAGTGTAGACAACAAGTCAAATCACAACTCTATCAGCAGAGGGAAAACATTGATTTTGATCCTAAACTCAAGAATGCGTGCAAAAAAGAAATTGTGGAAATTTGTTCGGATTTTCCTAATGGCGGAGGACAGGTGATTATAACAAATGCAAGTGTGGCAAATCATATTCATTGTTAGTCGTTAGTTTTGTAAAAATTTCAGTATGTCACCATTTTCATTTAATGCTTCTGAACGAATATTTTATATGTATTTGGATTAATATTGAATTTAATAAACATATAGATATTGGAGTGTTTGCAAATGAATGGACCACGTTTAGGAGAAACTTGCAGACGTGCTCTTTTCAACGTTAAAAAAGCAGAACTGGAAGATAGTTCAACAGACTATACACTAGTTAACACGTGCAAAGATATGGCATATAAGTATTGTCGCGATACAAAATCTTCCAAGTTGTTGGACTGTTTAAAGCAATACAAAGATGAACCACTTTTTGATCCCAAATGTCATCTTGTTGTGGTTAATCGTATGATTGAACAAAACACAGACTATCGATTCAATTCGGATCTACAAAGTGCGTGTGGTAAAAACATTGCACAATACTGCTCTCATATAGTTGCTGCAGCAAAACCGAATGAAGAATTGAACGGAAATGTAAGTGTATCTTGTTCTGTTTTTGATTCTAAAACTATTTTGTTTCATAGGTAACTAATTGCTTAAAAGCTAAACTTCGAGAAACAGATAAGAAACTAGATTCTGCATGTGAACAAAAGATAATCGCCATTTTACATGAACAGGCCTTAAACTATAAACTGAATCCTATTTTACAACATTTCTGTAAATCTGAAATAAAAATTTTATGTCATCCTTCTAATGAAATTGAGGAACATGGTGAAGTTGAAGAATGTTTAAAGAACGCATTCCTGGAACAGCGCATTATTAACAAAGAATGCAGAATCGAAGTAGCAACACTAATCCAAGAAGCAAAAGCCGACATTCATGTGGATCCTTTGCTTCAAAGAGCGTGTACAGTTGATTTATTAAAATATTGTCCCAACGTGAAGAGCGGAGATGGTCGAAGTAACTAAATCTTTCATTTATTAGTTGAATACGGATACTTATAAAAATATTTTCCAGAACTCAAATGCTTGCAAATCATATTACAAGATGAATCAAAAGCTATGGAGGATGACTGTAAGAATAAGCTATTGAAACGGATAGAAATGTTTCGCAATGCTGAAATGGTAAAACAATTTATGATATTTTAATAACTTTATTTATGACTTATTTTATTGATAGTTACTAGCTTCACCACCAGAAAACATGAAGCAACTCTTCTCCCAAGTCGTAACTTCACCCGCGAAAAAGTACTTTTTTGTAGTCATCCTTTCGTTGATTGGTTTCATATTTTTCTTTGGTATGGCTTGTGGAAGAGTCACAAAGCGGGCGGTAGCAATGAAAAATAAATAACTATTATATTATTTTTCCTATTTAAATATTTATCCGCATTGTAGATAGTTATGTTTCGATACGAATGCCCTGTTTTAAATTTGTATTTTTGGATAAAATTTATAAAGGCAAACCATATGATTTTAATTTTAATAGATATAGGGACAAAAATTTATAAAATACTTGTGTTATATAAACTTATATTTTAATTCTAAGAAATGTGGTGATTACCTTTTTATATCTAAGAAATGAATTTGTTTCATATGTTATTTTATAGGTATAATAAAAAGCTGACAAATAATAATTTAATATTAAAATCTCAAGACAGAAAACATTCTGTCGAACATCTCATGCAACACATTTAGTTTAACAAAATTTGCTTCCCCTTTTCTTTTATAGTGACTTTGAACTCATCTAGAAAATCATTTCCTATTGAGGAGTTTTCGTTGATCTTAAGATATGGTCCAGTTACACCTGAAAGTAGTGTTCATATCACATCACATATTAAAATGGAAACAAAATTTTTATTAGTCCAGTTCCAGTTTGTATCACATGTTATTGTGTAATACTCACGTGTAACTGGGAACCAGAATGGAGCTTTATCAGATATTGGCCTCCCATATTTTGCAAATGAAGTCCATAACTCTACCATCAATTTGGAGATTTCCATATCTTTTTGATTTAACGCTACTGTGGGAAAGAGGTACAAATTATCATCTGAGTGGTGAACTCCTCCTAAAAATGGGTAGTGACTCGTATCTTCCCCGTATCCAAAGGAAGTATGCTGCCCTTTGTAGTCAAACGTATACAGAAACGTTTGCGATGGGTTTACCTCTGAGTTTCTTTGAACAAATTCCAAGACTGGTGACTTCATAGTTAAAGTGCTAGCCAACTAAAAATACATAGATTTCTATGTTTTGCACAATGGCTAAAAATTAAGACCTTACATCTACGATGTTTGGTAGAAGGCTTTGAAATGTTTCGTTATAGAACTTCTCCTGAGTAAAGAATGTCGCCAGTGCAAAATTATCGACGAGCCCCGTTTTCTCTTTGGTGCGTAACACTCTAAGGAATTTTCTTATCATTGCGATTGTATTTGGTATCCGGCTACCAGCATTATATTTAAATTTATCATATAAATCTACTTAGAAAATTAGTATAGTTTTAGTTTTTAAATATATTTTCGGTTTTTAATATACTTGCAACTACGAATGAACCATCATGTTTCGTTATACCAGCCATAACTGGAATTGATTTTCCTTGATAACTCAGCATATCGTATGGAGTTGTCGGCATTATACCTCCATAATCATAAAGTGTGGGGCAAAAATTAAAATTTCCTTTCTGGGAATATGTTATAGATAGACTCAAATTCATATCTATTTGTAATAGTAGTCACACTTACCGAAGCTGTTGTTAGTAGATCAGTAGCACTTAGGGTTAGTAAGCAATGTGTTACTTCGTTCATATTAGAATATTTCACACAATTGGCTTTTTGGGCAAATTCCGATGCTTGTTGCAACGAGTCAGATCTGTAACTCCAATCCGCTGTAATTGCTCCAGACTGCAAAATAGCGAAATGAAATAAATCATATGGTACTACTGGACTAATCATAAGAAGACTCGCAAGAGATGCACCAGCAGATTGCCCAAATATTGTCACTTTTTTAGAATTACCGCCGAAATATCTGATAAATTGCTGAACCCATTTTAAAGCAAGAATTAAGTCATGTACTGCCGCATTGCCTGGTATTAAGCTAGAATTGGTAGAAAGAAATCCAAATGGACCTAAACGATATTGTGCCACGACAAGGACAATATCACCCTCAAGTAAATACTGTGGAGGATGATTTGAAGAAGAACCATTATTGAACCCACCACCATGAATAAAAAACATGACTGGATTGTCTCGCGTTATCTAAATAAAATAAATATTTGCAAAAATTAGCACTTCTAAAGTTATCTATCTCACTGTTTTTGTATAAACAGAAAGGTGCAGACAATTTTCCATATTATTAAACCATTCACTTGGTGTTTTGTCGTTGTATAATGTGTGTGTAGGACACGGTGTGCCATTTTTAGATACGTCTCTTGTTCCCTTCCATGGCCTTATAGGTCGTGGTGGCTAAGATACAGATCGTTCTTATTTAAACTTTACGTTAATTCATATCTGAGTCCCGGAATATTACCTTAAATCGATATATACCATTTGTAGGTTCTGCATATGGAATAGCTAAATATTGACACACAATCTGATTTGTAACTGCTGTTTTGGTAATCGACCCTTCGAGGCGACCAAGACCTAAAATATCAATTGTTTTACTACAAAAATTTAAGCCCGAGTTTTGGGAAGAAACTCCATAAATTGCAACTAGAACGTAAGTTAATAATATTTTGCACTTATTCAGCATTTTTGTGTAAATTAATGCTTGGAGGCCTGTTCACTTGTCCACCTTACTTTCAAGAATAGCTACCCATTCTATTGCTACTACAACTTTGTTTGATGGTGATAACACTATCAACGGAAACAGATTATCATATAATTTTATCTTGACCCAATCTGGATGTTCGTGTTTATCAGAACTCATCTTTGTTCCTGAACACAGAATTTATTGCTTTAAAATGAAGTGCAATGACCTATAAGCTATTTTATGTATTAAGTAGTTTAGCAGAATCTCAAGTGAATAAATTTTGTGGATTTTTTCCAACGAAACTATACAACGTTTCGATAAGCTTACCTTGAAAGGAAATATGCCATCTTCCTTCCATGATCAAGAAACCTTCTTCATATAAATTTCAGTAACACCTGAAAACCACTTTATGGAATAACCCCTTCTTTATTTTGCAAATAAGTTTACAGCAATAAGAATTATACTATATTTTTATTGGAAATTCATGTTTAAATCCCCACGCTTGTTTTTTACTTGCTCCGTGAATAAAAGCAAATGTATGTCTAATTATATTTGATTTTATGTTAGAAATAAAAAAAATATTTTATCTTTTTTTCCTGTATTTAACACTAATTTATATAACCACACTAATGTTTTATCCACATCTTACTTGTTTGTTTTTGTTTTGTATTTAATTTTAAATTATGCATTTTTTTCCTTCTTAAAAGTAATGAGTTACGACGAAGTTAATAAAAGAAATTGATTCTCTCTTGTTATAATGAAACAAGATCAAGATCTTAAACCATGATGACAGAGTATTTTAGCTTTTAACCTGCTTCGTCTTAACGATTTATGAAATTAAATCGACACTCATTAAGCCCCCTTTGAATCCATATTCACAAAACATTTGTATATTACATTACGCTGATTAGCACATTTTAGTTGAACATACAGAATTTTCTTGACCGGACAAAACAAGAAATAACAAGAAAGAATATTACACATTACCTTTAGAAGTATAGAACTGTCTAAATGAAAAGAGATTTGTAATAATTTAATTTAAAAACATTAATAAAATGATTCATGGTTTCTGAAACATGTTTTCTGTTATTTTAAATACAACTATCATTATTGTTATTATTATTATTGTTTGTTTAAATAATTGTTTAATTGTTAATGGTAGAAGTATTGGTGGCGGCGGCTAGTCGATAAAACTTTGTTCCACACAAGCTTTCACACGTTTCTCATATTCTCGCCTGTTTTCTTTATAAAGTTGTGCGGCAGTAGAATTTGCCGGAGAGTTTGGGTTTGGATCACTTAATAGTGACTAAAATAGAAGAAATGAAATTAAATTTTCCTTTTCGATTTTATTTCATTCACAATATCCAATATACCTGTATAGATGTAAGTATTGCTGAAACATCGTATGTAGGACTCCATCGATTTTGCAAAATATCCAAACAAATTCCACCATCTGCATATACGTTAGGATGAAATACTTTGGAAACGAAGCGTACTGTCGGTGGTTTATTTGGATATTCCTCGTTAAATTCTATTGTTAATTTAAAGGTACCATCTTCAAAGGGCGTATCGTGTGGGCCAAAAATCACAGCATTCCAAATCATTATATTATTATCTGTTGGTGCACCAGATACTCCAGTTGGTGGATCTTCTTGAAGTCTGTAATGTAAAAAATATAAAACAATTTACTAAATTTCAATATTTGCTAATATCTATTGTTTACTTATTGTTTTCTTAGGAGAAACTTGACAATACATGAATCATAAAACATAGAAAATCATAACAAATAAATGCACTTCAAGATGCTTTGCATAACCATGGGCACTGATTTATGTCTATAAATTCAATTAGGACCCTACATACTTGTACATTTGCATAGAATTAGGGATAAAAGGAACAAAAGCTTGTTTTTGAACATTTTGTTATATTTAAACTTATTAAAGGCTAGTTTTCTTTGTTAGATCAAAATAACATTAAATAAAATTTCATCGTTGTCAAGTGTGTAATTTTTGTGTCAGAGAAGGACTCAGAAGGAATAACAAGGAGTTGTTTATGTTTGTGAATTGATTTACAGAACTTTAAATGTTCCTAGTTTGCACAATTACATACTGTAACTTATCGAATATTTCAAATGTTTAACACTAGATGTATGACACAATTCCATATTTCTTGTTCTCGAAGCAAAGTCACAGATTAGATCACCCATTGGAATCCTAGTCATCAGTAGAAGATTTCTACAATTCTTCCTCGAATATAATTACATTTCTTTTCATCATAGTGTAAATGCATTTCACGAAACAACTACTCAAAAACAGTGTACGAAGCAAATGTCAAGCTCAGAAATCAAAATTCTCAATGCACAATATGTGAATCATAAGACTATTTTTGGCCATCACGATGCTACAAAAGCTTAAGAAAGAAATTTTACAAATGTTTGTTGTTCTTAGTTGTAACATTAGGTAAGAAACATATTAGTTAACTAAACAAAATAACAATACCTTTTGAAATCCCTCATCAAGCGTCGACGTGCTGGAGTAGACATCTTACTTCGTCCTTCCTAAATAAACAGCAGCAACCTCGAAAACAGCTAAAAGGGGGCGAATTTTACAAATTTCCACCCAGAAGATCCTTGATCAGAGCTAATCCGACTTTGCTACCCTTTGATTAAAAGATAGATTTCTTGTCTCCTTCGCGCTTACACAATGTATCGGTCAGTCAGATGTCACGCACACATCAGTGATAAAACTGTTGTTACTATAAAATAATATTCAAATTACACAAATACACTAATTATTTTGATTTTTTATATCGTACTTTTTGCATATGGCGGATGAATTACTTGTCAAAAAACCAAAATCCTGGCAAATATGATTCGATTTAACTCAATTTTAGCTTAATTGTAGATGAATCAGGGTGAGAGGTAAACTTTTCCAATTTTCCTCCTATTTCACAGAAATCACGATGCTTCTGCAACACTTAACATTTCAATGTAACAGCAACAATTTAAGATAAAGTAAGGTAATTTTTCGCCACTTCTGTATTTCACAGTCTCTATAGTCTATATTTCCAACAAACAAATTATATCACATACGCTCTAAAGCTTTCTTTCTTTTACCAAAATTTTTCCTTCAATGATACACACTATTTATTCTACGGAATTAGTCTATCAGGAAAATGTTAATGGGTATAATAACAGGTACGCCCAATCCGAATTTTACGGATGAAAGTAATAAATCAGAGAAAATATTTCATTTGAAAATTACTAAAATTTTAATTTCGATTATAGACTTCCTAATTGAAGTAAGTCAAAATCATGGAGAAAATTGATCAGAAAATATATACAGAAAATTGTGCACGGTTATTTGTTCCAAGTCCTTTGATTATTTTATCCTAATTCACCTCGATCACGATTATTTTTAAATTCAAGTTTTTATATTAGATAAAAGCACACTTTAGCGAGATGTAATAAATGAACAAAATTTCACCAGTTTGCAAAATTAAACATCAAATGGCCGACTCAATTCTCTTTATTTCCACTTCTAGAGTTGGAGCGGAGAGCGAACGATCCCCAATGGTTTTGCAGCTGTGGTGAAGTTTGAACAGGTCGATGCGCAGAACACAGCGGCGAACTGCATTGTGTAACAAGAGTTGCCTGATGCAAGAGGCAAATTGCTGTTCGGAAAATCATTATCGAAAGGATAAATTCTAGTTACAAGGTATTCAAAACAGATGATACAAATAATTAACTCATATAAAAGCTTCACGAAATGATAAAATGCAAACTTAAATGATTTACGAAAAAAGTTAAGGTTACGAACGTATGGAGTGAATTTCTCGCAATCTTGTGATTCAACTAGGCCAATATTTCTATCAGAGATCATATTTTTATTAAGGACCAAACATATAAACAAATAGTCTCCAATTGATACTAGAACAAACTCTTCGTCGGCATAGCAAGAATACGTGGAACACATAACCTCAAGGGGCAGTTCTGAGTCCACGTAACAGATTCTGTTAATTTAACATACCATGCATTTTGATGTTGAATTTCGAAAAATTCTGTTACGGTCGAAATCGGTATTCGGGTGGCGAAAGTTAACAGATTTTCTGTTAAAAATCAGTTACCGTAAAAGGCCCAAAATTCGTCGAATTGAACTTCACAGGTTTTTTGTTTAGAAAGTTAACAGATTTGGCTTCAAGCAGGTTTCGAAAATAAAATTTGTTCAGACGTAACAGATTCAAAAATGAGTTGTGCCCAGAATACCAACTTAAATAATTCTGTTAACTTTCTCGGTATTTCCGTTGTCATGCATGGATGGCATAGGTGTTTCCAATCAAAGCGCTACAACTGCATCAAATATGTGGCCAGATATAGCCTATATCCTCATATGCACCGATGACATGCCGAATTCTATATTTTCATCATCTATATAAGGCCTCCAAAATCAACCAGATTTTGCCGCATTTCGTTTTCTAAACGTAATTGATGTAGGAGGAATCGTGTGGACAATGTTGTCTAGATGAAAAATTTGAAGCTTTAAATTGAATGGCTATTCCTTTGGTTGATTCATTTTTTGTTCAATTAATAATTAAGTAAATATTTTAAATGTTTTCAGAACATTAAACAAAATAATTAAAATCTAATCGTTTTTGTATTTAAAAAATTGTTTTTCAGACATATAAAAACGTGTATAACAATTCATTGCTAAAAAAGTTTTTTTAAAAATGGACGGACTGTAATTATTCTTAATTAATTTGTAGAAATCTTATTCGATATATTCAAATGGAATTATAAGGCACAGAAATGGAAACTTATCCATGCCTGAGTACTCCTTCCTCGTGTTACCAATTCTCATTTAAGGTATAAGGAGTATTATGTTAGGATTTTGCATTTCTGCAAAGACTTGATATTGAGAAAACACACAAAGCCAGCAATAAATCTGTAAAATTAAGTACATGAAAATTAATCTTCTACATGGTAATCTATTTCTTACATGGTAACCCATCCATAACCAATTGACTAGGCAAGCAAAAGTGGCTGAAAGCTAAACCAAGATTATTAAAAATGACAACCAATAATTTAATCGTATTTCTTACGTAAATATAGTATCCACCGATTAACCAAAGTCCGAATACTAGTTGAAACAGAATCACTAGTGCCACCAGCACAAGCCATGGTATGAGGAATCCTCTGGTGCTGTTTAAAAATTTTTCTAGTGACTTTAATATTAGCTACTAGTTTTGAGTGTTATACCTTGTTTTGATGGCGTGCCAAATACACCACGATGAAATTATAAGCAGTATTAGGCAAAATATAAAAAATCCTCCAACATATTGCATTGAGTCCCGAATGTCAGTTTCAAATAGAGGTGAATATAATTGCGCTGAGTCCCCTCCAAGCATCATGTATGATACCTAGAAGGCAGTGTATTTAAAATATCATTCACAAATTGTTTGTTTATATTGTACTATCGTTATAAGCACAATCGACATTGCAACAGTATATACGGCTATGGCGTAGCTGCCAGTTCGAACTGAATTTGTCCAAATGCATGGTGACCAACAAGACTCCAGTATGGCCATAATTTCTATAAGTAAAAATTGTGATTAAAAACACTATTTCGTGCTAAATCAATTAGAAACTAGATTTATGCTATTGACAACAGTATCACTCGAAACACACGACAGTGTTTAGTTTGTAAAAGTGTCACGCCCTGTTTTAATTAATCAAAGAACATCTTGAATAAAACCACGTCTGTTTAATTTTTCTCAATTTCCAATTGTGAGTCAAGGAATTAAAGTAGTTTCTTGTGGTCTTTTGATTTCTTACGAACCTTTTATATATAAATTGATACAAAAATACACAAACTTTCAACACTCAATTGGTAAACTGACGTGCAAAATACAAATAAAGTGAAGATAGCGCCGATTGGCTAAATGTTGTGACACATTCCGAGGCGTAGTCTGCGAATAAATAAACGCAAGAATGGAGTTGTTTCAGATCTGCTAAATGCACGAAAGAAGTGAATTACAGGATTTTGCTTCAGATACTTCTACGCGACAGTAATCCGCAAAATGGTCGTGTCTTCAAACGTTGGCGAGAATACAAAATTTCCTCTCGTTTACATGCTTCTGCCCGGGAATCTAAAATGTACCGTGATGACAGTAGGAAAATTTGCATTTGGGCAATTAGTCAGGTTGACCGACGAGCTGTTAACCACCTTTAATTGATTGGTCATTTTGCATACACACTGCAGAGATAGATAATGAACATGGAATCTCACTCTAATGCCTTGGATAAACGGAACAGTTTTAACTGGTTCATGACGTCATTACGACGTAACAAGTTCAAATTCAGTTGTAACTCAAACTGGTTGAAAAATCCTAAAATTGAACCAGTTCAAACGGGTTTAAGTGAGTTTTAAATCATGTTGCTAGTTTTAATTATAAAACCAAATTATACTAGAAATTTCCAAACATTTTGATGATTTGATTTGTGTCTTCTTGTACGAAAAAAACCAAGAAAACTTTGTCAGGAAATTCTGAAATCATTCCGAAATGTCTCCTCCGAACACTTAACCACTTTACTGATTCGAGTGCAAGATTTTTAAATAATTTGGCTTTGCATTTCCAAATTTTTCGCTAAGAATGCTTCCATTGTCAAAACAGTAATGACTGTAACTCAGTTATTACTTCCCAAACTAGTAACGGCAGTAACTCATTTTAAAATAAGCCGTCTGTCGCAAACGTTGAACTAGTTTAAATCTGTCAAACGTGAAAATCATGGACCAGTTGAAACTGTCCCATCTATGCTTGGAATAACCTTTCTTTTTGATTTTCAAGTCCAGTTGCATAAAAATTTGACATTTTTAGTGAAACTTAATAAATTTCCGTTCTAGTACTAGTATTTTCAGTTTCCCGCTCACACTGAGAGGATTACGCTCTTGGTAGCAAAATTTGAGAGAAAGCTGATTATTACTGCAAAAGTACGGGAACAGACCTAATATCACAAATAGATGCCCCCGCGGAAACTGCTCGAACGTGAACTGAATAGATTTGATAAGTTCAGGCACTAATCCTGACGTCTTTTAAAAAAGTGCCATTTGTTTCAGATATTGCATCACAAGAAAATATGTCAAACTGTCAAACTAAACCTCCTCCTTGGCGGTGTAAACGGGCGAAGAGATTTATTGAATCTTCTCACTAAATCTACTAGATTTAAGTCGTTCATAGTTTATGTATTCTATTTGCTTCGTGTTTTGTTATTTTAAATTTTCAATTAGTGAAATTACCCCGAGATCCGACTTTGTTGGCACCAGGCTGAGTATTTATATTGTAATTAAACGTTAAGGTCCATTTCCGTATTTCATTTAACGATCAATCAGCATTTACATCTCAATTATTTGTCTTTGATCTGTCGAATTTATCTATCAAAACAAAGTGAATTTAGAGAAGGTTAAACATATTTATTAACCACATCAGATAAGATATTTTCACGAGAAGATCTGTTAGTTTCAATTAATTTCTTATTCGAATTAGCTCTGTCGGAAGTACCTAAGTGTTTTCTTGATATTTAAAGCTGTACACATGTTTTCTCTACAGAACTGTTCCAATGAGATCGTGATAATTGTTAAACAGAAAGCAGCAATACTCGAACAATATCACTTCAACTTAAACTTTCTGTAAATTCGGATAATTTAAATTTTTTACATTTTTATGTTAATGTAGTCAAATTTTCATTTGGCAAAGTACTTGGCTGGTGGCAATCTACCCTTGCTCATGTACACGAGTAGATTGCCATTGGTAGTTACGCGTCAATTTTCCGCTAGGTGGATTTTGATTATTTTGATATTTTGGGCTTATTAAGGTTTTTTTTAGAAAAGTTTGAAGTCAATTCAATCGACTCAATCCAACTTAATCAAAATTTTGTCCTTTAAAAAACAATTTAATAGAAATAAAATCGAAAAAAAACTTGAAACTGAGATAATTTAGGTTAGGTTTTCCCATTTTACCTTACTTTGTACCAAAAAGTGCGTTCCACTTGCGAATACTTGGGAACGAAATTTTCGGTTAAATGGAACACAGCAATTATTGGCAATTCACTCCTCTGTAATCATGAACTGTTTGTATAAAATGTCCAACTGATCTGCTCTTAGGCAAGATTCAAATCTTTCATTAAGATCACTTCAAATTAACGGCTTAACCAAACTTGGAAAGTGCGAAACGTAGAGCTTTGAAATATTTCTTCAGGTGCACCTTTTAACAAGAATTGAAGTTGTGAGAGAGAGAAGTGTAGATGATCGTTTTAACTGAGAGCATCCGGTCAAAAAACTACAGGTTAGAGTATCGGGTCAATCATGACTCTGTTTTGGTTTCGTGCATATTAACAGTGAGTTATGGAGCTAAGACCCGTTGATTGTAGTCGCTGCAGAGTGATCGAACTGAAAAAGTGTTCATAGAGTGTCTGTGTTGGTAAGTTGAGATTATTTTGTTTACTGTATCGTGTCATCGTGTCTCTGCGTCAGGTGTGCTCGAAGTAATCTCTTGCTCTGTGTGAAGACTGAAGGGTTAAGATTTGGATGCTCTCCCAACACAACCGCATACGATCACTTGAGTGAAGAGATCGGTCTGAATTCCATGTTTCACGTAAATCGTTATTTTTCGTTGGTCAAGTATCCGTGACTTGAATGTATTCATTTTACAAGTGTGGGGCCAATCTTGAAACCTTAAGCGAGAAAATCGTCAGTAGCGAGCAGAGCAGCGACAGCGACTAGTGAGTGATACTCTCTCGAATGGTAAAGTTCAATTGTGTAGAGGTACTTTTGTTCGGAATGTACTCGTAGTGAATTTTATATTTCTTGTTGTTTATTTCATTGAATGTTATGTGAAAGTTTTTGTGTTGATTTTGATTATTTAAATTTCGGCAATTAATCCGAGTTGTTTGTTTATAGTTTATTACTTAATTTAGTTCTTTGACTGTTTAATTTGGGTCCGAGTCTGCGATATATCGAAAAGTTCAAATAAATTTTTATAAATTCTCGAAGCTTATGTTCTTGTGTAATTTTTTTTTGTTTGTTTTACGCGAATTGCAAGTCAACTTCGATACAACGAAATTATGCAGGGAAAAGAGTAGAGTACATTTTGAAGTGATTTCTGAATTTAAATTTTTGCAGTGCACGCTTTTATTGCTGTTGCAAAAAAGTTTTGGTGTTGATTTTACGTTTCAATTTGCCATTTTTCTGGACTTTACTTAAAGATTTCGCGATGGTTTTATAATTTTTACTTTTATAAGTGTGTAAGGTGTTCTGTGTTGAAAGTTACCACTTGTTTTGTCGATTTGTACAAAGTGGAATATCGAATATTTCTAAGAAATTATGCTGGTAGTTTTCATCAAGTTCATTTGTAAGGATATCTACGAGTCACTACTTTCTCGCTGGGCTACCACACGAAAGGAATAATATGATAACTCTACCACGAACGTGAAGACCATTGTGAGTGTGAATTTTTATATTTTCCCTGATTTAGGTATGCGAAGTTTAACTGAATTTAGACTGCTAATTGTGCAGTCATAGGTGTAGATATTAAGCGAGTGAATTCATATTAGATTTGGAAGAATTGCCGCAATAAGAATGCAGTGAAAAGAAACAAAAACACATAAGCCGTGTTCTTTTGGTCATCGCTATCGATTACAAAACCAAAGCAGCAAAAGAACGCACCGCACCGTTTTATCAACTTCACTTACCTTCGATTTTTTTCCATTTTGTTAGCCCTTGGTTGCACGAATTCCTCACATATTACTTGAATTTAAATTTTCAGATGAAATAAACAGATCAGAACAGCAAATTAGTTCCAGTTATTATCGAGAAGTAAATTTGTTCTGTTAAATGTATGGGATCTGACAGTTCTGTTCTGTTAGAGTGACCAAAAGAACACGGCTGTAATTTTAAATCAGCACAATATTTTCATATCTACTTCCTGCATGACGGCTATTAGAATGAATACTTCGTCATAAACCAATTTTTCTTTAACCTAACACCGACCAGTGGTATTGTGTGTAGGCCATATTTCCAAGTCGCAACTGACTGACTGTGTGCTATCCTTCGGAAAACCCCAATTCCACATTTAAAGAGTTCTACTTGATTTTTGCATCATGTCAGTGTGTTTAGAAGATATTGATTATAAAGGATTCTCTTTAGGAAGAAATAATTTTATTTAACTTACAAACTGAATCAGTTGATAGACTTTGATAGGGTTACGTATATTATTCTTGGCAAGATCTAACTTCGATTCGATGCTTGAGCTATTCTAGAATCAATCTTGTTAGTAGCAAAAGAGGATTTTATATGGTTGTTTATATATTGACTAGTTTGTCCTCAGAATATTCGCAAAGCATAGAAGCTTCTAGTGGATATTGCAATAAGATCAATTGAAGATGCTGCATTCAGAATTTGTTTCACCTATTAGCTATATCAAGATGCAAGCCTGTTCTCTTTCATGGTACAGTGTACTATGTTTAAATTGCTCAATGGAATCTCCTTTATATGTTCAACAGACATTCAAAGGATATAATTAAGTAAAAGTAAATTAAAATCGATTTTATACAAGCCAATAGAACTGCTAACAATAACACTCGTGGACTCAGCTAATATGCCTTTCGAGTAAATGTTTAACACGAAACTAAGAGTGAGCTTTCGTCTGTAGCTATTTTGCTATTTTTAGTGTCAATAGAATTTTACTCAAAAGCTTGTTATCTATTACGAATTCCAGGTTTGTTGAACGTTTATTTACTAAATTCCAAGTAGAAACGGGATGGAACATCTTATGAATGCTTTTGTAAATTAATTTGTTTTAATATCTCAAAATGCTGATAAAATTTGTTGTTGCCTACAATTTGTGGCGTTGAATGTTATCAGCAGAATGCTAAATGCCACTATTTGCACATCTTCTTGCTGATTTTTCCTCTGACAAGTTACTGCAAAAGTGAGATGTCTTAAAATCAGAAGTAACTTGTTACCTACTAGCTTTCTCATAATCCCAAATGAAGACTAACTATTTTTGATTTTTCATTGACGAGAGAGTATCAAGTGGTTTAAACACTTAAGAAGCAAAACACTTGTTAGAATATTTTTCGAAGATTTTTAATTACGAAAGAATTGCTACAAATAACTAGTTAGTAACTGAAAGTGTTGTCTGAAATTCACGCATTTTGAATAGAGTTACTTGAAACTATTATCAAATTTCCAAAACTTTTGATTTCTTAAGAAGCATTACGCACTTGAGACGCTCCGCTTGCCTAGGATGTAAGAGAATGTTTTAAATAGATATTTAGTTGAGGTGTTACATTACAATTGTTTAGAATGTCCAAGGAGCACACAACTGTTTAATTAAACAGTTTTGTTGCCGCCACGCTTGGCGGAACCCTTTCGATCTTTTGTCATATATTTGCGTAACACAATTAAGTGTGCCATAACGGTTTCAATGTTTAATGTTGGTATGTATACCCTAATCCGTTAGCAACTTTACAGCATGGTGTGAAACTTCGGTCTTGTAGCAAGTAGGGTCAAATAAAAACTTCCATTAGATATCAGGAAAAACTTTAATTCAACTTTGAATATGAGATATATAGTTTAGCACTAGGACATCAGCTCAGGTGCCGTTTTTGCGTCGATCCAATCAAGGTAGTCCGGTACACTCGTGTAAACTGTTGGATTATTAGGAAAACGTGCAAGCATTTTCCATGAAGTTATTCCTAGCAATTTTCCTTCGGAAACTAAGCCACTGCCAGAATCGCCTGGGCTCACTGATGATCCATCGAAACGTGCATCACATATGACAGAGTCAGGTAGTGCAATGAATAAGAAGTACAGTTGACAGTCCACTTCAGAAATTATCGGCACTTCCAAAGATCTTAAATTGCACGGCACTTGACCAGTTTCACAAATTCCCCAACCGCACACTATCCCTCGTGATGCCATACCTCCCTTACCCGGCTTCTTTGTAGCTAGTTTAATAGGTTTAATGACCGTATTAAAATTGAGTGGCTTACGCAGAACTACTATGGCTATATCATTCTTCAAATCGTAGGGGTCGAACAACTCATGAACTAGAATTGTCTTGACTCCAAGTATGTGACCTCCGGCATTTTGGAAGGACGATCCTGCCCGAATCGTTACATAGTCAGTGTTTAAAAAGCAGTGGGCTGCTGACAGAATGTGTATTGGACTTATTATTGATCCACCACAAGCGTGTGTTCCATCGAGTTGCACTGATACTTGATAAGGGGCACGGAATATTGACGTGAAGTTTCCAAAAAGGATACGATGGGAAGGTTCGAGCGAAGCAACTAATGTAACTAAAACTTTTAAAATAACTGCCACGTAAATAAAACACACCATCGCTCTGTATAACTTTGCTTTCAGACCGTTTTCTACTCTCTATGCGAAACCAATAGCTCCTGGAGGTGTACAACAATTTATAGCATTCTCAAGCAAATTGAAACTTTCAAGAATTCCAAGTATTCCCAGTTATTTTCACATAGTTATTTCTGGAAAATATTTTCAATTAGTTAGTTCTTAGCGAATATTTTTTGTTTTCAACTGCAAAAGTGGTAATACAAGATGATAGCCTTTGACTTAGGAACAGTAGCTTATAGGCTTCCAGTGTTTCCTGTTTACTAGTTTACTATATGCAGCTCAAAATGTTCTCTAGTCAATTGCATTTTGGAGCAAAAACTGAGATTGGATTTAGTTCCAAGTTGCGGGCATTTTTGGACAACTGTCTTCAACGTCGCTCGTCTGATATAAAATAAAACAAAATTAAATAAAGTAGGTCAGTTCAAAAGATTGTGAAATAAATTTCGCCGCTTAAGTGGTGACCAGATCAATAAAAAATTTCACGATGACCATGCTTGAAACGAAAATAATTAACACCGCCCAATCGATGTTTCCACCTTCACCAAAACTATATACGATTGGGATTTATTTAGTTACAGCACAAATTCCTAAAGACAAAAAATGACATCACATTATGGCGCGCGAAAATATTTCTTTTGGTGCTTCTTAAAAAATTTTTTATTATTTATTGATACTTGACGGCCCAAGTTACGAGTGATTTCACAAATTTTCTCTCAATTGAATCAAACTTTGTCTGTAGAACATCTGCAGTGTAAAATATACGTCAAGGAAAATATGCGTGGCGAACAGAACTCGTAATCGGGTATTCTGCTTGCTGGGCAAATTCTCTAACCACTGAGCTACTGTGAACGTTTGCATTGATCCTAATGTTTCACGATCATATTGATTCACTACAATTCATTTCCTGCGTTCTTCAAGCTTTCAAGTAATTTTCGGTGAGTCGACTCATCAAGTTTATGAGTTCACTGCTCAGTAGTACTTCTTAACAGCAACGGTTGTCGTATATTGCAATTTGTAGATGATATCCTACAACAGGAACAGACATTCACAGGAGTAGCTGTAAGTATGGTTTAAAAAATCCTAAGAACACAAGTTTGAGTCACCAGGCCAGGCCCATCACCATTATTATCATTTTGAAATGATCGTTAAAGCTGATACCTGAAATTTTATACACATACAAAACCTAAAGAAAGCCTGAATTAACTGTAATTTTTCCTAATTGTAAACGTGCAAACACTGAAATATTTCACTCCTATGACAATTTATGGTAGCCCGAAGAAGTGCTAGAGCATAGTTTCAAACGTATCTACGTATGCGGTTGATTCTATTTTAACTTTGGCCTGCTATGAGAGATGCTTAAAATAAGCTCTTGCGTTTGGTATGCGTAAATTCAAAATGGAAATATTTCAGAAACAGTCTCCCATCGCTCCGCTCCACTCGATTTCATGTTCTGTCATTTGTGTGAAGAAGGAATATAAGTTTTATTTATTGAAAATTTGATTGCCCTCTCACTGAAGATCTATGCTTTTTGTAACACGTGTGCCAGATAGTTTCCCTGTTTGCGGATGACTTATGGTGGGCAATTATAGAGAGTTAAGGTCTATAGTTCACCGAACAATATGAGGCATCTTTTCCAAGATTTTAATCGATCAAATATTGTGTTCTGATTATGCTCTCAAAGATCTATTTTGGCACAATTGGGTTTAAATTCAATTAGGGAATTTGGTGTGGCTCCATCTTCAAAGGGACTAGAAATTGGACGTTTTGAAATTTAATTTCATAATTTGTGAAGACATGCACATTGATTCTGTCAGTCAATGCTAGTTAACATATGGATGATTTTGGGATAATCGGTTTGCAAGGAACATGAAGAATCCACCTTGCATAAAATTCTGGATGTTGTTATGAGCTTAGGACTTTCTTGTATTTCACTTGCTCAACAAACTTTGACAATTCTAAAAGATATTTTTTTACTTTTCAGGTTGTAGTTATGGGTACTCAATACCATGGTGATCTGTTCAAGACCAGATGCGAGGGACATAACAATTTGCCATATCGAACCGTTGCAGACCGGGTCCAAGAGTGGAACAGGTATTCAGTTCATTTTTCAATAACAGTTCTGAAGACTTTTATAACTTAATTGCTAACACAATCATGTGCTTCATAAGTATTATAACATGTACTATTCCGTTCAGTGCATCCTTCGAAGTGTAACCTAACAACCTGCATGTAGTTATTAACATCATTGTTTTGCACAAACTCGTGAAAAACGGTCTGCCTCTCTCTATTCCTTGTTGGAAAGATTAACTTTGATTGAAAATATATTTAATAATATTTGCTAATTATCCTCCAGTATAGTATAATGCACACTAACATTTATCCGTAGGCTCAAGTGAGGCTCCCTTTGAGTGAAAAACTGTTTATATACAATATACCAGTAGTGCTTGAAATACAATGTTTTCTAAAATAGAGTCCCAAAAGTAACACAGAGCTAAGCGAGCTACTAATTATTTTGTGATATAAATACGCCAAAGGGGGAACCAGCGCGTGTGTCTGCTTAGTAGGTAAGCATGGCATATATTTGGGCGATCATTTTGTAGCGCCTAGTTTACAATCAAACAATTACAGTGTTGTGTGACCAATGTAATAATGTTAAATTTAAAAATTTTAGAGCTATTCCGGAAGCTGGATATGTGACACTGGGAACGATCCGATACGGTGTTCGATTGTCAGCTGGAACACATCCCGTAGCAGTGGGAGTAACTGATAACAAAACAATTTCATCTTTAGGACAAGGATCGTGTCAAATCGATTTAGGCACAGAGGAATCTGTTTGTGGAAGCAGTAGTAGCAACCAAAGCACAAATTTTAAATCTTGTTGCTGTATAGGTCCTTCAGGATTAAATTTACCATGGAATACGAACTACTCTAGAACAAGATTCCCAATGCCAACGTCTTATGGTACGAATTGTAATTCTAGTTTATAGAAATGCTTTTAAATTTGTAGTATAGATACTTTTGCAACCACACTTTAAATACACTTTGAACTATCTTGAGGTAACATCAAACATTCATTCTCCTCACGCACGGTATATACATATTTAATTTTTGAACGAAAGACTAATATTTTCCATTTTCTTTGTAGCTAAGAATAGAACATCATCCACATCACAAGCTCCACAGCCTATAGCGACTTCAAGTCATCTTGTGCTTACACAATCAACTGCATCAACGTACCGCGCAACGCCTGGTATACGAACATCCGGATGTTCGTCATCTCCTGGCTCGAAAACAGCCAGCGCACAAAGCCAAGTAGTTGTAGCCGGAATGGATCATTCCCAAGCACATATGAGATCTCCAAGAATACATGCATCAAAACCACAATCGCATTTACAAACATTACCAATGGTTTCGTCTGCATCCACGCCAAAGATTGTATCCTCTGTGCCGATGGAGATTTCAACCGACAAATGTACAAATAGAAACATACCACACTTAGAAGGATCTT
Source organism: Chrysops caecutiens (assembly GCA_963971475.1). NCBI lineage: Eukaryota > Metazoa > Arthropoda > Insecta > Diptera > Tabanidae > Chrysops > Chrysops caecutiens. Next base: position 23,477,163 of record OZ020570.1, on the reverse strand, counting down.
GTTCATCCACAGATTCTATACTCAGACGACGGCGAAGTATCAGTGAAAGCTTTACTGGTACATGTGATGAGAATTTCTGTGAATCTAATTCAGCTTCAGTTTCGATCGGACCACGACGCGAAGTATCTTTATCACCGCCGAAAGCAACGTCAAGTATCTGTTGTTACACAATCGCTTATAATAGTCCAAAAAGTTTTTTGAAACAACCGAATCCAAATCCAGCAAATTCGAAATTACAATTTGAAAATTTTGAATCTCTGACCATATCCAACAGTACTAATAATAATAAGACTCATATCAATAATAATATAAACAATCGTAGTTATAATAATAATAAGTGTGAAAATAAGGTAAAAGATTCAAGTATAAATAGTGATATTAGTTGTAACTTTCACGTTCGGGACGAAATCAGTGAATCGTTTTGTGATCAAGATCGTCATGCGCAGGAAAAGTCCAATGAATTGCCTGATCGTGAACACTCGATCGGTTCGGTTGATTCGTTAGATTTTCGACAGAATACGGAAAAACAACTACGTCGAGACTGTAATACATTACAAATTGGTGTAAAGGAAAACAGCACAAGATGCGAGTTTTTGAATTGTTTTTCAGGTGGTTCTACTTTTAACTCATCTGATGATAATGTTCCGAAGTTAAAATCAAACGAAAATAGTATCAAAAAAACGGTACCGTATGAGTATATACCAATTTCAAATTCGAAAAATTATCATTTAAAACATCCCCGAAGAGGTATTCATGACACACACGAACAAGAATATAATAATAGTCGATTTGCGGGAAACGGAAACGGAAACGGGACAAGTGATTTATCGGGTTATGAAAAGAAAAATACAAATGATCATCCCTTCAAAGGAGTTGTAGTACGAAAAATTACACCAAAACTAAGTACAGGATATATACAGTTTGAAAATGATTATATAGCTACTAATTCAATCGAGAAAAGTGCTAGTGAGAATGATTTAAATTTTGATTTGGCTATAGTGAATGATTTGAAAGTTTCGTCAACAGGATCTATGCACGATAGATTAAATTATAAACAAGATGGAAGCATTGTGGACAACGACAGTGAGATTGGGTACATTGATGCTTCGGCAGATGGTGATAGTTTATCTTTTGTAAGTGGTGATTATGAATTACAGTCAACTGATACGGATGTGGATACAGATAAAGTCAGTCCCAGTACGGAAAAAGTTTCTTCTAATGTACAGTATTGTTATAATGATATTGATTCCAGTGATTTTGGAAACAAAGAATATCTAAGTAGTATAAATGAGTGTGATGAAAATAGTGTTTTGTGTTCGCAAAGAAGAAATGATAATAATACATATAATCGTGGAATTCAGATAAAAACTAAAAAAGTTCAAAACTCCCCAACTACTTCTCGATCCTATCCACTTGTTCAACCCTCTCCAATCAATTATTTTGGGGTGAAACCACCTACAACCTCAAAATATAAAATCCAACCGAAAGTACGGCTTACTCGCAGCGGACTAGTTTCTGTTATAGAAAATAATAGTAGCAGCGTGCAGCAGAATTTTTTTCCTGAGGTAAATATTATTAAAATAAACGCATTTCACACATTAATACAATAATATTTGGTACAGGTGAATGAGATATTCCATGTTCAATTTTCATATATGTATGTATGTGATTTTGGTGTTTCCGTTTCTAGTGTGAGGATACAAACGAATCTAGTGGATTTAAGTTTATTTACTTAAATTTAGTGCAAAATGCATAATTTATTCAGACTTATGTACTTCAAGCATCCCAATTATTAGCAAAAGTATATGGCTATAAAATAATATTTGCAGTTTATAGAATTTGTGAATATCACATGCAGTTGTCCTGCATGAAGAGTTAGCTGAGTATAGTTATTCGTTAATTAATATTCTAATGAATGTAGACGATATATTAACGAATTTATTTCCTGCCTCGTAAATTAGTTTAAGGCAATTGTATTTTTTAAATAAGGAATGTAAATAATGTTCAAGTTTACTCTTAATATTTTACAAAAACATAAAATCTATATGATTGGAAAATTGTTTAGTCGTAGAATAGTTTCCTGTACAGTTTCATAATATCTGACCCTGAATCATGTAAAAAATGTCCCAAATTAGATATGAATGTATGTTTCTTGATTTCCTGGATCGCATGGCCAAATGAAAAAGATCACGCAATAATTTAAATATATATTCTTCAATTATAATTTGCATTTAGCATCGGTGCAAAACTAACTAATGCCTTGAATTTGTGGTTAAATGGAAGAATTACGAACAGGAACAAAGAAGTGATTTGACAAATCAAATAAACAACAAATTACTATAACCTCATATGAAAATGTTTGTATAAGTAGACACGTCATTCCGTTTCTCATACTCTGTGTAATTATTTTTAGATTTTTCATCGCCATCTTTGTTATATTTTGGGATGACTGACTTGATTACTTCTAGACTCAGCAGACTTATAGAACACATTCGAGTTGACACACTAAATAGACGACTTGTTAGCTTCTGTTTGTTGTGATGACTCTACACATTATAAGAGTCGTTCAAGGCTAAAAATAAGTTAATCCTCTGAAAGTTTTCATATAAAAATTAATTGTTTATTCTGAGGATAATGTTGATTGCTTGATTAGCTCTATACCGCAATCTCAATTGTCGTCTGAGAGTTTTGGATACCGTTTTCCTTTTCTGTAGGCTTTATCATTCAAAAACACATTAATAATTCTGACCAGGATTTGTCTAGGCTAAACTGGATTAACATGAACACTCAACAATTACTTAATAATTAAAAAGAAAAATGTTATTGGGGTTGTCATTCTATTTTGTCTCACACCGTACACAGATTGCCAATAACTTATCTACACCATTGCACACAGTCTCCGCTACATAACCTGAAACTTTCACTCCGAGTTTAGAGGAATTGACATCAATGTCAATATAAAACTCGTCCTTTGTGCCCTCCAGAACATCTTCGATTTCATTTTGTAATATGTTCCTTTACTATTTTTCGAGGTACGAAAAGAACAATTTTTAGATTGACAATAATATTTGGTTGAGTATATGAGTTTCGATCAAGGAGATATTATGTACTGCTTATAAGGCTTAACATATTCCATGAAGTGTTAATGTCACCACGTAACAAGGAATTAAGTTAAAATAAATTTCACATGATGATAGAAAGTTATAAAGTTTATCCTGTTAGGGAGTCTTAATTTCACATGGCTAATGATTCTGGTTAAAGCAATGAGTTAAACAACCATCAAGCCTAACAAATTTTCACTAAATTACAATATTGATACCAATTTGTAAAAATATCTTTTGTTTTTATAGTTGATCATGGAACGTCGCCGACTGAACCTGGATCGATGGCAAAGGCTTGGTTTTGGAAAAAAGTCCTCGTCAAATTCATCGAAACAGGACACGAAAACCCAATCTCGAAAAGCATCGGAGAAATCTGAACGACTCAAAGAACTAACAGAATTGTTAAAAGGTAATCGGTCATCTCCAACACCACCGCCAATTCCTCCACCACGAAGACCACGTCAACCGGGAAAAACAGAGAAGCAGCCTTCAATTGACTCGGGACTGTCTGCAAAATCTGTTTCTGATGATATTATTTTGATGGATGCCGATGATGAGATTTCACTAGAACCTTTGAATCGTAACAGTGATGATATTTCATACCTTACAGAATCACATGATGTTACTAGTTTGGTTGGTACACCACAAGTGCATCATAAACGTTCTTTGTACGAAGAACTGAAACCCCACACAAGCATTTCGAATTTGGAACAAATTATTATGGATAAGGAAAAAAGGGATCGACCATCGATAAGTCCTTTGAAAGAAGACGAATTATTTATGAAAATTCCTCGCGCGGAGTCTCGTACTATTGTGGGCTCCTATACCCAAAAGAGTATTCCATTTCGATCAGCATCTTTCTCCCAAATAGATTATTCATCGGGAAAATATATAAAATCTGCGTTAAGTGCCATTCGTGACAAACTGCGTGGCGACAAATCTTCGATAGATAATACTAATTTAACTTTACCTAGAAAAAAGCCAGATTTTCGTAGCAGCAGTCCAAGGCTGCACGCGAATGAAGAGGAAACGTGCAGTGGTCATTCACCTAGACAACTTAAAAAGTCTGAGTTGACAATCAACCTCAAATACGATCCTGAAAATGAGCGACCGTCACTTGAAGAAATAGTCAATCCTCCTGATGTCATCTTAGAAGAGTCTCCATCTCCGGAATTTGATAGAAGGCAAGATTTTGCGTTGATGGAAAGCACATTTGTGAACACACCTACTGTAGATTGTATTTCTCAAGAAAATTCAACTGGAATGGAAAAAATTAGGCCAGATGTCGTCATAGATTCGGAACTCCTGGAAACATTACCTGAACAAGAAAATTCGAATCACAATTTAGTCACGAATGAAGTTAATTGCGTACCACTGTCTGAACCTTTAGGACCGAACTTGATTGCAATAGGAGACGATGAAGTTTCTGTCGAATCGCCAACAGAAAATCTCATGCGAACAGCCACATCCTGCCTTATACCTGTTCCAGTATATGAATGCGGAGGTCATGAGTGGAACCCAACTAATACACCAGACTTGTGGTTGGATGTTGCTCAAGACGAGATGTCCTTATGTCCGGACATTCTTGGTCTTTCAACCGAATCATATTCTCATAAAGCTGCTGAAACAAACCTGATAGCTGCACCCCAAGTAACCGGTGCACAAAATACAATTCCGGGAGAAACTGATAACATTCACCGTCATACAGTAAACGAAAATGTACCAATTATAGAAGTAATATCTGAATCAAAACCGAACGAAAACACCGACCAGTTCTCAGAAACTTTTATTGAAAAAGAATTAGGTAGAGAATTAGAAAAGCAACTAGGTATAAGATGTGATGATTCTGTTGAAGTATTAGGCTTAGAAGAAAAAGGATCGGATGATAAACAAACTGAATTTGTTGAAGTAAAGAAACGGAATAGCAACAATGAAGGAAAAACATGTGATTCAATGGAGGCTCTGATTTCAGGATCATATAATACTGAAGAGAAACGTCGTATAGACAAATCGAAACGTAGAAAAGGTGTTTATATACAATGGACTGCAATTGATAAACATGGCGATTTAGAACCCAGTAACTGGGGAAGTGAAACAGATTGTAGAAATTCGGATGATTTTCTAGAACATGATTCCAATTTAGATTTAAGTCGTGTAGATTTTTCTACCATGAACATGGATTCAGCAGATTCAATTGATCCTGCAGCACTTTTCCTCAGTCGTAAGGTAACAGGTGAAGCACAATTACCACTATCGCAACATTCAGTTGATACATCGACTCCAGAATCTGACGTGGTTCGACCATCTTGGCCAAAAGGCAATCGTCGAACAAGTCTTACCTACCAAAGTTCGGAAGAAAAGGATGATGCTCCTTCAACAATGTCTCCTGCATTAAAATCACATCGAAATCTAATGCTTACACGTTATGATTCAATATCTGATAATGAAAGTGATCGAAGTTTTATAAATCGCGATCGAACAAGTCCGTCACCTGTGCCCAGTGATCAAGACTTAAAAAGATACTCGAAGAGACCACTACGAGGACCATATGGTCAGATGCTGGAAGCTGAAATGAAGAAACCTGGTAAAGTTCAGTACGACGAACTACTGGAAGAATTAAAAAACTCTGAGAGGTAAGCAGTAAAGCCTGAAATTTAATCAGATTTATGTTATGTTTCTCTATCTGTTTTTTAGCTTGACCCAATTGTCAGTTCCTGTACTTAATAGGCAAAGCGGTAATCATTCCTTTGAGGATTCCACCGATACTCACGACACTTCGAGTAATAATGAATCGCAAAAAGCAGTGGGACATTTGCCAATTCCTGTACATACCCGAGCAGCATCAACTCCATCTCAAATGGAGAATGTTACCACAATAACCTCCTTAAATACACAACACAAACGATACCAAAGTAATTTGGACAACACTAGTACAGACGTAAATCGTCAAAAGGATACCAAGAAGTTTACAGTGGAACAAGATCAAGGGAAGGCAACAAAACATCACTCAAGTGAATTTGAAAGAAAACATTCTGCTAAAAGGAGTGCATCAACGGCTAGTGAGAAACAACCAAAACGCAGTCTGGATGAAAACAAACTGGAACAATCCGGACGAACTCCTTCTGAAAGAAGTATTGCAAATTCGGGAAGTCAACGTGAATCCGGGAAAAATCTAATTCCAAGTCAAGAATTGTTAGCTGAGTTGTTGAAAGGATCTAGCGAACGCCTTGTTTCCGAGCAGAGACAAAAAGTTTTTGCGGTGAGTTTGCTTAAAATTAACACAACACCTAAGTGTCACAATTAATATGATCGAGAGTGCTGTTGACAGTGAAATGTGCTCGCATGATATTAATTATATATTATTTGGCACTCCAAAGCAATCTTCTTTTAGCCTTTAGCCATTGTTATCCAATATTCCACCGTCACGATTGAATTAGCTTAGGAGACTGTCAGATTCCTATAAGTAAATTCAAATTACCTGATGAATAATTGCCTCACCTTTGAAGGGAGCATAAAGTATTATACGTTATAGAACAAAGTTTCGAAATATTCCGAAAAATATTGCATTAAGATTGAAAGTCTGGCAGAAGTTAACATTTTGTTGATAATTAACACTATACACTTATTTTGAAATGGTCTTTTCGTTCAAAGTATGAAGAGGAAATAATACCACGCTTCTTTCGTGTCCTCGATTGAAAGTGCATGCAACAAGTCTCTTTGCTAGTATCCTTGCGCACAATCGGATGGAAGAATCTATCTGAAATCAACAATTTTATGATTGTCGGAAAATCCTGTATGAGATAACCATGATCCAATCATTTCAAAAGTAAATTTAAATGTTGAAAGTATGTTTTGAACGATTTTTCAAAATATTTACCTTGAAATTTTACAATTCATTGACATGATTCTTCTCCCAAAATTTCCCAGTGGGGAAAGTCATGATACCTCCGCTCCACCGTCGCAAACGGAAATTTGGAGCAAGTGTTCCATAAATTTTAGTGTAACTAAAATTGTTGTTGCTCTTGTTTTGGGAAATATTTACATATACATACATATTGTTGCGCATGGCAAAATTCCAATACACTATAGTCGGGGAAAATACTGAAAAATCGTAAACTCCAGAGAGAAAAATGTGGAAAATCCGAGGCATTTTAAAGTTAACCTAATGCGAAATGACTTAGTATTATAAAGTAGAAGTGTTGGTGCGGGATGCATCTTTGGGAAATAATTGAAAAATATGATATTATGTGGTGAAAATATTGTGAAAACGGAGAAGCCATTGTTTGCCTTCGGCGTTGATTTAACCTTAACCTGTTGGTAGTGTATAAGTGATATCCGCCAAAAAGTAGTAGTTCCTTTTAACTTTTTCAACATAATTCTGGATCAGAACGAACTTGTGACAATAAATTGCTTAGTAAATTGATTCGTTTAAGTACACGTGTTCTTTCGAGATTTCGGGAGTGCTAAGTGCTTATGTAAAAAAGTTTTCATTGCCATTAAAAGCAACTTTAAAACAGAATATTAAGCTTGTGGGTATCTTATTATTTTAATCAGCTCAATACCGTAGCAACATACGTACAGAGCACATCTTGGAAAATAATTATATTTTCATTTGAATAAACTTGCATCTTTTGGACACAAATGCAAATAAATAGAAATAAAACAAAACAAACGATGAAAATCACCTCCAAAAATAAACATCGATAAATTTTTGCCTCGTTGGAAGATAAGAAATTTTCATGATTATCCAGAAAAACTATTGGAGTAAACGAGAAGCAACACAAGTTTTGACGGGAAATTATCCATAGAAAATCAGCTTTTCCTTCCCAAAGAAGCTGCAGGGGCAGGGTTTATGCACACGAGCAAAAGCATTATGTATTTTTAATACTTCGTGTGTCTATATTTTTCAACCTATACATATCTTCAAGAAAATTCCACAGGTGTATGTGAATACTATGCATAAAGAATTTTCCGAAATAATTGTTTTCTTCCGCAATCAGCCGACAACGTTATATTGTACCTGTACTGTTTTCTTGAGTCTTATGTTTGAACTTCTGTTCGCAATTTAGTGACAAGGGTCAGAAGTTAACGTAAACAAAAACACACTAATTTAATTCATTTGTACTATTCAATTAGTTCGATTTAATGTACAATTATAGATATACGAGTATGTTCATAATAACTGCTATCGTATGGATGAAGCGAAAAAATTGTGTTTTATGATAAGGTTCTATCTTCTAGGAACGTTGAAAACCAATCATCCTAAACAAAAAGAATGTACTATACGGCTTCTTTCTAATTAAATCATTGTCCTATCATAATTAAGAAAACTCTTCAAGCGATAACCTTCGAGATATACGAGATTTTTATCCGTCCTTTTCCATGAATTGTACATATTATATTCCACTTTAGTCTTCAACTTAAATTTACACCAAAATATTATATAGGGAATTCTCATAAACATTATTTTGAAAAAGGTTTCCAGAGGAACGAATAATTTATTGTTTGTAATTAAAATCAAATGCATAAGCTCAAAAACAAGTGAAAAATAGTGAGGTAATGATAGTAATGTAAAAATGTCTCAAACTACTGAAATAACAACCACGAGCAATAGAGATAACTTGAAGTTGAGTTTACTTGAAGTTCAACAGACTCAACAGCAAAATGCTCGTAGTGGGAGTTCATTTCATTATCAGCACGTGGGAAATATTGAAAATTACTCTGAACCATCTACGAAAGTTTTAAATCAAACTGCACAACCAAAATTGCCAAATCATCAAAAATTAGAAAGATTTCGTAAAATACCATCTGCAACATGTTCAGATTCAGAAGATGATCAAGAACGAAGGACACAAATTGAAATAATCAATAAGCTTAACTTGACTTATGATGGAGTGAGTATAAGTAGTTTGTAGTAAAATTGTTTCGTGATAGTTATCACTTCATTCGATGTTTTTATATTATTTTATTTCATTTTTAATTTTTCACAAAACTGAACTCTCTTTGTATCACCCCAAATCGATTGATCTAATACCGATTGTAGGGATTAAATAAGATACATGACTACAAACATCCTATAAAGATATCAATAAAATATACGAGCACAACTGTCTAATAGTTTGTTTTACGACAGAATAGCCTGTTGATTCATCCAAAGCAAAGGTTTTTCCATAGAAGTTGGGTGCATGTAAAACAGTGACGCCTTTATTATTCAATTTAGTTTACTTACGTCCAATGTTTATATTTTGTTCATACAAAGAAAAACTTTAAATTTACGTTATTGAATTGTAACATTCTCTTTTGCAGGACACCAGAACCCACGTAGTCCAGGAAATCTACCGCAATGAGCAGTCGTACGTAGAGTCACTACAAACCGTGGTTTATGTTCGTATTTGATTATACCACTTGAGAAAAGTCACACATATTACATTACTTTTCATTTACAGAAATATATGAATGTCTTAAAGTCTCCTGAATATGCAGGAATGATAGACACACGAGCTGTTGATGAAATTTTCTTCATGGTACCTGAAATTTTAAGCATACACGAGAAATTTTTAACCGAGCTAAGAGCCCGTTTAGATTCATGGGATTTGCAGCAAAAAGTTGGAGATTCTTTTATAGAAACGGTTTGAACATACCTCAAACGTAACACTATAGTTATTTAATTGAGTTTTCTTTCCAGTTTTCAAAAGCGGAAGTTCTAGAAACTTACACATCATTTGTTAATAATTGCAATAAAGCAAAGAGCACAATAAAAACGATGTCGCAAACAAGGCCATCATTCGCTCGGTTCTTAGAAGCGATGTCTCGTGAACATAAAGGAAAACTACCATTAGATAATCTTCTTATAAAACCTGTTCAGAAGTTTCCAAAGTAAAATGATTAGTAATTTATATAAGAAATGTATTACAAAATAGTTATATTAAATTTCAGCTATGAAATGCTATTCACAAGACTGATTAAACACACTGAAATAGATCACCCTGATCAGAAGCCTTTGCAGGAGGTTCTAAAACTTGTTCATGACATTCTAGTACACATTAACTGTAAGGAAAAAGAGCTGCTAGAAAATGGTCAAAGAGAAGCAACCTTGAGGGATTTAGAAGGTGTCATTGAAGGAATATCTGATTTAGTTACACCAGAACGACAATTTTTGTTATTTGACCTTGTCTCAATGCCTGCGGGACAAGGAGCACGTAAAGAACGTGGACTGTTTCTTTTTAATGACCTCCTGGTTATAACTAGCATTAAAAGACGAAGTGGAACAATCAGAAAGCCAAACACGTAATGATTTTTGATTAATAACTCTATTTATACCATGATATATGTGCGTGTTATGTTTTAGTTCCACGTGTCCTGGCAGTGTTGCTGCTACATTAGATACAAATAAATATAAATTCTTAACAAAAATTTCCCTGGATAATTTGGATATTGTGAAAAGTAAGTACTTCTATAAACAAAACTATAGCGTTTATCGTCGAAAATATAGAATATTGGATACTGCGTCTCAAGTTCAACCTAAACTACCAACTTTCAATGGGGGTAAGGAGACGAAAATGTTAAATTTACCAAATGCTTTTATCTACATTTGTTTTTTGATAAATCATTTTCATCGTTCATTCGCTTGTTGGCGATCGCTGAGTGTTCTTTGATCTGTAAACCACATCATACAAAAGCTTTTCGGGAATGTTTAAAATTCGCTTTAAACAGATTATTTAATGTTACATTCTGTGCCAGATCTACCAAAAGTATTAAGATACGTGAAAATATTGGATCTTTGTAATAATACGTTTTGTGGACATTTATGTTCAACGTGTAAATGGACTTCTACATCCACCACTCTCAGGTGGTAGCATCACCATACAGATAATCGTTTCCACCATGTTTCTGTGTCTGAATAAATGACCGTTTTAGTGGGCTTTCCTGTTAAACTAACATTAAAACTATTAAACCATTTAGATATCTTATTGATTTGATGATTTTTTTTCAAAGCGAAAGACGAAAATTTTCGAAAAATTATGAATGAAATAGAACAACTGGCAGACGATTGTAGTAAGCTTCAACAAATAGCTGAAATCGCAGTTAGTTTGCGATATCCGCATACTGCGCTTGACGAAACGGTTCGGGATCTTCAGCGAGAGGTGCAGCGTCAATTATATGAAAGGCAGTCTAATGATACCCAATTAAGCATGCTCGAACTCACCGTCAATTCCTCGTAAGTTTATTAAAAAATTACTAACAGCGTTTTAGTAAGATTATTATGATCCTTAGAAATGGTATGCAGAATCTATCAATCGTTTTCTGTAAACCAGAAAAGAGGTCACATTGGGAAGAAACATTTAACGAAGCCAAGCAGAAGCTAGGTGAGCTATAACAATATCTTGGATGAGTAACATATTGAAATACTTTTACTTACAGTTGCATCTCTCGAAAGATATCCTGTACCTGAATTTTTGTCGTCTATTCCAATACGAAAGACAAGAGCCGGTCTTCAATTTACCTGTGCAGCACCAACGATAAGTACTCAAAAAGACGTGTGGGTCTGTAACAGCGATGGTTATGTTGGACAAGTTTGTGTCCTGAGTTTAACACCTGAGCCGACAGTTACTAGTTGTAATGGAGTTTGCAATGCTCGAATATTATGCGTAGCTTCGGTGCCTGCGGTTGATGAAACGTTCGTAGTATTTATATGTTTATATGCATTATGATTAAGTTATGTAATTGCTTTAAAGAAATGAGACGAATAATAGGAATTCATCTTCATCAACTGAACAAACTCCACGCCACTCTAGGAACAGTAACTCTTCCAGTCAAAGTCACACAAACAGTAACGAAAGGAAAATTGTTATGAACAAAGTTAGCAATAATGGAAGTGATATGCAATTGGATTCAAATAGCTCTAGTGACGAATCTGATGTAGAAGATGGAAATTTAAATCGTATACCAAGTCCACCGGTATCGTCAACTGCTAAACATTCTCACCAAGTAAGGAGTTGAATGGCTTCTTATACACTTTCCGTCTTATCGAATATTTGCATTTTATCATTTGACTAGGATTCTAACTCTGAAGAGTCTGATGTCCACCAGTCAACAATGTGGTTGGGTACTGAAGATGGGTGCATTCACGTTTATAATTGCAATGATAACATCCGAATAAAAAAGAATAAAATCAAAATACAACATGTTAGTGCAGTCTTTTCGATATTGTAAGTTTGAACAGAATGCTTCCATTCCAGCAAATTACATTTACTTTTCTTTCAGATACCTAGATAATCGAGTTTTTGTTTCATTAGCAAATGGGGATATTTGTGTTTATATTCGTGATAATGGTAAGTTAACGTTTTATAAGATATTAAAAAAGAGATTTAAATAAAAAAATTTCAAAGGCGGATGGAATACAAACTCTCCTCATTGTTTATCAATTGGAACTGTTACTGGTCCTGTTAATCGACTGTTGAATGTTCACGGAAAGCTGTGGTGTTCTATACAAGGAATTATCAAAGTTTTAAACACTAAGACTTTTCAAGTAAGAATGAAATAAGGATTTCGTGATTTATATTTAATATGTTTTCGTTTTCAGGTGGAGCATCAAATTCAAATTTCATCAGACTCAAAGCCAATTACCAATATGGCATTGTCGAATAATTCTGTGTGGGTTTCAATTCAAAACTCTGCTCACATAAAATGTTTCCATTCCACTAGGTAAATTCCTTAAAAACGTATAATAGAAAATAAATTAGCTATTTATTCGTACGCAGCTATGAATTAGTTTTCGAAGTCAACTTGGCGCCTTCGGTTAATAAAATGCTTTCAAATTGTGATGACATAATTAGACAACACAAGGCTGCGTGTTTAAGAGTAACCTCATTGCTTGCTTGCAAGGACCTTATATGGATAGGAACAAGTGCTGGCGTTCTATTAACGATTCCATCGCAAGGATGCAATAGTAAAGGCCAATCGAACAATATTCCTGTAGTTACTGGTATTCCTCATGGTCATACAGGCCACGTAAGATTTTTAACTTTTGTGGAGACTAATGTTAACGGGTGTGATGGACATGTGATTGAAGAGAGAACAGCACTTAGTAGTAATTCGTCCAACAGGTTTGAACAATAACTTAATTAAAGGTACTTCATTTAATTGAATAAATTATGTTCTAGATGTTCTGGAAATATTAGTACAAAATCTGAAAACGGAGCCATATTGATTATATCTGGTGGAGATGGCTATGAAGATTTTCGTTCATCTGGTGTTAATACAATGAGTGAAGTAGCTGGTCGGGAAGATAGTACAAATCACTTACTCCTTTGGCAAATATAGTAAAATTTGACAAGTTTTGAAAATGAATTTGCTGCAGAATTTAAATTCTGTACTAAACCATAGTATTATGGATTGTACTTATAGTATCACCAAAAATAGCATATAAGTGTTCTGAATTATCTCTTACCTTATCAAAAAATATTCAAGTGCAAGTGTAATTATCGATTGCAAGGTTATAAATGTATTGAATGATAACCGAACAAACTCAGTTCAAATTAAAAGAATGTTCCCCAAGCTCATTATTTCAAGCTTCTTAAGCTCAGAAGAAGTAAAATTTCAATGAGCTTGTGTTTTTTATTTCATACGAATTGCAGAGAAGTTTTTAAACGAATCGATAACGAGTTGATGGTTGATAATCATGTCATCACACAAAGCATTTATTAAAGAAATGCATTGAATAAAGCTACCGGTAGAAACGGAAATAAATGTTTTTTGTAAAATAGTTTAAAAATTTTTGTACGCTGACTAGGTCTTTAAAACCGTAGTTTGTCATTCTGAGAACTGGCCAGATAATTTTAGAACCTTAAGGTTATAACTAATTCATCAAGAAAATTTAAATCTACATATATTACTGTGAAGGAAAGATCGTATTTGAGTTAATTGTTGTTTTGCTGCATCGCAAACGAAACGACATACGACAGACTACAAAATTAACGACGCTAGTAAAAATATTATTCTTAAGAATCATGTGATAGTTTCCAAATTCTTATTTGTTTCATTTACATTTGAAGTTTGTTGTTTATAATAAATGTTCGCTTAAATTCTACATTCAATAATTATAGTCAACAGTTTTGATTGGAAAAACTTAGCTTTAAAGTGTTAAAAAAATTTATATTTATTTTATTTTGTAAATAAGACTCTATAAAGAATTCTCAATACATTATGTAAAATGGTAACGAATTATAAATTCTATGTATTATATATTAAACATTACTTACGTCTATCATAAAAATAAGAAGATTAATTCGAAAATAGTCAATAAATGTAAAAAATGCATATGAAGTTTTGTTCATACTCTCTAAAATAATTGTTATATAAGACGATTTTGTGATTCTGACAAAACACAGTCGTTATAATATTGAGAAATCGTCATTAATACATTTGCACTGGTGTGTCGTTATTTGGATTGAAAATTAAAGTGCTTAGGTACATGGAACATACCAATCCTAAAAAAACCTAGAATGTTTATACACTTCGGAATGTTTGTAGTTTAAGATTTCAAATGGAGAGAAATCGGCTTAATTATATTTAAGATAGCGAAGGGAATAGAATCACACAAATAGATCTCACAAAAGAAAGGTATTCACAAATTAGTATAATACAAAACCTTATGGAATGGGCCATAGCATTCAAACTTATTCACTTCACTTAGCTATTTGTAAATTTTGATGATTTAACTTAAATTGCAATCGTTACCGGTAGAACCAAGAACGTTTTAACATTTTAGTCTTTGGTTTAATGTCTTAAAACTGTGTTTCCTGTGTTTTTCCTACTAAAATAAGACGCAATCATGGTCATGAGAATAGAAACTGATAGATTTCATAAAAACAATTTACTAAAAAAGAACAAATAATTTATTTAGCTTAATCCATAATAAAAACTACATTCTGCGGTAAAACAATAATTCAATAGAATCCATGGCCGAAGCCATGACCGTACCCATGACCATAACTGTGACCGTAGCCGTAATTGTGACCATATCCGTGTCCATAGCCATGTCCAAAACCATGTCCAAATCCGGGACCAACTAGAGCTGGTCCAAATCCATGTTTATACTTATGTCCGTAGCCATAACGATGGAATCCACCACCGAAACCTCCACCATATCCAAGACCGTATCCAAAACCTGCATGAGCCTGGATTCCGCCACCAAGCCCTAGTCCCAAAATCGGACTAGCGGTAGTACAGGCAAAAGCAAGTAGAACAGAGAAAATCAGAGCCTGAAAGAAGAAATTCACTTTGAAATTGGTACTATACACTAACTTAAAATCCATTGAAATATTTCTGATTTTGAATTACATCACATGTATATCACATAAAATTCGACTTAAAATATCACACTTCACCTAAACCTAACACTTTCTTTTTTGTTTATCATTAAATCTTTTGAAATCTTTTACTTACAAATGAACGCATTTTAAATTTTAGGTGATCGTTGTGTAACAAACGAAGGCACGAGGAAAACACTTTGGACCACAAAGCCGGAAAGCTGAACTGATACAGACTTTCAGGTGGGCGAAACATTTATATATGATGCACATGGTATCCAGAGTACTTGGATCCATCATATATGTGACAATGTGTTACGAGACTGAAGCAGGCCTTTCTCAATTTACTAACTAATTTCGAGGTCGTCGTCAATAAGCACCAATTAAGATTACATGCAGCAACTAGTGCTGCTGCTGTGGTTCAAAGTCAATAGCCCGGCCATCATAAGGTGCACTGCTGCAGAAGGTATATGCCGATCAAGGTGGACGTGGACTGGACTTTTCCTGATCAAGCCCCCCATTTCAAGGGCCTGGGAGTGGTGTAATTCCACGTCGGTATTACTAGCATCAGCTTTTATTTCACATTTCGTAGCTTCGTCTGGTTATATAATATCTCATACTCATATCATCTGGCTGTCGGTTTTAAATGATGCGATACTGGTCGCACGTACATATTGGCGACGATGTAACACTGACGCATTTGACTACATTATGAATCAGTTGTTTAAGTTTGAAATCTAGGAAACTGTGAATGATTGATGAATTTACTACAAGGACTTATCCATGAGGAAGAAATTAACTTCGTCTGGAAATTATATAGATGATTCATTTGGTATTTTCCTCATAACTTTGTTATGACAATTCTGAACATTGGTACAGAATGGATCTTGCATTCATCTCGTGCGTCTGGTAGCAGAAGCAGAACAGAGTTTACGGATTGAAGTTGAGTCTAGTGAGCTGCTACCTGTTTCGAAGTTACATAAGAAACTAAGAAAGAAAAGAAAACTAATAGAAGCAAATAACATAGACCTTGATGAACATTCAATGAACATATTTCTGTGGTTTTCAACATATTGTTTAATAAATATTTTTGGTATGGAGGAAATCAAAAATCCACAAGAGTATCCAAAGTTTGTTTGTTGAAACTTTCCCTCGTATATAAAAATGATCTCTCATTAATATTTGATTATGAGCTATTTCGTGGAGTATCAAGTAACGATTCCTCAAGCTGGATAAATAAATATGTAAAACCATCTTTGTTTACTGAAACTGATCATGTCATTAGGACCGGAGATCGAAGTAAGATTCATTATGTGAAAGACTAGAACTACGTAAATTCTTTCATTCATTTATGATTATTTAATAAACAAATTAAGGATTAGTTTCTTGACAATTGCACAGAATCCCACATTGTTTATAAATACCTAACACCTCTAGTTACATAATTGTTGTAACGAAATTTCTTCAGACCACAAAACGAGGCCCAACCCGTTCTTTGAAAACTTGAATTTTGACTATGCATTGGAGCCATACAAAGAAATGATTGATTGAATTTAAAACTTATCACATGCAGATCTGTGGTTGGAGCTATGTGCGTCGCTCTAATAAGGCCCACAATGGACACATTCAATGAAAGAAAAAGTATGATCACATGTACATACTAAATTTTGTAAACAGTATTTGCAATGAAAGTTTACGTAATTTCGTTATTATCTAACTTTAATATATTAGGTCAACGTCTGTCACAGGTACTTGGCAAGAGTATAACTTACAGAGATGATAAAAAGTAGATTCTTGGGTATTTCCCAGCATTTAGCCTTCAGCTAAGTAGAGCTGGCATTCTGACATGTGAACGTGTTCGAACGTCTCCGTACATTGTCCAATCAAGTCTGAAAAAATCAGTATCCATTTCGAAATAATTTAATTCTGGGAAATCCACCGCAAAATTTTGAGGGTCACTTGGACACATTGTTTGTTTTATGGTCTAACCTTAATCCGAGCTGCTAAAGCACGTATTGAGAAATGAAAATTTTAAATCAAATTTCAATATGTTAATTGGTGAGTCACGTGTTCATGTTTTCGATTAATTATATTACTTTTATTTTAAAATCAGTTGTAAGCTGCTGAATTGCATTGAAGAGTTCAACGCTTTCGCTTTTTCACCAAATGATATGCAAGAATTTATTTGGAATTTGAATTTGCACGGAAGCGTTTGCAAGCAAAGTGCTCAATGTGACGATATATTGTCAAGAGTTAAAACAGATAAGACCTGGGAGTGGTTAAAGTTGGGGTGTTTTTCAGAAAATTCTTTTATATCTATAGGGTTGACAACATGTAGTTATATACAAAACCAGTATTTTAAAGGATAAGTAGTTTAACGGATCATAATTTCCAAATAGCTTCCTAGTATTGGGATTACTAGGATTTTGTATAATTTAATAACGTGTATTTTGATTTTAACCCAATTTTACGAACAGAATTTTCATATGAAAATAAGTGAAAGTATTCAAGAGACTGGGGTTTGATTTGATTTTTAAATTAGCAAGTGGTCCACAAAACCGGGTGCCCTTTGCAGCAATTCAAGGTTGAGATCAACACTTTCTTAGTACGATTTATTATCGTTTGCTTTAATTTACTGGGATAATTACTTATCTGTTATAGTATAACACCTTTCTCTCAAAAAACATTTACAATACTTATATCTACTTGACCTGATCTTAAGAAATTTCAGTTCCGATGACAAATAAATTCTGTTACAACCAACGATGGGAAACGTCGTATTCAACGTATGTTGATGAAAAGCTAGAAAATTGAAAATTTGTCTGGTGCCATTTCCATTTAAAACCTAGAAGGTCGTAAGACAACCGTGAGAGTATGAAGTCCAACAAAAGAAGTCTAAGAACTCTAAATGGAGAATACTACGAGAAAAAACAATAAACAACTCAGTTTCAATTTCTAGGTTCACATGAATGAGATACAAGTCAGACATCTTTTAAAATTTATGTATTTAAATAAGAACAACTTAAACAAAGTAACAATGACAAATAAATAGATTGACAGTCTTTTCTATTTTTCGTTCACGGGCTTTTTATTGCTCCTAATATCGCTTTGCAGTCCAGTGAAAGAACCTCCTGGATATCCACCTGGATATCCACCGGGGTAACCTCCTGGATAACTGCCCGGATAGCTTCCTGGATAGCCTCCTGGATAGCCCCCTGGATAACTTCCTGGATAGCCACCTGGGTATCCGCCTGTATGTCCACCTGGGTACGATCCTGGATAATATCCGCCTGTATGTCCACCTGGGTACGATCCTGGGTAATGGCCTGGATAGTTTCCTTGATAACCACCTCCTGGGTACCCGCCTGGGTATCCTCCAGGATAACTACCTGGGTAATTTCCTGGATACGATCCATGATATCCTGGATATGAACCGGGATAGCTACCCTGATAACCACCTCCAGGATAGCCTCCGTATCCACCACCACCACCACCACCACCATACCCTGGAGATATTAATCCATATTTTCCTGGTGCTACTGCAACTGTTGCTGCTACTGTGCAAACGAGAACTGTTAACTGGAAAGAAAACCCGTACAAATGATTGTATGATATAGAACTACCTCCAGAAACAATCTTACAATTCCATGCATTTCGATTTTTTGTGGTCCTAAGCGTCTCAAAGTCGACAAGTGAATAATTGTAATGGAACTTGTCTTAGCTTTTATACCAGAATTTTCTTAAAATTTGTTTAATCACAAAATTAGTTAAACTTTATATGTGTTAATACTCATACTATAGAATTTGTAGAAAGACACGTACTAAACGACCAGAAGAAAGAGATAACATTTTCCGTTCTTCCACAATTCGATATCACCTTGGTGTACGGTTTTCCTTGAGACAGGTCAGGAAACTCATCTTTGATGAATATTCTATCATATACAATTTCCTGAAAATCGTATACAATTAAAGTTTCACCTAATAAGAGCTAAAATTCAGAAAACTTACGAGTAGATTTAGTCATCACCGTCAGAATATCTTTGTTTTCGTTGGAGCTGGCTATTTGGTATTGGAGATATAGACATGAATCCAAAGCGTTGGTGGGATTTTAATGTTTTTAGTATTTGAATTTTTTGGAAGTGATTTATTTTATGGTGCCTAGTTAACCTGGCTGGAAGAAAGGTATCCTTCAATGTATATTCTCGGCGGTAATAATAATTAGCTTTTGTGTTATTCATAAACGATGATTTTTGTTGGAGAAGTTGTAAACAATTTTAATTAGGCACGAGAAACAGATTTAGTTGGTAAACAAAGCTCGTATGTGTGACTTTTTGGATATTTGTAATTTTGTTTTTATTTAAGTTTCACTTTCAATAGGCCAACCAGTTCTGTTCACATCAGAATGAGGGCAATGCCTTTACTACGTGGGATTGATATTCATACCTGATTCCATGTGCAGCTTATGGACCACATTTAACTTTGTTGGAATTTCCAGATTCGTAGAGTTTGCGTTTTGCAAACAGAATGAGATTGTGTCACTAAAAAGCTTTTTGTGTCAAGGTTGAACCGTGTGAGGTTTTGGAATACGTTTCTGTATTAGCAATAAGATGTGTGACTCTCGGTTGTTGTCTCAAGAGAGTTTCACAGATTATCACGTTTCGGTTAATGACCGCTTGTGATGCTCCACTGTCTTCGAGAAAACGTGTTTCTTTTCAACAGATAATGAATTTTGGAGCACTTCCGAGTCATAAATTGAGGAGCAGTTTTCAAGCAGGTGAATAATTCCTAATATACCGGAGTTTGCGGAATTCTCGGTGGGGTATTTTGGCTGTTACGTGTCACAATAACCACAGAAAGAAGAATAAGATCCAGTGGTAAGTCATTATAATATTTTACAAAATATTGGGGAGAGCTTCACGAACTTGTTAACCAAACCTTGTTAACAAACGAAATCAAATTTTGCAACGCTAAGCTGTATGTACCTATATTTTTGAGATAATTGAAATTGATCACACGTTTTGCTTTTTTCAAAGTTCAAACACGCAGACTCATTATCCAAATGTTTTTGATGAATTTGAGATTGGGCCTTGGTTTTGGAATTTTCCAACTCTATTTTAGTACTTCAGGCGAAGTGGATATGAGAAAGCAAAATCAATAAAATTGAAAAAAATATAAATTTTTTCACAGAACATTTTCAGTTCTTAAGTTTTCATGAATATTTATGAGAGATTATTGTATAAGATTCAAAAACTGATATTGAAACTTTACGAGATTTGCAACCATTATTGAAATATTAACTTTGTAAAAGATAACGAGCTAAGTAATTTGAAACAAGAATGGAAAGTGTTGTCCCTTTATTTACTTCTCATATTGATGTTGTTTCTGCTAATGTTTATCAATTTATTTCTTCGGACTTACATATTTCTAGAATAACTCCACCACTAGAAGCCCTTGACAAAGGTTCATACTTTGAAATTGGAGAATCTTCTGCTGTTACGAATATTACAACAAGTGGTGGTTGAGTTTTCTATTTAACTCAAACGAAATTTCAAAGATTTTTCGCCAGTATGAGTTATAATTTTGCGCGATGTTACTTGACACCAGGTCATATCATGTTTTTGAAAAAATGTTGAGTTTGTAGAGTTCGTCCAAAGTTTAATGACACGTTCCTTTGGGTCAGCACAATATTTTTTGCTATTGTTTACTTGACAATGACCAGTACTACACAGAGCAAATTAATTGTAAGTTATTTGAAGAAATGACCAATTAAGTACACCTGAAACAGAGGCAAAGTTTACAATTTGTACAGATTATTTTGTCCCCTAGTTCTTCGTTTCAGCACGTCTGGTTACTTCGGAAACAGTTCTTGATAATAATAGAATGAGTGTACGGAAGTAGCTATCAACCATGTTTTGTTCCGGAAGTGTTGTTTTTACATTTTGAGAGGTGTAGTCAAAAAACACGAATTGTCATTTTGAAATTTGGAAAAACCACATTCAAATTATTGACGTATTGGTCGACTTGGCGACATTGATAATTGCGTTAAACATGAGTAAGGTCGAAGGTCATAATGTTCTGTTTGTATCACAAATACGGATTCGAAACCCGTTGCTATCAATACGTACTTGTTTATATGCGCCCACGTAGTATATTTTTTGGCAAACGATGGAGTTTCTAGTTCGTTCAGGGCCAATATATCTCACGCTTTTGCTTAAGAATATCTTCCATTACTTTTCGCAGATCTGGTCAATTTGGCAAAATGTATAAAAGACTGTCATCAGCCGGTGACAGCATCATTTTAAAGCAATTCGCCGAGAAGCTAATATAGAAACATGCGTTTACTCTTGGTAAGATCCTTAAATAAACACGAAACAGGACTTAAAAATAACTTGAATTATTGATCCTTGCAGTTATCAATCTTCATTTACGCTTTGGTTTGCCTCACTGCTGCTAGGCCACAAGGTCCACAAGGCCGAATATTTGGAGGACTTGGAAGTTTACTATTCGGAGGACTAAGACCTGGTTTTGGTGGTGGCTTCCCAGGGTACGGCTTTGGTGGTTATCCGGGATACGGGCATGGATACGGGCATGGATACGGATTAGGGGGCGGATATGGGGGCGGATATGGGGGCGGATATGGGGGCGGATACGGGGGCGGATATGGCTATCCTGGATTCGGGGGAGGTTATCCATTCTATGGTTAACCAAAGGATTAAGAAAACGATCATGGCTTTAGCTTTAACTTATTATATTTATTTATGACATGAATACAATTTTTGTTTTGAAAAAGTAAAAATAAATGTTGATCTTTTATTTCATTCAGCTTAGTTTAAAAATGCAGACTTGTCCCTTCTGACTCGTACATGAGTTTACAAGTAGTCAATGTATCAATGAGACTTTATGAGGATTTCTACATCCTAATCCTCAGTATCATGTGACATGCATCATTTGTTAATGATCATGTATAACTTGAGTTTGAGAAAAATCATTTGTTAATTGGTTGGAGCCTTCAATAGTGTGATGGCCAAACATTTGTTTAGATCATACTAAAAATTGAACACAGAGTAAGGGTATTCATTTCACTTCGTAAGTTCGTAAACGTCGTAAATCGTAAATGTCGTAAACACAATTGATGTGAACACCCCAAACTGTTTTCTTCGTAAACTTTGTAAATATCTGTCATATTTTATGTCATTTGTCATTTCAAAATTAAAATGTTTTATTTTATTAACTTTTTTGAATTAACACATTGCCCAAAACCATTGAAAAGCAGAAAATTTTGAAATTCCTACACGACAAAGCTGTTTGCGAGCTATTAATTTTGGATCAAATAAGTAAAATCATCTTGTTTTAACTTATAATTTTTAATTATGTATTTTTAATATAATTAACTTAATTACTTCAAAAATATATTTAAATAAAAATAAGAATCTATTCACAAACTGACATCTGACAGCATATACGAAATACGAAATACGAAGTACGCCAAATACGACACTTTTTACCGTCGTAAAGTTTACGAAATTTCGTATTCTTTTTTGTATGGGGAGAAATACGAAATTTCGTAAACTCTACGAAATACGACGTTTACGACAAATACGAAGAGTTTACGAAGTGAAATGAATACCCTTAGTAGTTATTGATGGTATTCAAAATTTTATTTTTGCTGTCATAGTAGAATCAATTAATTGTAACCACTGTTATAAGATATACTTCTTTCGGGTAAGTTAAATATATTATGCTAGCAAACTAACAAGACTATATTTATTCAACAATTTCGTAGAACAGTTTCGAAACATTACCAATGGCAATTCGAGGGTTCCAATCTTGGATGCGTGAATTCATTGCTCGTAGGTTCGAGTCCGCCATGGGGAAAATTTTTAGCACCCATTTTTCATTTGGATTTAATAAAAGCCGTGTTCTTTTTTTACTCTAACAGAACAGAACTGTCAAATCCCATACATTTAATTAATTAAGTTTTACATTTACATTTAGTTAATTTCATCTGAAAATTTAAATTCAAGTAATATGTGATGAATTTATGCAACCAAGGGCTAACAAAATGGAAAAAAATCGAAGTAAGTTCATATAAATGTGAAGTGAAGTTGGTAAAAGTTTGTAATCTATCGAGAACAAGTCCGCTGCGTTCTTTTACTACTTTGGTTTTGTACTCGATAGTGGTGACCAAAAGAACACGGCTAAAGTTTATTTGATAAAAAGTAAATACATATATATAAAATTGAAAAAGACAAAAATGTAATCCTAGGATTTTTTTTCATTAAAAACTATAATCAGGATTGCTTGATCTGGTAATGATCCGCCCGCCTGATTCATTCCCTTTTATATGAAGTGTGACGAAAATTTGTCATATATTCGGATCAGGTAGCCTGACCCCTTCCGGATCTTACTTCAGGCAATTCGGATCCGAGTCGGATCAAAAACTGTAAATGATTTCTTCCCTTGATCAGATTCCGTGATTTCTGAATTCTGCAAGATCGACGTTCATATAAAACTAAAACCAAATTTGCATCACTACCAAAAAGTTAACACTTGTTTCTTCATCATATCTCTCTCAAAAAAATTCAACTTGATGAATTCAAAAATAACCATAAACTTATGCTAAAACAAGGCTGTGCTCGAGACCAAGCTACCTGCTCGCCATAACCTTATCTATTTGATCGCATTTGTGTTTTCGAATTGTGCTTAATTATGATGATTCATGGAAAATCCATAAAAATGTTGACGAAATGCAGTCGGTTTTGTAACAAGATGTCCAAATGCAATGTCGTATCAACTTATAGCAATGCTAGTCTTTCTTCAAATTTGTATCATACGAATTAACATACTGTTGAAGTAAACTTTCACATAACATGTAAGTTCTTAAAGGAACATTTCTTAAACATTATGTCAAACAGAATTATTCTACATGTTAATGTACAGCTCTTATTGCTCATGTAACTTTACAATATCTGATTGATGAATGTTATAAGGCGACAGTCACACTTAGGCTTATCACAGAATGGTTCAAGTTGAACTGAGAAAAGGTGATTCGGTTCCAACAAATCTGAGTTGTTCTATACGAAAGAGAAATAATTTAGAAATTTCATGGAAATGTTCACAGAAGGCTGAATTGACTGTGAAATATGTTAATTAATTCAAAAGCATGTTGGGAGGGTTTCTATTAGTCACTTTACGGTATAACTTAATTTCACAAAAGACTCTCCAAATAAGTTCATAATTAATGCGGCCTCATTATGGCTATTCGCAAAGATAAATTATTTGTGGACCAGCTCCAAGGATTTTTACAATTTTCATGATGAAACTGCAAAAAAGAATGCCTATTGTAGGCTCACAACAACAATAAAATACAAAACGAAAAACGATTAAGAATCCAGTAATCCGTTAAGTCTCACATAACTGGTAGGTCACAAACATATAACGTACAACGTTGTGCTTTAGCTGTAAAAGAACTTCCGGTCACACTAGTCGCGTGGGAAACTTATTTTCAGGGACAATATTATCAAGACGATGATAAATCCAGCGAGTGAATCCAGTGAACCAAAATAAGTATATCTCCAAAATTTTGTAGTTTTTCAAAACTATTTTTCTTTGTAACTATTTGACTTTTCGAGAAATGTTATTCGTAAACATGTTTTTTTGAGCAGAAGAAAGAAATCAGTTCTCCTTGTCCTACTCAAAAATTTTGGTCTGTTGACGAATTTTATCGCAAAATGAAAGAAAATTGAGTTTTGGCCTCTGGTCAGATGTGGGCGAAATTGAAGCTGTTGAAAGTAAAATTCAAATTTGTAAGGTATCTGGGAAAGTTAGTGCAAACATTTAAAATGACTACATTTTTTGGCGTCAGTTCATTATGTAACATCAGTTTGATCAAGTGGTGCTCAGAAAATAAAAGTAGTAAAGTTGAGTGCAGAAAGAACAATTTGCAAAATTACCTACACATAAAATCCTTTTAACAGGATAATATAAAGTACAAACAGTGATTTATTCAAGTGTTCAGATAAATATTTTGAAAATTTAAAAAGGATTTTTACCAAATGAACTATACATTGATTATACTGACTGTACTATGGGTCCTAGAAGGAATTGTGTTCTGTGAACCACAAAACCGATACAGGAAACCCAACAGTCAGCCGTACCAGAATCAAGCGGCTACAAGAAACAAACCTGAAGGAAGACTCTTTTTCGATGGGTTAGGTTCCCTTCTACCCTTTGGATCATCACCCGTGCGTCGTCGATACCCAGTTTCGCATGACCCATGCATAGGCCGGAATGCTCCTCAAGGACGATTCTTCTTTCCTTCGGGAAATGTGTACAATGTCCGACGTTATCCAGTGTCATACGACTGTGCACCTTCAGCTGGTTATTACGATACGTATGCCGATCCCATACCTCGTCCTCTACGACGACCACTACCACAGACAGTTAACGATGGTTTGTTGAATTTTATTTCCATATTCGGCAAACCCCCATCATACACACCGCCAGCATTATCATCCTCCCATGTATCTGAAGTGTCTCAAACTTCCTCTTTAGTAGAAACTCCTGATACTGACGATATATTCGACCCAGTGACTGAGAACTCTCCAGTGCTGTCGGATCCAGCTCCTTCAATTACGAAAAACGTAAGTTTTTTATTTTCAATTAAAAGTATATGAATCTAACTACCAAGTTCTTTAGTATCGGAAACGAAGCAGGACCTATTACAGGAAACGACCTCAGGTGACTCGAAGCACAAGTGGATACCTTGGAAGCATTAACAGAGGTCTGAGCCAATTTTTCGGTGGATTCTTCTAGAAATCAAAGCTTAGGATATTGTAGCTTTCTAGGATAGTTAATTTAAAATTATGTAATTAAAAATATAACTTTTGAAGAACTTGATACTGTATTTTTGTGATTTTATTGAGCACTTGATGGAGACATATCTACCCTTGTACCCTTCCTTATGATTTTACGAAAGAAATTACTAAAGTATATCCTTTGATTTGTATTTGCTTGCGATTTTTAAAAAATCTGGTTTCTGTACCCTGAAACAAAATTTTTTCATATTATAAGTTACTTTATCATCACATCACAATCAGATTACGGTAAGGGTGCACAAGTGCAATATAATCCAAGCGTTCTTCTCAACAATGAAATGAAATCTCTTTGTTAGATCCTTGGATTACTTCAACATTATAGATTTTTGCTGTCAGATTTTTGTTTGTGCGTTTTTAGTACTTCAAAGTATGTGTGTGCCACACTAGGAGTAGTTTGGAACATGTGACGCTTCCTTGCTTTTCTCGTCAATCCAAGTGACTTTATTTCAGGTAATAGAGATACCAAAGATAAAACATAGTTATAAATGGTTTCTCTTCCTCCAATTAGAAAACAAAACTTTGTTTAAAATGATTCATTAACTTTTTGACCCTTCTGTCGTTAATGTCTTGAAGATTCTTTTGTTATATCCATGCGTGTATGTACGATCGTGCTGGTGCCGAACGGCTGAAATTCCTTCAAGAAGAACATCAGTTGATTTACGGCAGTTGTGCAGTTCGATGTCAGTCAGATGTACGGTCGAAATGTGGTACTCGTTCTCTACGTTATTCAAACTTTGACTCTCGAACGGTTCTTTTTCAGCCGTATCGACAATTTTTACTTGGGGTGCTTTTAGCCCATTGTATTTAAGTTTTTTGCATTTGCTCACTTTGGTGAATAAAAGTTGGGTATATAAACACACAGTTATGAGATTAAACATTTATTAGTCTCTTACACTAGCTAACGTAAATCCAAAAACAGAAGTCGTGATGGTTTTTGTCCTGATAGATCATATAAGATCTTATACGCTCCTTTGGCGACAGACAGATTTTGCACAAATATACGTAGATAAAGGAACTTCTATTTATTTCAATCATAATTTTCGTAGCCTTATAGCAGGATTATTCCCCACAAGCCACTGGTATGACTGAATTTGGTTTATAGTTTGGAAATTTAGGATCTAATAACATATTGATTATTCAAGATATTTATAGTTTGTCGAAATGGATATTGCATTCAATGTTAGTATGATAAGGGTTGAGAATGAATTTAAATCTTAGTAGATAAACAGAAACATTTGTAGTTGATGGCTTTAATGTATCGTTAAGCTCCTTTTAAGTTTTCCAATGAACAACAGTGAATCTCAGGCGTGAAACCTTAATTCGAAGTCCTTTAGCCATGTTAGTCAACAATGCAGTATTATTGCAGTCAAGAATGTTAAAAGTAAAGATGTCAAAGACTAATATTTTGAAATCAAAATAAAACGGAAGTGTTCAATCGTGTATCTGAACTTAAAATTTTCATATAATGCGTATTGTTATAAGGTTATAGAGTCTATCTTCTTCAAGGTTTGGCATGTTGATAGTAAAGCATTACAGCAACATGTATTTTGGTATGAAATTAATAGTTGTAATAATGTTTCGTCCTTCCAGAGATGATATTTCCGTGTTTTCAAAAATATTTGAAAATCATTTTGGTAGTTTACGTTCAGGAAGTAGAAACGAGTTATATACTGTTATTAATAATGGAATAAATCTGGATGTTTCCATAGATTTGAATAAACGAGTAAATCTCAAATGTTCGTATTCCATAAGCAGGTTGTACCTGTATAAGAAGTTGGGCTAGAAATGGTGGAAAAGTTATGTAATTTTCAAACTAGACTTGTGTAGGCGAGTACCAAATACTTCACAACTCATGTTGTTTTCAACGTATTCAGTTTCGTCAAATTTACCAAGAAAGATGTAATGATTGTGTAATTTGTCTCAGCTTCCAAGTTTGGGGTGAAATGCGACTTATAATGAATATATCGGATTTGCAAATGAGCGTTTTTAAGTATCCAAAAACGTGGAAAGCAGATTTTGAGGAGGTCAGTCTTACAGTATCCGACAACAGAAACAGATTGAAATTTTTTTTAAAAGGTTTGCAAAACAGGTGATCCTCATCAAGTGTAAATTCGTTTAAGTGATTTTATTTATTTGAAGATGTTATTGTCTACCAGCAACGCACTCAAAATATACAGTGTGCAATTACTTTTCCTGTGTGTACTAGCAGGGATAAGTTTCCCAGATCGTTACAAACCTAGGTCAGTTTCTAGATTGAACAGCACTGCTCCGAAGGTCGACAATGGAAGAAGGCCGAACTCATACTTCACTCGGTTGATGTCCAGCGATTATTCGGATCGTCGAGCTTCGAGGGAAAATGCAAAATTCATAGGTGCTTCCAATCAAGAGACACAAAGGACATTTCACCACAAGAAGAAATCAGGAACTCGACGGAGATACCGTGTTCGGGATCCATATAGGAATCCGTGCAGACGATCAGCTAGGAATCATGATCCGAAACCTTCAGGACGATTCTTCTGGGATCTGAACATTTACAATGTTGAAACCGCTCCACATAGCTACGACACCAGTCACGACTGTGATCCTGCCTACGATGAATACGATCCACCGCAGTACTATTATGAAGAAACTGTGCAACCAGCAAGGCCGTTTTATAACTTTTTGTATTCGGCATTTGGTCCTGGAGGAACACACAATCCTCAAGTACAACAAGCCTACTACGATATGCAAGCTAGTATACAAAACGATGAAGGTGGTGGTCCACAAACGGTGAGTTGAAACTTTGAGTGTCTTCCATGTATAGAACATACATATCTTCTTTTCAGCAACCTCCTCTACGACCTGGAGACATAATCGGAGGAGTATCGAACACTGTCAACGATGTTATTAGGGTAATATTAGGTATGAGACCAGGCTAGAGATACTAAAGTGACCCACTTACCCCTTGTTCTAGTATAGTAGTTTTAAGAAATTTACAAAAGTTATTAATAAAATTATACCAAAACAAATATACGAAAGAAATTTATTTAAGAAACATTTTCGGAACCTCCAAAGTGTGCTATAAAATTTAAATTGTTTTGCATGTTGAGTGTTGTTTGAGTGTTGTGTGTTATAGTTGCATTGTTTATGGTGAATCTGAATCATATGTCATGCCAAGACCAGAATAGTGATGTGGTGGTGGCGGTGGTGGTGTAAGTAGACCCATGAAAGGCTTGTTAAGGTTTGGTGTCCATGTGCCAACCATCTCCTTCTCTGAACTGTTCATGGAATAAGAAAGCTGGATTGTTTATAGTCGTATTATAAAGTATTGAAGTATTATATCTAATTGGTTAAAGTGTTTCAAGACTCCATAGAATTATAATCGACTTGATATTCACTAGCAGAAGTTCTTGAACGCTCCCGTTTATTGAACCCGGTGGAGTGGGTGGGCGATTCATTTTGCAACATCAACCATTGGCGAATGAGAGCTTTTAGGTTTTTGGTTCTTTGGGCTAATTCGCACTTTGGTTTCGTTTTTCGATCTGACGCATTCTGTCTTTTCATGGATTTGGCAATTTCTTGGAAAACCTTTTCCTTGCAAGACTTGCAGCACTCGTCAAGTTTGCTGCGAATGATTTCAAGTAATTCCTCAGGTAAATCATTTGTTTGGTTATTTCCAGCCACTTGTTTTGAAGCTTCAATTTTGTTAATTTCGGGCTTTGGAGTATTTTCTACGGTTTGAATAGGTTTTTGTGGTTCGACGGGTTTGAAATTTTCTTGAAAGTATGGATTGAAGCTGAACGGAGTTCTAAGTGGATCAGATTGAATTGCTGGCACGTTGAAGGACTTGTCAATGTAAGCTCTAAGAGCGATTGCCATCATGTGGCCCAAAGCCAGAAGTAGCCCATTGTTTTGTTGATCGGAAACCGATTTTGTTTCTGGCTGCATTTCCTTGAAAATGGGTTTCGACTGAACATTGTTTTGATTGTACAGCGGAAAATATAAATTGTCAGTTGGAAACGGTGAGTGATCATTTTGAAAAGAAGCCGCTGTGATGTATGAATGGTCTAAGTTATACGGGTTGATCTGTCCGGACAGATGAGGTTCCAGTGACCTGATTTGTGGGTTTCCATCAAGTGGATTCAAAGTTAACTCTTTAAGAGGAAGATAATTGGCGGAACTCAGCGGTAGGTTTGCGGTTTGATCTGTTCCACCTAGTGGAGAAAACGCTTCTGGACGCTTTAAAACTTCAAACTCCAAGGGAGTTGCTGGTGAATAGCTTGCGAAATTCTGACTTACTTCGGGATCCATTACTTGCATGAAACTTGAAGGAAGTGAATCACTTGGGAATCGCCTCGAATTTTGTGGGAAGTTTTCGAATGCCAGTGGAACGTTTGGCGTATTTCGAGTAAAAGAAGGTGGTTTCGAAAATAGATTCTCAATCCCTTGTTGTTGTACATAGAAATTGGAAGGTCTTCCTGACGGAGTGAATTTTTCTAATTCGGGAATTTGGCCATAACGCCGAAGCATATCAAGAAAATCATTTTGACCTAAGGTCTGACTTGAGTCGATTTGCCTTGAACAAGGATAACTGGGTGTGTTACGTCTTATTCTGTTCAAGAGTTTTACAGTGAATGTGTTATCTAACCTTTTTTGTGATTCGATGGCATCAGTTTGGAATGGATTGTGAGGTTCCTTGTTTCTGCTATTAACGTTCGATTCACTTTGCTTGGAGGCTCCTAGTATTTGTTCGTTATTCATTGCCTGAAATTCGTTGCCTATTAGTGCATAGCAAAATATTCGGATTAGTAAGTAACTCATGTAATAATGTGTGGACTTCCTGTACTCACTTGATATGATGCACCTAGTTGGGTGTATCCAGTTGGAGCCTGACGTGCATATCCACCATATCCACCACCATATCCACTAAATCCACCGTATCCACCATGGCCAGCATTCGATCCGTACATGTTATAGCCACCGGAGAAACATGGGTAAGCTGGTTGTGGGACAACGACAACAGGTGTTACATGGTGATGGGATTCGTGGTGATCATCGTCGTAAGAGCCGTGTCCTTTAAGATGTTTTGTGCGATATCCGGATGGTTGTTCTTCATCTGCTCCTTCTGCTTCTTCGAATTCGTTTTCAGCCATTCTTCCGTAGCCTTTTCCTTTACCTTTGCCTTTACCCTTTTTGTAACCTTTTCCTTTAGTTCTAGCATTAGGATCCATATCAGTATTTTCTTCAGCATCTGAGGCCCGTTCCATGATTCCCATTTCTCCCATGAGATTCTGGTTTGGTGCTTGCATAGGTTCTTGGTCCATTCTGAATGCTGGCTTTGATTCATCGATTTGACTCTTTGCCATCATATCCATTTGAGGGGCGAATTGTTGTTCCTGGTAGTGCGCAGCACGACCGTCAGGTGCATACTGCAATTGTTGATAATATCCTGCAGTTGGTGCTGGAGCAAATTGCTGTTCTTGATAGTATGCACTGCGAGCTCCAGAGATTGGATCTACCTTTAAATTACCTTCTGGACCAATTGGTTCATTCTGAACAGCTCTTATTTGTGGCATATCCCACATTTGAGCATTGAACAAGTGTGCTCCAGCCACATCTTGTTGCACTGAAACAACTTAACATTTATAAACTACTTTCGCTAAATAACATTCGAATTTTCCTTACTTGCATTCATGTCAGGAGCATTTTGGGCAACTGCCAATCCAAGTGCAACCACATTAATCCAAAGGAATTTAATCTATTATAGTAGAATATATAAGTTAATCTTGATCATTTATGATATGCCACTAAACTCACATTAAACATTTCGAAAACTTTCAGCTAATTCACTTTGAACTTTACTTCACAACAGCTACCAAGTAAATGTCAAGTTTTTGTCGGGTAGAAGGTATAAGTAAAGCAGCTAGCCCTCAAATATTTTGCAAAGTTAACACTTTTGAAGAGAATTAATTTTTTTTTAAATTGTTTTCAGAATAACTGCTTTCCAATTATTGCATTTCGTAAACTTGAGCTGACCTTGCACATCTTCAGGTTCGTAGTTCTTCCAGTAATAGGACCTAGAATGAGCACGATCTAAAAACGAAATTTCAAGAAAACTTTTTTCAAATAAGCGAAAAAGCTACAAATAATTCATATTGAAAACAGCCTGCCCAACCTTTGCATGTCAACAAATTTTCTTTGATTTCGCAAGACAGCGGAAAATCCAATTTTCAATTCGTTTTCAATTAATAAATTTACGATAAAATTGCTTATTTGTAAATTAAAAAGTGCAAATAAGGAAAATTGAAATTTCAATGATTTGAAATACGCTCAAGGAACGTTCTGTTTTCAACACGCAATATAATATCTACTTGCAAATAATAACCGGATGGTGAGTTGTCATGTTAAAAAATACTGTTAACCGAACTAATATTATTAACAACAATAATTTGACTTTATAGAGCAAATGTTAAGTTTCAACAAATAGAATGTGAAAGCCACATCTCATTGGGATGAAGTGGACAGTAGATATCAATTTTTGATTTTCTTATGCACAAATGATTGTCGAAGATCTTCCAAACAACTACTCACCTTTATTAGACCTTTATCTAAATGTAAATTTATCTCCTAACATTTTTGGAAAATCCCTGATGAAAAGTACGCTCAAAGACTTACTGCAACATAAAATGTTTTTGTTCATTTGAAATTGTTTTAAAACATGTTTCTTTGTCAAAACATTTCAATAGCTTTACCACAGATGATATTCCCGAGACACGAATTGGTCTCGATGCAAAATATATGCATGTAGAGATTTTAAGGGAATCATTTAAAATTTGTACTTTAGAAGATGAACAAATAGACGCACTTTAATCAATAGTACCATTTATTGTACTCGTACGTATAAACGACAGATAACAGACACTGATGATATATGCTACATATAGCTTAAGTAGAAAGCTCTGGAAGCCCGTGACTCTGCTCCACCACTCCAAGAGTTTTGAAATATACCTAACGTTTAATAATATACCTACATATAATCAAAAAAATTTGGTTGTCATCATCAAACGGTCTGTCCTATCAAATGATGAGTTCCTATCTTCAATTACACTCTGGCAATTGGTGCCTATAATGATAAAACAGATGCCAATCACGTTATAATAATTGTACATAACTGTATGTGCTGATACATTAGATATACACATATAAGAAACAAAAGAGACGTGAAAAAATTCCAAGCAAATCCACATAAATGTCAACTGAAGTTGGTAAATGGGTGTCAAATATCCATTGTAACCCGTGGTGTTCTTTTGCAACAGCTATTTTAAGGTTTATCCGTTTATGAACCATCACATGTGTTACCACAGACAAAGTAACTTACCAGATGTCGCGATCCCATGTATGAATCTGTACCCATTTTTTTCCAACAGCAGACAAATGACGCATAGAGCGTATGTGCTTTTAAAGACTGTAACGTTTGAAGCACAAACAATGCGCTCTGGAAGTGGATTTATTTTCTAGTTGATGTCAACTAGTTCGATTGTCATATAAGGAAAGGATCATCACAACAAGAGGAAAGGGACTGAAACAAAATTTCGTGGATGGAACTGAATTTCTGATGTTCTGAAATTTGAACAAAAATCGTTCGTATGTGTACTATTGGTGAAAAAATTTACTCACGTACAGCAAATACACTGAAAAATTCCGATTTACAAATATTTCCGGAAAACTCGCGAAAATTCGAATTCTATCCTGTTTCCTAACTTTTGTATGAACACACCTTTTAAAACTAAATTGAGAGAAAAGTGATGTATGAAGAAAATTTTGGAAATTTCAAAATCATACGGGATAGTCATATATATAAACCTCCCAGGGTTTTTAGTTTAGCCGCTACGAGCAAAAAACTGTTAAAAATTCACTTTTAAAAATTGACAACAGAGAAAAATGATGTGTGGAAGAATGTTACGAAATGTCAAATCACTTCTTGGTAAGTTATTTTGTCTTTGGTGTTATTAAATCAGCTGATGAGTTCATATATTTAATTACCTACATCCTGACAATTAGTGTTCCAATTATTGTGACAAAAAGACCCATGAAAATACCATGCAACCAGAAATTTAAGGATATCATTACTTTTCCATCATCTATCATTTTGGATTTTCCAAGATTTTAATATTTTACTCCTGTTGATACGCAACTTGAGAGATACATCAACCAATTAGCATTTAGCAAGCTTATTCAGCCAACAACGCCACGTTCATAAACCTGTCAATTGTCGAATTGAATTTTTCAAAACACTGACTGTAACTGTACGCTGTGTCTGAACACGTGTGGTACAGTCTTAAGGGAAACGTAAATTTGAGGCTTTCGGGCGTTTTTAATATTGAATTTTCTTACAGAACGTGTCTCACTATGTCCTGTAATAGGTTTTGTTTGGTCTCTGGCATTTCCAAAATAACATTATGCAAATATAGTGCTATACTGTAATATAGAATACACTATTAATTCACTGTGATTTGTACAACTACAATTAAATTTGTTCCTTGCAAGTACAATAATTGTTCTTTAAATTCCTTAAAAATTATCATTCTAGGTAGCAAAGTCTGCCTATTGGAACATCTACATGGCTTTCAAGATATCACTTAGTCATCTAATGAATAAAAACCA
Source organism: Chrysops caecutiens (assembly GCA_963971475.1). Taxonomy (NCBI): domain Eukaryota; kingdom Metazoa; phylum Arthropoda; class Insecta; order Diptera; family Tabanidae; genus Chrysops; species Chrysops caecutiens. The sequence goes on along the minus strand of OZ020570.1, from coordinate 23,442,231 downwards.
CGTTCTACGTTACCCAGAAAACTTAAATTCTCAAGAGAGAGTCAAACTTCTTCTTCGAAGCTCATCTAACTCGTTGCGATTGTTTCCGGTTCTGATGAACTCACTTCCATTTGACGCAAACGGAATACTCAGGGAAGAACTTATTCCGCAAGTTAACAAAACATCTAACTTAGCTTTGCTCTTTTATCATGAATGTGTCAACGTTACCGGACATTTGATTCACCTGGGGAAATTCAGGTTGCGCATCTCTTGTTTACCTCAACCCAAATGAATGGTCCTGTCCGATTGTGGTAAGATATTTGAAACTAGTCTATGGATCATAGAAGTTGGTTTGAGCTACATTGTGGAATGCACGTTCACACTTATCATCAATAGCAAACGCTTCTAGAGAAAGTGTTCTGAGTCCTAGTAATTTTGTCAGGACGATACGTCGTTATTAGCTGTAGGTAACCATTAAATACATGACTTACGAGACGGTGGACTAGTTTTTACTCCTTGAAATTAGTAGATATCTGAAGGCCACGGTCGAATACTCGAAATATTTCTGTTTTACCATTGCAACGTTGCGAACACTTTACAGCGCTACTAATTGTTCATGACATCTGTCGTGTTGTTAGTATATTATGCTACTATCTCTGATTTCACATTTAAAACTGTGGACTTAGCTCACGAAATCGATGGTCCGGTAATGAAGGCTGACAGTAACAATAACTGCGCTCTCAAGAGGTTCGAAAACTGGCAAACGTGACGTGCTTGAAGGTTAAGGTATCAAAATCTTTGATATCTGATACTAGTAACGTGTCTTTCTTCATATTTTTACATTTGAACTTGTGAAAGAACCTGCCAATGTGCATTAACTTGAGAAATAATTATAACACGATAATGTTAAACCATACAGACGTTTTCGACAGTTCATGGTCACATTATAGTCTTCTTTCTAACTCCTGATATCTTCATACTTATTATTGTATCATTTTACTGTTGAGCGGATCTGGTGCTTCAAGTGCTCAGAAGAAAAGTCGAAAAGAAGTTGAAGAAAGGGTAAGTTTCATAAGACATTGAGTCTCATGATTTCGATACAACGAAACTCCTTCCAAAATAAGAAGAATACAAGCTGCATATCTCCATGGTTTAAGGAAATGACTGTACCTAGCAAATATGGGTTAAGTGATTATCTTGAATTATACACAAGTAAGTAAAACTAATCAAAAGTGAAAAATCATCCAACATATATGAATGTGATTGCTTTGACCGATTGTGACCCTCATAAAGTTACATTTGAGTGTGTCACCCAGTTATGGAAAATGGGTATTTTCGTTCTTGGAATGAAACTTACCACTGAAGTTGTTGATGGGATTTTTCATTCCAGATATTCTTTGATAATGTGGTGCAATAAGTAAACCGCCTTGGTTGCCTGGTGAACTAAAATTTTCTGGCAATCATCCAACTGACAAACTTTGCACATTGTTCGCATCAAAATCGATGATGAACAATGCAGAAGAATGGATTCTTCCGAGAGATATCTAAGTTTCCATATTTTAAATGAAATGTCGTTAAGTACAACATACTTTTAGATGCAATGTAACATTCGCTTGTGTTGGCACAACACAGGCAACTTGCAGAAGACATTTCGGTTCTAGAGAATCAATGATGTTTACTTGCATAATTGTGTAAAAGAAATGTAAGACGAACACAAACGAATCATAGGACACTGTCTTACTTTGTCTTCCTAAACTAGATTCACCGAATTATCTGATCAAATAAGATATTTCCAAAAATTTTCCCTCGCCATCGCGTCTGTTAATGATGTATGCACAAATTCTAAGGCAAGTGTTATCCAAACCCTGAGCTAGCTTCTAACATTTCAGAGTCAACTGGCATTAATTACAACTGCCGAATGAATTCATGGCATTGTTGTTTGACCATAAATACGCCTATCTAGATGAGCAGCATGATTTAGCACAAGACTTTTAGTCCATGGTGGTCCAGCGCACTTCTTGTAAGAGATTGTATCTAGGCGCCGTTCATTATTCAAAAGTCTGTGAATAATTGCTAAAGAAATTTATCGCATGTTTTGCTTTGGATACGCATAGATAAAAATTTTGACTATTCCCTTGAGTTTCAATTCAATGAACTTACTGACGCTTTTCTTAAGAACTCATAAAATTGCAGCATTTCCGGTAACTTTGCTTTGTGTTCATTTCATTTCATTCGAACAAGTTGTTTTTCTACTATGAAAAGATATTCGGAAAATAAAGATGTAATACTTTTTCACAAAGAGGATTTGTTTGTCAATGGAGCACAGTATTCATGTTTATGGCTTTTGTTACCAATTCAACAAACTCTTCATGCAAGGGGCCCACTCAATCTTCCGAAAGTTAGTTATCATTCTGTACTCCATTTCGTACCAGAAAACATTTATTTTCTATTATTGCCAGATTGAAAAATAAGGACGACGGGATGTAGTATCAATCAATAGTTGCAGATAACCTGAATGATAAAACTTGTGTACTGCTTTCAAGTACAATTCCCTAGAGAATCTGAACGATGTACATAATTTGAAAAATTACTTACTCATGTATGTTGAAGTAGAAGTTTGAATGAGTTTTTATGATATTGATAAGTAACTGATAATCACTTTCTTTCAGTGTGATGATGAAAATTGATTGAATAATTTGTTTATTAAATTGTAAGTTTTGTTAATTATGATCTCTTCAGGATTCCAAGGAATTGTTAATTAAGCCAATAACAAATATAAAGGATATTCGGTGGAGTTATTCGAAGCCAATTCAGCTTCAAGTGACCCTGTGACGAACATAGTGACACAGTCAACATTTATTACAACGTAACTTAACTATTCCTTTCGAATTCATGTTGTGCGTGTAGTTCTTTGAACGACAATTCGAAGTGACTCGTAAAATTTTATGTCAAACCTACCAGAGGGCAATCATAAATTAATCAAACTCATCACGGAATGCTGATCTATTTCCATTCGTCTAATAAAGAGCTGACATTTACGACTTCTCAATTAATTTGTTTAACACATTTTTATGACTCGAATAATTGGAGGAACATTTTAATTCAAAAGTGTTTAATATTTACGTAAACTTGAATGCATTTTAATGATGAAGACGAACAGGAAGTAAATTCTTTACTTTAATGGTTCCAATTAGGAATAAACACAATGGTAGAATCGTTAATTACCCAGAACTATCAATGAGATTCTAGTTAACCTCCATCGACGCACACGTTGAGGTAATCAAATTTAATATATTCAAAAGCAATTTGTCCTATGACCATTATTGATATTGAAATGACTTCAAGGATATTGTCACTCTAAGCAAGAAACCAGGAAAAACGTACGGATCCTAACTGTATCCTTCATAAACTAGAAAATCCCCTGTGTAAGGTTCGGCGTCTTTCAGCATTCTTGCTAAAAAATTTCCGACTGAATTCAGTTTTCCGTCTGATTTCCAATCGAATTTTGTCTGAATTTGTCACCCGGGATAGCTGGAGTGACCAAGAGAATACACGTAAGGTTTAGTTGAAGAAGTATAAGGTAATAGGGAACTTCATTCAACATGAAAACTTTTGATTATGACTAACCGTAGTTGATTGAATGCAAAATTCACGTTTGAATTGAATAACGAGTTGAGTTTATCACGTTTTTCAATATAAAAACTTTAACAGTCTTTTATCAATGTTATAATAGAGAAACAAGGAATAGCTTGAAAATGGTGTAATTAGAACAAAAAGCATATCGAGGTAAAACGTTTGCTCCAAGTATTAGAAATAGCAGTGTTCAAATATCTCCTCAAGATACGATAAGTGAATGCTAGTTATCCGTGAAGTAAGCGATCACCTGTGAACCTAGCACATTTAGCCTATTATCGCAAATTATGCTTAGCCACACACATGGTGATCCAAGCAACTACAGTTCTTTGACGATCTTGCGAATTGAGTTAAACGTAAGGCGGATCTTAATACTATGTTTGCTCGAGTGTATTATTTTCTTAAGGGAAGAGGTTAATAAGTTTTAGGACGTAATTGAATGTTCCCAGCCGAATAATTTGCTTCGTAAAAGCAAACATTATCAGAGCGTCTACTTTCGTCCAAGCCATAATCAGTTCCTAATTGCAGATTAACGTTCTTCTTATGTAAACGCCGATGTTTCTTGGTACCTTTAAGGAATGGGTAATTTCAGGAAGAAATTTTTCTTCAAGGGATTTTATGGTTAGCGATTTACAATGAAACTGAGAGGATGGATAATTGAAAACTCAATTACTTCTCAGATGTGCAGTGCATGTTTAAAGTCAGAATCACTTAACTATTTGTGTTTGTTCTAAAGCAGAAAAGCATAAACTTCAAACTGCATTCTATTAAAGAACGTTCAACATTTCGGCAGGAGATTTAAAGTGTTGATTTGATTTTGATGATCTAGATAGGTAAATTATAGAAAATAAAAAAACATTTGTTCAACGAATATTCCCAAATTGCTATATTTTATGAAATATTTGGAAAAACATTTTGATTTTCATTTTCGCGCACGAAGGGGAAATGATGCACAGACCTCACGCCCATGCGCGAACAAGTCGAATTGAGATTTGATCAGCGAACATATGATCAAATGTAAACAAAACCCCTCTTCTGGGTTAGGAAATTTACAAAACTTAATTTTAAAATATTTAATAAAATATAGCAATTTGATAATTTTGGTTGAACAAATGTTCTTTTATTTTCTATAATTTAGCTTTTTACATCATCAAAAACTGTGGCCTACACGTAAAGTCTCTCCCCAACATTTCTACTACACTGATCCCAATTAGAATGTGTTTATGGGTTCCTAATTATAACACTCTAATTGTGAAATGTTTCTTCAATGCTGCGTATAAGAAATTCAACACATTCGTATAACACGAAAGAACAAAATGATAGTATGTATTCTCCTTGGTCACTGCAAGTAGGTCAATGGTCTTCATCTTCAGCAACCTTAACAAAAGGATAGAAAAACTCGATGTAACTTCGCTGGGAAAAAGAAATGATTCACAATGCACTCATTGTGATGCAATTTGATGGACAGATGGAAACATCGGATTGCGTGGTAAATTTGGAAAGAATCGAACAAACAGTCCATTGCACCGGTCTATAGTGGATAGTATCCAATCGTGATCATCAAACCTGCAGACGAAAAAACCTTCTGCACGACTTTTAATGAATGCGACAGACGCATGCTAAAAGGTTTTGGAGCGTTCCTATGCTCACTATATTTTCTCTAGCCACGCTAAGTGCGGATTATCAATTTCTTCAGAAACGTAAATTGAATCTTGTGTTACAGTAAACATGTTGTGATCAACATGACAAATTGCTTGTCACGTTCTGGAGGGTCATTCGTCCATCTGACGAAATTGGGATAGAGCTGAAAGCATCAACAAATCTAGCGCTTTAATAACAAAGACCAAGTAGAAACCAAGTCATCTGACAAAGGACAACCATGTAGTAGGAAAATTGTGATATCACAATATATGAACATCCAACAGTCTGCGAGGACACTTCTATAATATCAACTAATTCCATACTGAACTTACCTTCCTACATAGTTTGTTGGTTGTGAGAATCAAAGTGAAAGTCACAGAATCAAAACACCAGATAGTGGAGAATCAAAGAGCGGAAAGCATATGCAGATAGTTTCATTAAAAACTGAAACTTGATTTATGAAGTGACATGCATTTGTTGTACCATAAAAGGATAAGATGCAGCGTGTTCCTGTAATCAAATGTCAATGCAGTTGATATTCGCCAAGGAACTAAACAACCTCGTTTCTATTTATTAATCAGAGTTCCCTTGGCCAATAGTAGATTCATTAAAACTGGTACATGTTCTAACACCGAGGGGAATATTGTAACTATCTTTTTGATTACAGAAAACTATTTGCATACGCGCCGTACTTCTTCAAATAAGACACAAGTGTTTTGGAAGGTTCGTGTCATAAAACTAGCCGCTAGCCAATTTGAAAGTTATCAATTGCATTCGTGATTGAATTTAATGAACGTGTTACGAAAGATCGAGGAAGTACACTCGTGTATTCATTCAATTCTTAGAACTCTCAATTCTGTTTTCCAATGTTAAGAAATATAACTGCCGCCAGATAATTTAGAATGAATCGAAGATCAAAGTACCAAGTACTTAACGCGTTAAGCCAATTTAGATAGTTGTACGGATATCAAATGTATTTGCATAGGCGATAAAAGTTGCATTTCAATTTACAAATAGCAAATGTTAATTTCTATAAAAAGGACGTGCGTAGTCGCCATAGACGCGCATTAATTTGCTTGTAATTGAAACGCAGAGATGCAGAGCTGTGGTTCAATTACAAATCTTGGGACTCATAGCAAAAGCTTTTATGTTGAAGACTACATTTCGGAATAAAAGGAACCAAATCTTCAAATTATGGCAGATATCACCTTCAGTATCCGATAGACAAGGGAATCAAGTTTAATCTCTCGAAGTGCTCTATAGATCAGCAAGTTGTCTTTGAAGTTTAATAGGGTCTACACTACTGTTTCTACAAACGCCAAGAAAATATATACTATAATACATTATCATATAAAGAAACTTTGTCAAAACCATTTTTACGTGTTCAAGTTCTGTGGTTTGAAAGTATACTCCGGCAGCTGCACATCTCTGTCATATATGGCAAGTGAGTGATCTTACGTGTAGCGTTGTGGAATACATTCGATTTCCAGGCATATTATTTTCATAATTTGTTGCCAAACATCGACAATATCTATTTTAGATATACGGTAAAACCATTTGTTGTTTTAATTGATCAATCAAGCGGTATAACTTTACTTACCCACGAACTAGATTTGTTGATCCAGTTTCATGGGGTTTGTATTGAGACGTTTTCGTATGACGAGGGATTTATTAGGAAAACTAGTCAAAGATTGACGGTACGTACTATAGTACATAAGGTTTGATGGATTGTGTTTTGTTTTGTGACATGAATGCGTTCGTGTGTATTTCATAAACCGCAGAAGAATTGTTTATCTACGAATACCATCCAATGATTGCATCTTTGGGAAAAGTCATTGAACGAACTTGACTTGTTCATGCTAGCTGCTGTGCTAGCTCCTGAATGATTCATTTAAATACTTTCAAACGTTTTATCTGCAAGGGTGCGAGGAAGGATTCTTGAATGTATAGGAAAGTAGCATCACTTCTAAATGATTGCAGAGTGGGTTTGGATCGAGCAAGATCTTTGACATCTACTGCCATCTTGTGAAAGTTTGAACCGATATTACTTAGCTTGAAATAATACGTATTAATGACGTGTCAAAAGGGAAACAGTTCTAATATTTGTAGATTCCGCGCCTAATAAATCAGAGTCTCCTCTGCAATCTAACAAATATTCGTCTGTGGGATAATCTCTTGCTGACGCGCTTTTCTCACATCAACAAATTTATATGTATTTTGTCACGATTATGCAAATTTATTACATCTTTCATTCGACAGTAACTGCTTCAGTTTAGTTAACTTGAGATGGTCGTGGTCGTAACGCAGAAATCCAAATGTCATTTTCGGAGTTATTTGAAGTCATGTCTTTTGTTGGTTTTCTTTATGCCAATGTCTTTCCGCCATAGGCATTAGTATTAGATTTTATATATGACGAACATAAATTTCCACTGTGGAATTCTATAATTTCCCGAGATGACACTCTAACGTCTTGGAATTCTATGGAAGTGATGCATTACTCTACTTGTACATTAAATCTCAGACTAACGAAATACCTCTTCGAATTACAAATGTCCCAACTGGTATTGCGTTGGAACTACAAACAAATATAATATTTTCCATTTAGATATAAAAGACAAAAGCCGTGATCCTTTAAGATTGCAAGCACATGCAAGAAAATAAGACCTTAAACTCCTTGTTAAAAGAAAGCAATTGTAAACTTTCTGGTATGAAGGGGCTTGTTAGACACAAATCACGAAGATTAACCAGTTACATTCTTCGAAATTGCATGATAACAGGCTAGCTCAATTATGAACCCTTAACCGCGTCCAGTTGAAATATTGCAAACCTGTCAATTTTCCTGACCATTAGTTTATATGAAATCCAATTAAAACGTTAATGTCAGGTCCTACGGCTTTGGAGTCATCTTTTCTGTAAATTTTTATGAAGTCATTAAAACACCAGAGTCATAAATAATTCATAACGCCAGAATTCGCAATCAGTTTGTGTAGAGATATAAGTTCACTTAGCAAGGCTTCAAATGTAATCTCTTTCCAAAATCAATGGGTCCCTCGTCGGCTTTTAGGCCAATTACTTCAACCATCTGGTTTCATGAAGTAAAATTTGCGAAAAAGTCATCTTTCTTCGATGGCCCGGTACTTTTCATGATTTGAGAATGTTGCAAGATTCTGTGATGATGCATTGATTCTTTATCATTTCAGTTTTCCCTCATTCTCGTGAATTTGATGGGGAGTTCGTTTTAACAAGGTAGTGCCGAATTTTAAATCAGAAATCAGGAGCGCTGGAGCAGAATCAATAATGTATGTAGTTCATCGTTTTGGTACTCAATGGAAGAAAATTCAAATTAATTCTCTTCTTTGTCGATACGTGACTTGGTCAGGTGATCGACTCCTAACAGGTGAATGCCATCTGTGTATGGTAAAGTGCGGTTTCTTATTACAGTTCGTCAAGAAAGTGAAAGGACAATTGTCATTTATGGGTTCTGACAATGTAAGTACAGATTTTTTTACATCAAACTCGGAAAACAGGAAAATAAGGAGAAAAGTGTTTTCGAGGCACAATTTATAAAAATCGTTATACTTTCAACGACCTATAGCCCTTGACAAAGCTTTTTCCAAACTCTTTTAGTTCTTGTTTTTCGACCCTCTGTTGTTGCTTCTTCATGACTCTTTAATTAATTGTTTTTAATCTTTATTTTGTAAACTATATTTTTTAACATCAATATCTTCAGGCACAAAATATTTACAATATGTTTCATGGTGAAAAAATAAGATTCATAATAATTTAGTAATGAAACTTTTTCCTAACTGTGTCATGTCATGTCTAACCGTAGAAAGAGATCGATAGAAAAAGTATACGAAGATACGCACAAAGAGGAAATGACAATAGTTATCAGACTTTCATTTCTAATGAACGGGGTAAGTTGAAATACCTCCTGGAACATTTTTGAAACCATATACATCTTACAAATTCAATATGTTCCCTATGCCTCATATCGTTTTGGAAAATGGAAAAAATAATCTCCAACAGTATATATGTACTTTCAGCAATGATTGTTAGATTCTAAAACCCAGATAACCGTAGAATGTGCAAATATCCCGTAATTTTAATTTTCCAGCATCTATTACGTTCAGAGGTTAAATACATTTATCATGTGTTAAAATCGATTCGAAATATAATGCATGTAATAAGTTCTGAAGAGCATTTCCGCTTAAATCCCAATTATATTTTTAATTGTTCTCCATTAAATTATTCTTTAATCTTTAACGCTACTCAAAGTTAAATTGAATTTCAATGGGAGTCTCTTCCTCAAACGTAACCATTGACGCCAGGTCAAGATACATTGCAGGTTTCCTTAAAGAAAGAATTCTTAACTCATTAAAATTGAATATGAAATCATGCGACACAGACCGGTGTTTTGGACTTCCAGCCTGTCATTTATGAGGAACATTTCTGACACTGGCAGAGTGGACATGTCAACATACTCAAGATCGATGATATTTCTGACAACTGTGAAACTGTTCTTTATTGACAGAAACGTACGATCAGCAAGATTCGATTTCCTCATTCGAAAATATCTATGTGATATCCGCTTCTGATCCATGTTGAAAGTGTATTTTCACGCTTTATTGGCGAGTGGACAAACATAATAATAAAATAGTAATTTATTTTATGGGTTAGAAATCTCTCCAAATCTTACCCTCATTCCAGGAGAGATTTCTTGAAAGTTTCAGAATCAAAACAGCTGATTAATAGAGCTTTCAAAAACGGGTTTCACATTATTGTATGGAAACGAGAAATCTGTATTGTGTGGTCCCTCGGTGTGAATATGACAGATGCATATTATATTATACAAGTTATAGAAGTTATTTTCACAATAAATATTTTACGATGCAATTTATCAAAATGCGATCAAATTTTTTAATCACATATGGAGATTATTCGCACGTTTTAATTATATTTTTATGAGCATTTCTATTTGACAGTGGAGTGGAGATGATATTGTCATTCTAAATTATTTCATTAGTATAAATTAAATGGCATCGAAAAAGTTTCTAGAACTGGAAACCTAATTGTGACAAACACAAGTGGCTAACTACTGGGTGTGAAATTAAATTTTATGAGCAATGTAATTTGTCAAAATTAGTGCAGATCTGCTTTTGAAATTGGCGTTTACGAGGGTATCATTAATTGGACTTTTATAGTTTTGTTATTTTTGTTAAATTATTCATTAAGCTCTGAATGAAAAGTTCACATTAAATTTTATTGTCCGCAAATTTGTTTACGAGTATTATGTCTGAAATGGTTAATCCTTGGCTCGTCAGCACAATATGATTTCATATATGACGAACAATAGTTACAGATCAAAGGATTCCCTGTGAGCATGAACGCTTCTGAATATCCCAGAATTACTTCCTTGAACGAAATTATCTAATTGGTGCTGCAGTGTTAATCATAAATGAATTAAGGTGATATGTAATTAACCATGTTTTGTTTAAGGAAATTTTCGTTAATAACTCAATCGTTAATCGTCAGTTAACGTACTGAAGATGAGAGCACCAAAACGACATCAATCAAATTCCTCCGAAAAAGTATTCACCCGAATTTTTTAAGTGTTCTTCGACCGCATTTGGCCGCATTCAATTGACCCGGGCCGCAAATTAAGACATAAATCTTACCAAAATGGCTTTTTATACATTTAATTCAACCAAATTGAGTTTCATAAACTGCTGCTCACATCATTTATGAAACATGACACTTCCATTCCATTAACAGATCAAACTCTTCTGACGTGGCGTATTCAACGTTTTAGCGCTACTTTGTTGTTTGATAACATCTTTGGCCACTTGCTAATTTCGTATGGTGGTTTCTTCGAATAGAATGAAATTGTGAAAGTTGTCAAATTTAAAATAGAATAAACGCTGCTGAGTTCATTTAACTCTGCACATAGATATTCGTCCAATGTCCAATGATTTCGATTATTTCCTTCTCTGAATGTTAGATATAAAAGGTATTGTTAACTTAACGGATACTGCTCCTTGTATTTAATTTCCGGGTGATAGTTTTCTGAAAACAAATTTCTTTCATTTTGTCCAAGTTTTTAAATGTTCTTGTCAATGCAGGACATGAGGAAAAATGTGCATCGTAGCCAGAAATCGAATGCGGGTAGTTGGCTAGAAACGTTAGGATACCAAAAGAAGTGAATTTGAAACATTGTGAGAAGTTTGTGAATATCTGTATATAGTATTCAAAAGATTTCAGATTCTTAGTTAAAATTTAACAAATGATAGATGAGGAGGTTCATGGATAATAACAGATGATCTCACTATTTCATCACAGTTCCAATGATGGCGCAATATATGGCACCAACAAATGTTTGAATCATCGCTTGCAAGAAACGCCTGGAATTTGTATAAATATTAAATTTGGAGAATAAGGAAAATTTTTTAAGAAAGATACATTAACACTTCATTATAGGTTTTAATGATGCATGTTTGTTTAATGAGCGTAGTATGGATTCTTCGGAGAAGTATCCTTGTGAAGAATAACTACAGTTTTATGAAAAATGTAGAATATTTTTCAAATGAGGCACAACTTTCAGATTTATTAATGGTTTTCTGTACCCTCGCGATCCAATACTAGGAGGCAGATAAAGCAGTACTAATTATTGAATGAAATGAGGCGTGCAGGTCGTTTTCTTTTACGGTAACTAAAGTTCTAATTTATCAATTGTGCTTCTAAGGAGTAATTACCGAGAATTACCTAGTCAATGTTTGGATGGTTTATGTTCTGTCTGATCACAGAGGGAATGTTCAATTTCAACTTTAACTGAATCTTGAATGATTGATTGAAAAACAGGCGACAATCTCAGATTGAAGAGACCATGAGGCCAACAATAATACTCATACTTTCAGAAGCAAGTATGTAATAGAAATCGTGACTAAAAATTTATGAAATACTTGAGTGAAGAAAGTATTCACGATAGATGAACGCATTTGCTTTCGGAAGCAAATTCCTCGTCAGATGATACTGAGAAATCTGTTTATATCGCAGTCGCCGATTTTATTTCTCCCAAATATTTTGATAACAGTCATGATACGAAGTTTAAATTAGCAAAAATCAAAATAAATTAAAAATTCGACTGGCCCGATTTCGCTTTTTCCAACAGTATAAACGAGAAATCAACATCTTTTGCTGTCAATATCTGCATTTTTCACTGACGCCATGCTATGGCCGCATCTTTCCAGCAGACGCGGAGGCAGTCTAGACTCAACTCAGTGTCCAAGTGTGATACATGCTGTATGGTTGCCGATAAAAAGCATGTTTGCAATTGGAAAACAATTATAAGGTTATGCCACGCTTTAGTGCTTATAGACCAGGGTCGTACTGATGCGCAGCCTCGGATCAAACTAACTAAACGCGAGGCGAAATTACACTAGACACTAGAGAATGTGTCAGTGACTAGTGCCATGCTCATGCTGCTATGCACCATTCAATAAGACAAATCAATAATTGATAGAGTGAGCCGCTAATTAACGCATACCGATGTCAAACGATTGCCTGTCTCAATACCATAATCAATCAAAAGGTAACGAGGCTTGACATCTGATGGCGGTCGGCATGAATTTGATGACATTATTGCTATGATGTGAAGTCAATTTGCCTGCCTCGCCATTGCGAGCACGTTCCGTCTGGACGTTGCATTGAATTCCTACACTCCTCTGTTGGTGATTGCTTCAACGTGCTTGATCATTAGAAATTTTTATAGTAACACGATCTAAATAACACTTGATAAACATCATGATTTCAATCTGCTATTGAAACGTGAAATACCAATCACACACCATTCAATTGTGCGGAGATTTCTGATGACAGACTGACGACTTGACGACGTCTGCTTGGCGATGAAAAATGGCGAATTGATTAAAATTTGAATTAATATACAAGTAATACAAAAGACACAATTTGCCTCACCACAGTTACCATTGTAATGCCGGCTGTACACACTCGCCGAGACACCGCGAGACAGACCAAGAGCGAGTGTGTACATGGTGTTCTCGTCTCGTCCCGCGCTCTCGACTCTCGTCTCGGTGGTCTCGACTCCGTGTCGGTATTTTGCGCCCGAGTCAAAGGAACTCGAGAGAAAAACAACAACAACAAACAAAAAACAGCGAGTGTGTACATGTATGCTCTCGTCGAGAGCCTTCTCGGCTTGACTTTCGACGAGAGAATCTCGGCGAGTGTGTACAGCCGGCATAAGAATTTGTTAATGGACTTCGTTACGAGACACGATCTCAATCTCGGCGCACTACCCGCAAACATTCATGTACCCAAAAAGCTACTGAGATACTTGAAACTGGTAGGTCAAATTATAATTGGATAGTGTTTTGTTTTGACTCCAACGACATTTTGCTTATGTAACCTGACATTTTTAAAGTTTAAAATAATCTAAAGAATCCGTGGTTTTCCTTTGTCGGAACGTGCACCGTGGTGCAGAAAGCACATTGATAAGATACTCTTATTAGTAGAAATACTCTTAAAGTTTATAGAACCACAAGGCGTGGTGGTACAACGCAATATTTGGTTGATCGAAATCAAATATTGTTTTATAAAATTAACACATGTTGGTTACAAACTGCTCTAAAATAATGACAGTAGCACTTATTTCCATATCACTGACCTTCATTTTCAATTGTTATTTCACTTTAATACACCTGTATAACCTGTGTAATTACATATTTCCAATATTATCTCAATAAAATCATAATCGTCTCTTGTGATTGAATTGAATTCTCAAATCAAATTTAATTTATTGCTATGGGTGATATCTATAATATGCCAATAGTAGGTTGAGAAAGCGTTTGAACCAGCACCGGTCCACCAGCTGGATAAGCTACGATTTAAAATACATATTACAAACAATTGCAAATTTTAGGTATATCACATGATATGTGAAATTTTGATTTCTTGTTATGTTCGTGGTATCAACAACACTTAACTTCATACCGTACTTTGAAGGTAATTACTAGGCAGTGAGCGGCACATGGGTGGGCTAATAAGAAACGTCTACAGAAAATTACCCATGTTAGCATCAATATAATTATTTATCTGTTCAGGGGATCGGGATGTTCATATATTGAAATGATTTCAGCCCTCAACTACGCACAAGCATTAATCAAATTCAATTTCTCCAAGAGAAACACTTCTTTGAAATTTCAAACTACAACCGCATGTAGCTATTTGAATTTGAATCGATCACACACAATTGACAGATAATCAAAGCTCGATATGATCCTATGGTGAACCGTTGCGATCAAGCTACCCTTATTTGTTTGCATTTCCTGAAAAATAGTCACTCATTTATCAAGTTTTCCCAGAAGACGGAATTGTTTGAAGAATATTCAAAACATTAACCTACACATAAAAAGTGTAAGACAACATTCTCTGTACAAAACATGCATACAATTAGAAAATGATTAGGTTGAACACAAAATTATGTTCAGTGATAAATTGGAACCACATCTAAAATTGACAGGAATTTCGAGAAGTCATTTTTCGAACAGTCCTGGGTGGTAGCCGAGACTGTACATATGGTTCCCCGGCACTTGGTAACATTTCGAGGGTGGAGTCATTCATCCTAGTTAAATCTATAAAAATTTACACTATTTTCCAATTTGAGCTGCTCCCCTCCTAGTGTTCTTTGGATTTTAACAAACCTATTCGTCAAGGATCCATTTTAATAATGATTGATGACACTTTGTTCTATGGCTAATAGTTTGAGATGGGAAACTTTCAAAAGTAGCTATGACATAATTAATAAACCAAAAACATTCCCAGCATCAGATACGAGTATGTACCTTGGTTCAAAAAGGATTTTGGACGCAATGGTGGGCAACCTACGTGAATCTTCCCAGTTCCTTCAATAGGAGATGCATTTTAATCAAGATCGATCAGGGTCTTCTATAAATTGCTGATACATTTAAAAGTCCAATTGAATATTACAGGTTTACATTAATCGTAGTAAAGCAGTAATCGTAGAACAATTGCAGCTATCAATTGTAAATTGTAACTTATTAAAAATGCGCTCCAAAATGTAAATCACACATAGAAAATTTATGTTTCTTTCACCATGTCCAGTAACGGAATGACATTTCTTCCGCGCCGAATATGTGGAGCGTCATTTGCTGTTTGCCGAACGTTCAACCGACAAAACACCAATGCGCGAGCAACTTATCCACACTAGTAGGAATTCGCCGAACTTTTGCTCGGCAGAAATACTAGTTTTAAGCTGGGTTCATTGGTACGTTCGGCGCGTGCAGAACTAATTCGTCGCGAAGAGAGTATCTTTGCTCATGATTCATTCCATCGTCGTGAATCTGCCGCACTTTTTGAAACAATCCACAAATTGAACGACGCAACGCGGAACACATTCACGGTGAAAACGAAAATCTTCCGCACGAAGTTGAAGTTGGTTCAACTTTGGCAGAGAGAGAACTAAATTCGCCGCAAAATGAATTTAGCTGAGAGTTGTCAAATTTCCATATGAAAAAAACAGTTCTGCACATGGTGAACGTACCAATGAATCCAGCTTTACTAGTAACAGTTTACAAGCAATGGTCCCTTAGAACACTTCGTGCGTCAAATATGACTCAGTAAGTATTCTTCCCTAAAGGATGCCTTTCACATCAACGCATCCTCAAGAGCAATAACTCTTTTCTAGAGACACTGGTATACCTCAGGCACTCCTTATAAGTGCTATCAGTTAAGGATTTCTACCCAAGTGAAATGTGAATTGGCGTACATAGGTAATAATTAAGAAGTTTCCTCGTATTATTCCATCTCAACCAGGAATATTCATACATTTATCAATATTTTCAAATAAATTCTTACAATCGGTGATAAGTTATAAGTATTAACATCAGGCTTACTTGATATCACGTTATGTAAATACAAATAGTAGATAAACCATTCATTCACGCATATATGTAAGTCAAGAGGTTAATTACGAATCTTTTTACCGCCTATTCTGCTGCATCCAAAACGATTGATTCTCGTTCTTAAGGTTCCCTAAAATAAATTTCAAGGCAGGTACTTGCAAAAGAGGTGAGAGAAGTCTTCCGAGTTCAAAGGTGCAAATACCGAACAAATCACCACATTTTGTTCCTTAATTGACACAAACCGAAATGGGAATTTTCACTTTCACGGAGAGTTAATTCTAAGAACACCCAAGACGTTTAATTCTAAGGAAATTAGCCACTTTGCACAAGGTTACCCATAGGTCGGCCGTCAATTACACGCTTTTCCATTTAGGGCCCCAAGGTTTAGGTACATCGGATATGTTACCTTGTGGCAGCTAATTGAATGTTTTCGTTCAGGCAAATTGGTAACAAAACTCACCATGTCGAGAGTAATTACTTGCAAATCCAGATGCGGCTCGTTCATATTCGAGTGTTACTGGCTTTCTGTTTCAGTTCCTTCTCAGTTTAGCAAAGATTTCGGGGTCATAAGACGCACTTTTCATTTAAATTTGGAAGAGTTTTGAATATGGATAAACGAACCCAGGTAGGAATAATTAATTTTTGAAGTGCGGCTGCACAAAAGAAATGCGAAAACTGAACCAAGCGTTTTTCTCCAGCGTACAACGGCCGCGACATGTTGTTTTGCAGGACATTTTAACTAACCTCATTTGAACAGGGGTTGTTGCAGGAGGTCTGGTGCACTTATGTTAAAATGAAACAATATATTTATGTGAGAGAGAGAGTCATGTATATATTTTGATGTGCGTGTCCTATTCTTCTACTTATTTCTGGGAGATGTTGAGATTATCTGCAGAATAGTGAGACGACACGACCTAAGCCTGATGAATATAACCAGTAGACGAGGATGTGACTGCTCCTAAGCTACGGTAGATCCACACTTTCGGTATTAAAGTAGTAACTCAAGCGCTATGTGCAACTATATTTCGTTTGTTTATTAAAACTCATTTATTTAATTCCCTGGGGGTAGTTATTGTCATGGGTCCGATTTTGTAAATTTCAAATTTTGACATATCTCTACGTTTCAAGCTACCTATAGTCGTCTGCTATGGTTTTTAAGTCGATGGCAGCATAAGCGTATGTACGTTTGTTCGTACGTTCGTTCGGAATTCTTCACCTCGGTCATCTCGAGAACAAAAATGATATCGATGTGGTACTAGTTTCGTTCGACGCATTATTACGTAACTTCAACCTGATTAGGTTTTCAGCAAATTCGGTCGAGCTATTTTTTGTAGAGAATGAAAAAACTAAGAAAGGGGAAATGTACTAAATTCAGAACTTTCATTATTATTGTCATTTTATTCATTCATTCATTTATTGTTTTCATTCATTTCCCGGGTCACACTTAGACCACTGATTTTTTAAACACAACATCGGTGTCAACAGTCACTTTAATCCTTAAGTATTAAAAATTTTTAATAATTTGATTAGTTTCAATAAACCTTAGCATTTATTTTAGACACTTTTTTTTCAATCTGTATCACTATAGAAGTCTAAAATATGTAAGTCAGTAAATCGAATGAGTGTTGGCGTTCAATAATCGAAATAAATTATGTCAATTTAGCGCAGATTGTGACTACTAGCTTACAACAAAATAAATCATAAATAAATTGTAGAAAAACTGCAATGTTGAGGAGAATTTCCATGATTTTCTCAAGTGAAAGGAACTTAAGCTTTTTCATTTGTACCTGTCAGAAGTTCGTTCATAGCAATGCAAACAACGTTTATGTTTTCGACCATTCAGTTGTCAATATAAGAATAACTCGACTTTCAATCATTTCGCAGACAGTAATCGAACTAATCGAACCCAGCTTGGGGCATGTTTCGTTACAAATCGGGACATTTCATGCATTATGCATTCATCAGCACTAAATTTTCAACTTTTGACACCTGCAGTTTATTGGGAATTGTTTATTTTATGTTAAACTACAAGTACTAGTAGCACATTTCGATTTCTCTGATTGTGATCGTGCTCTTTCTTTCTGGGTTCTCTGTGATTTTTGAACACCCTCAGTTATATTTTACCTCAAAGCTCATTAAACTTGTATAAGTTCATTAAAAACACATGATTGTTGCAGCTGATACAAACCTTACTCCAAACACACTTGGATTTCATCAATCATATCTCTTTCATAATTCCTTGAAACCTGAAGGAATTACAATAAAACGAAATTTATTAAACGCACATAAATCCCGTGTGGCAAATCCTAGAAGAAACCAGTTGTCACTCTTAAGGATATTCCAAATAAAACTCAATAAAGTCTACATTTGACATTTAATTTTATTTCTGTATATAATATATATACCGTGTATATGCAACACTATAATTTCTTTCACTTATTACAGTTCTAATTTTAGTATATAGATTAACTTAAATTTAGTGGGTCTACAATCTTACAAATAAGGACAATATAAATACTTACACAAGCTACGCAATAGATGCAGTTTTAAAGTTAGTTTTTGCATTTTATTACAATTTGGCTGAGACAAATAGTTGAGTTACGATTTCTTAAATGTATTTTCAATGGTTGTGTCAGACGTGCAATGACACATACATAACATATCTAGTCGAAAGTAAATTTTACAACAAATAAACAATCAGTAATATTCATTGAATGAACAAGTTTCTTTGAATTCTAGTGAGTGTCTTATAGAATGTTAATGACAAAACACATACATATATAGCATGTTGTGATCACGAATTCTAGGTGGGATTTGTACCGAGGGTCTATTTTCGTTGAAGTGTAAGAATTTCATGGTGTTTAGAACCTTGGCTTTCTAACTTCATCCATTTAAATCATTTGATCATACAGCTAATAGGAGATAAATGCTCAAGAAATCTTAACAGAGGTACCTGGTAGCTTGAAATTCATGCAACATTTCATGCAAAATTTGACACTTACCAATGCTTTGGTAAATTTTTTTCATAATGTATATAAGCAAAAGTTTCTTACTGTCATATTTCAAATCTTATCCCCTTCAATAGAAGCCAATCAAATTTTTACACATTTACAGGATATTGACCTTAAAATTTTTGTTTACAGGACGATGCCACTTCTAAAAAACCAAACAGATATCCAGAGTGCAAATACCAGGTGCCAAAGCCGAATTTTGAAGCTAGAAAGAAAACAAGAAAGGATCAAAGATTGTTTCCAATACATGTGCACTTAAGATGCTCAAGTGTGATGTGCCCCGGAAGTATGACAGTAGATATTATATTGAAGCGGATGCTGTTAAAGGGCTGTCCGAATGTGTATGGTTTTGTTAGAAGTTTCATGAAATCATGGTTAAATGAAGTCCACCTGCATATGTTAAGGTTAGTGTTTGATCCATTTATTGTACCCCAATATAAAATTTTATAATTTAACTTAATTTTATTTAAACAAAAATCTTATTTGTCTGTAAAATTCACTTCTCGACTTTGAAACACTACAAAAACTTTATAGCATAGTTGGTATTTGAAAGAGTTAAAAATAAAATTTTATGAATACTATAAAGCTATTGAATTGTAAGGACTTATGTACACGTACAAATGATAAAGATATTGTGTGTTACATTCGATTAGCGTTTCTTGCGAAGATATTTTGCCTCAAGACATGATTTAGGAATAAACTTATCTATCTATGAAGAAAATTCAAAAATAATTTTTAGTTGTAATAGTAACAATTCTGAGAAGCAGCGAGGTTTATTGTTTTTTTTTAACTATTAAATAAACGAGTAACATCCTACATAAGCTTGGCACTATACTGGATGGAAGAATCTGGAAAATTTATAATATTATGCTATCAGTGTAGTAAGTGAAAGATGTTATTCACAAGTCAATAGGAAGATGAGAGTATATGTATAACAGGGATTCCTACATTAGATCTAAAGGCAGCACATGCATGTTTGCAGTCGAAATGGCAACAATCCCTACATCCTCTTCTATCATACAATCAATGATTCATTTATTCAACATAAGGGGATAACAACTTCAACAAGTACTAGCCGATGAAACAATTATACATAAATTGTTTTTGTTGTAATCAGTTTTATTTTTCCACATGCTGTTTTATTCATTTAAATTATAATTGTTTAGTTTTAAATCATGAAATTATTCCTACAGTATTACAATAAACAGAAAAATACTTTACGGTATCTATGAGAGACGATACAATAGGAATTCGTCATACTTGGTTTGGTTTAAGAATTTGACGCATACATATATGGCAAAATATATTATTTACAATCTGCTATATGAACAACATCAAAATATTACAGTAATTGAAATTTAGCTACGATCAAGTTACAAAACGTAAGAATTAGGGTTCTGGTATTGAAAGCAATGCTGGTCCATTCGTTGATTTTGGGGCTCAACTTATTACTTCATACACATCCTAGTAGCAATGGTGATTTACAAAGGTAAGACCTGCCTTGTTCGAGATATGAACCAATTGTATAAGCTCAAAGGGTTTTACGTTTGCTTCAATTACCTAGCATAGTGATCGTATGAGAAGAACCACATATAACATCACGTGAAAATCAGTTAATTTCTTTAAGATTTTTGAAACAAGTGTAACATGAGATTAAATATAATTGCTTGCTAATATACAAGTATCTTAGTTAAGTTCATATCATTTATAAGTTTTCAAGCAAATTAGAAAACACGATGTAAGTATTGTGTGTGTGTGTGTGTATGGGATATCTATAAGCGTCATGGGAGTTTTTTTTTTTATAAAAGAATTAAACAATATTTCTTGTCTCTATACAAAATACAAATTATAGTTTTAGTGCTTACATTTATATGACTACGTTTGCGTTTTACCTAAGCTATATAAGAATGCTTAATTCCTTTAACCTTAATTAGTTTTTGTTTCGAAGATAGTTACATAAACTTTATACAAATGTATTTATTTTTGTATTGTATATATATATATATAATTATATTTCTTTTTAATATCATGTTTCATTAAGCTAACATTATCGATTCACACGCTTTTAACGTGATATCCTGAGATTTCATGTTATATGGGTTTTGCATGTATTATAAGTTTGTGTGTTTGATTTTATGTGTGTGTTTCTATTTCCAATGAGTTAAAAAATTTTCTTATATTATTTTTGAATTAGAAAAGGAAATCCATTTCACCAAATTCGATGAACACATTTATTATATTTGTTTTTGATCTTTTCCCTTATATAGTATTCTGTAAATGCTTATCACACTACTGTTCCACTCTATTTACAATTCAAAAATTTTTCAATAATACAATAATAATTATTGTAATTGTAATTATAAATTGAAATAAATCAAGTCTCATATAATAGAAATATACTGAGAAAAAGGCATTATGAATAATTTTACAAAAGAGGCTTTCGTTACAGTTTTAAGGGAATAGGAAACTCACACATCGAATTCGTTGTCATAGAAAAATTCATCTCCTCCGACTAGTTGAGTATGTCCACCAATCGAGGGTACACTACTTGAATCTTCATCATCGTCCTCGTCTTGTGTCTCTGCAGATGATAATGGTAGCTCTTCCTGGTTAGCATCTTCTTCTATTCCTCCATCGGTGGTTCTTGCATAAAGCAGTGTTGTTGGCAAGGATGTTGTAGTTGGAATTTTGGTTGATCTTATACCCTTGTGGGACTTAGAATTTGGACCTTTCGGTGAATTGTTGGCTCCTTTCTGACGTTTAGCTTGTTGAGTTTGATGCTGTTGCTGAAGCTTTCGATTCTTCCGAGGTCCTCCATTAGTTGGAACTTCTCCTTCCTTCACACCTTTCTTTTTCTTTGCAGTCTTTTTTCTGTTCTTACACTCTTCATCATTTCCACATTTCTGTTTTTGATTTTTCCTCTTCATCGCACCCGGCCTTACACAATTCTCATTTTCCGTTTCATCTGGACGACACCTTCGTCGTTTCTTCTTCTTTTTACCACCATTTGGTTTGTTGGCGCCCCCAGCGTTACCTTTACCATTATTATTATTAAGATTAACTCCTTTAGCGCTATCGCTAGATGATTGACTATTTACAGTGAGAGTGCAATTTGGACGTGGCCTCATGACTTTTGCTGTTAATTCAATTAATGGTTTGCCAGTATCACAAAGCTGTCGTGTTCCATGTTTCACACGATTTGCTCCAAATGTTCGAGCAATAACTTGCTCCACATGCTCTTGAGGTACAGTTTCTGTTATCGCTTGAGCGTACATTGCTAGCTTTCCAAGTCGTTTATCAGCTGCTATTTTAAGTTTACGTGGTTCACCATGTCTATTAAGTGCCAAATAATAAGCCCCACGAGAATTTGAGTTATATGTGGAAGAGTATGTGTTGTAATAATGCTGTTCCATGGATTCATTGAAGACGCAATCAAAGTGGAATTCTCTCTGCAACGAAAAAAATTTATGTTTAAAATTGTTGTTGTTAAACATAATATATAGAATAAAACAATGCATCAGTCTTTTAATGGAAAAGTCATTGACCATTCTCGATATCTTCTCTTTGTGCGGATCTTCTTATATTTTTTCTGTCTCTTGGGAATTCGGCAGTAAGAAAAGAACGAAGAACAAATAGTTTAATAGATTATGCTAGCTCAATCAAACTTAAAACTTGTAGTGTTATGTCCCATGAAAAGTTTCACTTCAATGATGGTATACGTTGAATAGTGGAGTACGTTTTCTGAACATATGTTTTCTGTTGATTATATTTGCAATTCAAGTTTGTATTTCATGTTTTCCGGTATTTATTGTGGGAGACTCGTTCAAACGTGAATACAAAAACGTGTCGGCACAATTCACAAAAGAGCAGTGCTTCCGTTTCCTTAATGTAGGTTTCTGGACAGAAAGCCGACGAAGTTCATAACTCTTCTGTTGCTGTTGAACCATCAATTTACAAGTTTTCCCGTGACGACAGTTGAATTGCCACAAAAATATGTCGAGAGCATTACTAATTCATGTTAATTGGCAAATAGAAAGAAAGTACATACTATCCAGCAAGTATGACGCGATTTATGTCAAGCAGATGACATAAGAAAGTTTTAGTAATTGAATTAAGATGGCTCTTTCAGATAATGTCCATTTCCAATGAACAAGAATGACATGTTGATATTATTCATTATGTACAATACCTCCCAGCATTCTTTTTTGCGTATGGACAACGTCAGTTCCCACCCTAAGTCACATAAATTGAATTAAAATGATGCACCATGGAAGATTTATTTGATGAATTGTCTGCGATATATTAATTTTTGTCTTATCAACGTAACTCGTCATTTGAAATCAATCCCAAAGGCTATAGCTTGGTGCAACATTCTGTGAAATTTCGGACGTGCACTTACGTACCACTTAAATGGTCCGTCAAATGTCCAATTAAGTCAATGAGTTATGACAGTTTATATTAGTTTATGGTGTACATCACAGCATGTTTTTTGGGTTCTTGACACTCTTTTCAATACCCCGTGACAGAGGGGTCAAAAACATCATATATTTCAACATTGTTCAAAGAGATGTATGTATATGGTGCAGTCGATGCCCTTTCAATGATGATCAGTTTTTGCTATTCGAGAGCTTATAAATCTAACAGAATAGCAAACCTAACTATTTCTAGTCACAGCTATCAAATCTTCATCAAGCTAATAGATTTTAATATCATGTCTTAAAACTAGTGTTCTACAAACTATTTTAGATTGACAGATGAATGTGACGAAATCCTATTTGCAGCCACTTTAACCAACGAAATGCTATTATCTTTTCCGACCAGGAGCAATGTATCAGTGTCAAATTAATTCGGAATGAATATACGATAAAGTCACAGAAGTCTAAAGAGACTTTAATTGAAGGAAATGGAATTTTATGAAATGAATTAAGATTTGCTTGCACGTTTACTAAACGATCCAATTGACCAACTTGCAGTAAATTAATCTGTGATACACTCTTCGATACATACTAACTAGCTATGAGTATCTACATATATATACCTACTACAAGTTTGTGGCATTTCCGTGAAAGTGATTCGTTTACCACATTTCTTGATTCATTCTGATTGAATTTGCTAGGAGATACAATTCATAAGAATTCATTATTCATTCCTGCGATAAATGTGTCCTTCTTGCAATAGTTCATGTGTATGTAGTTTCAATAAAACCTGAGTTCTGTAGTTTCAATAAAACACAATTTAGAACAACATATTATATGCACCTGAGTTCTGAGTCCATCGGGAATAATCATGACAGATATGAGTCTCATATGAAAATATAATAAATAGCATACCCTCGTGTATGAAATTATTAGTGAAAGGTATTAGAGAAACATTCAAAGCCGCCCCTGCTGTTCGAAGATAAATGAATAGTTTCGAGTGAATAACAATTTTCCTCCCGCACTGCATTAAAGGATCTAAAGGAGGTATGTGTACGCACTTGACGTCTTGAATCCGATTCATTTCCAGAAATGCAAATAAATTATGTAAAGAACGCAATAATTGAAAACAACTGCTACTGTTCTTATTGATCAGAGGGAAAACTCGACTCGGAGTAGTGAATGAACTTAAGATCGTTGTCTTCACCTCCTCAAAGTGTTCTCCAACACCCAACCCAGCACAATCAGTATTCGCAGTCTTATTTTTGAAAATTCGTTGAGTGTGTTTTGGCTGCAAGATTTCTAAGAAGCGGACGGTATGCTATCGATACCAATTATATCATTAATTGAAACTACATGGAACCTCAAGTACGAGGAAATCCAAATATGCCAGATTCTCGGAATTCCTTTTCATTCTGGATAGAGGCAATTGAACATTATTAACATCCTCGCAGCCGGAATTAGCTAGCTATTCGGAAGGGGTATTCTCCTCGGTGTTGCTGCTTTCATTATTGTCACCGCAAACGCTGCAGCTGTTTCATAAATAGCTCGCTTTTTACGTTAACTTGCTTCAATTTTGACTCTTGGACAAATTGATTCCGACGTTAAGTAAATGCTTTGAATTTCTCTGCATTCTAAATCACTTTGAGAAGCATCGTCTATAAGTCTCATAGATAAATTTCACCTTCAGATATTCCAAGTAGTTAACACTCAGAATTTAGAATCAACAGCCTTTAGTGTATTCTTATCATTAGCTTAATTGGCTATCGCCGAAATTAGCAGTTTAAGAAGAGTACGTCAATGACGGATGGAAAAATCGCATAACATATCCAAAACGAACGCATACGCAATATTGTTCAACGTCATCTGAGGACTGAAACATGTGACACAATCGACTCAATGTTGTACAGGCGATGAAATATTTGAATAAAAATCCTATTAATGTCTAGAAAACAAACATCTATTTTTGAATGGAACGTAAACACTTTTAGAAGCAAGCTTAATTTCGTTAATTTTAGAAAATTTTAAATTACAAATCACAAATTAAACTACTTTATAATAGCTTCTGATATATGCTACCAAGACAATTTGTCACCAAATTTTATTTGTTTTACAATTCGAATTTTATTTAATTTCGTTTTGATTAACTTTTAACCAGATGTTGTTTTCATACAAAGTATCGAAGCTCAAAGCTCAACCGTTTAGTTAAGAGATTTACGACATTTTTATGGATAATAAATTTTCAGAATTACGGAATATGTGAAAACATTTCCCGGGACTGTTCACGAAACCTAACACCTTCTATTCTTTGTTGATATCGCAATGGAAAACTAAACATTAAATGACATCTCATGATCTTCTTCAGATTTATAGGAATATTATATTAAAATTCTCATTAAATATTTGACGAAATTGGTTGTTGATCCAAGTTTTAAAAATGATTCATTGAAAAAATAGACAGTCTAAGTTTGTAGAAAAAAGTGAGGGTAGTTTATAAAAATAGATTTTTGTAATTTAAAAATAAACTGCAGTCGACTATGAATTATGTCATGCTGTGGGTCAGTGAGAACGGAGGCTCGCCAAAATGTTCTGGGCCTAAATGCGGAAGAAATGTGATTTTTCGGTAATGACGTCCAAACACATCGTCTAAGATCACTTATTGGGAAATTGGCAGTTAGACTGTACTCCAGAAGTGAGATTAGGTCTAGTCGTGTATCCTGTTGCAATATGTTTCAAACTCGAGATTGGCGTTTTTGTACTTTCTCAAACAATAGTTTTGAGAGAATTCCATGTGACGTCATGGAGGGGAAGAATTCTGTCACAACTGTGAAAGTTGTCAAATTTCAGCGTTTTCTCACAATTTGTCTTTGTTGATTGCACTATTTTCATTTTTCTTCGAGTAAAGTCTAGTAAAATTTAGTAAACGCGAAAAGTCCGCGAACAGACCTATTGTCAAACAATTGTTTGCTCTTACTCCTTTATAGAGTTCTGAAAAAGTCATGGTCGTATGTAATTCAATTCCACCAGAATGTTCCATATGTACTCATGTTCAACAACTCCCTCGATGACATCTTTGTGTCGCTTATCCTTTCACGCTCCAAATCAGTGACATGTAAAATAACCTTTTGTACGTAAAAGGAAACCAAGAACCTCAGACTTTCAAATTGATCCGTGGGAAAATTGAAAATTTTCAACCAACCATCAACTGAAATTTTATCCACTTTATTGATGAATTGATAATAATATTATATTGTCTAGTCAACCAGAATCTATAGAAGCATCCCAAAAGATATCACTTCTAAAAGAGTTAAAAGATTCTGTTTTATTTTTGGGTAATTACACTTTTTTGAAAACACATTTCTCTCCCGAAATACCAGTCTGACATCCAGTGACGGGTTGTTGTGTTGTGATTTGCGGCAATTTCAAGAAAATTGTCACAATTCAAAATAAGTTCAAGTTATTTGTTAGCTGATAAGAATTGCGTCTTCTGAATGCCAAGGACACGTTCCTTGTTATATTGTCTTAACGGAAAAAATGTCACAGCTTGGAATGTAGAGAAATGCAGGGATTTGAGGCAGATTTATTGGCTCACAAATTATCTGGACATTAATTGGTCAACATGTGGACGTCACACAGACCTTTTTGAATATATCGTATTATTGGAAGCGGAATAGTTTTTTGCCAGTAGAAAATGAAAAAGAAAATTTTTAACAAGTAAATAGCACATTTTCTTAGCAAATGATAAATTCGCGATGAATTAGCTTAATCGGTCCACATTCCCCCAGTGACATCGTTCTATTTTTAGTGTGGTCAAGACGAAAAGTTATTCAGTTCAATTATTTCTGCGGCACAATATCTGGGACTCATCAGTCAGGCCTGTTTTAAAAGTCAATTAATAGCTAAGGTAGTTTTCCTTTTGTTTCGAATTTAATTGGAGCTTCGATATTACTGTAAATGCTCTTTACAACGGACAGGGATATTGAAGTGATAAGAGGTCCTTTATCGTGACATAAAATGTTTTACTCGACGTCCAAGAGGAACTAGTAAGGATACGTCTTTGTTGATTGCACTAGACAATTGGAAGAATCTTAAATTTCCTACATCTTCCAGATATTACATGGGGACGCCACAAAATGAAGATCACTTTCAGTGTACTACGTTTAGAAGGAACCTAGAAGCCTTTCTCCTTAAACAGTGTGACAAAAAAATTTTCCTTGAATCAAGGCAACAACACGTGCATCCACAGTATCAAGCTGAGTGAAATGACTAACACGTTTTATCTATTTAGCCTCGTACATATTACGTCAACGTAACACGTTCAATTCAGACCCTCTCATGTTCCAGAGGCACTGATGAGTGATAAGTCCTGTTTGCGTGTGGAATGTCGGAGGTCCTTTATGAAGAAACGAATCGAAAAAATCGCTTAAACGCAGTGGTGTCAAACGCACTTGACGATTTTCAAATTCCATGTAATAGAGACCAATTAAGAGGCGTTAGGAAATTTCGTTGACTGTCAAACATATTTTACGTTTTATCTTACGCGGGTCCTTTCCAAGATCGTAACAGGAGGCGAGAGAAAATCAAACTATGGCAACAGACCCGTAAGAACTGGTTGAGCGCCGTGGAAAAGGATAAAATTATGGGATGATTTATGTACTAACCCATTGCTACAGAAAGGTAAAAGTGGACGTCGTAAAAATTAAAGGTTAAAATTTATTAAAGAACAAACAGAGATTAGAAGAGTTGATAAAAGCGAAGCCCTCGGCAATCGATACTCTGGTGGACAGGGAACATTTTTATTTTTCTCACCTCATATCATCATACCCATAATCCTGAGAAGAAAGGGAATTCAAGTCGAATTCTGGATTTCGATCGCCATATGGTTTACAGAAATGATACCCACCGTGAACAATTGGAACGAATTGATTAGTCAGTCTTCTGTTCTTACCCACTTGCTAAATAAGATAGTCAGTTGATATTGACAGGACCTTTCGCAACTATAAGTGTTATTGAATCCCGTATGAAAATTTAAATAAATTTTGGACGGATTAGTTTGCGAATAGAACTAAATAACAAATGGGTGGTTTTGAATTAGGATCATGTAGGGGGGCACTACAATTTTTTGAGGGTCATTTGGAGTTATTATGTCTTCAGTCTTGTCGTTATTTTCTTATCATGAAGACATTATACGGAATAGTGGAATTTGAATTTGTGCATGTTAGGGAAAATTTATTTTCAAGTCATGTAGTTACTAAAATAACAACTGAAACTACTTAAATTATTCGGATTCGGATTGTATAATCTATGAAAATTGGAAGAAAATTGATACACGATATCCGATAATGCAATAATTTTGCTGTAATCCTGCTCAACAAGAAACAAAATTTACATCTTCGGAACATTCAAATGACAAATTCTGTTGAATTTCGTCGCGAAGAGAGTGTCTTGGCTCATGATTCATTCGTTCGTCGTGAATCTGCCGCACTTTTTAAAACAATCCACAAATTGAACGACGCGACCCGGAATACATTCACGGGGAAAACGAAAGTCTTCCGCACGAAAGTTGAAGTTGGTTCAACTTTGGCAGAGAGAGAACTGAATTCGCCGCAAAATGAATCCAGCATGAGAGTTGTCAAAAGTCAATATAAAAAAACAGTTCCGCACGCGCCGAACGGACCACCACTGAATCCAGCTTAATTAGTAGAAATTACATAATTGAAATTAAAAAATTAAATTGAACTTACCGAAGCATAGACAGTTCCGCATGGGTCCATGCACAAGAACAGGCAAGTAGCAATTCCCTGGATTTTGATTTGGCCAACATCAACCGTGAATCGTTGAAAAATAGCTGAAACGATTAAAAGATGATATTACTATGATATACCATAATGAAAATATGAGTTTTGAGTCGTGCAAGATCATGTATTGAACATTGTCGTTAGGTACATTTGGATGAATCAAAGCAATGCAAGTCACTTAGAATCAGTGATAGAATCTCTTCCAGACAACTTCCAAATATCAAAGTTTCAGAACTACCTCAAAAAGCCGACAACAAAAATTGATCTGGAAACGTCAAGTCGATAGAGAGAAAGGACGGACAACGACGAGACTATAGTGATTCGTATCGAATATCGACAGCAGTTGCATTCAAAGAATGAATTGAAATATATTTATATATTGTACCACGGTACGTAAAATCAATATTTTGTGTGGGTATGTAGTTATAAGAAACAGAAAATTTGGCTTTCAATTAAAAAAATTCAATTGAAATCGAGAGACGGAACAATAAGAATTCAAGAACACAGAATCATTCGATATACCCTCAAAGATAAGGTACCCATTGGCTGTGCTTTTCTTAAGGCTGCATGGTGCATCCGAGTATGAAGTGCACTTTCGCTGGAACAACGCAGGCATCAGGTAGAATCATTCCCGAAACCAGGTGGTCCTTTTGTCTTGCCTATTGACAGATACGGGATTGAGTTTCTGCTCATTTATTATGCAGACCCTTTAAAGTGAACTGAATTGTTGTGGTAATAAAAATTTTCTGTTCATCGATAATTTCCTGATTAATACGATATTGAGTCATTCCACTTTTAGCTTTCTGTATGAATTGTCTTGAATGAAGACTTTCGGTTTATCTGGAAAGAAAACGACCAGAAATTGGAAGCTGATTGTTTCCCAATTCGACGATTTACAATTCTAAATTTTGGAAACTCAAAACAATGAAGATCTACTTCTCAACTTCGATCAGTCCATCAGATGACTTTCTAATTTTGTCAACCTGAAATGCTGCTGCACCCAATCATGTGAGATGAAGATGACCACAAACTTCATACTACATTTCAATCATTATTACGTCCATCAAAAAATTATGACGGCATCATTAGCGATCTTGTAAAGCCTGATTGTGTTCTCCGAAAATTCAAAAATTTGACACCAATTTTTTGAAGCGCCTTTTGATAACCACGAAAGCTGAATAAACTCATGATTATCATGTAAGGTGATTTAATTAGAGATGGGAAAAGGATCTTTTATATATACACGTTATTATACAATCATGCAGACGATAATCTGTTATAGTAAAAATTTCTTCGTGCTTCCTCTTTACACCAGTTCCAACACAACCGTTCTAAGCCCAACACACAGCAGCGAACAGAATTCGAGCGTTTGAGGCGTCAAGCACTAGTGACGTTTCGCAGTCATACTCAACACAAAAGCCACAACACATTATCATGGAGCGTGTGTAGATAGATCAAGAATTTGAATTATGAATTTCCAAATAATTAGAAGTATTCGGGTTACAATAATGCTTAAGTATCATTAAGCATTTCTAAGATGCTACAATTTTGACCACATGTAGTCGAATGCTAATATTCATTGTAATATTTTTACGAACTGTTTTCGAACATTCCTTGTTCAGACCGAATGTAGTGCTAAATAAACTAAATTTTGTATTAATGTTTTACATTGGTTTTAACCCCGTCCAAACCACATAAATCAAAGAAGAGATGAAATCGAGACTAAAAGAAGAATCGAACGTTAAACTTCTTAAAGTGAAGATCCAACAGAACCAATGCACGAGAACAGCAGGCAGCAGAATCCTTTGCGGTCGAACATCTCAAAGGCATTTCACAATCTCTTGTAAAAAATGCGGAAAAGATTATGACATGAAACTTATCGCCCCAGCAAGGAAAGTAAAAAATATGTTTGGAGTATGTATTTGCAATTGAAACACGTGGACAGTGCACGAATAAAATTAAAGAAAGCATGATGATTCTTTCATGAAAGTGATGTGAACAAGAAACTTAACCCATAACCACGACCAGTTGAAGATGAATTCTTCGAGGGAAATAATAACGTCGAACCATTCCGAAAGGTATTTAACACATTACCTGGAACTTAAGAGCCGGCGATATAGTTGAGACGGCAAAACCGCTTTCTTGAATTCAAAAGGAAATAAAAAGTATTACTTTCTTTATCTTTGAACGGGTAAACGCGTATTAGCTATCTACATGAAATTTTAATTGCGTTAATACACCATTTAGGCGTACACCATTTCCGCAAAAAGCCATTTTGTCCTCAAGGTAAACACGCAATAATTTATTTTTCTGTCGAAGTTTCTTACAAATGAAATGGTGTTCTTAAAGAAGTTGAAAAAATTTAATTTATTTGTTAGTTTGGGAGACGAAGAAATCTCGCTCCATGGTGAACGGATCAATTAGCCCAGTTACAACGGTTCTCAAAATATTCTCGTGATTTGTATCTAAAAAGGTTATTAGGATTGAACAAATGTCTGAGAGGATATTGGCACCTAAGCGATTGCGACAATGTTATCATACATAAAATCATTGTTATCAGAGTTTTGTGATCAATTTTAGTGACTGCTTTAGGTATTAATAGTCAGATATTCATATATATTTGGTCACAACAAGTTAATTATGAAAAGTCCGAAAACCGAATGTTGCTCGGAAAAAGCAATTTGAATACAATAATCTGCCAAAGGCAATATGCAAGAAACAACCAAAATCTGTGGTCTGCAAGAGCCGTGGCGCATGCATGCTAAGAATTCATAAGATATAATCAGCTAAAGAAATCAGCACGCGTGTCTCTGTTTTACCACGCAAAATATTTACAGGTGACACCTTGTTAAAACGTTCGTCAAATTCTTTAATCGGCTGGACGTGCTTTGAATGCCTTCAAGTGGCATGTTTGTATGCACTGTCGTCCTATTTCGGTTTATACCCTGCACAAGAATGGGGTTATTCAAAATACTTAGAAGATAATGAGCATTCTTTGTGGTATACATATGTATATCTCATGACGAAGCTGATGCAAATAAGTGTTGTTCACTTATTCGGGATGGCTCCAAGACGCTCGTTAACGTGAAACCCATAAAATTTTGATTGTTTTAAAGTCATCAGCCGATTATCCAAAAGGTGTGCAACACGCGTCACCTGCTTCCACGGAATTATTCCCGGAGCCTGCAATCTGTTTTGACACATCAAACAGAAGGATTTAAAAGTTCTACTAGAAAACATTTTGTTCTATTATACATTGTCGCATGTATTTTCGTTTTTATTGATTGTACAAAGAAGCAATAACACCCTCAATGCTGAGTGTTCTAGGAAAAAGTTGACGCAAAATTTTAAGCTAAATGAAAAATTGCATTCGGGAATTAGTCAGGACAGATATTCGGTTAAGTAAGGCCATCTGGCGAAGTGGATTTCATTAGAAATTCTTAATTAACTCTGAGCTGGTGCTATTTTCGTTCAACACTTTGAGATGAATGAAACACAGAGGTGATGACAACATGCCCAATAATTCTTGATCAAAGGAAGAGAGTCAACCTACCTACTCAATATCTATCTCATGTATTCAAACTATAGCAAACAGTTATATTGTGAATCATTTAGGATAAAATAGTTCACAGCTACTCAAACCCACTGATGACCGGCGAAAGTTTAATGTGAAACAAATGATTTTCCAAGGAGACATCAAAGTCTTGCCGAAAAGGGAATTTGCATTACTTTCACGAATCAGTCACTGGAAAGTGTTGGATGCGATCTCCTCGCTAATAGTTGATCCCGAAGGTTACAGAATCGGATTCTGTCATGACTTCTGAAAAGTAAATGACAGTCTTCCAGATAGATAAACTGCTCTCAGTCATTTCATTTTATTCTTCCTTGAATTTATCGTAATTGCTTAAGAGGATTGCCATTAAGACAAGGCGGCGAACCAAAACCAATAATTGATAGCAACACGTGTTACTTGGCAGACTTCGAAGAGAGGGACTTGGATCAACTTATGTTATCCTCAAATTGACACAACAAATTCCCTGAGCGGAACATCGTCGGTGGTTCATAGAATTTCACCTTGGGCGGTTTATGCTTTTACACAGCCAGTTGGACTTTGTGTTAACAACAGTTTTTCACTATACAGATTGATGAAGATATATGTAATACTTGATATTAATGGAGCTACTGTCTACAGAAAGGCGTGAAATTATTGTGATGAGTCGAAAAGGCTGATACCATGGTGGGATAAAGTTTTCAGTTGGATTCATTTGAAATGAGTTATTTCTTGTGATACACAATATTATAATTCCAGATGTTATTACCCGAAATCCAAAGAAAACATAATTTAAGTGACAGACAAACAAGCAAATGCTATAAAATTCAGGTGATTAGGTTATTCATATTCGAAAAGATTTATAGAATCTAGACGTCAGAATAATGCCCGCATGTTATTGTCAAAAGCCGAGATATCCCCTGATACAATCACTTCGAAAAATACATTTTGTACAGTCATCATTATCTGAAGATTTGATGGAGAAATCAACAAAATAACTTCTTAACATTCAAAGCTTGTCATTTTCAATTCAAAAAATTAACAATGTGGGTTACCGCTGGTATCTTTCGGAAAGGTGTTCCGAAGATCTTTTTCTTTTTCTATACAATCAATAAAACTGAATTTATTTTGATTTATTTGTCGGTAGCATAGCAATTGTTCATTCACATTATTTGCGAAACACAACTCTTCTGAGTTCAGTTCACTCGTGACTCAATCTGTATCCCGCGAATAACCTATTTATCATTTTTCATCTTTATTATAATGTACAGTGAAATAATCACATCCGTAATGAAATATTTGTGATATTCAGTGATACACATGACGAATTACAGGGCTACATATATCACTTGCAAACTCTTTTGCTCCTGTGTGGATCTTCATATGAGCATCCTTACCACGTTTCTTTCAAGCCACAGACTACACTAACCCGGAAGATATTTCAAAATTATTATTTGAAGAGATATCCCATATCGGATTCTGCTTATCTTGTGACACTCAATTATAGATTTCTTAAAAGTGTTCCATGAGAATCAAAAGAAACATCAGAACATGTTTCAAAATTCGTATGAGGCTAAAGCAACATTCTTCCACGTTGTTGCTCGTCTTTGAAATGAAGCTATCGATGTAATCTCACGTAAATCTGCAATAAAATCATCTACACTGCTTATTTTTAATACATATTTTGTTGCTTGCTCAGCAGGTTCTCTGATATTACATCTGGCATTGCCACCATTATCTCCTCATATAGTTTTCGCACTTCGATCAAACTTAAGAGTAAATATGACAACAGATCTGACGGAAAGAAAACAAGCTATTCGAGGCTGTATTTAAATTATATTCCTTTTCCACCTTTTGTTTATTGACAGAACACCTTGAAATCTTCTTATTTCTGAGACGTTCAAGTTGAGTTCTTGAAGTTAATCTTATCTTGATCCAATAGACATGAAACGAACAAACTTATCATTGTCGAACAATGAAGTGTGTTAATTTTGGCATGAGAAACTGAAATGTCAAACGTGTCATGGTATCACTACATACTATATCTTTACCAACATTACTTTTGATACCCGTTACCATCAGCGTGGAAATAGTGATGATTTCTTACGTTCCCATGGACTCTACATAAACGGTAATAGATTTTTAAAATATTTGACAACATATCCTCTGCAAACATGATAGCATCTATTTGATATGAAACTTACAAAAGAAAGCAGATATTGAAACGATTCCAAAGCACAAGTGAATAAACCTTTCTTTGGTGAATTTTTTTAAAAGGAAATTTGTTCTGATGTTTGTCAAAAATGTTTGATATATTCAAATTTAAGTGGCTATGTCATTTGCGAGTTAGTAAACATTTTATGTGTCAAAACATTTTATTCTATTATACCTAATTCAATCAACATATGGGCGAAAGTTGTTTGTTGTACTTGTCGGTTGAACAGATCAGATTATAGGAAAATAAATTTTCATCATAGTTCCTTAACCCTCGAAATTGTGTAGTGATCAGTAACTCATATGTTATATGTTTGAGGATGGAATTTCATCAAGCACATTTCTCGCATTAGATTGGAGTATATATGGTTCCAGTGAAATATTTTTCCCAATCTTCGTTACAGATTCCGATCATGAACAAATATGTATATGCACCAAGGCCTTGGCATTTCGATCTTATACTTTTGGCGACTCAAAATGACAAGTTGGACATGGGGTAAAATGCAAGCGTGTACAGTAGCTCAGTGGTTAGTGCAAATGTCCGGCAAACAGAAGACTTGAAAGAGATTTCCTCCTGTTGCACATGCTGATAGAAAACTGAGAGGAACGTAAGCGTCAGCCAATATAGAAAATCTGTGTTTAAAATAAAGTCATTCCGATAGACATTAAATCACCATTCATGGAAAACTTCCGATTGATATCTCGCGTTCTCGGCGTTTGTTAATTGACATCCAGAATGTCAACGTGAAAGTGATTACGCATCTACAGAGATCCGCTGCCACTGAGGTTACGAAACGCACCATTTGAGGTTAGGATTTATTGAAATTCAAACTACGACACTTTCACCCACGTAGTCACTGCGGCCTACTAAAGTCATTTGACTAAAGAATTTGTTTTAAACAAATTAAGAAGATTTGTAACGACTGTAGAAAGGGATTGTGCCCACAAATTTTTTTCACATAAAACTATAAATTTTATAGACACTTAAATAAATTCTGAGCATAATCATCAATTAGCATGTTGTGGTGGGGGTTAAACTTGTAAAAAGAGATCACACAATTTCAAAAACTAATTTATATCATAACTTAATATATGCTATCCGCCTCTGGACTTTTTAACGACAAAGGAACAGCACAAAGTATGATCGTGTATTCGATCACCCACTTCAGTGAGTTGAGCCAAGAGATATCTTCCCATTTTGTGGTTTTATGCGATTCTAGACGATCAGTTTTCACGATGAATCTAAATTTAACTATTGTAACAACCTCTTAGGGTCGCCTTAAGCAGTGTGTAGCTTTCTAACGAAGCTACTACATTTCATCAGCTTTCTAACGAGCTTTTCAGCACTTATTAACGATTTGTTTTATCACCAGCTGCCCATTAAACAACTCGAGTTTAGAAGCTTTTACGATTAGCTTTATTGCAAGGTGGTATTGATATGTGGTGATCATATAATCGAGGAACACTTGGACAAATGGATGCCTTCACGGTAGCTCAGTGGTGAGAGCATCTGTCCGCAAAACGGAAGACCTGTGTTCGATTCCCAGCCGCGTTCGCGCATTTTTCCCAGTGTTCTGCAGATACATAAGTGCGTGTCACTGGGTGAGGGTTAAGAAAGTAGGTTTTCTGTTTATGCCAGAAATGTCTGATGATAAAATGTCTTTCGCACAA
The DNA here is from genome assembly GCA_963971475.1 of Chrysops caecutiens. Lineage (NCBI taxonomy): Eukaryota > Metazoa > Arthropoda > Insecta > Diptera > Tabanidae > Chrysops > Chrysops caecutiens. Next base: position 23,405,382 of record OZ020570.1, on the reverse strand, counting down.
CAGGTACTTTCAACACAACAGATTTGAATGCCCACGATCTTCTGTCACTAATGAATTGAATAAGGCTAATGAATGTTCAAACACAACATTGCGTCGATCTTCATCGACTTTCTCTAGCTGCAAATCGAATTTGTTTGTGATCGAAAATAATTTGTGTAATTAGAAATACGCAGTTTGTCTATTATCAACATTTTTTTTAGAAGATTAATTAGTTTTCTTAAGTCTGACTATTTGAATTGTGTATTTTTGTTTAAAGATCAAAGACTTGTGTGTGATGAATGTAATTTAGATCGCTTAATACCACCGTAATGAAGGATAGAAAATTACAGTTCAAGGGCCAAATGGGAAAATTTTTCTACTATAACACAATTTTGTAAGAAGCTTTCAAAACTTATGAGGTACGTAACACGAAATGACGGCCTCATCAAAACTTTTATATTAAGATTAATAACTGGAAGAATGGTAAATTAAGGGCCCAAACACGAATGCAAGATTTAGTTTATGGAATCATTTGCCTAAACTTTCGATTTGTTTATCTCCAAACAACCTGAATTATAACAGAAACTAATAGGTTTGCGGTAGCGTCTGTTCGTAATTGTTTCAGTTCATTTCAATATTATTGATAGAGTCCGATGCCGAGGTATCTGATAAATCTGCTGAAAGAAAAGGTTGCACGATAAGATTAGTTACAGCATGCTTTCTATAAAATCTATAAGAAAACGATCTATGGATTTATGTTCCCGCATTGATCTGCTAAAAAAAAATCCCTACCTGCCGAGAAAGTATGGAGAATGGAAGGTGATGTAAAGGTAAATATAAGAGGGCGATGAAATATGATACTTATGTATAGCTATGAAAATAAACTGTATGAATTTGATAAAGCATCTCTGTCGAAAAATGTCACTGCGGCCGCTCTAATTTAAGGGGCATCGATATTTCCATCTGCTCGCATTAGGATCATTATTTCAATATGCTAAATTAATATGCAGGCCAGTAAATCAATTTTTTTACCGATTTCTACAACAGACAATCCTTCAATTCCAACGAATCCAAAGCTATGCCTGGAACGAAAATTTATGAACCTCGATCGTAAAACCAATCTAAATTTAATATTGATCACCTCTTTTCTCTACAGATGAACGAACTTTTGACCGTCGAAGCTCAGGAATCTAACGCTGATCTTTAGATCTATAATACTTTCAGGTTACTCTCAATTAGACATATGCAAACGACCAACCTTATCCATCCATATAAAATTTTTAATTAAATCGCGTTAATAAATTCAATCTGCTACAGCATCAGCATGCTTATAGGGCCACCATTATCTAGATAAAACGGTTGATTTACTCAAACATTCCACAGAGTTGGTGGTCTCAATAGTCAGGCTTTGAAAATCGCATCAGTACGAGACATTAAATGGCCTTTAGTCAATCATTCATAGAGGAATTCTACACATTCTACATACGAGTGTAACCTCTTGATCCCAACCACAGACCGACGAACCCGTAATATGAACTTGAATGGTCTTAACAGGCCACATCAATTTCTAGGTAACTGTTCGGCTTTCTTTTCTGCCTGTCCGACCTTCAAGAGCAGAGAATCATTTCGGGTTTATTGTAAGCACAATTTCTACGATTTATAATTTTTCCATGATAGATCAATAAATATAGGTTCCTTGACTAATTATTACTTGGCACAATTCCTGTTACTTCCCGCAGTTTGATCTCCTACTACTCAATGACTTTGCAAAGATTTTCTTTTGTACTTTTATTCACGATGTGATACAAATAACCATTCATGTGAGGTTGATTTAATAACCGAGAAAGCTCTTGTTAAGAATTGCTACCGTGTAATTTAATTTAACGAGGTGAGCTTGGGAATTTTCCTCAAAAGAATAGTTTTTGTTACTATACTGAAGCTGAAGATAGGACGAAGTTTGTGAACACTATTGAATATTGAAAAGAATTTACTCATAGAGTACTGTAATCCCTCGACTTAAGTGAAGCCGGAGCTACGCAATTTTCAAATCTCGTCGATTCGTCTTCAGTTTGAGCGTCACGCAACCCTCGATTATCGATTATAGACATACTGCCTCCACACAATTGCACATTAATGTTTATATTCGGACTTGTTGCGCGAAACGAACGCATAGATACAACTTCTTTTGTGTTATGTATCAGTTTCTGACCTATGGAGTGCGTATTTGTTATTACATTTTTATTCCCCGACTTACGCGAATATGACTTACGCGGTGATCACTCAGTTCCACCTATCGCGTAAGTTTGGAGTATTACTGTATTACAAAACTTGTAGCTATTGTCCAGGTTCACTAATCATCTCTGACAATTATGAAGAGTGTTTTCTATAGAAACACCGCCAAGAATGTAAAGTACCAAGGCATTTGATTAGCCTGTAATCCGTGCTTTACGCAGGAAACAATATATCTTAGCAAATTCTGCGTGGGATTTCGTGATATTTGAAGCTTTTTTAAGCTTTTCAAAATAATTTAGAAATGAATTCGACATTACACAATCAAGTAGGAACAGCACATGATCACGCACCCGCTCGCACCAGATCCATGGACCTCATCAATCAACACCAACAAACAGTGAATAGATTCTCAAGAGGTTATTGTGTTTACATTCTTCAGAGACTTAGTTAGTTCCATGATTGAGTTATGTGTTTGAGAACTATTTTGGATCTAATATCTCGTGTATTTAAAATCTAGAGTGCAATGACACTCACCTTCACGTAAGGAGGATGGTGTAAAGAGTTAACACATTCGTTCTTGTTAGTTTACATATATCTGTAAGTTGCTACAAGATTCAAAATAAGACATATAGCCATCTTCTATTTGAGTCTCATAGGGACACTTGCACGGTTCGTTGTTTAACGGAAAACGCTGCTAGAATCCGTCCTGGGTGAAGGAGAAATTAACACCATTTATTGATAGCTTCCTGAATAGTTTGTTTACAATACCTCTGTGTTTTCATGAACTATTTTATCATAACATAAATTTTTCAAGAACTTCAGACAAACTCAATGGAATTCGAGTTGTCCAAATTTCATGAATCTTGCCCAACTGGTCTTAGCACAACGTCATACCAACCTAGGCCTTGAAGTTTATTTTGGGTTACCGGGCACCACATAAATTATTTTTGTTCCATGATCACATTAATATTTTCTGCAATAAACTTGTACTGCCGCATTTTTCAAATTGATTTGGATATTCTGGACTAATTCGCAACAATTGCCAGCACATTCCAGAAATGAAATTGAGTTCCCACGTGCCTTCTACTGCACAGATGCATATTCTTGCATTCAGTTCAGAGCCAACTTTCAGCAATTTGTCATGTGAAGTCATAAAACACTCTCGAGTGTCACGACCCTTAACCCAGAGATCACCCAGCGTGAACCGCAAACAAACATCCCCTTTTCCCAAAATCCTACTGCGTCGAATCAAGCCAATTGAAGTTCTTTAGAACGAAAGAAAAGGAAAGTCAATAAATCAATTTTCCAGATTTTCATACGTTTTCCTTGTACCGAAAATGATTTACGCATTCATTGCTTACGAGAGGAATCTTAGGATGTTTCTTTTTAACCTGGAACCTAAATTTGTAATTGCGTTGTATGTCCTTAAAAATTGATTGCAATCAGGTATATTTCCTTGGCATTATTTTCAACTGAACGCTGAATAACCAAAATTTCGATTAAAGAAACTTTTTCATTTGCAAAATAAGAAAGTGAAATGTATCAAGAAAATTTTTGGTTGACAATTGCGATAGCACGATTCAAAAGAGCCGATGCAGCTGTACATCTATCGGGTTATCAACAAAGAGACTTTGTCGAAAAATTGGAGCACATATGCTGTTGAAATGTCTATTACAATAATAATTATTTCAAATTTAATTTGGTAGATTTCGAAATAAATAAGTTAAATTCGGTGATACTCCTGATGGAATGAAGGTAAAGATGACAATTTCAATATGCTGTAATGAATGGTAATTTATATTAAATTCCATTTAACAACACCATTTCGTAAATTATATCCCATCCATTTCAAAATCATCATTCATGCTTTGAGTAAAACAAATCAATTTTAATTCACTATTCACACAACTACTGCGTGACTTGAAGCACTAAATCACTATTTGCTTGTAACGTTATTATGTTATCACTGTCAAGACAATCTTGGCAGCTCAACCTGCACCACTTCCGAAAGGTGTTAATTGATAACTCATGTTTTGCACTGTTTTCCTTTTATGCTCAACATATCACGCCTAATTGAGTTTTGCAGCATTTAAACGAATAACCCAGCAAGTGGAAGCCCTTGGTGGATTTTCAAAATATTCTGCAGTGCACGTAAGATTCCACATTTCAAATGTACAGGAAATATTCTAAAGCCTTTTCTTGGATAGGAATGCTATCATTTAAACGTGTACAACATTCGTATTAATTAATTTATATTAACATGCAGTAAAAACCCGACTCAGCCAATGTTGCCATTCTGGCAGCTTACAGAACCCAAATCCTCGACATTCTAACATGTCATTTTCCAACAATACGTTAGTCGGACCCGCACATGAAGAGTTCCGTACCAAAGTACAAAAAAAAATTTTTTTTGTTATAGCGGCCATAATATTTTATACACTTTGTGAAAATTTGAAATGTCTACCTATTATGGTTCAAGAGATACAGCCTGGTGACAGACGAAGGGACAGAGAAGTCATGTTAAATCAGAAAATGGTGTAGAATGGTGTAAGGAACATCAACTTGATTCTGAAAGACTTATTCAGTGAAATGCTACTCATGTAAGAACATGAACCAGGCTACAATCATAGTAGTGGAATACTTTAAGGACATAAAGTATACAGTTGCTGTCGGCTATAGTCGGGTAAAAATACCTTGGTAAGTATTTCTGGTTTGTGAAACCGATAAGCGTGAGATCGAAACCAGTCAAAATCAATTAGGTGCTCTGCAAAATTCCCTCGTCTTCCAATTATATAACATTCGTAAGCATGAAATAGAAAACTTTCATAATTACTGAAAGAAATAAATGTCAGCTATAAATTTTTAAAAAACAGCTACACCATTGCACATTATTAAAAATGTCACCCGTCTAATGGATAGGGAACATCTTGATAGAAATAATGCTGCCAACTGGGTCCCAATAAAAAATAATAGTCATCGGTGAAAATGACTCTAAATCTGTCAGATTAGATTAACAGAAAACGGAGCGACATTATGGAATTTTGTCATGAGATGCTGTGCATCTTTATCGATCTTAGCCAATATAAGTTTGTGACATACGACTGTATGTAAATTAATCCATATACATTTTATTATATATCTGGCTAATGGTCTTGTCACTTTTAAAGACATAAAAAGGGGAGCACACCTAGGAGTTTTTTTCAGTTAAAGACCAGTTTTTGAGATAACTTACAAATACCGATAAATATCTCCCAAGTTGGATACGGCTTGGATAATTGTACATAGAGTTCGTGGAAGGCAACAGGGCTTATAACGAATAACCATATCATAACTCGATGTTGTTATCACTTTTGCTGCGACTGTTACATTTTGACATTGTTCAAAGTGAATATGATATAGAAACGGGCTCACTGTTTGAGCTTCCTCTTCTGACATTTTCATAGTCTTGTCTTCAATCCATTAAAGAACTCTATGTCGAATGCCTTTTGATCGATAAAATATGTTGGGATTTTGTGATAGCAGTTTTTATATAATTTATGTTTAATTGATGCATTCAAAGTGTGTATTTCATAACCATTAAAGTTGTTGAAGAGATGCATAATGTTACGCGCTTACAACTTTTTCTGTCCATTTAACAAATTTTTATTTCTTACTATTAAAATTCTTTTAAATATAATGAGGTGCTTTTTTGAAAGGGCTACAATCATTTACCTTAACGCAACTGGATACACATAACCTCCAAGAGATAATTATAATTATAGTTCATAGACTGGCTTCTGAAATTAAAATAATTTTCTCGTAAGGAGACGAAGTGATTGAAGAGAAGTTATTAAGGAACATATCTCAGGACATTAAAGCTCCTTGTGCAAAACGTTTAAACATGTTTCCTTAAAAGCTCTGTCATACCCTTGTTTTACTTTTTATTTTGAACAATGCATATCTTCATGGGGTCATAGGTACATATGTATGTCACATTTAGAATTGAAGTCAGCAAAAGGATATAACAGAAGGTATATCGTTTGAATAGACAATCTGTATAATTTGCATCTTTCACAGTAGAAACACTTTTGAGGAAGTTAAAAATATAAAATACCAGAAAATAGTTTCATTCTTGAAAAGCGAGTGTTAGATAAGACGTCTCCCGCGGTTTTTATCTTACATCCGCTGGAGGTCCAAGGAATTTATACACCACTTGTCCCTTAAAGAACCGATAAAGAATCGTTCTGTTTTACCCAAATCTAGGCTTAAATACGAAATGAAATTTAGTCATTTGCGACATTTTCCGTGGTGTTGTGTTCATTGTCAAATTGTAAAATCTAAAATCTAATCATTGTAAAGTTATTTGCACAGTAAAATTAAAGTAATTTACAAACTGCAGGTGACCTAAGAAGTACATCAGGTGGGTGGATTAGTTCCCTTATACATATATTTTGCATGGAATTTCCATTTACGTTTTGTTGCTGTATATGTCTATAATGGTAGGTCCGGGTATCCTGTGCTTTGGGTGTGTCCAAGTACTAAAACAGTGCTGTGGTTGGTCCGGGCACTTAATTGAAAGGGCGGTAAGTCCGCTGTGCTGTGGTAAGTCCGCTTAAAGATAGGTCATGGTTTGTCCAGACCTTCTGGGTAAAGTTTATAAGTTGGAGTGATTGATGCTAACAGCGTGAAAAAAGAAAACTGCTAACCCCACTGAGTATACGTTTATACTCAAAACCCATTTTTTTATATTTCAGGTGAGCACACTCGCGCTACGACGGGCCAGAGTAAATAAAATTAATTGTTCTTTTTTTTTGAAGTATTAAAATTTGTGTTTGTTAAAAATAGAAACTTAAATAATAAAAGTGTTTATATTTTTGAATATGTTCTTTCAATCTTAATACGAGTACAAAACTTCAGAAAATAAATTGACAAAAATGCAGCAACCCTATCAATGTACGAGTAGATGCGTGGATTTCGAAAAATGTTTACTATTCTTTCAGAATACACACGCACACAAGGATTTCACCGTGCACTTAAACTATTTGACAAAGTAGACAGCGCCAAACTTACCTGAGAGATTGGGTGTTAACAGCACTATGAGCACAAAATCGGATTCAATTTTTCATGTTTTCAATGTTGTTTGGTTCATAATCACTAACTCGTGGAACGACACCAAATTGACAAGATCAATCAGAAGAGTCGCTCAACCAAAAATAATACTTTTCTTTGAAACATCGACAGACACTTGCAGCTCAAAGAGATAAAGTAAATTTTGCACGCCACTGGGCTGTGTAAATCTTTCGCAGATCATCATTCGGCATCGAGATAATGACGTCACGTACAAATGCGTCACCAGTTTTGGAAAAAAAGATTCCGCGCGAAACAAACAGATCAGTCCGATTACACTGCCAGCTTGGATGAGTAGATTTGACGTAGATGAACACCTACAAACGCACCTACTAAGTCTCATTTTGCTCTCTTGGAGATCAAGAGATCGTTTCCGCGAGTAGTGGCTACTGGCTAGATCTCATCAAACTGTCAATTTTGCGATCGTGAATCGCGATGCCGAGCAGAACGATTTTGGCATATACAAACACTCAGCCTCTGGGAATGACAACTTTCAAGTAATGGTTTGGAGGCACAGTATAGGTCGCCAGAGTTTGCGCGATCACTTGTTTGAAACGAAAGCGAGAGTTGAACGTAATCATTACCTCCACGATCAAGTGGCTCTGTACGATTGCCGTATGTTGCGTTTGTAGTCGAATTTCTCGATCAAAGGAATGAGACATTTTGGCCCAAACACGACGCAAGTGGAGCTCTCCGATTCTTAATTTGAAACAGTGAGTGGGGAATGTAGGCGAACATGCGTTTAATCATGGGACTTGATGGGTCATTAAACTTTTAGTCAGTATCCGCGCATTGCATAAGAGCTGGCATGTTTTATGCAAGCTAAGCAAAAACATTCTGTAGCTCAGATAGAAAATTATTAGAAAATTATTTTTCGGAGTAGTAAAATTGTCAGTATCCGCTGTAGTCTACATAAGTGAGCGTTGATGATATGAGATGTATTGACCAGTTGTTTGAGATAGTATTTAACCCGAGATCACTTTTCATTGATACACCTTTACAACTTTGTAGGTGATACGCGTTTAGCTTGAAAACGCTCAACATGTGTACTGTTATCATTTGAAATACGCAGTAGCCGACTAAAGGAAGTGGTCATTGCCCCTTTGGAGAGCCACAGGCAGTTTTTTTCAAATAGACAAGCATATCGTTTCGAAGATTTGTGGATCAAAAATTTTTCTTTCTGAATTATTAAAAGTGTGTTATTGATCCATCCACCCAGTAACAAAGCGGTTCTTCGAACAAGAATTTTCATATTTCTGGCACGTCGTATAGGTCACGTGCGAGTTTTAAAATTAGAAACGCTAAAAAACGTAATTTCTAACGCACAAAAAATTTAAGAAAAATTAAGGAAATAATATTAGTTTATTGAAACACTTTGTGAAACGAAACGATTTCAAACATTAAAGGCAAATGTTTAAAAATCAATTTTGAAAACGAGAAAGACAGGATTTTTATTCGATTTTTCAATTTATGTACTTTCACAAAATGTTCGATACTGGTTGCACTTGACCTAACCTTAAGAAGCTTCATACACTTTCCTTAGCTGTATCATTGCCCGCAGAGAGGTAACACTTCGAACATATATACGGATTACCGATCATGTACAAGATCACCTTAAACTTGGCATTGCAAACAACTTTGACTTGTGTATTCACGAATTTCAATCATTGTCTCATGTGATAAAAGGTTTTTTTGAAATTGTTTCTTTTGGATTTTAATAAAATTTGGATAAGCAAACTGCTACTTACTGTTGCATTGAACATGGAAGAAACTCAATCACGTTCATGATCAAAGGCTACCCACCAAAAATATCCATGACTCTTTAAGGTTACAACTTGCAGTTTAAGTGCAACATAAAACTGATGTAAGAAATTGAACAAAATAAAACTGGAAATAAAGTTAATGACAAAAATTAAATAAAACGTCACTTAAGAAGACTGGATTAAATTTATTCTAAACCGAACAGAAATGTTGAATTTAAAAATACTGAAAGGTTCATGTTTTATCCATTCAAAGTAAGTCCAAATGCCCACCGGGTTAATGTTGCCAACATAGTTGTTATGTGCATTTGCGGTGCATAGCCGTACAAAAAGTAGAATTGAATTGAAATGAATTTGACTGTCCTCACGCACAGACTGTCGTCTTAAGGATTTATATTCGCGAAAAGCTCATGAAATATACCGCCACAACTAGTTAGTATCAGCGACTAAATCTGATATTCGAAAGGGTCATGCGTGATCATGTCAGTTGAGTAGCTGCCATTGCAATTGAAGATATGCTGCTGCTTGAGCTTCTGCCGACCTTCGTGTAATGGACATTGCGGCGTGTGTAAGAGTTAGTAAACAACGGAAATCAATTAACGTATTGTAACTTAACAATAAGGATTAATGCAACTAGTACAAAATCTTAAGCATGCATTATAGTTTGCATGCGTGCTCCATGAGACAGTCTCGTCTGGGGCCCCTCTCGAATTGCTCCAATTTCATATGCAAATATATACAATTCAGCATGTACTACTTCTACTTGTTCTCGTTTCAATGAAACGTACTGTAGACGCACTTTTCTATTTCCTAACTCAAGAGAACACTTCTAAATAGAGTCAAGCAAGATACCACCTTTTAGGTTCCAATTTGAACCACCGAACAGAGTCGTAACATGTTTCTAACGCAAGCCATTTGCGTTAAAGAGGAACTCACACTTTTCACGAACTTGACTGCCCATTAGTGACTGGAGGTGTTGTGATGTTTAGCTCTTGAAATAAACAATTGTCTGGAGTACATTCGCCTTATGGTTTTGTATCTTTATTTAGACAAATATTCCCAAATTAGTTATGTACAAGGTTTAGGCGTATTTTTAAATACTTTCTTCTCAAACTAGCTTGAATAAATCACTTACAATTTGACATTGAAACAAAATGCTCAGGAAGCGCAGTAAGGTCTGGGTGGAATCTAAGATCGTTTCTCTAGAATTTATTTTGGGAAAAAGTAAAATTTTGCGGAATTGCACAAATAGCTGCATTAACAAGACATAATGTTAACCGCCCTCCTATAATGCTTTTTTCGTCTTAAATATTCACCGAGCGTTTATTTTTTCGTCTTTGAGACATCTCCACGTCACTGTTTCCTTCCAAATTTAAACCCGAAATCGTGTTTTTGAACTACCTTCATTTACAAGAATAAACAAACTTAAGAATCCGAAATCCTATTTTTGAAACATTTTGATTTCGCAAATCATTCCTTGTCTTAATGATTTTTTGAGATGAACATATCTGTTTTGTCTAAACTATGTCATCCGTATTATGTTGTCACAAAATTCTAAGGAAAATGTTAACGCTTGTTGATCTTCGAAAAATGAAATCCGGATGTTTCTATTCACACATTATAATTAATTATTTTCCAGGAAAATAAGCAAACCCGTAGTGAAATTCATAAAACTCCCTTAGGTTAACATAAAATCATATTCCTTGGTGTCACAAGACTAGTTTCGATAAAACCAGTATTTCCACGAGACAATAACACAAGTAGGAATGTGAAAAATTTTCCAATTAATTAAAATTTTTAAACAAATTTAAAAGCTGTTCTGCATGTCTCAAGTAATGCACTCAAGTGTCATTTGCTTTCACGAAAATTTACACTTTAAAAGTCCATAAATCGCAAAATGAAATACGACAAATATCCCAGAGGGTATAATAAATTAAATTAAATAAAATAAAAGTCTTATGAAATTTGATTGTTTACGAATTCTGTTTCTGATTCCAATTAACGTTTTCGAGGTGTCACATTAATTAAAAATACTTCCGTATACAAAATGCAAATTGTCGAAATGGCAGCCGAGAAAATTGGTTTTGCGAAAATTTGATTATATCCCCATTCTCGAAAGAATCTCAAAAATTTTAAGGAGGCGATAATTTGATTTTAAGAAATGGTTTTTACCAGTTAAGACCTTAACTGACATGCGTGCGCGTTTAAATTGTTGGCGTCATTTTCATTTCTTCTAACAAACTTTAAATAGCCAAAACATGAATTTCAGCCTTATAAATTTTAAACTCAAGGTCCAACTATCAACAAACTCTGTTAAACTGATTGTACGAACGAGGAGAGAGTATACGAAAATTCGCACAAAGAGGAAATGCCGGGTATAGCTATACCGTTTGTTTCTTCGTTGACAGTTTTGTCATTTCATAAAAAGATTCACTTCTAACACTGGATAGACCCAGTTATAAAACATCACATCATGTAAAAATTTGAATGTCTTAAAATCATTTTCAGGGACTCCAGTTTCTTCTACAAATTATTGCCAATATATAAGAAGAAAATTAGCAATTAGCGATTAATGAAAGATACTCAAAAGAAGCCGCAATTAAAAAGCGTCTTTCATTCTTACTCAACTTCCTTCCTCATTCACAAGATCTCATAAACATAATTTACCTCCCAAACAAAATCCCATTTAGAAACAAACAACTCACTTCAAGAGATACTCAATCTACTTTAAACAACTTCCAAAAATCAATCGAATGAAAGTAATTCTATCACCTCCATTGACTCAAATCATGCAAATTGATTATTTAAAGAGCTTTAATGACTTGGCTTGAGTTTCTTGCGTTTTCTGGATCTTTTCATTTTTCAAATGGTGATCTTTATGTGTTCATCACAGCTTGATAAATTGTTCGAATAACATCTTAAATATTGTATCTTGAATATGATGAAATTTGAAAATGATTGCCCGTGATGAAAGCACGGCTTTGTTACGTTATACGAGTATGATAGAAACATTTTAATACTGAGATGCTTACCGGTATATCCACTTGCTGCTGTTTGGTTTTGCGTAGATGAAACACGCGAATTTTCGCAATTTCCAGTTTAATCAATTTGCTTCCAACTGTTTAGTAAACTAAATTCTTTTTTTTACTCCAAAATTATTTTCAAATATTTAATTTCAATAACCCGAAAAATTTCTTTCAAGTTTAATGAACTGAAAATGTTAGAGCCGACTTGGTGCTACTCAACTCGTGTACGAATAGCCGAATGTGTTAAAATAATTGGTTAAGCAAATATTTGAGATTTAGATTTTTCCATAACAATACGCGCAACGCTTGTAGCAAGCTGGCTTGTTAAATTCAAAAGATAAGAAACTGATAAAAGCATCTTGGTGCTTTGTTAATGTAGAATTTAGATATACAGGATTATTCAGAATAGGCTTATCTGCTTGCTAGAATGTACAATACACCCAAGTAGAATTATGCGGATATGTCTTCAACCTTTTCGGGAATTGGAGCACCTCATTAAAATATTTACCGTGGAATAATATTCAGCATTTTTGGTAAGTTCAACAAGTCGACTTCTAAGTTTCTCTTCGGACACAAGACTGTTTCAATACCTTATCCGACGATATAAGTTATGCATTTATTGAAGCATATATTTTAAATTAATTTGTCTATCAACTGCAGTTCACAAGTGTCAATTAACAGTTTGATTGAATGTCTATTTGCTTAAGCCAACCTAGCTGATGCTAGGCCACCTGCTATCAGTGAAACGTTTTAATCTAAATCTAACCATTTCTTATAACATTCAACGAGCTTGGAAGAGTTCGAAGAAGATTGAAAACTGAACGACATCATAGAAAAAATTGATTTACATAATCAATTCAAATCATAGTGATTGGCTAATAAATCAGCAACCCTATTCTTAGCACATAGGAAATCATATCATGAATAATAGCATAGATGACATACGATAGTTTCTTGAGATTCTTTTTGCTGTCAGAACAACAAATGTGGCTGTAACGATAATGAATGACACACTTGGTTGCCACATTCAAACCATAGAAACTGACAACAAAATTACATTGATAAATATCGAGATCTTCAACTTATGCTGTCGATCATTTCTTCTATTAAAAACAATCAACCGACTCTTCTCTGCAGCACCGAAAACTGAAGAACTGTGGTACCTATGACGACAAGGCCGATTTGTCATTTTTCCATTGAGGACTTGGTACCGTCAGCTCGAAACAACAAGAGATCATGAACTTTTCACGATCAATAGTTTCGACGTCAGCAATAAACAATGTTTCTTCACATGTTTTGACGAGCTCAATTAGTACTAAATTTTCCAGATCTCACTTATTCATTATTACATATATAGCATATCTCTTCATTCCACCTCTCAACGGAGATCGGAGTCCCTTGATGAAGAAGTGTAATGTGTTTTAACTAAACCGCTGTTGATCGTTAAAAATACATATTGATCTATATCATTTACACTTTATCTTGTAGACCCAAAAAATTCTAGACACAAAAAGTACTTCAAATAATTATTTTTAAATACTCAATTTTTCTTAGAAAAGTAATTGAATCCACTTGCATCCGCTTGCATTGGCCGGTCATCTGAGTGATCGTGACAATCAGTGATCTTGAATACACCTCGGGGTACAACAAACTTGAAAGCAAGTGATCGTGATCTTGTCAATTGCAAGCTTTAGGCTGACAAGTGTTGATGAACATATTATCAGCAATTGATGGTAGAACCAAAGTTCTTCGATTGAATGATCGATGACAGTCTAACAAGTTATTTCAGGAACATTTCAATTATGAATCGATCATTGCTATCTGATATATGTACGTACTATGTGAACCCTTGGTGACTGCCTTCAATGCGATGTTTAAAATGACTTCAAGTGGTCTCTAGCTTTCGCTTTAAACTATTTTAATTAAGACGCATCGGCATTTTTATTCCCATTCGTATGTGAAATTAATTTGAAATTATTTTTATTGGATTCAAGAAGAAAGTTTGATTATGGACGATGATCTACGTGGATCTATCAAACGAAAGGTTGGGCTTATCTTCAATACCTTGAGTGCATTCCTATCAACAATCATAATCTCATTCATATAACCAAACTGTTTTAATAACCCGTCTTCAAGCATAAACCAGAAGCATAATAAGATCTGATTTTCAAAATTAATTTATCAAAAATCTCTACAGCACTTCTCGATTGATAGTGACTATGAAAATTAACACACCGCCTAATCCAATAATCATAATTTATCATTAAAATTCAAATTAACCAGTGGCTAGACTAATGGATTTGAATCCGATGATCTTAACCGGCTTTTTGGAGTTTCAACGAATTTGGCAATGTTTTCATACATATTTGGAAAAAATGTATCAATTACAAAAGTTGTTTGATGTTAAACTGCTATTCGCAGATGTTTCACAGATATTTTTGTGTACTTAACACAATTTAAGTGGTTATAGTATTTTGACTTATACCAGTAACTAATTTGGGATTATGTACTGTGGAGGTATCAACTATAGAAACATGAGGAAGAAAATATAGTGCACCGTGACCGAAAGCAGATTTTCCGACTACATTTTCCCAAAGCCGTTTCTGTCACAACGAGTGTTGCTGTGGTAGTGTAAGTACAAGAGGAAAAATGTACGTCGTGGCGGGGATTTGAATTCGAGTCACCTGCTGGCCGGGCAGATGGTCTTACCACTGAACTAGCGCTTGCATATTTTCTCATGTTCCAATACACGCGCAGGATTAACATTTGGTTTATCACATCTTAGACTTTTAGGCTTGCCTTTATTATAGTTGAAACGTGAGAATAATTTGATGGATGAAGGCCTGAAGCACAAACTATTTTCAATACGGCTATCTTTCGCTGAAGGTCTAAGTAATAAAATGCGAATAAAACCTTTTTAAAAAGTTGTTTTCAAGATTAGCACATCAATTATACATTTTATCAAGATAAGACTACAATTCTTTAATTTGCATAAGACTTTTAACAAAAATGCTTTTTCCCTTTGTCGGAGCCTTGTAACTGACGGTTGTAAAAAATACATAAAATCATGTAAAATCTTTGTTATTCAGATACCAAAGATCTTCAAGATGAGTGACCCTGTATTTTCTAATTGGCTCAAACGTTGATCCTATCATCAATGAGTTTGATAAGAAACAACATCGTAAAAATGATTTTACCCATCAAGAAACTTATTGTATGTTCATAATACAGATGTGATGAACCAAACCCATAGTGTTCATATTCTACCCCTGACCAATTCGTGTAAAGTAAAGAAAATATTGGAAAGTCTAAGAAAACAGAATAGCATATTTGTGTCCGGGATCAGTTACAGAGTCATTAACCAACCAATCACAAATAAATGGTTATAAGATAACAAGATAAGATTTTATTGCTTGTAGAATTTAAGAAATTAAAAATGTTTGTTAAATATTGCGGTTTATTGGCGATCGTAAAATTTCCAAAGAAACAGGAAACCAAAATCTCATCATAACGAAGTATTTTTTGGCGGATATCTCTTTTTCCATTCAAAGATTTTATAGTAAAACTGTTTACCAAGTCTTCGATCAGCATAACAGCTTTCCAATTGGTTATAAAAAAGTGTCATCATCCAAATTTTCATTAACCATAAAAATAAAAATTTGATTTTCAAATTATTTTGATTTTGGTCATTGACAGTCGCTCTTATTTTGAAAATGTTTTTATTTAAATTTAGCTATTCCAGTGTCGTCTTGACAAAATATACCCACGAATCTTGTATTACGATCCCAATTAGAGCTTCTAATTGTTAGTTGAATAGGTTTGCGATGATTCCACGTGGAAAGAAAATTTCAAAAACAAAAATTTGGCGCCATCAAATCAAGTGAAAAAGGATGTGATTATAAATGAAGTGATTGCAGTTATCAAAAAATATTTTACCAACTACGTAACATACACATAATAGAATCTAGGCCATTCGTCTCAACATAAATTGGTTTCGATCACATCCGATACAGTATACAGATGAACCCGAAGTTATCAGTTTTCTATCCATGATGTGGCATAACTGAATAAATTTTCATACAAAATTTCTACATTGTTGTAAATTCGATTTAGCATTTTGAATGAGTGAAAATCTACCAAACAATCATTCCACAACCAATGATAGCCCATAAAAATTGTAATTAACCAGCCAAAGTATTCATTGCAAAACAAATTGACCATTAAGTTAATAAAATGATTATATTATTAAACTAAGAAGGAAAGGCCTCTGACACGGGTATATGAGAACGCTTATAAATAATTTCCACTACAGCGAATTGACTCATCATCGTAACGATTAGAACTAGCACTAATAAATCGAATTTTGATAAGACGGAAATGAGATATCTACCAGAGTAGCTTGGAGAATTCGTCTTCGGCTATTCAACGGAGTTTTGTTTACAGAGAAACCTATGGATTCTGGTTTTATCTTGTTTTAATTAGTTTCCATCGTAACTATATAAAATTATAGATTCCGGAATCTTAGTAGTTCGAGTTCGTCCATTAATGTCCTGCTAAGGCTGATATTTTTATAGCTTCAACTCTCTAATTTGAAACATTGGTCAATGGACAGCACGTTTTAAATATAGCAATAGATGGTTTGACAGTAAATTTCACAAAAAGTCATCAAAAATATTAGCATAATTACCAATGCGTCTGACCAGACAGATGTTCGTTAGATATTCGGTATTTTGTTTACCTCAGTGACTTGAATGCAAATTAATGACATAAAACTACACTAAAACGTGCCCATACTTTCCACACCTCTTATAGAAATATAGGTAGTAAAAAATGGATTTTTGGCTTTCGTACAAAATATTTTCGAAAAAGTTCATCAATTCTGTAAACTCGAGATGAACTAATAAAACTAGTAAAGAAGTCAAATTAGCGGTATATAATGTGTATGCTTTTGGACAAAAATAAGCTTATTTTAATATATACAAATGCCTGAGATGTATCAAACAGTTTTTATAGAAAAGTCGGATATGGCATTGGTGAAGCTGATGCAGACACTTGTTTCATAGTTTTATGTTTCATCACAAAACCCAAAGAAGATATAATCAATCTTGTGTTCCATTTATTTTGCGATATCAAATTGGCATCAGTTCAAACTGATGTGACAAATTTTTGAAAAAGATAAAACGAGCGAAATATTCAGGGAAGAAAACACTTTTACGTCTGATAACATGTAAGCTACAAAATTTCACAACACTTTGAAAAACTTTCCATGATGCTAGAACCACTTGATCGTGGGACACGGTAGCTCATTGATTAGAGCATCGAACTTTGAACCCCAGCCACGACGCACACTTTTCCTCATATCCTACTTTCGTGATCGCCAGAGAAACCTTGCAGCCCGACTGCGACGCACATTTTGCGTCATCCCCCTACACAATATCCTCATAAAAATTCGATAAGAAGTTCTGAATCACTGACTAGGTAACCAGATTTTCTGGACAACACTCGATAGCAGCATTATCTCGAATTGTACAATATCTAAATCTACTTTTACTGTACATATTTCAAAACCGCCATATCAATCTTGTCTTCATCTGATTTTGTGAGTTTATTTGTCGAGTTTTGATAAGATGCGGAATTTTCTACACTACCTACAACTGATAGTCTTCATAATCATATGGCACGTTTCACGACTATCAACGAAGACTCTTAGAACTAACTGATTGACGGTGGTCAGTTGAGTTGATATTATTTAATAATTGCTGAAATTCTGATATCACATGCGATTTTGCTGTTCGTATTTCCATGAAGTGAAGGGTGTGCACGAGTTTTTGACTTTTTCTAAATTGTATTTGAAATATTCAGGTAATACGAATTTCGATTGTGGTCAGTCGATAAGGCTCTTTGCTATTATTAATTGCTTAGAATTGCTTTGATTTGCCTTTGGTTGTCATGAAAACCAGTTGTGCGTGTGCACGAGATACTGCAGGATAATACGCCAATTCCAGTACTTGTAATTATTGAAACCTAACTTTAAGCTCCAAAGACAGGCTGAAAATATTTTTTGATTTTCTAAGGCATATTTGCTACATTTAATAGTAATGAAAGACAGAAACTTGGTAAGTGAAAACCGAAAGTTGTACAATTACATTTCTGCAGAGCAACTTCTTACAATACGCATTAAGTCTTAATTTACTTGCCGATGTGGACTACTTATTGATCACTTTGCGTAGCAATAAATATTTACCCGCAAACGAATTCCGTGATATAATAGAGCATGTACCCCAATAAGCCTTAGTTTATGAAGGGCGTATGCTCTAATATTAACTATCGGAAAATCACCCCATTTTGGGTTGACATGATGAAAGTGATTTGGACCTGCTGAGTGTTATTATTTCATTACCGTGCTGAGACTACAGATCTAGTGCAGAACCAAGTGAAGGTCTACCTGCCGGCTTCATGACCGGCACATGAAACAGCAGCATACCATTTGATTCCAGTTCAAGTAATATTTTTGAGCAAGTAGAAAGTGAAAGTTAGTCTCATTTAAATACGCATGTCATTACAGCATAAACGTGATCGCAGATAATTAATCGATGTTAGCAACTTTCGAGTACACAGTCAATAAATAGTGCAACTTCTTGCAACTTAGATGTGTCTTATACACTGAGATTGAATGCATGGATCAAAGTATGACGGGAAATTTATACATTACTTCCTGTGAAGTGCTACAACTGACACTAACACTATATTTTCAGAGAAACTGAAGTGGAATCAAGATGCCGAATAAACTCAAATGAAACTTGAACCTCTTACGATCGATTGATTAACCGACAAGCATCTCTTGAACTTTAAAACCGAACAACATGAAAATAACGCCGGTCAAAATGATCCCTCAAAGCTAATTGGTTTGTCAAAATAGCTGTTAGATTGATTGTTCAAAGAGTTTACACAACGAAGCAGCTCTCTTATGTATAATATACAAATTGAAATCCTAAACTAGCAGAGAGTTACAATTTCAAGTACTCGTACTTCCAATGCTTCCAACCCACCGCAAAGCGATTAATCGCTGTCACAGCATCAATTAATTTTATTCAAATGTGGCAGACACAACAATTCATGATGATTAATTATTTTTGTTTTACTTGCTCTGGACCACAAGATACAAATTCAAGAAACTTTGACATCTGCAAAACCTATAGTTTCATGAACACTTTGTTGCCAGTTAAGATAACTAACTAAGCGCGGCACGCATAGTCAGCTTCTCGGTTCACTTTCAGCTGTAACCGAATTGAAAAAAATTTGGAGGTGTCAATATCCTAACTATGATTCGGCTTTTTAGAAGCTTAGAAAAATTTAAGACGGTTCAATTTACAAATGCTGTGAAGCGTTCCAGAAACTAGAAATTCGAGCAAATGCGTCAATCAAAAATTGGGTTCTCGAGTTGTTAAACTTTGGTCTCGTTTTTCTTATGTGATCGTACTCAGAATTTATCTGTTCTATGTATTTGTATTATCACAAAATACTGATACAATCATTTGTATCTGTTCAATACGCTTCATTGGGCTTGTGACGTACTTCTGAAATACCTTATGTCTTTGGAGGTTTGCTGTTTGAAACTTCAGAGAAATTGTTTTTACGCGTTTAAGATATACGCAACTAATGTACATCCTTCTGAAAAACTTTGTTAGTCAAAGACAGGAGTGAAACTTTCAATGGAATAGCAAAACGGTCAATTGGCATTTTTTCTTTGTGCGGATTTTCGTATATTTTCTCCCTCTCGCTCGTTCGCTCTACTCTCGGCCAAACGCCAGTTACACGATAACGTCTTAACAGCTGTAGTAGGACCAACATCAATTTCAGGTCATATTTCAAACATTTGCAGTTTCCAGAACAACCGACTGCCTTGCGAGGTATGTAACTACAAACCTTACATAATTTCACATCTACGCTACGGATCTTGCTAGTCGCGTGACATAAATTTTAATTTGAAGTTGACAAAATTTAAAAATTTTAATTCACCTTCTATCATAAAGCAATTAATTTACAAGCACACGTGACTCTGTGAAACCTCAATCAAATATTCCAAGTTGAGTAAACCTACAGTTTTACACAGAGTAATAATCTTCAGTATGGACGTATTAGATCTCAACGAGTTATTCTCATTCATAGCCAATTCGCATACAGTGATCATCTCAAATTTTCAGCATAGAGTACCTTCAAAGTGTTCAGCCAAATAATTTGCTTGTTTGAATTACCCGAGCAAACCTCGTCACGACGTGATCAATGATTAAGCGAAAGCAAAGAAAATATCATGAAAACAGATTTGTCAGAGAAATCAAGAGAATATACATAGGATGATTTTCATGAATAATGTGACAAAAAGTTTCATCGACAAGTGTTACAGGTATCATACACAAATTAGAAACTTGAGAAACCTTCCATCAATGAATGACTCGAGATGTTGGTACACGAATTTGTTCTAGCGAAATATATGATGAATTGACGAAACACATTCACAGTTTGTAGAACTGATAATTGAGGCTATTGTTACCTGCAGTTATCACATTTAGATGGTTTTCCTCTAGCTTTTCGTAGTCAAACGTAAACAACTCTGACGATTGCTCGAAGCTTGTGACAAATAACTGTATATAAGCTGTTCAAATATTTGGGATTTCATTTCTGAAACGAACTTCATGCTCTGGAGTTAATTGTGCTTCTTATGTGTATCACGGGGGGGAGGATAGAGTTCAACGCAAACTTTCCTAGATTAACAGCTCTCCAACTGTGAGTTCATGGTTTCACTCTTGCAAAGGTAAAACAAATGCCTCTGGAAGTCGATGAAACGCAATACGAATTGGTTCACTTCCTAATACGTTTAAAACTCTGCAAGTTATCAGATATCGATGCTACACATGTTGGTGCAACAATACTTTTATTTTAAAGCTCCAGCTTTATTCAAACAATTCCTCGCATATTGTGACGGCATGAAACGTTAGAAATATAAAGATACAATTCAGTGTAATTCAAAGCCTTTGGATGTGGCTTAAGTTCACCAAGCCATTAATAATCTGAACATAAAAGGAAACGTACTTGTTGTGTTAGCGACTTGTTATGCAAATTATATTATTAGATCTGCATGGGAAGATACTTGAATCCCTTAGAATCTATCTTTGGACGAAGTAATATGAGTTGTTAAATTTTTATTTTTATGTTACTCCGTTTCCTAGGCCGATCTGCAGGTGCTTTCTTTCCTTGGGTATTCGCATATTAATTAGGATAATAGAAAGTAGTGCTATTGATGCAAACAAGATTATCTAAAAAATTTAACATTACTTACTGTAATCACTAAGCTCATTCTCTGTGCCATTGATTGTTCCATCTGGCAGCACTTGGATGTACCGATTCTTGATATAAAGCTGGATCTTCCTGGAGGATCCAGAAATATGTGAAAGGTTAGCTGATCTTTCGTTTCGATCCAAATTACTTTGGGCTGATTTGTGACGCTTTTGCGGATGTATGCTGCGATCAGTACGAGATAAATGTTGAAAAAATCTCTCTGTTACAGATGGTACTAATGTAGCATTATCATAACCTAATGAAATAGTTGTCACATCGTGTTCACTATAACGATGATCACTATTTGTATGGTTCACAAAATTATCTGAATTGTGCGTTCGAAAATTTCGTACACTATCAGCTGTCAAATGCATCATATTTTTTTTACGTTTCCGTTTTGAATAGTTACCACTCGCACGATCCACCTGCCGGATCTGTCGACTTGAACTATGACCGTCAATATTTAACATAATATCTACAATTTGTTGACTACTTGAACTACTTATCACACTATCACTATAACTACTCACATTGTAATTATTTTTATTAATATTCGTATTATAATTATGCTGACTATCATTATTACCGGAGTAATCGCTATTATTTATATTATAATGAGTTATTATATTATTCTGCTGAAAATTTTCTCTGAGGAAGTGATCTATAGTTGTTGTTTTCCTTGGAATTGCATCCGTTCTACTCATCTCTGGACTTTTATCACTATCATTATTATTATTATTATTATTATTATTATTATTATCTTCAGAACAATTTCGATCAACACCGTTATCACTAAATTTACACTTAGTATAATCGGTTTTAAGACTTCGATTCACTGCTGGCATTGCCAGTCCTGTCGGCCAATCAATCGCGACCGAAAGGAGGGCACCCAGCACGGCCAGGGCCCTCCACCGGAACCGATTTCTCAGCATGAACAATTTGCTTGAGTATTAGATTACAATTTAATTCAAAACAATTCAAGCATTTGATTATAAAAATTTAATCGTTCCAATTTCTTAAACTCACTACACCTTTTATCACAACAGGTTCACTAAATGGAAAACTCATTAATTCGAGAAATTGATTTAAACCAACTGCCATTTCAGGCTTTAGCGATGGTAAGTAGGTACCAGCTATTTAAAGCCATCTATGAAATAATTCAAGTAACCATTTGACAGGTGTAGTATTGTTTCCCATTTTGTCGCGTATAATAATTATGGTCGGGCCGGTGATATAACTTTCTCATGGGATCATGTCTGCCCGCCATTTCGATTTTCACAGTTGCCGTATAAGATTTTGAAATTAACAAATTCAAATTAGGTAAAGGACACTTTTAAATTTACAGCAAATTATTTTAAAGTCAGTTCGCATTTTATCACTATTTGAATTTTTCTATCACAAATCTATCGCTTGGAAATACGTCTTGTCTCGTATTAATATTTATTCGAAGAACACTTGCATTTTAATAGCACTGAACATAAAACACTGACGATGTATCGTTTGAACAAAAATCCACTTTTGGCTTAAACTGGTTCGTCCTTACAATCGCTGCCGATATCTGAAAGTAACAAGAAAAATTTTATTGAGTCAAACCATCGTAGAAACAAAAGTATGGTATATAGATAATACATTAATAGTGTGCAAGAGTATGATAGAGAAAGAGAGTCATGTATGTATCCGCGCCTGCGACGTATGCATACGAGAGTGACGGCATGACTTAGGCAAAAACAATAAATGAAAGAGTGGCACAAAAATAAATGCAAATTTTGTGTTTGAGATAATCAGCATATAAATTTTCAGTGCTTTCCAACTTCTGAAACACTTTCCAGAAACTACGTAACCCCATGAGCTCATTTTAATTTAAAAGAAGTAAGTAGCACATCTCCAGCCTTACTACAAAAGCCAACCACAGGAAAATCTATGCATCAATCCCTCTTGCAAGGTGTACAACATTTCACAAGACAACACCAATTGTGTGCCTATCAAAACTGACATGATAGCCGTGTTCAAATTGTTATTTGAAAAAGTCAAGTTTACATCCCACGTCTGGATCTGTTGAATCCCCAACAAAAGGTTACAATCGCTTCATAACTCCACTCCGGCTCAGAATCAATTTATTTAAATGTTTTTCATTGGTATGAAAATGTCTGTTACACAGAAAAAAAATTCTTGAATAGAAACATCTTAATTACTTGAGTCTTGTAAGGTAACAAAAACAGTGTTCAAAACATAGTCCTATAATGAGAAACATAAATTATGATGTGATTTGGCCACTATAAAACCAAACACGAGCGAGTTTGTTCTATGCATCAGCCTCACAGTTTACCATAAACTTCAATGAAGTATTTTCAAAAACATAAAAGCAAGTCATTTTTTTCTCATGATATCTATTACTTTGTAAATGTTACAACAGTTATTGATTCCATTGATAGCACGTGTCAGAGCAAGCCCATATTTTCATAAACTTTTACAACTCAATTTGAGGCGATTCTCTGCATTCTTCGATCTATGTTGGTCAATTTATTTGTAAGAAAAGAATACGATGTTGTGGAACAGTATGAAATAATGAGAATGTGTTTTCTTTGATGGCGGTATATTTTACTAGGGCATTCGGACCATAAACCTTACCCATGTACCATATATCAATAATGGAACTATGAACATGCAACTTGGGTTTCTTGATCAGACTTCTTAAGGGACCTGTGAATTCATGTTAAGCTTGAAGAACATGAAAAGCTATAATCTCTTTAATAATTTAAAATTGAATGCAATATCTTCTTATAACGAGTTCTCGATTAAGTAGGGAATCACATGTCGATCGATACATTTTTCAGTAGCAAATTTTTGGGCGGACAGTGAGAAAGCCCAGAAAATTGGGTATGATAACAACTGAATTGATAACGTGAAAATAAACCTGAAATACTATTGAGTTTCTTTTTTTTTATCATTGGAATTCGTTAAAGTGTGCCAAATTTAATCAAAATTTAAGTTTGAACGATCAGTACTGGGAAATCTAATCGAAAGTGAATGAACTCAAGTTCGAAGGCGCAAGTAGTTTTGATCACATGACAGATGTGGAAGATAATAACTCTTTGAATGTTTTCAGTAATCAACACAGAATCCAAACGATACACATATGTTTTTTGGAAATTGTTTATAGGAATTTGGAGCAAATTCGACTCCACTTTTGTAATAGCTTAACGCATACCCATAATAGATACGCAACCAGCTATGACAAATATCCATCGAATTATCTCGTAATTTTCTCAATGACTCTATTAGAAGTTATTCCAACATAATGTGGTGTGCTGTGTCGGCATGCATGATGGGAGTTTTTCTGCTCTAGTTGTCTCTATAATTTAACTGAATTCGATATCTGAACGAATTGATACTTTACTCTAATGGAGGCAACAATGCCACCTGTAACACACACCGTCAGCGTCAGGTGATGAATAAATTTTTATGTATGGTTAGATCTGTTTTATATTCTATTCTGGACAGTTAATTACGTACGCGTAAGTGTAGAAAATTTTTTTCTAACATATTCTATTTCAATCATAACACGCATGGCGCCATATGAAATTTGCTACGTCTCTCGTTATCGCATGAATGAATTTAAAAATTAAATTTATTAAAATCCAATTACAAAAAAATATATCTGTGACTTAATTGAAAGTTTCAATGATAATGAGGCAAGCAATGTATTTTGGTTTAATGGACTTTAATACTGACAGCACGTTGCTTAATGGTAAGGGTTCAAGGCGAAAGTTCAAGAGTAAACTTACCACAAACGCTTAGAACACATTGACCTGAATTGAGAATAGGCTGATAATGCCAGTTAAATACTGGTAACTCTAGAAGACTCGACGCAGTCTTGAGATCCTTAAACCACCTGCATTTATCTTTATTAAAATTAAGGGTCCACGATTGCTCGCCATTGATTAAAGAAATATTTTCAAAAATTAATACAGTATTAAATCTGTTGATCCTACCATGGATCAGTTAACCCTCTAAAATTTCATACTTCTGCATCCAACACAGCCGCAAAACTCGAAATTGGTACACTAGATAAAAAGTTCGTGTCGTGAAAATAATTCGTATTCGGGTCTTCTGCTTGTTTGGCAGATGCTTTAACCACTGAGCTACTTTGAGCGGCTGCATTTATCGACAAGACGCTGCTGCAAGTTGTCACGCCAGTGAGCTATTGTCAACCGCAGTGTTTTCTGATAACCCCACAATCAGAAAATTGCAGCCTCTTAGACAAGGGTTACATAATTTATGCTCACCTTGTTCCGTTATTTCACCCAGAAATGAAAATCCATTAGCGCGAATTTGGAAATAAAACCAACAATTCATGATAATAACTTCGAGAACCAATTTGCCATTATGTTGCGGCTTTATAAAACCTACGTTATTTGACTTAATAAATTTTCGGCTCAGCTTTGTAAATGAAAGTCTTGACGGCCCGTGAAATCTAAAACGTAACACGAGTGCATGTAACGATTGAAAAATTGGGCCAACATTGGCGGAAGAAGAAGAAAAATATGAAATACCTGAAATTTTCAACCTTGAGATGTCGACACTGAAATGGCCGATGGCTCAAAAATAAATCGACATGAAAAACGGAAACGAAGAGAAAAAACTAAAATTTCTTAGGAAGTGGCTGCGGGAACGGCATTCCTCATCTTGATGGCTATGGCTACCTTTGTGAGTCTGAGTCTGCGTGAGTCTGAAAGCTTTCAAAATGAAAGTTTTTGGTTTCATGTCATCGCTTCGAGTAGTGCGAGTCATTAATTATGTTTAAGTTGTGACGCAAAACGAGACAAGGAGACCTTCCAGCTAAAGAAACCAAGCAGTGACACTAGCAGGTGTTCCTTTCAATTGTGTCCGATGTCTACTAGGCCTCTTTTTCAGTTCGTGGATTTGCAATAAAAGGCTTTTATCTTCGGGGAGATAACCGTGAAATGCGATTAACATGAAGCATGGAGATAGCAGTTTTTGGAGTCGAAAAAGCTTTATATTTCTGCGTGATGCTCCTCCGTTATCTGGTTTTTATAAATTTTTCCATTTCAACCATTCGAATTTTGACTAACGCTTAAATTTTTTCAATAAATTCGTTAGTGTGCTAAAAGTATTTGTCTTTGTGCTTTCAAAAGGTGGCGTTGACAAGTTTCGAACGAATCATTTGCTTTCTATCTAACGCAAAAGGCTCGTTTGTGGTAACAAATTAAAGATTCCTGGCCACCCGTAACAACTGATCTGCCTCTCTCTCTCACTGGGCTCTATAGCTCGTGGCTCTCGTCGTCAATACGTAAGTTAATTACGTGAACCAATTTTACTCACGAATTTATTTTAGAACTCACCGTCCACAAACACACAAAGGGTCATTGGCATAAATTTTAAAATTAAACCTTTGATTTGGCGGATGTGGTTTTGGCGAATATCTCTTAGTGTGTGCGTACGAATTTTTGCGTCTTTTGTTGGATGCGAGCGGATTTTTTGGCGAATTCAAACCACTAAAACGGTGATTGCCCTTCGCTGCACCTTGTCAGCTTTCGATGCTTTCATTTTGTTAGTGATTTTACTTCATATCTTTCCTCTAGCTTAAGCTGCGATGAAAGGTCTACTCAATCGTTCGTCACTCGATTTTGCAACCTGAACAAACGCAAGAAAACCGCGTGTCTCTACAGCCACTTGCATTTATGTAACACGCGATGCATGTTGCGTAATGGCAAAATGCGTTTGAACAAGTAATTTTCGTAGCGAGTGCGAGCTACATACATGCATACCTGTACCTGCGACGTTCCTCATTTCTTTCAAATACCTTCTTCATAATCTTATTTACTTTGTAACAGGTGAACCGGATGTCATCTCACGTTTTGATAAATTTTAAAAATTTCTCAATTCATTGGATACAAGTACATCTCTTGCACTTGTGACTTTGAACCGAGTGTCTTCAAGGGAACTTGTGTTTAATGTTATGACTAATTCACACATTTTGCAGAAGTTGTACAACAGCTCATTTCATTTGGATTGGAGGATACATGGAATCTGGTTTATAGATTTTTCTGTCTTCATATCAAATCATATCGAGCAGTGGTGTTCAGTTAATTAAAAATAAACTTGTTCTGTGTTTCCTTCAATTATAATCACGAAAAACCATTTTGATTAACGAATGCTATTTTCGTTATGCGCCAAAATTTCTCATTAATGATGTTTTTATCACGACAATTTCGAATGCCAAGAATTCTACTGTAATATTCGAGTTTTCTTAAACTTGCATGGTATGCATTACGGATTTTCAAATTCAAAATGTAATGCTCACTTACCTTGAACGATAGTGACTTTGTTGGAATTTGGAAAAACTTGTTTATTAATCGACGAAATTAATGTGACAAATTTTACAGCTGCAGTGGATATATGTACACAACTGTATAGTGTCATATTTATATGCTCTCACTTCTTCTATGTAATGAACATGACTGCTCAAGTAACTATTTATCAAAGTATCCTCAATAGGATTGTTCACGTACCATATTGCAATATGTTTCAATCTCGAGATTGGCGTTTTCGTACTTTCTCAAACAATATTTTCGATATAGAGTTTCATGTGACGTCATGGAGGGGAAACGAGCTCGTGATCGAAAAATGTTATTCGACAAATTTGGCCGATTAAAGTCGAGGTGCTTGAAAAATTATGTCACAATTGTCAAACTTTCAAGTGATTCTGCTGTAGGAATGTTACTCAAAAGCGGTTTTTAACAATTCGAGTAACAGAGTGAAATCTTCTCAAACCTCTCTTTTTTAATAAGCTCGAAAATATGTTTGTATCTCATCAAGAAATCTGCATAATATTAAAAGCAACCAATGTTTAATCACAATTAACAATAATTTCTAACCTAAACAAACACCTTTTTAAAATAACTAAACATGTTTAATGATTTTAACAATATTAAAACAAAACAAAAAAACAAGAAAATATTAATTTGAGGTTATGGAAATTTCTTAAGGAAAAATATTCCGCCCATTAAAATAGAATTAGTGGAAACTTAAGGTAATCGAGCAGAAAGCATGCAGCTCGCAGCATTATTGAATTTCATTCCAAACTCAAAATAAAGTCTTAAAAATCAACAGTCAAAACTATTATTTACCATTTAAATTTCTAATTTTGGAAATCTACAAATACCTTTCTTCCTCATGGTATATTTCATAACGATTAAAATGTTTATGTTAATCATGGCATTTCTGATTCTGAGCCGGATAATTAACCCGAAATTCGAAGAATTCTCGTCTTTAACTACAAATTACCCGCTGATAGGGAACTTGTTAAAAAATTTTAGAACTAATTAATTGCCGAAAGATACGATATCGATTTCCTTTTATTGGGTGTAAATTGTAATTGGCGATGATGTGTGGAAATCACTTTAAGAATAGCTACGTTTTCAACGTGATAAAGGGACGACAGGAATTCGTCGTTACATTTTAGCAAATTATTAAAAAGTGTTTCATTTTCGTTCTATTTCGGATAATTTTAGAATTCGACAAAGTGATGGGACGTCATCCATAATAACTCATAGACATTCTCCAAGTCCCACTGAAATGTGCTCCAAAATAACTTAAGACAATGTTTAGATTTTGGCTGTGATTTACTAGGAAATGGTTATTTTGAGCCCTTCATATGTGTATGATACTTTGTATCTGGGATGTGAAATGTTCGACAAAGAAGTTTTCCCTGATCACCTTGTGATACGTTTTCAATTATTTCCAACCCTTCCGGTACTCAATTTCTCAGGAGGAATTTAACATCGATTAATAATAACAATACAAATGAAGAATATTCGGTTGAAAAATGAATCACATTCCTTCAACCAACAAGTGACGGCTTACAGATTAACTGTTAATGATAAATATTTTCGTATCTTTATCACAAATAAATAAATCTATTAATTAGAAATGTGATAAATCAATGGATCATCGAAAGTGAAAAGACGAAATTAATTAGTCTTATCAGCTTCAAACCAGGATGCTTTATGTCTATATACATTTCTTAAAAAATTTCCTGCTAAGAGTTCGAACAAACATTTGCGTAAAATCGATTAAACGAATTATTGCAGAAATCGCATAAGTCGAAGCGACAAAAACACTACTCGTAACATTGTTGTTGAAAAGTGTGGTATATAGATAATATATTTGCGTTGTGCGAGAGAATACTAGGGAGCAACGTGTATGTGGTGCAGTGAATATCTCTTCTTTCCACGTATTCGTGCGAGAGTGACATACTGCGATGACACGACGTACGTTTTGTAGCAAGTGCCTTATTGATATTTCTTTGGTTTATTGAAACTCATTTATTTAAAACCCCAAAAACCAACAACTCCTTTAACTACTATAAAACCGAACAAATCTTTTGCATACAGTTTTGTAGTAAGTTATGCTGTTCGTCTGAATTTGATGCAGAAAAGAGAAAGTATGCAAAATTAGCACTGACACGTGTCTTGTGTTTTGAAGTATGTCAAGCAAACTCGTGTCCGCGTTTGAAACCTGTAAAACTGGAGTTCACGTTCGAACATATCAAACGATTGAATTCAGGAAGAACAAACAATATAAGCCGACAGATGTCGCACAGACCAGATAGAACTCACGAAATACGGCTCATACGAGGGAAACAAGACAACATGTCACACAACCCAGACATTATGCAAATCGCATCTCTATCGAACAGATACAACAGTCAATATCTTTAATTTATCAGCATTGTTATCTTTCAACTAATGTATCTCCGATAGGAGTTATATTATTGTTAAAGAGCAGGTTACTGCTATATATATAAATATTCTTCACCACAAAACCTTGCACTGTTCCTCACATTTGCAAATATTTGAATTATTTCGAAACCATCAAGTTGTCGAATTAAGGTCTATAGCAATTAGATATAGGTATTTCGTGCGTAAGATTGTGCTGTTAGAGATTATTTAGACCATTTGACCATATGACAGATTATAACAGAGACAGATTCAGGTCAATAGTGCATTACTGTCTGGGGCATGTTTCGATGATCTCTAATCGGATTGGATTACAGATCGCATTAAGGATCGTATCTTCAGGTATGAAGGAGGATTTTCAAGCACGAATGTCCACTAACTGGTAAACAAGTTTAACTACATTGATCAATTTGGGATCATCTACAAAAATATCTTTATTAGGAAACACATTATTTCGTGAAACAATTCCAACAGATCTGCCGAAAGGAAGTCAAGAACACTTAATCTGTCATTTCGGGAATAATTTTGGTCTTCTTCATGACTTGAGAATATGATTAATGAATTTGCAATTGAATTGAAAACTAAAAATTTTCTGGCACTCAATGTGTTTTTGAATTTTGTTTGAGAAGAACATTACTGAGTTATTGAATCAAAATGTAGAGAAATCATAAGTCAGTAAGTGGATATAATTATATCCACATATGATTTTGAGATAAAAGATTCAGCAAATTCCCAAAAATCTAAATTTTATTCACCATTGACTGTACGGTCATGAATTTTGAAAACCAAAGTTTCTGTTTATTTTGATATTTTATATGTTCAATGATTGATATGTACGAAATGATCGTAATTTTGGCAAAAACCCAAAAAAATATTGTCAGCAAGTTTAACTGAAAGCAAAAGTTCTTTTTCAATTTTTTGGCCTTGTTTGTCATAAGTGAAAATAAATATTGAATGAAAAATCATCGATAAATATTTGTTGCTGCTCATACGCACGAAGAGATCTTGAGAAAATAAGAAATCCAAATTTTCCAACGAGTTGCAAATTATATCATTTGGGCAACAACTGGAATTAAGTTTGCTGAGTAGCAAGTGTGATACTATCACTCTGTGCGATGTGATGTCATAACATTTGCGTATGTGGAAATATCACGTTCAATGTTTATTTCATGATTGATTGGTTTCATCTGGAGAGGACATGAGGCTTCAGGTCCAAAGAGGTTAACACTCGAAATTCACGCCGTTACTGATACAATAAGCAACAAATGAAGTCACTAAGAGGTCTCGTCTCCAATTAAAAATCCAGTGATCGAAATGAAGCCACGCATCTACCGGTCTTAGAAAGTTTTCCAAATTCATATAAAGC
Organism: Chrysops caecutiens; assembly: GCA_963971475.1. NCBI lineage: Eukaryota > Metazoa > Arthropoda > Insecta > Diptera > Tabanidae > Chrysops > Chrysops caecutiens. The sequence goes on along the minus strand of OZ020570.1, from coordinate 23,373,815 downwards.
TTTAACATACCATTGAAAATTATGCTAAACGTTATAATAGAGGCGGAAGTGAAATATTCGTTTATAAAATTGAAATAATCTGTTCGTTTCATTTGTGCCCAAGACCTTGTAATGACGTTTTAATGTAAATTAAAATGCTATTGATCTTTATTTGCTTTCAAAGGGAAAAACAAACAAATCATAAATTTTTTCGTCGTCGAATGTGCTGTTGTAACTCTTTCTGTTGTTTTAATATTTGAAAATATTTTTGGAAAACAACATTTTTAAAGGACTTACACTCATTGGTTTCTTACATCTTGAACCAGCTGTTAGTGATCGTAAATTTTTGTACAAAGCAAGGAATATTTTCATGTAAATTTTTCATTATTATGACAATTTGTTTTCGTTTCAAGAGCTTTGAAATCAAACACCAATTTCTTGAATGTCATACAATTTATCTGGAATTATACTTTTGCCTATTTTAACTCCACTTGGCCCTCAGATACAGCTTTATTTTAATTCAGATATAAGAAAAGAGAATAAATCAAAACAGATGCTTCTCGTATAAATAACTCGCCATTATCACTGTGCGAATTTTTCTAAAATAACTAAGTAATTTATCATATGAAATTGTGAAAATTTACGATTTATGAAAACCTTAATTTAATCTAAAAACTTATCGAATTTTTGGAAATATAAGATAACACAAGTAGTATAGCCCTTCAAGGTCAAAATTAGTGAATCGTATCAGAGCGGAAAAAGTTCAGAAGCTCTTTTCCTTTGAAGAACGTTTGCAGGTTATATGCCCAGCAAATAGAGTTTCTTGAATTAAAAACAAAACTTAATTTCAAATCTAAAGTTTCGCACTTAATGAAATTGTAAGATAGAAGTTTGCCTTAGATGACAAATCACGCAGCGGAAACAGTAGATTGCGGAAGACTTTAAGGTTAAGCTCCGCTTAACATGAAACAATGAAAAAGAAAACTTTCTACACAATTATAGTAAATTTTCGAGTAAATTTTTGTTATACATTTGCTTCTGTATTAGAAGTGCTGAGAAAGATCTTCTGAATCAGCAAAAAACTGAGTGAAAATTGCTCCGTAATAATCGCGTCAATTGTTCAATTCTCATTGGGGAGTTCGCGTGGCTTCGGCAGTGCTAACGTGAACTTAATCACGTACTACCGGAGCAGTTGACTAAATCGAGTTTATTCAAATTTCATAGAACGGCAGGCGTCAGAAAATTGTTTTGAATTGTAGAATAGTTGTGAATGATTGAAGCATTTTCCATTTTCCATTTTTCATGACTTGCACTTGCTAAATTTTCCTTCTAGGTACTGAGATGTTTGTCACAATTGAAAGATTTTGTTACTCTCAGTGACCAAAGACAACAGAGCAATACGTGATTAATTGGGGCACGCATTGTAGAACCATTGCGTTTCCGTTTTGTAGTCACATGAGACAAGACGAAACTGTAAACTCTATAAACAGGTGAACATTATCAGGCGCCTAGCTGTTCCCAACTCAAGGAAAGTTTGAAAATTGAGAAATGTCTTCGTAATTCAAAACCTCCTGTCTGTTCGACAGCAATAGCTACATATTTATTAAGTAACATTAGCATGTCTTGAAACTAGAGAACTGAAAGTTATAGACATTCTTTGAGCGTGAATTAAGAAACGCCTATGGAATGTCCACTGTATAGCAGCACTTTTATCTTTCGTCTGTCCACAGAGAAATCATTCAATGAGAACTGACACCATTTACTGGACCAATCCGAATCAAGCAATTGCATTGCTTTTATAAAAGCTTTTATGGAAAGAAATAGATTTCACGAAATTCAATCATTCATCTTTCGTCAATTGTTCGAAACACATCAGAGGATTTAAAACCTTTGCTTTGCGTCATATGTTTTTCAGTTTGAAATCTGGAAGTCACATTGCTCTTATCAAATTTGTTTCGCTAGATATTGCTACGAAAGATAGCTTATTGAAATAGACGCTAAACTCACAGGAAATTTGAAATCATCCCTAACCCCTTTTCGTACAAATCGAAAATACAAGAGCCACCTCAGAGTCTAAACCTTCCACGTCAGCCTGTAGTGAAAGTGATATTTGTATTACTGGTGAAAAGTAGGCAAAACGCAGAGGAAGGTTTTAGAAAATACCACAACTCACTTCACTTTGCGAAATTCCTTACGAATTCCTAGAATTTGTGAAACATTTATCCGAGAAATCCACAGAATTTCCACAGAAAGGTTGGTAGGTACATACTCACTTTGAAGTTCGACAGCAATAAGACACAAAAATCCTTGGAGAACTATTTTTTCGAGATTTGAAAATATTTCAGAAATTTCGTTTTTATCAAAATTATTATCCTGGAAATCATATTACACACACTTAACACATTTCCAACAATTGTATTTTTCGTGTTTTTTGTTTCACTGCTCGTTTCAATATCTGCTCGTTTTCATGTAAAAACCCTTAAAAGAAAAAACCAAAAGCGAAGCAAAACCGAAATTCAAAATTTTTGAGTGCAAGTTGCATAACATTATTTTAAAAACATGAAAAATTTTAAAATGTTAAGGAAGGAAATGATCTTAAAAGTCAATTCTCACGATCTATTTTTAAGTTTAGGAAAGTTAGGAATCATTGATCACTCACAATTCTGATAATATGAAAAATGCATTAAAATCACAATTAAATCCATTCGTCAATTCGTTTAACACATTCCCATTTTCCACTAACAATATTTTTATTTTTCTTGTTATGTAAACATTTTGAAAATTTTCTCGAAAGATTTTAGTTTAATCAGTGATTCGGAAAATGAAATTTTCACTTAGCAAAAGATTTGATTTTTATTTTTCACCAATACTGTCACAGGTGATACCCGTCTGTTTCAACTGAAATGATCACAATTTCACATCAATTTCTATTTCAATTTCAATTTCAATTTCAATTTTGAAACAATTATGCACTTTTTGATCGCAATTTAACACAAAAAATAAACTTGTAACTTGCACTGCTTCCTCTTCAAATCCGAATTATTTTTATTCACTTCCATTCGGGCCCATTGCCCGGCTGTGTAATAAAAATAAAACGTTGAAAAAAAGGCGAGAAGCTGTGAATCGTTTAGCATTCAAATCGAAAACAGTTGAAGAAACTTTTATAAAATCGAAAAAATCAAATAAAAATCGAAAATCAAAAAAATAAAAATAAAAATAAAAAAACTGACCGTTGGGGTTAGTACCCTTTCGTGTAAAATTACTTTAAGATTTTTCTGAGAGATTGTCTTTCAGAAAAGGCCCCATAATAAACGGACATTCATTTCACGTAATTGAATTGTACCGGTACTACGGGCCCGGACCCAGCTCCGCTCCACTTCGTTCCGAGTGCTGCTACCTAGACTACCGAGTGAGTCCAATGCAATTAAATTCGGTTAAAAACGTTCACTGCTAATGACGAGGGCATGTTAGTACCCAAAACCACAAAACCAAATAAACCACACGACACAACAACAACAATATCAACTGCAACAAATGAAATATCGGGCCCTGTTTAATATAGGGTACACCGCTCGGCTCCTGTTTGCGGGTATTGAAAGTCAATTGTTCGGTGTGTGGGCTATGAACGTAATTGAGCCGAAATCGCGGATCGCGTACGCACGCATGTAAAGTGCAAAACGATCGAGTTGACCCGCGTCCGACCGGGTAAAAACTTTCTGATCAATTTATAATAGAATGCAATTATCGGCCCTATGAGGTACAGTCTTTTTATTTATTTTTTGAAAAAGTTGGAAATTATTTTAAGTTCGGGTTTTGTGAAACTTTCGAAAAGCTTCCACTTACAGTAGATTCATTTAAACAAATTGAATACCCGTGATATACTTTTAACAACAAATAGACACGAACTCAACGACGGTCGAGTTAACACTGAGTTGAATTTGTTTCTTATCTAGCCTACTCCCGCTGGCAATGCTTTTCAATGAATTCGCCGGGTGTGCGTGCAGACGCGTTGACAGATATAATTCGCCGCAATTACGAATGGGAGAAGCCGGCATTTTGACACTCACACCAGTTTGAATTATCAATGAGAACATTCTCACTTTATCTCTCTCTCTCTCTCAGATGAATCGTAATCATCGGATTTCCCCAGAATAGAATGGACCGGAATCCTCTCGAGAAACTCCCCGGCGGTTGTGGTTCTCTGGGATGCTGTAGATCTAATAGGAATTACGTAATCGCGGCGAGTAAATGGCACATATTCTGATAAGAATTCGGTGGATAGCGGCACTGCTCGCAGTCGAGTCATGATGCAATGCACTGCATGCATTCACGCTGTCGGTGTCGCTGCGTTGTGACTTGGTTTCCAGGCAGAAGCATCGCGGACTTTGGAAGTGCAGTAAACATTTCCAACAGCTTTAATTTTGATGCGTTGATTCTGTTCGATTCAACATCAATTCCAGTTCAACTTTCAATTTCAGAATTCAATTTAAACTCTCATGGAAGTTTTGAGAGAGCTAGACGTAGTATAGTCAACTTTAATCCTTGTTTTTCCCTGAAGGATATTAGCCGTATTCTTTGGTTCTTTTTAATACGAAAAATTTAAAATAAAATTAATTAAAAGTAACTTGTGCACCTACGAACCGAACGATATATAAAAAATTATTGAAATTCATTCGAATGTCAACGGAAGTTCGTAAAAGTGTTGATCTATCGAGTGCAAATGTAAATTGTCTTTTTTACAGCTTCAAATTTGCAGTCGATAGCAAGTCCCAAAGGAGCGCTACTAAAGGAACAGCCCGGATTTGTACTGTGTAGGTTACAAAGTTTTTGCCAACTTCAGTTCACATTTATATGAAAATCTTTTTACATCTATGTAATTTTTGTGAGACCCTTGGTTGCACAAATTCCTCATATTTTAATTGATTTCAAATTTCAAAATCAAATTAACTGGAAGTTTTGAAGAAATTGCAATTTTGTGGAATTTAAAGAAAAATTGAAACTGGATATTTCTAGCGCAGCTATTTATCCAGTGGAATTATTTATCCCCAGTTATTATCGATTGCTAGTTTGCACTGGATAAATGTATGGGATTTGACAATTCTGCTCTGCTGGAGTAACCAAAAGAGAAGGCTGCTATCACCCTGTCTTCTGTTAAAAGTAGGTTCAATGGCTACACTTATTCATTCATATTCGGGCTCTTATATTTTAAGAAGGTTTTCTTAGATCATTTAAAAACAAAATGGCGTCAAGTCCTGCAAGTCTTAAGTCGAGTCGAAAGTAGAGCAAAAAGCCAAAATGAAAAAAGTATGCCTCAAAATATCTTAAGATTTTTGACCGAACTGGCAAATTGAAGTTTATTGAAAAATCCATCTCAAACCTTAGTTCTGCTGAAATTGTTAAACTTCAAACCTATATGGGAACCGAAAATCACCGAAGAAGGGACTGTAGAATATCAATGACACCAAAAAGAGGTGAGACTAGAGTGCTTGGTTAAAGCGGATTCGACTACAGAACTTAAACCAGTTTATCTCGGTTGTCCGGGTGCCTGTTTCATTTACAGGATTAGCTGGTTGTAACCGACTTATTGCGAACTTCAAGATCCGTTTTGTTTGAGTTGTTTTTCCAGAAAAACCGATTTTAGTCTGTGATGTTAGTTACACCGACAAAACATCAGCTTGTTTGACTAAACAGGTTTAAGTTTAGCCGGTACAGCTTTATACTACATTGGATTCGTATGAAAGAAAGAAAGATATAAGATTAATATTTAATTTACAAACGTAGACACAGCGATGCTTTATCAACTATACAAATAAAACAAATATGAATACATAAAGGAAATAAACTTAATAAGTTAGAAGCTAAAGTTGAAATTTGTAACTAGCCTTGTAAAAATTTGAAAAGGAACTTAGATATTTCATGCTAAACTTTGACTTCCAGGACTACATATTCAAAAGAAACGTAAACTGAAAAGTCACAAAATCATATAACCCCTAAACCCAATGTCTGCCAGCTACTGTATACTACGAGTATCTCCTACTTAGCGCTACAAGTTTAGATTGATTGAATCAAATCATGGTCCTCAGAGGAAGTAAAGGATTTCGTAATATCACCTGGGTAACTTTAAATTTGCGTAGTTTGGAAAATTCATAATTTATATATAACCCCTCTCTACGTCCTATTAAATGCAAATAACTCTGAGAAGATAATAACTTTGCTTTCAAGTACCCACTACTCCCAGGTTTTCACAGTAGAAGATCTCTTTGCCGATGACTTTCTTGGATCTGGCGCTTATAGTTGATTGTATGTATCAATAACAACTTATCAGAAAGTCTTAGCTTCTAGGAGAACAATTTCTCATGAGACAACGATTCTAGTCATAACCATCTTCTAATACTTACAGTCAACTTACCACGATACCATAATGCGCTGCAAAGAAGTCATTAGTGTTCATCAGACATTGACTCGTGATTAGAGATGCATAAATTCTAATGCTAAGAGTTGATTGCGAAGGAAATCTAAATATTTGATAAACGTGATATCGTATTTAAAAGTAACACGATTTTATCGGCGAATCTAGGCTTTAGCTCGTTAGGTGGTCGTTCGTTTATGTTTGTAACAAGTTTTACCAAATGTTACTAGACTTATCCATTACTTGAAGAGCTTCCTTATTTGATATTCAATCCACTTACAAAATCACAATCGCTGAATAACTCACGAGATAACACCTCTTTGAACTACTTTAATGTGATACGGTTTTAATCAAAAATTCCTATGTCTGATCTGCTAATATTCTTAAGACTATCTTAACGACTTTCCATCCGATTGAATATGGTTTAAGTTCAATTCGCAAATCAAATTCAGACAGCATATTTGTTACATACACAACCTTTCATTAGAGCTTCTGTTAAATCTTGTAAGCGAAAATCTTAAACGAATGTGTGATACCACTTGTTGCATCACAGAATCACCGAAATGTAATACGTCAGAGGATGTCTCACGAAAGCTGCCAGTTGCTGCTTGATCCTTCCAAGTGCAAATTAGTTTACCTCCAATGAAGTTAACACTTAGGTAATACTCAAATAGCATATTTTGTCAAGTTTGGTAAACAGACAAACAAATTGTTGGTTAGTACGTCAGAAAGTTGTAGGATAGCAAATGGAATTTATTGGATAGTCAAACAACCCGTGACTATATGACAATAATAGTCCAAGAGATATTTGTGTCTGGTGGAGACGTGCCAGCAAAAGCTACAAAGAATGTCTCATTGCGTTAGAAAAATTAATAATTTATTTTTGGCGCGAGAAAACGCACAGTTTTCGGTATAAATATCTATAAGCTATTTGTGTTTTTGGTTGTTTAGTCGAATCAAAATATTGTAATCAGATTTTGGAGTTTTATTGGATTATGTTTGTTTCTCTCGTGTGTGTGAGAGAAAACTTTTGTAGCATGACTATGATTTCCTGTCCGTGTCAAAGTAACATTTGTTCGGAAACATAAATTGTATTGATGAATTTCTGGTGTAGGTGTATTTTCAAATAAACTGTTAGATATATTCATAACAAGGAAATCATACCGTGTCATTGTTTCATAAAGTCGTCAAATCCAAACGTTGGTAGGCGGAGGAATTCTATAGAATTGTTTCATGACACAGTTGAAAGCCTAAACTTCCTTGTTATAGGTTAGTTAAATTCATGATGTTGAATAAAACAATCAAATAAGTGGTTCATTATGTACAAAAAATTTCTATTTTAATATCAGCTTATCATATTTATTCATAATAACAATTGTTCACTGAGCTTTTTGTGGAAAAAATTTGCGATATTTATTTGACTATTTTCACGAACATTTGTTTGTTGATAGAAACCCGGATAGAAAGTATTTTGGAAGTTTTATTTTAGAGCAAGTTCAGGAAACTCATTAGTATAAGATACGCAGCAGCTGTATTTAATTTTGGAGACGCTGTGTAAGGATATTGGAATTGAACCGAGATTCATTCACTTGACCAGATTGCTTGGATATTCGATATTTACTTATAAATCCCATACATTTAACATAACAAGTTAAGTTCTCGATAATAACTGGGACTAATTTGTTCTGAACAGAATAGTTGACCTAGAAATATCCAGATGGCGACAAGTTAATTTTCTTTGCCGCGAATTAAAAGTTTTGTTCAAATTTCATCTGAAAATTTAAATTCAAGTAATATATGAGGAATTTGCTTAATTGAGGGCGTAACAAAATATAAAAAAGTCGAAGGAAATTCATACAAATGTGAACTGAAGTTGGTTGAAGTTTGCGATCCATCGACTGCAAGTCCGGGCTGATAATAATGGCTATCACACGATAAAGTCCTTCTGAAATGTGTCGGCAAAACTGAGAGCCGATATTTCCTTGAGTTCTTCAGTTGTGACCATCTTAACTCCTATTTCGCTTCTCTACTCTATTCGTTCATGTTTGTTCCAGCCACGAGTTGCTGTCAAATTTATATTACATTATACCTTTAAATACATAAGCTTACTCTAAACAGCAGAGTTACTTTCATTTATCATCCTACAGAACGTCCATTATGACATATTCTATCATGTGACCAGTCGCCACAGTGGCGTTGCTCCTTAGCATTACCATACCACTTACAGGTGTCAATCGTACTTTTCAATTGTAACTCTTAGCGGTATGTCATTTTTCTTCAGCGATTCTTGTTAGCTTGAAAATAAATTTTATAATGTAAAATTAAAATTTTAAAACAAATTCAAGTGTATAATCAAAAGCCTTTTATGGTTTTATAACTAGAGACAAATTAATGGTTGAGCTTCTAAGGAGTCCTTCAACCGAGCAATCTTGTTTATGAAAAGAAAACTATGAAATAATTTTATTAAGAATTTCATACAAATTAAGACTTAGAGATAATTATAATCAATACAATTATTGTGAACATGACAATCTAATTACAATAAGTAAATCTGGTTTACATGCAGCCAAGGGTGGCGACAAAAATGGTGATAATTGAATTAATAAATCAGCAATATGTACCTATATATAGCTCAGTTGAAAGTACTATAAAACAGAAGCAAGTTGCTGACTTGATTATGAGTGTTATAATTGCTATTTCTGCTATTAGAATAACACTGCATCACATTAACATCCATTTTGATTTAACAATATTTCTTCTACTTGATTTAACAAACGAAGTCTTATAGATTGCATAATCAAATTGGATGTTAAGTAACATCAAGTCTTAAACGAGTTCTATATGAATCCTACTTGATTAGTTACACAAGGAGTTAAACCATTCATCGCCAAATTGTGTATCTTTGTTGAAGCGAAGTCATATCTCTTTAAAATAATAGGGTGACGAAAACCGTAAAATGAAGTTCATATAAATAAAATGAATTAAGACAGGTCAAAGAAAAGTGAGTGGATCAACCTTAACTGCAACTATGGCCAGTAGTTTATTATTTCAGATAAACTATAAACTGAAAATATTTCTAATTAACTTGATCATAAAATATTTTATGGTTTAAAAATTAAATTGAGCTTTATTTGAAATAACCAAGTGGATGAGCAGAGAAGAGATAAAGTATATTGGGATAGTTGGAAAATTAATTTTAAGAAAGCAGTCTTATATACATTAATCGATTTCCAAGTTGATATACATATACCGAAGAACTGTGTTTGAGTTGCAATACTGAATTTGTAAAACTCTTGATATTTAACAAGTTCAAGATCCGTTTTATGTTTATGTGAATGGTAATCTCCTCGCAAGAATCACCGCTACAGAGAATTATAATGAAGTCATTTGCACATCATTATCCAGTCCTGAAACCCATTAAAATTGGAATTTCTAAAAGTTACATGTAATCGTTCTCCCGAGACAAAAAGTAAAAACGATTTCCATATAACCCGACTTGTAAGCTCATACTAATTTAAATGTCATCGGTAACTACATTCTCGCTATGCCGGTTTGTGTCTGATAATTAACCTGAAATTCCGAAGACTTAAGGAATAGGTAATAATTTATCCCTTAATGAAAGTTTTCGTTGAAGGTTTTAGTGACACTTTATTACATCTAACCGAATAGCGGCTCAGCATCTTTTAATGAATTAATCAGCATATGGTGGACGCTAGCTTTGAAGAAAACCTTCAGAAACAAATACTTACTAATATGTATTTTGTTTCTGTCATAATGGTTTCCAGGTATGCTTTTGCAAAAATTTGGTTCTAGACTGCATTAAGAAGACATATGACGATTGAAGCGACTTACATCTTTAAGGAAGTATAACCTTGTCACTATAGCTTCACTTTCGAATTGGAATGACATTGCAAAATGGTTGTTCGAAGATTATAGTTGCCAAAGCTAAAAGTACTGGCTAAGTATCTTTTATATTTTATACTCTTGTATAATCTTTTAATTTTGCAGAAAACCCTAGAACGTTAACACAAATAATAATAATAATGTTAATAGAAGTTATCTCTATTTTATATCACAGCCGCAGGCAGAAATAAAACAACTGAAAGACGTAGCCAAGGTCCGCACCGTAGATTTTCCGTGAAAACGTAGGGATAAAATTTTAATAAGTGATTTTTATAAGTGTGTACTTAAATCGATCTCATTAACACAATGGTTATATAGAGTGTTTATTGTTTTGAGGCGTTTTTTCATTTCTTCTTCTATGCTACCGTAACTCAAACATTTGCTCGGCACTGGACATTTTGGGTTTCTTAAAATCGTTTTGATGCTAACTGAGCTCATATGAGACGATATCTTTCATTATTTTCCGTTTTCAATTTAATACCAAATTTGTAATTATATTTCGGCAAATATTTTCGTTGTTTCACTACAGTTCTTCGCAAGCTTTTTACAATGACACCCAAATCTATATCTTAGCTAAACGCGTTCTCACGCTACACTAATTTATAAATTTACCAACTCTAATCAACAACAATCACGCAAAGGCGCTTACACTAGCCCGGTGACCTCACGGACAAAACAAACGCTGCACAATAAATACGTACAAATATGCTATATCCACTGTAACCTCAATCGTTGTTATCGTATTATTAGTCGCGTAGTTAGCGATTGAAATATGATGGATTTTTGTAACACAAGAATGTTTGACTGGATTTCAATGTACATATTTAACGAGAAGGTAGACGTTTTCACACAAAAATTCAAGAAAGATTTTCCTTCTGATTCCGTTATCCAGCTGTCGCAAATCACAGAACTTCCTTAACAGAGTTTGATGTCTATTATTACGTATACCCTCTGTATCGTAGTTCAAGCAGACCAACAAAGCCTTAGAGTATTGAAATAAACACAAAGTGTCAGTTTAGATAAAGCTTTTAATGGCTGGTGTTTGAAGGAATGGCTTTCGTTGACTATTATATTTTTATGGAAATCAATACGTTAAGCAATTGTTAAGCTCATCGCTTGGAGAACTGCCGACAGGTTAATATAAGCATTGAGGTTTCATCCAGGACTCAGATCCGGCAACGGCACCATGCGGTTGCGTTTAGAGTTTCACACAGCAAGATTGAACATTGTTTTATCTATTTCCATATCGTTTGCTTTTACGTGTAGTTTAAAAATGCTAACATGATCAGGACTTGTGAATCTTTGAGAACAATTTTCATCACAAAACAAAGACAGCCACTATATAAAGTAATGGTGTGGAAACTGTTATGATGACTAAACTGTCGATAATAACGTATGCAGTTTCAAGTTTCTTCGTAAAATGAAAGTCACCCAAACACTTTAATCGCATTTTGAGGTAATTAGCTTTGACGCGTTTTCATAGTTATTACAATGGAATGATGAAGGCTTCTGGAATGTTTAACGAAGAGTTCTGAACCATAAGACTAGCAAAGTCCACTGTTTTCGCTTTCGCTATCTTTAAGAACGCGGGGCCCCTGGGAAAATTACTGGTTCAACCAGATAATTTTTGAATTGCGAAATGATTTTTATTCAATATTTGCAGAAAACATTCCTCTGTTGCAAAGAATATTAATTTCCTGAATTAACTTAAGCTCCAAAGTTCGAAGATTAGCCTCGTATTTCCGGTATATTTTGAAATAAACGAAGATTGCAACTATTACCTCTTTTATATATATATCTATAACTTAAGAAGGCTTAAGTACTTAAATTTTATGAACAGCGTTCTTGCATAAATCGTGTTCTCATCTTGAAAATCAACTCTGGTCAGGACTCATGATATCAACATCTAGTCAATTTAATCCGGTTATTGAAATTTTCAAGGAAATTGACAAACGTGACAAGTATATAATAACACCTAATTCTGGAACAAGGATGATGTGATGGTGATTTTGAACAACAAAATGTAATAATATCGGAGTTAATAGCATCTACAACGCAGATAAGATAGCATGAAGGCAAAGTTGTTTTTGTGGATTGAAGTACACATCTCTTGTCAAATATTGACATTCATACACCTGCACTTGAACTAAACAAGTCATTGGACCAGTACTTCCGTTTTATCTAGAGTCTAGACGATAGAAAGGGAGGTAAACGCGGCCGAACAAATCGAGAACACAACATTGGAGCTTGTCAAACGGTGTCACCAATTCGTTACAATAAAATTTGGAAAGTTCTGTTATTACATGAGTTGAGTCACTGTGTTAACAAGTAGAACGAGTTACTTGAAAAATAGGGCATTATTTATCTTCTCTGCTGACTGTGTAACCTATCTCATGTGACAATGAGTTGCATGTTCCCTGGGAGTTGTGGCAGTTCCATTTTGCTTTGGAGTCAACTAACCCAAAATTCTTCCTTCAGTAAGTTTCACGAAGCATATAAAAGTCGGTGGTCTTCTGACAAATCTACAAAATCATTTGGTATGAGGAGTGCTGCACAACCCTCTGCATGATTAATCCAAATAGTTCAACCTTTTAAGTTCCACAAGCAAAGACAAAATATGCTTATTTACATGCTCAAATATACTAAACGGAAGCATAAAAACTTTTAGCATGCAATCTGTTATAAAATTTTGATGGCATTTTAGTTTATTTTATGGCTATTTTCTCACTTTGTAACACATTCTCTTTAATACTAATCATATGTGATATATGTTAAACATAAGCGTTTGTTTTTGTCAAATTGTCTATTTCATTGCCATCACACCTCCGGTAAAACCGTCTGTCCAAAGGTATTAAAGTTTATTTTATCGAAATCTGCTAAACATCATATTTTCCATTCAATTTATTGCCTATTATCGCTATTTAATATTCCATAACTGTTATAACCAGTTTAAATCTTAAAACGTTTTTGAGACAAAAGTAACATTTTGAAGCTTTCAACGCCTCTTTGATGGGATTTGTGTAAATAAAATCGATGAGAAGAGTAGCCGACTGTGCTAGAAAATGATTTCCGGCTTCTTTCTAAAGCGCGTTTTTCACCTTAACTGATTAATTATTCTAGACTGCATTTGTTATAACGTCAAAACATGAAATTTTCATTAGCTTCGGCTTCGACACATAACACAAAGTCTGTAGTCACATGGGATGCAGCTGCTTTCTGACGAGCATTGATTAAATTTAAATCACAATTGTGATATAATGATCAACAATAGCAGCAACATAAACTATAAAAGATTTAGTTTGGGCATATCCAATAAAATTTGCATTTTCAATCTTCTCCACAATGATTCACTAAGTTTGATTAAAGACTGATTTAACTACATACTAGCTATTAGTGTCCTCTAGATAGATTATCCTTGACAAATCGAAATCAAGATCATCAGTCCCACCACGCGCGATGTAACCCTAACACAGAGTGGCGAGTGATTGTTGTTCGTAGCCAGCACAAAAACCATAAGACATGGAATTGCGAATTGGCCCAGCTTCAACAAGAAGACTTCATTGATTGCTCTTTGAGAAATAAGAGTGCCATCAACATCAAAATAAACTAGACCAAACTTTACATGGCGCTACATCCACATTTGTAAGAAACACTTATGCCCTCAAAAGGCCGACATGACTTACTACAATAAAATTAGCTATAGCAATATCTGAGGATATGAGGGATTAAGTCTTGCAGCACCAGATGTAACAGAGCTATAATCACAAAGTAAGCTCATAAATGAATCGTATCTCGGCATATCAGCAATTACAATTTTGTACCGCTACTTGATTCGTGTGGCCGATATGATAAAACTTCGTTCTACATAGCAAAGTTAAAGTTTTTGGTAGATAGAGTTGAATAACCGATAAGGTGACTGTGTGAATTTACTTAAACTACATCACAAATTTGCTTAGGAAAGTATAAATTGCTACAATTAGAGTTGTTACAAAGTGTAATAATCATACTAATCTCATAATGTTTGCATTTGAATATTCATATGCGTTCCATGTACTGCACTCCACTCACCTATTTGCTGAAAAAGATGCAATACAGCACAGTTTCTCAAATAGGGAATTCAGAAGGCTTGGTGCGGCTATCGAAAATCATCAAAAGGATTTATGAGTATTTCCAGTTGACAAAATTCTTCCTAGACTTTTGCAAATAATCATTTTGGCTTTTGAAATCTCCTAAAACCGTGTTATTTGCAGAGATTTACGAATTTAAAGTATCCGATTACTCGCAGTCCTGGGTTGGAATCCTTTTAAAAATAAATCTCCCCTGGAATAAATAGTTACTAACAAATGCACGGAAAATTTAGTGGTTAAAGATATATAGTGAAATTCTGCATATTTCTGAATCGTTCACTTAAGAACCATTTATGTAGCAATGCGAGCTAGTAGTTCTGTATACAAAACAACGTAAATTACTTTCCAGTGCTTTACCGAAAATAAACTAGGACCAGCGAATAGTGGCGCAATTCCCTGGAGATGGGATTAGCCAAAGTGCTACGTACAGTCCGAACACATGCTCAACTCACTCTTAGGGTTGTTGCATTGCACTGTAAGTAGATGAGCACCATCTGACATGTTTATTGAAGTACTCGTAAATATTACAAGGATCTATCAATGGAAGGCGAAAATAGTAATTGCTTTTAAACTGCACAAATGCACCCACCGACTTGTTTATGCATTTTACGAAAATTTATATCTCCTCTCTCTGTTGTTGACTATGATAGGACTACCTCACTTTTGAAAAAGAAATGCCGGCTGGGAAATTAACCCGGTTTGATTTAGGGAAAGTGGTCCCGTGTGTTGTAGTCCCTAATTGATTGTACACTAAAGGGAAGAGCTGACAGTTCCTCCCAGACGATTTAATACGTGAGGCGGAAATAATTTGAATTATCTCTTGAATCTTTAAAAGGATTCTCTGCTTGATTTTGGTCATAATACGAAAAAACTAATTTGCCTTTAGTATTTATACAATAAAGACCCCAAAATTTCTTTTCCTTAATTGAGTTGTACTCTGATATCTTCTTTCTAATGCACTTAATAGAAAATATGATTTATTAAGGAATACTGATAATTTATTAGCATTTGATGTTAGTTTGAGTGTCAAAAAGAAATGTTAACAAATAAAATTTTCCAAATGATATTCACATTTGGGGTCTCGAATGAAATATCTCCTACAAATTTGGTTTTTCATACGATCATATGTCATAGGAATTTATGAATTTACATTAGATACGACGTTAGTTAGTGCGTGGAGATGTGCCTCTGGGGCGGCTAGAAACAAAACCTGGTTGCTGATGATATAATATAATATTCTTCATTTGATTAATGAATTGTCATCGTATCGAACCAAAAATTTTTCAAAGAAGATATTCAACTGATTAGGAAGGTACCTACCTAAGGTTGTTTGTGTACAGGTGTGAGTTCTTTATCTCATTACTAGATCGTTGTCGGCTCCTATGCGTATAATTTTTGATATATTAAAAGTTTCTATTTGGACGGACATTGATTAAAGATTCTTCAAAACTTTCTTGTCTATCATATTTCATTGGTAGTAGAAATTTCGGTCTTCCGAGGAGGCGTTCCATTCAAATCCGATCTTTGGTTCAGTATCAACTGTTGAATCTGGTGAAATTTGGAAATGAACAGGAACCCTTTTCTTATAATCAGTTCAAACATCGCTGAATTTGTGATCTTGGTTTTGAAATTTGTTACTGAATTTGTGAAACTTGTACAAATTATCCAGCAGAGAAATACGGTAAATGTGAAGCTAGCTAATTTTTGTATTTGTCAGGTTATGTCGTTCTTCATTTGAAACATGACTTCAATCTAAAAGACGAGGTTAAAAAAATTCCTGACAGATAAACGCATTTATCACTAATATCCGTACATGAGAAACGCAGATGGTACATTTGACGATGCCTACTTGCGAAAAGCAGGAACCAGTATTCCAGTTATATTATAGAAATGCGGGAAAATGATTGGCCCCAGGTGATTACAGAAATACCTCTTTGTGTTTGCAAAACACATGTTAGCAAGATTTGTATTGATCTTTCGGACGTGATAATCCAATCAAGATGTATGATTCGGTTAAAACAAATTTGTGTAACAAGCAGATACAAGAACTATCCGAGAGTGGTTATTGCATTTGCCCAGAACTATTTGTAGGAATTCAAATTTCTTTTAATGTTTCAAACTTTATTAATTACGTTGATGTCACGAATCGATTCCAGTAGCATCTGCGCAAGTTCAGAGGCTCGTAACAAATACCAACTTCAATGTTTTGCTTCAGCTTAACTCTTTTTATCCGCAATTTGATAAGGTTTAATGATAAGTAAAATATTTGCATTCCAATGATCTAACATTAATGAGCAGATCTTGAAAGATTCTGGAAAGTAGATCTGGACCATAAGAGGGTATCCATGGGCACTAGCAATGCGTACGATGCAAATAAAAGCAAACCAGGAATCAAGCCGATTCTTATCATTCGAATGTCACTTAACACGAGGCGTTTAGGTATCGATATAATTAACAGGTGTGCCATCCGTTCGGATTTTAAAGATTTGATCTAAAGTCGACGACCATTACGGTAAAAATTCTTGAATATTGAGTTTGAACTGGAGATAAGTACGGAGATTGGTTTGTTGAAATTGAATTGGAGAAACATGTGGCCACTGTCATATTTCCTTATGCTTCTACTGGTTCTCAAATAGAAATGAAAATTCTTAGCTTTCTTACATAACTTGTATGATAACCATAAAAGTGTGAAGTCACATATAACAACTCTGAACTCAATTCAAATTATTGTCATATATTCATGGATTATTTGTTGACTGCATAATTCTGTAAATAGAAAAACGAAACCAAGTGCGTGTCGGACACACATAAGCTCAGGGTTCCATAGAATTCCGGTTGGTAACAAAAAACTTTGGATATCTAATTAACGGTTAGACACTTATTGTTCAAACCTTAAATTTTTTCAGATTTTTCCGCCCGTCGTTCAAAAATTTTAGGGGACACACACACAATTTTGACGACTTTTGAAGCGCATATCACACGAACCATTTGCGTAAATGAAAAAAAAAATTTTAATAACATCTGAAGGCCTATCCAAAAATATTCCACACACGTATGTGCACTTAACAAAAAAATGTTGTCCCTCAGATACATGTATGGAGTGCCAACCATAATAAATCTTTCTTCGGTACATTTACTACTGCATTGTCTAACGGTTCACAGGAGGCACCTTACTTCTAAATTTCATTCATATAGTGTCAATAGTCTCCGAATTAAATGGTTGTGACACACGGACAGATGGACATGACGAAACTATAAGGATTCCGTTTTTTCTCATTCGGCAACGGAACCCTAAAAAGGAAACTGATGTGTCCTTTTTAGTATAATTGCGAATATTCGTTTTAAAAGTATCTCCACGAATTGAGTTTACCTATAATGAATTCAATCCTATGTTATAGATCCCATCCTAGTCTACTCACTTTCCTACTAATATCGCCTCATGTAGTAAATTTGTAACCCCACGGTGACAGCCCTTACATCGATTTACATACAATATTAAATTTCCAGTTCTTACATGAATGAGTCTAGAACTCAATAAACAAAACTCACTTTCTCTTCATGTGGTCATTCCTTGACTTTCACGTTCGAGGTGAAGAAACTACATGTCTGCAACTTTCCTATATGCGCGATGAGGAAACTATGTCGAACATTAGTTTTTCCATTGAAATCAGTACGTTATATGTTATTTCCTGGTGTTTGAGATACATAATAGATGCGTGAGTTTCTTGTAGAATTTCGCTGTTGCCGTGAGATGTTATTCGAAGCATCTTTAATTAAAATTGTAGCTTCTTATATCTTCCATCTTCCTTAGCTATACGGTTAACCGCAAAATACGAAATGTGGCACATGTGGTTGCCCCTGGAGAGTGGAAACCTGTTGGAAACTTGTAAAAGTAGTGCAAGTGCAAATTGTACATCCCATGCAGTTTCCTAAGGAACACATCTGTAGTACCATGACATCTTCAGAATTGAAACGCGGAACAAATTAAGACAAAACCACACATCAGGTATATAAGGAGCAATCACACTATCAGCTGCAAAGCAATGCGTGCAAATACTTAGAAGAATGTAAACAGTGGGAGAGGTGCGTTGCACATAAATCACTTCTTTAACACACCTCATATGCCATTGGAGAAGACATACTATAAAGCCATGATCACCTGAGAATTTGAAAATTAAATGCTTTGAATAAATTTTACTTCTCTATGGAATTGATTTATTTTAACGCCCCGTCGAAACACGCGACTATCAAAAACTCCAAAATTTATCATTTTGTCTGGGAGTTCCAGGCCGTTATAAGATTTCTGCTGAGTTGAGTGGCATCAAATGTAGAAATGGTATAAAATATAGATTCAAAAAATTAGCAGGGCGTAGTGGAGCCCTTTGGCAATATAGGCACAGGCCATACATATTAATTTAAAGGTTCTAGATCCTCGGAAGTAAGCCAAACCTTCAACTTGTTACTGTGTAAGTATAGACGGATTTGTTTGAAACGCCAGGGGATAAAGTATTTGGATTGTTCTATAACCAATTGCGCAACACAACTCGAATCAAATTAAGTTTTCTAGATATGCACGGATTCAATGTTAGCTGGAGTGGATATTGAAATGTGTGCAAGTTTATTTGAATATGAAATGAATTTCCTTGATTGAAGTCAAAACATGTTTAATATGAATTTGTTTTAACCCAGTGTGATTAATTATTTTGCAAAACAAATGTTCATACATTGATTGCGCAAACGATTATTGTTGATTTGAAGACATTTCTCCTAGCATTGATTAGGGACTAGGGTTACTAGTATGTAAAGCTGGATTCATTGGAGCACGTGCCGAACTCATTTTTTTAATATGGAAATTTGAGATCTCTGAGAGGGAGCCAATTTTCCGGCGAATTCAGTTTTCTCCGTATGGAAGTTGAACCAACTTCAACTTCGTGCGGAAGATTTTCGTTTTCACCGTGAATGTGTTCCGCATCGCGTCGTTCAATTTGTGGATTGTTTTAAAAAGTGCGGCAGATTTACGACGTAGGAATGAATCATGAGCAAAGATACTCTCTGCGCGACGAATTAGTTCTGCTCGCGCCGAACGTACCAGTGAATCCAGCTTAACTAGCGCCAATAAAAGCTAAAGGCATTTTCTAAAGGAAGATTTAAATTTATAAAAAGAGAGGAAGAGAAAAAGTTTTTCAGGCTTCAAATAACATTTTCTCCACCGTTGTGATAATTTTACTAGATAAGATAAAAATATGTCGCAGATACATTCAATCAAATATAACGTTTGTTTCAAAATCACCATATTCATGAATTAAACACGATACGTGAAAACATCTAGTAAGAACCCGGAATTCAGGCGGAATATTTGAAATATAATAAACCAGCTGAAAAGAAGTTCATACATACTTGATTACCAGCAATTTGGATTTAATAGTTTCGATTGGATGAGCAAAAATTAAAATATTCTAGATATAATAAAATATATAGGTACGATTATAAAACGAACAAAATAAACGAATAACATAATAATGATAATAATACGAACTTAAAAACAATAAAACTGAAAATTATAATATTGTTGACAAAAATTAAATACTATAAAAACATAACGATGAAACGAAAAATTTCAAATTTTATTGCATATGCTAATTGCACTGATGACAGGCACAATAACTATAAATGTAAAAAATAAAAATGTAAATGTTTATCTAATTAATAATAGATAAAACATAGCAATGATAATGCTACCCATAAAAATCATAATAATAATAGTAATAGTAGTAAAAGTTTTTAGCGGCACCATTTAGCTACAATCGCTCTAACTAGCAGTGATAAACGAACTTGGATTACTTGGAACAAGAGACTCGGGCTTCTCAATAGGTCTGTTCACGTATCAATATGTTGCGATATGTTTCAAGCTCGAGATTAGTGTTTTTTTGTTTTGAGGGGATTTTACGTGACATCCTGGAGGGGAAACGTGCTCGAGATTGAAAGATTTTGGTCGACAAATTTCGTCGAGGTGTTTGAAACCTTCTGTCACAGCTGTTAAAGTCGTCAATTTTCAAATTATTTTGGTGAATGTTACCAAAAAAAAGGTGTTTCTACAGTTTGAGTAAGAGAGTGAAATTCATTTTTCACCTGGTAAAGTCTAGTAAATTCAAGCTGTACGTAAACAGACGAGATGAATGAACAGACAACGCATTACGAGATGAAGTTAGAGGAGTAGCTGCGTGTTACGGATACAAGCAGCTGGTAGCGACTAGGTTAAGAGCTCTCGAGTCAAGAGGAGAAGATATCATTCATTCAACCATTTACTGCGAAAGAAAGATGTCTCCTTATATCGACTAACCATCATCCCTCAGTAAATCAAACCCAAAAAGAATATTGAAATGTTGTGTCACGGAATTGTTCTTCCAATTTAATGTACTCTACTACGGGACACCCTGTGTAACAAAAAACAGGCTTTCTGAAACAGTAACTAAATTCAGGAATTAACGAATTTGTACAACCACAAATATAATGTCAATTTTCAATAGTGACGACTGTCAGTTTAAGAAGAATTATTTGACATTTATAATGTATGCTATTAAACTAAATAGATTATTACCTAATTAGTTGCAGGAGAATTGAAATCAAACTTTGTATTTTGTATAAAACATATTAGCAGCTAAGAGATACGGGCAGCCAAATTCAGTTCTTCGAAATGGAGGAGCAGGTCCTGGATAAGTTCTCAAATGGATGGAGGAGATTTTCGTACACCCCCACATACGAGTCCATTCTGGGTTTTGCAAACATCTCAGTCAAAACACATAAATAATGTCATAATCCACTGTTTTCCTGATTTGTTATGGTTAAACAAATCACACGTGAAGGTGATTTCTTGAACCTGAAAGAAACATGAATTACACAGGTACCTTTGGAAAATCTAAAATAAAACAGATTGTGATCTGTTAAAGCAATTTTTAATGATCAAAAGCAGTTTTGTTGACGCTAGAGCAGAAGTAGGGAATGAAACAAGACTGACTGTAATACGATTTTATACGGCGATAAGAGTTTTAGCTGTTTCCAAATAAATAAATCAGTTGAAAATATTTATATTGTTTGTCGAAATGCTTTATTGGCATTCCAAGATTTATTTATATACGCTAGTGACCACATAAATATTGGAATCTCACAATCGATCGAAGATCGATATCGAATTGTAGCAGCCCATATTTTGTCTTCGAACATTTGCGTTTGTATCTGATAAGAATTTTAACTGATTAACAAGCCGACGAAGAATGACAACAATTACTACCTGTGAAGTCGACTCCACGCCAGGATAAATTGGTCCATGTTACGTTATTAGTTCATTTCTATTTGACAAAATTTGTTTAAATTTATTGCTTTGTTCAGGTAAGATGATTCATCAAAGGGAATACCTTCTAAAAAAAAGTAGTTGCCAATCGGTTACAGGATATTTCTTTGTGACTTTGATTCTCAGATCAATTCCACTTGACCCACTATGGGCTTCAAATTGGCATCAGAATGAAATTGACTTGAAATTTTCCGAAGAAACTTTTAGAGAATGTCAGCACATGATCACCCACATCTACCTGTTCCGACAACACTATTCGAAATGCCTAATTAGTAACACTTTTCAAATTATTAACGTTTGACAGACGTTTTTAGGTCAAATGAAATTTCTGCAATACAACCATACCAATAACGGCTCACAGTAATTCCTCCAAGATGCGGCACACCCTGAGACTGGTTAAATGGTTAATGTGTTTTAGCTTAAAGTAACACTTCGAAAATTCAAATGCCTTAAGGACTTCACAATTTCTGTAACAAAACCAATTTTAAAATTGTGGATTCTTCGTTTAATGCTTAGGTGGTCTTCTTGGGCGACATTCTCTAAGTTAACAATATAAGGGCCCTTGCAAGTTGTAGAATTTTTTATGTTTTTAAGCTATAAATAAAAGCGACTAGATCAAACAAGTTTGTAAATCCTCCAACAAACATAAAATAAAATCAACCACATTAACATGACGCAAGGGCTTGGAAAGGTTAACTGCTCGTTTAGTTCTACATCATTTTTAATTGCACATTTTCACCTACGCAAAAGTACTTATTGAGCCTAAGGGACTAATAGCGTGAACAGGAGGGGTCTGGACATCAACTACTTCACGCTGAAAAACATGTAGAGCGATCACTATTTGCGAATGAAGTATAAAATTAACAGCCCAGCATCGTCAATCACTACACCGTTGTATAAATGTCGTTTTAATAGCTCAACATGATACCTGCTCATTTGATATATGTGTTTACTATCCCAGTAACTGATTTCATCCACAGATCCATTCATGATGAAGAAGTCTAACTACAAGCATAACTCCCAAACACTTTTCTTATAGAGATATAATGACTTTTTGATTGGTTATTATAGTAATAGCTGCAGCATTCCTTTAACCTCTTAACTTCCAAGTAAAGCATACCGCGGATAACTGCATCATACCGCCATGCAAATAGTTGCGCGAATTTCAATACAATAACGCAGCTTGTTACGGAATTCCAGAAAACAAATGACTTTTGCCAAAACCTGCATGGTTACCCAGAAATCCTAGGCACGATTCTTAAGCCTACAGAAAGAAGCGCAGCCACTGTGTCAAATGACTTCTGCTGGGGATATTTCATTGTCAACAATGCCTTGTTAATTTCCCATTCTGAAGGCATTCCATCGGGCAATAGACTCACGATCACGATTCCGTTGTCTACGCGCGACATGCAAATATTTCTAAAATTAAGGAGATCTTTGTGATGAGATAACTCCTTATTTATTTCCCATGACTCCTCCACCAATGTGGGGTCCATATTAAGAAACATTTTGTTTTTCTCAAAGCTAGACGATCACTAAAATTTTGAAACCTAATATTTTCACGCGTTCGAATTCCGTCCAGAATCATTAATACTCTCAAATTTGCAGTCTTTCACTTTGAGAATTGATGATCAACCCAGTCAGGAGGATTCTTGGGATTAAAATTTGAATACCCTAGTGCGTAGAGGCACATTTCGATTTGCCAAAAACCTTTTAAAATTATTGCTTTCTCAAGCTATTGTCTTAAGACATCGTTTTGTTCATTCAATATCATCTTGTATGTATATTTATTTTTAGTCACTGATATGGTTCACCAGTCCTTTCTGTGAATTTTAGGATTCTGGCGATTAGTCAAACATTTGTTCTTTCTGATTAATTTGATTCACACGAAGTACAAAAGTTTTAAAAGTTCTACTGCCTCTTAAAACTGGAGCCAAATTCTATGCATGATCATTCACTTTATTCTAAATATCGTATTACTCGAATGTTGTACGGAAAAGGACACTTTTTTATAGTCACGCAAGGAAATCCCTTGTAATGTTTCCTGTGCGAAATCATTAATCATTTAAACGAGGAATAAATAAAATATTTCCTTGTAAGGATAGACTTGGATTTGTGTCGTGCTACCTATTTCTAACTCTATGCAGTCTCAAGTTATCTTTAGCATGAGTGATTTATAGAAGAATGTTCGAAAGTGTAGAAATTAAGAGCTAAGTACCATGACTCCACTACTTGTTGCTTCTGGTGGTTCTGGTACAGATTCTATAATATAATTGCTCCTCGCCCAACTATCGACTCATCTCAGTTTCATCATGTCGATAGTGCATGTGTATCTTCTGAGTTATGGATAAGAATTTCAGTCACTTGGAAAAGTACCACAAGGTTACATTATGTATAGTAGACTAAATCAACCCTCACAGTAGGTGTCTTCGAAATGAGGCGGAATTGAAAGTGAATTTGAATTAAGTACATCGCAATTTTATCTTGCACCATCCTAATGGGACATCGAAAGTAAAAATGTCTCGTTTCTTTCAAGTTCAAATGAAAAATGATGAATGCCAGTGATATAACTCTATTTTATTGACTTGAGTTGCGTGTTCTGAAATTCCACATTCGAAAGCACGCAATACCACGCTTTTGTATGGTACTTGTATAGAAATACAAACCATTTACGATTCTAAAAGTTCATTAGAACCTTCCATAAGATTTTATGATATTACCATGGATAAGATTTCTCAGCAAATCGGTTAGGTTTTGGTAAAATGGAAAATTTGAATCTCAAATTGATTTCAATAACCAATCAATACTACGTACAATGACCATCAGAAGAAAAACCTCCTGTCGTCAAATGTTCTCATTGTACTAAATCAATTTTTATGTTCCATGATATGTAGTTTCGGTGAAACAAAGGATTCAAACATCGGAATAACATAAAATTAGCGTTATCTAGTTGAGCGTAAGTTCAAGGGTGATAGCTCATGTAAAAACCACCGAGAATTCATGATAAGCCATGGATGTGGCGCCTAGGATTGTAGGACAACTATCGATTCTTTTTACATCACTTTTCACGGTGGCTGTTCTTCATGTCTGGTCTGGTAATAAAATAAATGTCCAACATCCCATTCAGTTAACCAACTTTGTACACTTATCAAATACACTTTCTTGGTTCGAAAAGAGCCGACAGAAATTTAATTAATGAAAAGGACAACAGCTATCTGTTGATGTCTGAACATTGTTCACGGTGAGATAAAATTCCTGAAAGTGAAATTTCCATAATCGATTAGTTCTCCAAAGGTATGGGACTCATTCGAGGAATTTTCTATGAAGATAACTGCTAATTATAGACTGGTAGCTTTAATCCAACAAGGTTCGACACATGATTGAAAGACAGTTAGCACATACTTCTTGAGTGGATAGTAGCCCTTCTTTCTGTAATGTGGTAACGAGCTTCAGAAAAGCTTTTGTTGTATAGTGACTTACGAATAATAGCAGATTTGGAAAAGAATTGAAGACTCACATGAGGTTAATTGAAATTGAAGTGATTACGGGAAGTGACACCAGGACATGGTATAAGCTTGGCTAATCTAATCCAGAAAATAGATTACTTCTAAATAAAATGAAAATTAGAGTTGAGTCTTGGGGAAAGTTAACCGAAAACTTCCTCAACAAAGCACAAAAATGCTAGTGAAATTTCAAGATACATTCTACACCTTCCCACTCCAGGAATCACTTGTATGTGATATCGTAAAATTTATTAAACTTATCTCGACTCGGATCACTCGTAAACTCCAAACAAAATTTAACAATTTATCGCTTTTGAATTTTCGATTATTTTGTCGATGAGTTAAATGTTATTCATGCTGCTTTGATTGTTTTCGAGCTGTTAAAATGATACCACAGTGGGTGAACAAATTCGACACTAACAAGTCAACATTATTTAACGTTGAGTACGAAGAACAGGTATTTTCTGTTAGATGGTCTTTGCGATAAGAGTGTAATATGAAAATAATTTATCATTAAAATTATGAATATTTATGAGTTGATTAGCAGGTAGTTAACACGGGTTCGGTGAGTCTCAAAGAATGAGAAATAATATTTTTATTGTTGGTCATGTATAGATTTTCTTCATTCCTCTAAAACATAACGTTGTTATGACTAGTTTTGAAATATTGTCAGACGTCGATCATACTTCTGTATATGAATAATACCTCATTAGCATTCTAAACGAAGCAATAGGTTTAGCACTCTAACAGATAGCTTAACGAGATATAACGAGTAGTTAACGCCACTTACACCCACTTTAGCATTATTATTTTATTTGTTTAATATTATTCATAATGTCTAGTAACGTTTAATTTTTATTCATGCATTCCAAATTGAGTTAATCTTCGAATGCTTCGTACATAATGATTATTAAAAGGGCATTATGCATAGATATGATATGAAATAAAAGTTTTGTGGAAGATGTTGTATCAGATATGTCTTTTCAGTTAGAGATATCCTAATGCATTAGGTTAGGTACCTACATCATTTCTCTTTTCCATACTTAAGCTATATGTGGATATAGATTTTGAGTTGAGAAGCTGATATGCTGTGCTAGTTTCTTACTTTTACTAAATTTACTAAGAAAATTTATTATATTTAGTAGGTAGGATAAAAAGATGTAGTACGCCCTACTTATTTTTAAAGTGTTGTAAATCGGTAAAAATAGAACTATAGAATATACAGTAATAACTCGAATATAAGCGATAGATGGGACCGAGTCATAATCGCGAAAGTCGAATTTGCGTAATTTGGGATACAAAAAAGTAATATCTAATAAAAATGCACTGTGTGGATAAACAATAGATTTCGCGCGACAACTCCGAACATGTACACTAGCCGAACAATAGTGTGGGTGCAGTAAGTCTACAAAAGGCGAATTACCAGGAAAGGAAAATCGAGTAACTCCGAGTTTGCGTAAGTCGGGGTAGCGTAAGTCGAGGTAGAACTGTATAATCGAATTCTTTGGTTTTTGTTATTTTATCATCAATGTGGCAATCACAAGACTCCAGTAGGAAATGCAGAAATCTTCATATTTTAATTTTTCATAAACTATATGTGGTTTGGCAAATCCACCGTTAGGTAATATGCCCCACATCTTTTTAAATCCACCACCAAAATCAAAACTACAAACTCATGGTTATAATCCCGGATGAAAAAATTCACGAAAATTTCCTTGTAAAAATTGAGAAAGGGAGACGTGAACCGATCGGAGGTAGTGGTAGTGATTCAGATGGAAAAGAATTACCTTTCCGACTAATTTCAGTGCGTTGTCCGACTGGCCTTCCAGTGCTTGGACATATCTAATGTTACAAGAGTCGGAATTCAGACGTAAAACGATCGTAATTGAGACTTAATGTCCACGAAAGATGGAAAAAGACGGATGGCCGTATTCTTAAATATTTAAAAGATTTTCCGGGTAAAAGTTTAATTGATTTGTCCGCAAATGCTTTTGAGAAACACTCTGCATTGCATGTAAAGCAGCATTTTCCACTGATAAATGTTAGCGGGAAAACTAACGTGGAAAGAGATAATCATTTATCCAACAGCCAACAAACTTCATCATTGTTAATTTTAACAAATTCTCGTTATAGACCACGTACTGCTTAATTTCCACACCAAACTGCATTGCTTGATTGGAGATCTCTCGTTATTAATTTAAACAGAATTTAACGAGAATCTTACCCAAATGCCTCTTCAGCTATTACCTCAATTACTTAAACTTCTTTTCATGTTCGTGCATTGGTAACACAACTGAAAATTAAATCGTCACACCTCGTTGGCTTGTACAAGATAATTTCTTAAAGTATTTTTATATAGTGTGCCTTATCCATCAGATCCTTTGATTCTCATACACCAAGCAATCGCGTGTCTCCTTAATGAGATATAAATTTCAATAAACCTATGGAATCCAAGGCACTTTCATGAGAATGTAAGACATTTTTCCCTACATCATTCCTAAATGTGCACTTAGGACAGCAGGATGATTCCATTTGACATGAAACAGGTATTCCGAGGTGTTCGATGAGAACATAAACGGACCGCCTTAGTTTCACGCGGCGAGAAAGAAGTCACACTGGTCCAACGTTACCTGGAACTATGCAAATCCGTTCAGTAGAATTCAATAACATAGTCACTGATCCATTAACATACGATGGCAATCAAGTGTTACTTCCGGGCTCTGAACACGCTTACCTATTCCTACAGAGCAAACACATATATGACATACTTCAGGCAAATTCCATGCAGTGTCTAACCTGGGTCACTGCATTCCCTTGATGCATAGTTACCTAAAGCAGTAAATTAAATCGACATATTTCATTTTGCGCAGAACCAGGCTCACCTGTATTCGTGAATGTCTTTCTGATCTTTTATGACTTATTTACACCTTTTAAAAGTCGTAAGTGAATAAATAATATCAAGCAACGAGAGAAATTAAAATAAATTAATATCACTCTTGAATAAATCAAAAATTTTTGATTACCTGACCGGGGCAAAACGGTACAACTCAATTAAAGGCCGTCAAGCAAGTTCTTGTAGCTAAATCCTGCACATGAGCAGTCAATATTGACATGTTTATAATTGAAAGCTGTAATAATGAATTCTGCTATAAATATCTATAAGGTTTGGACATATGGTATTGTAAACTGGTCACACTATATGATAACATACAAAATGAGGAAAGCCTTTCCAAATCGTGCGAAACTTTTACGAAAATCAAAGTTTAGGTTTCACAAAACTGCGAATTGCAGGCCATTGCTTTTTATAGGGTCCAGAAGGTATGTTTGGAACCATCGGAAGGTATTTATTGTTACTGCCGATGTAACCATCTTGTTCTACACCTCTTACACCTACGGTAAAAGTTACATTTCTCGCTCGGCGATGCATGATTTACGCCCTGAATTCGTTCGTTTTGATATGTCGCACTATCCCTAAGATTCCATTTGCCGGATCCACACGCTTGCCAAACCTACACAAGCCATCACAAGTTCAAACGTGCGGATAAAGCGTTTGGCTTGGCTTGTGTAGGTTTGTGCACGTTTCCAAGCGCTTACGGCCGCTTCCAGCAAGTGTCGGTTTTTTAACAAAAATCACAGGCTTGTGGCAAATGCTTGCGATGCATTCACATGTTTGTGCGCAGTTGGTTTCATGGAGAGTTTACGTATTATTTCTACGTCCGTCATGCTTTTGTGTGGATGGCAATGCTTGGTCCGCCAAATTAAGCAGAACTTTTGTCGAGGTTTGGAGTTTTCGGCATATGCCAAATCAGTGTATCCGGTATTACACTCAATATAGAAACTGGGTTAAAAGTTACTTTTATTCCGTTAATTTCAAGTGGAATATAAAACGAGGAAGCTTATGGCAGTGAAGCTTACTGTTGGGCTTCTTCCTGTATTTGATACAACGTTAAAGAATTTTGCTTCCTAGAATTTTGCATTCTGCACTCACAGAAGGTATCGAAATGGCAGGAAGATTTTCAGAATTGCTACTGATCAATTTTCTTCCCAGAGCTGATATTGTAGTCGTATTATATTAAACTATTAAGCATTTTAACCCTGCTAGTCTGGGATTGTGAAAATGGGTGTAAGCCTTGGGCAGCTCCCGCAAATTCGGTCGTTTGTAAGGATATTTTTACGAATAATTTGTCTGTAAATTATTTATATTGATCATTCTAGCAGAATTTTCCAATACAAGATTTTATGTTCATTGTACTCTCATACACTGTGACAGCCAAAGGCAGATATAACGTGCTAACGCCACTTCTCTTAATACACATGACACTCTACATGGAATGTAAAAAATGTACTTTTGAAATGTTAATAATCCTTCAAAGGCCAGCAAGTGACGCAACATGATTGCTCTTCTTCTCCTAGCTCAAAATAAACATGTAAGTAAATTGACAGTTAATTTCACTTGAAGCATTTTTGAAAAGGGATAGGTTATTGCATCATGAGGCGTCTTCAACAAATCCACTCATATCCCCATATCCCAAGGCAGAATGTACTCCCTTGTACTAGCTTCTTATCAACAAGAAGTCCGTGCAAGACTACTCAAAGATGTTCGGTAAATAAAAAGATTTTTGCATGAACCAGTGGATTAAATGACATCTCAAAGAATGTAGTCGTGACGGCAGAAGTAACACGTTGCAGGCATCAAACCACCAGCGTCAAATCATCAACCACTACAGTCAATGATTTGAACATGTAGGGTTCTCTGCGGCATGGCTGTCATCGCACCGATAAATTATTAGAAAATATTTTATAATTCTGCATAGAGAACTCATAGGACGGTGCCTCTTACTGTCGGCTCTAGGACCTTTACCTTTGGAAGTGCCAGTCTACGGGAAATCTTACTTCATGAGGGATGGACTGTAGTCAGGTAGGCGCACCTTCTGACATTAATTTTCTATGATTTAACTTTCGCAGTTGAAACTAGTGGGGTGGAAAATATGACTTGACCTTAGAATGTCTCTATCAGAACTAAAGGTTCCCTAAGCTCGTACTCGATAGCTATCAACTTTCGTGATTGTTAATGGGATATAGGCACTTGACTGATCTGTTGATACGTTTTCACCTGGGAGCCGCTCTATTCGCATTCCCATCATGCATAAATTTCTAGTTAATGGTCGAAACGTGTGCGATGGTGATCTTGAATGACATTAGCGGAGAAAATGTTCACTTGACCAGCTGAAAAACAGCTATTTGACGAAAACAGTTTTACGATCACACTCTTTTCAAGACAACTTGTTATATGATTCCAAAGTCAATATTTGATTTCCAAAGCATAATTTGGCGCATTGTTCAGTTGTTTTGATTTTTAAAATTATATTTTCTGTGCTGCGAACAGTTGGGCATGTTTGTACGAATAGTGATAGAAATGTGCGCAAGTTGCTTTTTGATCCTTGAATCGGAAGCATGAGAGACAATCATTAGCTTTAAGAAAACGGATAGACAGATGTCTATCTGGATGGCAACTCAAAATGCAATGTTCAGAGATTATCAAGTTCACAATGGTGTTTATGGATTGGTAACAATAATCATTTCAGAAAACACTGTTAGTACGCCTTTCTTAATAGTAATTTAAATCAATAATCTTCTCAGGCGTATCACGTCGAATCAATAACGTAAAGTATTGTCGAATGCATTGTCCAACAGCACAAATTGTCTTGGAATCGTCTTGGCATTTTTAACGCAAATTTAATGTCAACCTGCATAACTATTCTCATGCCTCTATGATTCCATTCTTGTTCAGAACATTCAAGTTATCGAATCGTTAAGAATTACTTCGACGCGCGTCTTGAGTAATTAATTAATCACTGGATCTCGTTAAATTGCTGATGCCTTGGAATGGTAATTCTTTTAGTTTGACTTGATGTTTGTAAACATGATCTCAAGTTTCTGCATATCATCAACGTGCTTGTCACAATTTCTGGACAACGATTTCTTGATTATCTGACGCCCGCGGATCAATCTGGTTAAGAGATAAGAGCAATCAGTTGCTGAATAACTGCATTCCAACATAGGCATCCAAGTGGAACTGTCCATGACCATTAACAACATTACGCAGAGATTCCTGCCTACTGCGAAAAATCTTTAAGAAATGAATTGCCAGAGTGATAAAAAATTGTTAACATTATATAGTTTCGAATGATAACTATAGCTCTACTTTCAAACAAACTACCGAAGAATGTGGTATGCAATACCCAATACCTTATTTTAGGATGTTTGAATGAAATTATTTTTGTCAAACGGATAACCGGAGTGAAACTATTTACTGTCTCGAAAGCCACCATCTTTGAAGCAATTTTTACATATTTGTTGCTTTCTAATAACCATATGCCCAAACATAAAGAGAAAAGCAGAACATATATACGAAGATGCGCACAAAGAGAAGATACCGAAAATAGTCACTGAGCACTGTTTTACCATTCCATGAAAAGGTTCACTTCTAACGTCGTTAGCTTTTGATTGACACATAGTTATAAATATATATATATTTTGATTTGTTGATTCCTATTAACTTGCAACAGACTCTTCGAAGTTCTTCAGCAAGTAATAACATAACGATGTTGTAAGGACCATAAAAATGATGTTGTATTTTTATTTTTTAGGCATTGCGTGCAAACTTTAACCAGATACAAGTGTTTCACAATGTGTTGAAAACGATTTTTGTGAAATCTAAGTAATTTACATAGCTTCGAATACTGATGCTATCTTTGGGTGAGAGAAGTGTTTCAGGTAGTTAACATGCATGTTTCCAAATTCATCGCACAGCAAGGTGTGAATTGACTCCAAAACTTGCCAAAAAGTGTGTGAAATTCTTCGTTCGATTTTAATGCATTTTCTCTACAGTCATGAAATATTCATGATTTCGAGATCCTAATATGTACATTTACTTGATATTGAGTCATTGAAAAGTTCCGGAGGCAACAGAAACTGCGAGACGATGACTGCTGGTTCCGGAGTTCATATCTTGATTTTCTTGAAGACGGTCTCGAAGCCTCCTGGGACTGGCTTTTAACATGCTCTCTTTATTGAGAATAACAGACGGTCAGAACCAGACGTTGCAATGAAATTGAACTGGAAGAGATTTAAGCGCCTTATGACTTTCAGTTTCATTGAGACTTGACTTTGCTGGGACGTAAAACACCTAAATTATGGTGCAATTTGTCAACGCATCTGTAGCTGGGAATTTGGTCTGGCTGCTCTTTCTTCCTCTGTGACGAGGTTAAATTTATTGCCAACGCACCTGCGATTTATGCGTGGGTATAGAATTACCTCAGTGTCCTTATCGACTCTTACATCGTCTGTTGTGTCGAAGGTGTTTCAATAACTCTTGGGATAAGCAGCATACCTGACAACCTCATCTGCTGATTGCTTTTGCGTTATGATCATACCGTTGTCTTGTTCCTTTTTCGCGTCTATGCATCTCCATTCAAGGTTCCTGTAACCTTTGTTGAACAATCTATATATTATACCTTGAGGCAATATTTGCTTTTTGGCTAGCGGAATTGATGGAAAGTCTCACAATAACTTTTCAGGATTAGTGGTGACTTTCGATGGGAATCCAAAGGATCAGTGATCAACATAAAAATAGGAAACTGGTTATAAATGATTGCAATACTATTTGCATCTTGTTCCTTGAAACATTGGCATGCAACCTTTTTTTCCAATATTATAAATCTAAACGAGTTGTAATTGAGCCACAATGTCGGTGTAAAGCGTGAATTTTATGAGCTCATTTATTCTTATTTAATGCAAAATCGAGCATGTCCTGTATTCCGATCGTAATGATGTGCCTTAAATTAACAAAAACTATCGACTGTTGAAATTGAATTGTTAAATTATGCAAATGTCTCTATTTCAGTTGCAAAATGTTTACCACGTCAAGTGCGAATCTTACCAAGGTACATAGTTTAGAACAAGTGGCTTCTTGCATTTACTTTGTGTAATCTGCTGTAGCTTCAATTTCATTTTCAAACACATGAATATGTTTGTATTCTCCTGAATATACGAATCTTTTTTGTGATAACCACTTAATGATAGCTTGTGCCGTAGGACAAATCTAGGTATTAAACACTCAATTGAATGGGTTTCAATACTAAAACATCTTGTGAAAATGTCACTAATCGAAGGTAACCAATCAGAACTGACCCAATTCATATGCTAATATTATTTATTGTGTTTAACTCATGGGTAAATTTCATTTTCGTTTTGTACAGATATGAAAGATATCCCAAAACTAATATATTAATGAGGGGGAGCCTCAAAGCCAGGCAACAAATGTCCGTGTCTAAATTGAAAACAGAAAAATTCAAACAGGAACACTATTAATTTAAATTTATGTTGAGTGATCCCACCGGTGCTGTTGTTTATTGATATTAGGGTTTAATTTAGTCGGGCAAGATTAAAAATCCTGCTGGCAATATTAAATGGGTTTTTCTTTGATTTTTACAACTATATCGGGGCAATTTCATTTACTAGCCTTCTGGGTTCCTCGGACAATCTTCATAAAAAATATGAAATCTTTCACAACTCAGTTGAATAACATGTAACGTATCCTTTCCTCGAGACATTCTAATGAATTTATGCTAATTGCAGACATTCTCGCTCGAGGGTGCTCATGATTAGAGGTATATTTCATTGAGCAAGCAACTCTATTGTCTGTTTCCTTCAGAGAATTCTTCAAAAGACATTCATATATTTTGAAATCAAACGCAAACTCATCTTTCCCCCATGAATAACATGTGTAGATTGTATAGATTGTTCAAAAATGTCAGGCTTGTTGTTGCACGTATTTATAAACTTAGTTCGATATTGACTAGAATCATTTTGGATACAACATGTGAGTAGTGACGCAGAAGAACGAAAAGTAATCCTTAGTTCTTTCTACAATCGACAAAACAAAATCGAGATCAAAAATTCCACCAAACGCACGGAAAATCGAACACAGAGAAACGAACAGCATTGAAGCGTTTAACTAGTAACCCCTCAGAGTCCTAGTCACAACAAAAGTCATAAGACATTGTCATGGAACATAGTTGCGAGGAAGTGTACTGAAGTTAGTAAGGTAAAATTAATATTAACTTCATAATTAATTTGGAGAAATTCTTACAAGTCCGTCAAACCGAGTTTCAACTTGTTTGATTTGATTGGTAGCCTAGAAAGATTGAGTTAAGCAAATTAAGTCTTCTAAAAGAGTTGCGCTTTCACACTTTGAATAGAGGTTTCGATTAATAAAGTTGTTACAAATAATTATACATTCGCACAAAATCACCTACTTACATGGTCAGAACATGAATATCATCTCAAAATCAAATCATGACGTTCTAATAACATATATGTTCTTGTCAAAACACCTTGACACTGTGGTTACCCTGCAGAGATTTTAATGATGTTGTCAAGTCCAACTTGTTCAACTTCAACTTTGCATTGATAAAGTGGTCATTTTACGACTTAAGCTATGACGTTGATGCGTTTCGTCGCATCTGCATCAGAAAGATATTCTGACATCTATAACTTCGTCAGACTATGACTCCTTGCATCCCGCAAATGGTTATTGCTTTGCAATGCTAGAATGGACGAAGATGCACGGAATTCCACTCAAACGAATTGAAATTCTCACATCACTCAGTCGGGTATATGGCCAGTGGTTCGAAGTTAGTTCTTACGTAAGCCAATTAAGTTAAGGACGCTCTGTCTATATCTTAGCTGCCACAACTCAAGACTCAAGAGATGCATTGTTATTGAATACTTGACAAGCAATAAATTTCAATATTGGAAACAAAATTTCCGCATTGTTTCTTCGAAGAAATTGTGGACCAGCCACCGTCAAAAGTTACTGTCAATTTATTAAGAATTATTCAATTATCTTTATAAGACTGGACACTCAAGAAGCATTTAAGAAGCATTGAAGATGCACCAGAACAGTTTAAGTGGGAACTGTCGTTGTAATGGTCATGATGTGACATTTCTTGAAGAGAGACGCATTTGTTCTGTTCTTCAACATGAACTCCAAACCTTATAGAAATGCGAAACCTTTCAATCATAATTCATGCTTTTGTTCTTGAAACCGATATGAAATTAAACAGGTAAGCTTCAGTATTCATTTCTAAACAGCAAGTTTGCTCGATATATGACATGTATGACGCATGTGACAACTACTTGTTTCGTGGCAATCTACCCTTAGGTCTGTTCGCGTACTTTTCAATCTTAATAGACTTTACTAGACTTTACTCGGGGAAAAATGAGAGGTTTTTGATACCATTTCGCCCTGTTACTCAAAAAGTAAGACAACGCTTTCAAGTAACATCCAGCATGATTGTTTGAAAATCTGACAACTTTGACAGTTGTGATAGAATTTTTCAAGCACCTCGACTTTACTCGACCAAATTTGTTAAGTAACATTTTTCAATCTCGAGCTCGTTTCCCCTACCCTCAAAAATCATGCTTGAGAAAGTATACTAACGCCAATCTCGAAATTGAAACATATTGCAATATGGTACGCGAACAGACCTCTTGTGAGTAGATTGCCAGTGGTAATCGCATTTGCGGGTTATGACAAACGTCAAATTTTGGTATTTTGAATGGAAACTGAATAGAATTTTCTCAAAATATGTAGAAAGTTGCAGCGATTTCAGTTTATTAAAATTTTTTTACAAAAATTTGAACTCAAAAATCGAAATTTTATTCTTAACAACAAAAATCAAAATAAAAGAAGAAAATTCAGGTTAGATTTTGCCATTTTACAGAAAATTGCGTTTCATTTTCGAAGTACTCGCAAGTCCTTGGGAACGAAATTCTCGGGAAAATGGAACGCAAAGGTCAGGAAAATTACCTAAATGTGACATAAATGTGTGGACAATCATGGTGATTGCACCATAAACCTCCTAATGACAGTTAAATTCGTGACTAAAGTAGTTCCTTCCTAAATCGAAACGTCGCATTGCATACCCAATGAAAACTTGTAAGATAACATGTTCATAAGCCAAGTGATAAATGGTATATGCCTCATGTAATGACAGGCTATCAAATTTTGGTAATATATAAATTCATACAGACTCCTGACTTCGATTCACCAAAATTGTTCGTTGCCCTAAGTAATGAAATATT
Source organism: Chrysops caecutiens (assembly GCA_963971475.1). NCBI lineage: Eukaryota > Metazoa > Arthropoda > Insecta > Diptera > Tabanidae > Chrysops > Chrysops caecutiens. The sequence goes on along the minus strand of OZ020570.1, from coordinate 23,337,395 downwards.
TTCAAGAACTTTTTGAATATTAAACAGCTCACAGGCTAATAAATACTCCGAATTGAAGTGAAGATTCTCAAGGTATGATTTCGGTTCTTTGAACAGAATGAATTGGTCACAAAGAAGGAGTAAAACCATTCAAGATTCTTTGTGAAGTGATAAATTTAGTCGCCTAACGTTACGTTACGTTGTTGTGGACATGAAATAATTCATTTTTTCCATAGCCTTTGGATGGATTGTAACGAAAGAGATTTAGTGGAAGATCCTGGTCAGATCGAATATTTAGATGTCTCAATTAGGACCAGAATGATAGTGAACCACTTCTCTGGCTAATGAACAACAGTTTCGCAGATACATGGTTAAGAGTTTAATTTACGACCTTGTTAGGTGCTCGATTGAGACCTATTCGCTAAAGATTGTGATCTGGTCTCAGGTGAATTTTTTGGGAATTTTCATTGTATGAGTTAATCCTTAAATTTGGATACATGAACGACCAAAACAGAACATTGGAAGACATGCAACGTCTGCCATATTTTATTTATGGAAACTTAATTTTGAACTCCAACTACTAGTCTAGATTAACTATCGATGGTGTATGAGATTCAATGACGAATGGGTCTGATTTACGTAACATTGGAGTATGTATGGTGTTCAATGTACTGAAGATGTACTCAGGAAGTTTAAGAAATTTGGTACTGCTATAGTCCTCGTGTAGCATGTTGCATGAAGCGTTACTAATCCCTGACACGAAAACGTTCTTTAGAACTTATAAAGATATCTGTCCGCAGCATACGTATATCGGCAAAGATGAAGCAAAACGTGACCGATGGCTGCCACCCACGCTTGCAGTTGACGCCATTGTGCATTTCCATGATCGATGAGGTCCGGGTGAGCCAAGTGCACATGACCATATGATGAATCATTGCTTGGTTTGTGTATGGTTTTCATCTTAGAATGCATCTCCACTTGCCCAAGGGTCTAGCATATTGTAGTTGGCATATGCACGGAAAAAAATTAGGATTTGCAATAATTCATTTTGGGCGAATCAATCATTTATGTTTGATGAGGGTGAACGTTCACGACATTTGCGTTTAAGCGAAAAACGTTTTTACGAAAATGTAAATGAGGTCAGTATGCTACAAAACCGTATGGTTTCGCCATATATGCTTGGCACACGTTGTCCCTCCAACTGTTAGGATTGTGGAGGAAGAGATATGATTTAGTGTTTTTAGGAATCATCAAACCATGTTTATGCCTTCGTTCGACTGTGGTTACTCATTTCATGTTCATCCAATTAGCAACTGCTTGTCAAACATATCAGTGTCTCATGTTGACACTTATTTTGGTTATTTTTATTTATTTGAGACGTCATTTTAGTTCTTTTGACAATTCCCTAAACTGCAAAATAAACACTGTTTCCAGTTACTTATAACACATTTAGATGGAAACATACCACATTTTCGCTAATATTTATACTCCGACAGGGAGACAATAGAATTTGGTTCATTTTAGGCGATTGTCTGGTTAATGATTCGTGATTTGTCATTTAGAAGCCCTTAAAGTAAACAGTATAGTACGAAGATTTTATATTCTTTTTAAATTTGCAGCTCATTAAATTGTGTGTAAGCAATATTTTTGGAACAAGCTTTATTTTGAAATAGTTCGAAGAACTCAGATGTGTGGACTTAATGGAACCAAATTAAAATAATACAACAAGGAATAAGCGTTCAAATTTGAAGCCGGTTGAAACCAATTTAGGAATGTTAACTTTTTGAAGGCCAAAACAAATAAGATGGATCACAACCTCCTTCCTGACGCTATGAAAGACGAATTAAGGTGATTTTGGAAGTGGTAAGTTAATTGGTTGTTTTGAGATAATTACAAGCAAGTTAACCCTCGTCAAATACTTGTGATTGCTTTCACAACCCTTTGACACGTCTTGCTGGCAAAAAACCATTAATGGAGTGTAAATTATTTAGCCTCAAATCAATCTTAATATCCCTCATTTCGTCTTGGCAGGTGGTCATTAAACGTGTAACGCCAGCTAAACGAACCCTTCGCAATTAGTTTATCTGGCAAAAACTTCAAAACCGGGTTGAACTTTCATGGTTTGTTTAAAAACCCTCAATTGTTTTGTAAATGAAACCCCTTGATGAATTTTTCTCTTGTCACACTTTCAAATTTCATGCTGTTAAGTGGCTAAATTTTGTGTAATTGATCAACACCTCCATGAAATAAATTTTTTTGTAGGTTAACCACTAAGATATTCATTCTGTTTGCTTTACATTTATGATACTTTAAATCCCATCAAAACCTTTTGATTATATTTGAAAAACTCTCATGGAACATTGTACTTCTGGCCTATATCAGATATTTACTTAGCACGCAAACAAAATTTAATTTAATAAACTTTACAGTAAAGCTTAAAATTATCAACATAAAGTAGATCAAAATTTCATGATGTAAATCACTAGAGAAATCTGTAGCACAATTCAACGTTGCTCTAACATTTACCCAAAATTATGGACCAACAGATTTCTATAAAATTTAAGAGTCGATAGTAAACTCAACCATAAAGTTTCGCGAAGGTATAATTTATGTCCTAACCCTCAAAAACCCAAAGTCAAAAACCTTCTGTCTCACAGAACGAAAATTAATAAATCTTTTATGGGCAATGACCCCATTTGGTTTTTATAAGATTCTGCCAGGAAAGATTTTTGTGCAATTTTAATGAGGCACCTTTTGGGTAAAAAAAACTTTCAAATTTACATGGAAACCCTTCGCAGAAGAAGCTGTTGTTTTAGATAATGAACTTCGTCGATTTATCCTATTTTGGTTAAGGGTTCAATGCTCTTTGCCTTCAATTCTTTTTCTGAATTGGAATGTTTTTTAGGGAACCACTTTCATTAATCTTTGAAGCGACTTTCCTTCATTTGCCCGGAAAACTTTTAAACTTCTCCAAATCAATAAGTCAAGGACATGTATACCATAACAAACCTCCTGACTTTGTTATATGACTTGAAGTATTCAGACGACGAGTGGCTTTAAAAGCAGAGACAGACAACAGAACTTAAGGAAACCGATTTACCGGATTTTCTAAAGGCGGTTTTATTTAAAGGATTCGCTGGTTGTAACCCTCTTATTGCCGACCTAAGGATCCATTTTGTTTGAGTTGTTTTGACAGATGAAGCTGGTGTTACTAAACTGGTTTAAATTTAGTCGGTTTAACTCTAGTATGTACAGGCTGTAATTCGGCTTGACTATTGGAAAAAAGAGGATTGGTGAAGACCGAATTTTGGAACAACCACTATTCCACGCATTCTTCGTGAGAAGTGGGCTCATAGGTTTTTCTGTGCTCTGTCGTCTGTACATAAACCAGAAGAACATATTAACAATTATAACATTAGGTAAACAAGGAAATATAGTTTTGATGGGCTTTAGGCGATTTTAGTGTATAGTATCTGAAGCGAGAATTTTGGATCCTATACAGTCATACAGCTGTGGTTTAGGGAAAGTGTGAAGTCTATTCACTTCTAACCTTGGTGGAGTGAGCTGGACTGTGGTGAGTTAATGGCTTGACTTATGACTTTCAAGATTACATGTAAAATACTATTATGATCTGAAAGGACTCCTGTCATCAGAAGGATGGCATATGTTCAAAACCATGTTGCCGAGCTTGGCGGCTTCATGAATGGACATATGCAAGATGAAAGTGTTTCGGCGGTTCTTAAGCTAAATCCTCTCAAAAGGCGCTAGCACAAACCATGGTCGCCTGAACCACAGAAAGGCAGGGGTGATGATAGGCCTCACTCTTAACAGTGATCGTGCACAGGTAGTCCCATCACAAATATGTCAGAGGGCGAGGTTGACGCTTTATACCATTCAGGGCTAACAACCCCGTGGAATAGTGCTAACACGGCGGGTGTCCACGTAAAAACCCATGACAGATTCTGTCATCAGAAGGATAAACTGGTAATCAAGTATTTTGAAATTAGAACAAGTCATCCCTGTTCATCGAAAAACACCTATAAAGAATGTTTTTGTTGATGATAATCCACGTTTTATTGTCACATTAGCATAAACATAAAAAAGGGTTTTTTAGGGCACAACTTGTGAAACGGAACAGATTTGAATTTGATTTGATTGATTTGATTGATTTGTTTTGAAATTTATTGTCGTAACTCAAAAATTCCATTCTCATCACCTAAATGTTTTTGTTGAGAAAATAAAATAAATTTAAATTTCTAAAAAAGTTTATGATTTGATTTTGACATGATTTTTTTAAGAGCTATAAAAAGCTTTTGTCGAGTTCATGTAAATATCTTGCCATTGATATGTTTATAACATTAAATGCTAATGGTTTATGCTTTTGGAAAAGCCATGAATGTCGTGAAATGTAAAGAACGTTCACCATCAAAACAATTTTTGATTTCAACAAGTCAATAACATTTTCAATAACATTAAGCCTGAAACTTGTAAAGGAAATGTTTCACCTTCGTGATACTGAAAATTGCCAAAATCCGCTTTCAAATGTTAATTTTAACGTACCTTATATCTCATTAACTGTGACTTGTTATATGTATGAACGTGGCCAACGTGAAATTATTCTTAGAGCTATTAAATTAAATACAGTAGAACCTCCTTTATCCGTCTCCCCGTTATCCGTGACCTCTGTTAACCGTCACCGAAAATTTCGTAGATGGCTCCACTATATTCGAAAGATTACAGATTAGTATGAAAGGAAAGCGGACGCATTGATTTCGAGAAATTTGCAAAGTTTTACGATGAAAGAATGTGAAGCACAGTTTAAGCAGTAAAAATTAACCGACTTTTCACCATCACATTGAATATTTCTTTTGATTTTATCGTTATATAAATATGTATTAAATTACTAATTCGCAACTAAACATATCTTTCAGTAAGTTTGTTGTCTGTGAATGTACGCCTTTCATCAAAATCTAGGTTCAAGTCTGGTCCTTTCTGGTCCGTCAAACCTCTGGTCCCGTGCCTGATGAATAAAAGAGGTTCTACTGTGTTCTCTTTTTCGAGAAAAGGTTGTCGTTCCAGGCTAGATGTTAGAGACAAGAAATCGAGTTGTTGAAAATGCTAGACCACAGCCTTAAAATAATCAATTTCAAGTTTAATGATATCAATTATCAAGCTGATTAGTTTTCTCTAAAAGAAATATTTTGTGATCTCCATTGCATGCGATTTAATAATAGTGTCAGATAGTAATTATTTCAAGATTTAATTTGCAAATAAATTTCTTCGTAACCATTAAGAGTTGGAAGTAGTAACGTACCGATATTTCGCGTTTATCTTTAATCTTAATGAAACCATTAGGTTATAATTATCACCGAAACTCTTAACCATTTCATTTCAATGAAATATTTAACCATGTTTCGATTGAATACGTTCTGCCAATGGGCGGTAGCCACTTCAGTTATGACCGCAATTTACACTACAATCCAGGTTACCTTTATTTAGTGAGTTATATAAAAATGGATTTTGCTCAATCATCTTTTTGATAACTTGCTGAACAGTTACTTGTAACACATTTCGAGTTTGAGCACAACACTGAAGAATATCCTTAGTTATTCTAAAACCAATGCCAAAGCATTAACTCAGGAAATTGTTGAATAAGATTAGAATCAATAGCTTTGTCATACTATACATAAAAATATATTCGAAATTAACAATTAACTTCCAGATGATGCAAGAGAATTTCTTTTATTTGTGAAGAACAAAACCTATAACAGGTAGCAAATATAGGTGTAGATTTATTTGTCGTATAACCCATTTGTAAGTGTCAAATATAAAAATTGCACATTATGCAGAAGTACAATAAAATTGACGGAAGCTAAAGGTTTCCTTGGAAATTCATTAAAGCTAATTTTGTGAGGACAATGCGAAGATAGCTTCTCATGAATTAGCAAGTGAAATAAGGTGAATGGATAACATGTTACAAGTGGCTCCATTAAAGTTGACCAGCTCAACTGCATGACATCAATTTGTTATCCCTCGCGTGAATGAGCTCGATATAAATTACGCAAAAAACAAGTATTGAGTGAATTATCACAACCTAATGAGACAAATTAATATGTATCTCATTAGAAAAAACCATATTATGAATATGGAGGCCAGCACATGCAAATAACCATAGCACAAGGGGTCTTCATAAATACTGGAGACATCCGTCTAGTCTGTTTGTTGAGACGAATATTTTACTCTCGCAATTATTTATTGAAGACAGTTTGTCAAGATCAATGATGCAGAACTTGTTACTACAATCAATAACAATTATCAGGACTATAAGCTATTATTTGTATTAACTTGGATAATAACTGTTTTGCATATTTGTTTTGCTGACTCTTGAAATTTCTACGAGACATTCAAACCTGCAATTTGTTTTGTCGTCACGCGATATTTTATATATAACTTTGCATCTTGGAGTTAACAGGTGAAGTTAATTATCAATTTGCAGTTTTAAAATCTTGAAATCTCTTCCTGATAGATTGCATTTCAACATGTGAAGAAATTAGAACTTGAAATGATTTCGAAGGAAACGAAATTCTGTTAGCTAAATGGTTTCTTTTCTTAACGACACTCGTGGCATCAAATAGTCTCGAAACATAACCAAGATATCAAACAGTTGAAGATATGAGCCTTCAAGTGAAATATTTCCAACTTAATTATATATGTTATATTGAAATGTAATTTAACCAAATAGCATTCAATTGAATTTTTTCCAAAGTCTGTGTTTATTTTCTTGTTAATTTTATAATTATTAATACTTATTTATCTACCTAATTACAGAAACCGCTCCTGGGTGGTTTTTGCCTGGAAGACATTCATCTAAGACTAGCTGGTCTAACTTATGATGAAGTAGTTGATTTTACTTGACTGACATTTGGACAGTCTCCTCACACTGGAAAACTTTAATCGTTACTTTTAATTCAACGCACTAAATAACTTAGAAGCATTGTGGAAAAACAAACTACCACGCTCATAGATTATAATGTATAGCTTGGTCTTCCTTTCTTGCACCCTGTTAGATTGCAAAGCGCTAAAGTCGAGTATACGGAAATGTATACAAAAAGCTAATGTCGTTAGAAGTGAAACATTTTATGGAATGGCATCAACTATCAACGAGGCTACTGTTCTCGGCATCTTCTCTTTGTGTGGTTGTTCGTATACTTTTTCTGTTTCTACTTTTGGACAAATTTTATGATTATAAAAGGACAAATAGTTGAACAGATTCATGCGTGTAGTATAGTATCGAATAAAAAGTCTCATTTTATTCTAATTATAAAAATTTCAAATGCATTCATTGAATACGCCAAAAAATGTTAAGTAACATATATTTGCTCCTGAACGATTGTCGGATAATTTCAATGAATATAATTTTTTAAAGATCTGAAAGAATTGCTTTCAAGAATCCACTCCAAAATATGCAAATTTCGCTCAAAGTCAGCACTAGTGAACGTACAAAAACAGAATGCATGGTCGTTTCATTCTGTTCATGAAATGTAGGAGGTTTTGTTCGACTTACAATTAGTTGCTAAAAATACTCGCAGTAATATTTAGTCGCTTTTTTGATCTTCCAAATTTGTAGATCAGTCCCAAGTTTATTTGAAACGCATTGAGTCAGATTGTGAATACCAGACAACATATGCTCTCAATTACTTTAAGGACTCGGAATGTTATTTCTAGACGTACCCTTGAATGCAGTCATCAATTGCATACAGTTCGGTCTTCAACGAACTATGTCCTCATTGGAAAATCGAAAACTTGCACTGAAGTAAATGAATTTCTTAATTGCATAGACTAACGTGAAATATGTGCATTCGTCCCATAAACGGTGCATAAGAAATTGAGTTAATAAATCTCGTTATTCTGTTAATTAATTTGCTCTTGGGGCAGGTGTGTGGTAAATACAAATGCCAATTTTTCAATTCGACTCGTTTACTCGTTTAACATTTCAAGAAATTCCATTTCGAATTTACGTCTGCCAGGGAATTAACTTAACTACCTGCCAAATAAACAAGTTCTAACTGAGTTTATGTGAATGTTCAAAGATGAAGAAGGTTGAGTTAATACCATTTAATAACGGTTAGTTAAGATATTCGATGTCTTAGAATCTCAGCACTACTGACAAACTAATTATACCGACACAGATGATAAACAAAACTATTTCCAATCAAAACTTTCGTCGTAAAATAAAATTTTCATTCCAATGAAAATTCCTTCACCTGTTATATATCACTTTAGCCCATTCATCTAAATATCTTAAGCGCTTCTTGACACAGAACTGGGAATAGATTTCGAGCGTTTAATACGTTTAGTGAACTAGTGACAGTCAACACGAAACCCATAAGACATTATCATGGAACGTAGCCGCAACCAAATGCTTTTAGCAAAATCATAATTGTATCAAAAGTCGCACAACAATATCTACTAAAAATAAATTTTTACAAAAATGAAGATTCCAAAGACAGGAAATCAAAGCACAAAATTTTATAGCTCTAGTGACATATTTACGAAATAATTTTACTATAATAGAATCAGGTTCCGTTGAAAATATTACGCTCAACATGAGCCTCGTTTGAAGGTTTTATTAGAGCAATTAATTAAACAACTCTTGTTGTTCGTACAAGCCTATAACTTTGAGTTTTGAGTGCCGTCACACCTGGCTATGTTGTACAACATAATTTCTGAATCACTTGTACAGGTACGTGAAGAACATGACCACAAACAATTTCTCTGCCACATATCAAGCCTTGAAATTACCGGACACCAACATTCTTAGAATCGCGTGCCTCGTTAACTAGAAATAAATTTTAATAAAATGTACATGTAAGGTATTAACTATGTATCTCACCAAATATCCTTTCATATATCATGGTCAATTATGTAGTCAATATGGTTAGAAAAAGTTGTGTTACGCAAAACTAATCCTCGTTTCATCTAGGTATCCGAAGAGCTGCAGACGATAGACAGGCCTGACAAGTACCATGCGGGAAGTAGAATCTGCTAAACGCTTACTTGTTCTGTGAAAATAAATTTTACGAGGTTTAATAACGTGATCAGAAAACCATTAACATATCTCGAAGATCAATGATGTGCTACTTCCGGGCCAGTTTTAGATGTCAGGTGTTGAACTGGAACAAATAAACGACACTTTAGAGATTCATACGAGTAAATGCATGCTTCTTGCACAGCTTCCAACATTCCTTGTTTTGTTTTGCGAACGCCTCAAGCGATAACTAGTGCTGGAGTAATTAATTTTTTGAATTTTGTTGTACTCACGTATGTTGCTAAATGTTAACTCGCCCCTTTTTGACTCATTAACATTTTATTTACATTACAGAGAAATAAATAACTCCAGTTTGAAATTAAAAAATTTCAGTCTCTGTCTCTAACAAAATTATCAATTATTTGTTAGAATGAAGATACGCAAATTGGTTCTTAAAAATAAGATGGCACTTAATGCACGAATTAACCCAGAATCTATTTTAAATGGATAATCATCGACAACTGTTATGCTTTTAACTTTGTTATGCTTTTTTTATTTTATACATGTCTGATTTTATTAACTTCAAAACTACGCATTGATTTTATTTATTTACTAGAAAAAAACGGGCAAAAATTATAAAAAATAAGATAGATATTTGTGACGTCATGAAGAAAATGAATTTTCCCCGCCCTCTAACGAATGAAATTCATTTCCAGGAAGCAGAGAGAAATTCATTCTGTGCTTGATCCATTTGAAATGAATTTTCCACGCTTTCAGAGAGTGGATCCCATTCTCTGGTGAATGAAATTAATTTTCTGCTTCACGACCATTAGGATTCTATATATTAAGATTTCATTTATATTAATTCGAAAAAATTGATCCCTTCAATGAAAATTATATCTTTTGAGGTAAATTATTTTTTGCGAAGGACACACATGAGACTTAGAATTTATGATATCAGAATTCTTCGAGGTAGGAGTATCACATGTGTGTCATACACGTACCAAATTTAGTGGGATTTATTCGATTTTAATGCGGACTGGGAACAACCAAATTATACCATGACGATGTGTGTCATACCAGATATATAGATATTATGGCTATGTTATAAGTTCGTTTACGTACCATATTGTTATATATTGCAATACGTTTCGACCTCGAAAATGGCGTATTTTTACTTGCTGAAAAATTAGTTTTGAGAGGATTTTACGTGACGCCATGAAGAGCAAACGAGCTCCAGTATGAAAAATTTTTTGAGGTGCTTGAAAACCTCTGCCAAAGTAGTCAACGTTTAGGCGCGTTTCCAATGCCTGGTTGCAGTAGAGTGGATTGGCATACATGTACCATACGTGCATCTCGTGCAATCTGTGCCTAGCGTGGCATGAGAATAGGATCTATTTTCACGCAAAAAGATTTATTTCGGAACGATTCCTACAGGTGGCAGCAGCATATAAAAATTTTCATAGTTTGATATTCTTAATTTCTCAGTTTGTAACCACAAAATTTGCTTATAATTTTACTTCCCGTGGTTGTAATATCTGTTGATCAATTCTGGGTATACACCTAATAATCCTGTTTTCGAGATATCGCAACTTTAAGATATGAACGAATTTCCTTTGGAAGGAACAGCTGTCCCCTCTGTGCGCTGTGGCAGGAATCGTTCTTAAGGGGGCGTTCAAGTATTACGTAACGCAATTAAGGGGAGATGGGGGGGGGTTCTGTAAAACGTTACGATGCGTTACAGGGGCGGGAGGGGGGGTTCGAACAACGCGTTACATAACATTGTTTTCATTGAATAGATATGTGAATAAATAAAATACGCATGAGTTGCGAATTAGAAATCATTTGTTTTATTTATTAATTACTTATTTAGCGACTTTCCGGTAGTTTGCGCAACATAGTTGTGACATTTGGGTAAAAATAGTTAGTATGGTTATACGTAACATTTATGGGGGGTGGGGTGGGGGGGTACAGGAAAACGTTACGGCGCGTTACATGGGGGGAGGGGGGTTCAAAAATCTTCAATATTTGCGTTACGTAATACTTGAACGCCCCCTAAGACAAAGTTGGGGCATCACCACATGACTCCAGCTTATCTTTATGAAAGCATAGAACAATCCGATGAAAATCCCTTCCTAACTAGCAATCAAAGGATTCGTGAAAAAAGACATATGCATGTGGCAACAGAAATTACTGCCACAGCCATAAGAACCCCGATTTGAAGATTTCTCAACACAAAATTTGTCAGGCTACCATCTAATGTCGTCGGGTATTTGGTATTTGTCCTACAGTTGTTTTATGAAAGTTTCTAAGGCTTTAATTTCTTATTTCTGCATTTGGAAAGTAAAGCAAAAGAGAGGATATTTGTATCTAATACTTAATTTTTATATTTTGATGTTAATTATATAGTATGTGCAGGTGTTATTCTAATCACATGCTTGGTTTTTAACTACGGGACTTATTATTACATCCCCTTGATTAAGACGCCCAACCGTCCGTCCAACCGACCGTCCCGCAATCCTAGGTGTTGTCGCACATTTCAATAACCAGTAAAAGAGTCCCGAAAACCATTGACCCGCATTCCTACTCTGAAATACCTCAACACTAGATCACTAGCAATTTTATGAAACGCAACTAAATTCTCCGCTCAATCATCAATAACGAAAGTGACAGACCGGTGAGAGGTTACAGAGCACCTCTGTGTATACCACTCTTCAGGCAAAAGTTCCTACCAAGATCCTTCTATGTCACATCTTCATTTCTGTGGAACTCAATACCGCCGACAGTAAGAAACAATTTTCCTTTAAGAAGCATTTTTTTTTTTTTGTATTTTTACTTTTAACTCGTATAACACGCATAATTATTGATTTGTACAAATTGTACCCAAAGAAATGTCTATCTATCTATTTATCTCTAATTCCAATTCTGTTTATTTTCTGGTTTAATTGTATATTTATTATTAGTGAGTTGACCGAAAGAGTATTTTCGTTGATGAATGCACTGCGGACGTCTGACAAAACAGCACTGGAAGGGGAAACCCTTCGTACTGTCCTTAAGGTTCGTTTCCAATGCCAGCTTGGAGTGGAGTGGGTTGACGCTGACTCTGGCACGCTTTTCCAATGTCAGAGTGGATTGATTTCACATGTATCTTTCGCGCAGTCGTTTTAATTATCAAAATTATAATATTATTTCCACATAAAATAACCATATTTAAATTATTATACCCTTACTACATTAGAAATGAATGATTTTTTTCCGGTTTTACCTAATTTTACTCAAAAATGAAATAATTCGATTCATATTTCGAATGATCAATTCGTGGCCACCTATAAGAGTCGCTCCGAAATAAAACTTTTTGCCGCTCCAGAGTGGAAATAGAAATAGATCCTATTTTCAATCCACGCTGGGCATGGATTGCACGAGATGCACATATGGCGAAGTGCATGGGTGTGAAACGAGCAAAACATGTAAATCAATCCAATCCACTTCAAGTTGGCGTTGGAAACGCACCTCTAACCAAAAACACTGGATTACTTAAATATATGTCACTCTAGTGTTAAATATGATTCTAAAAGTAAATCTCCAGTATGTTACGAGTTTTTCTTTATGTGAAGTCGGTAAAACTTTATAATCTGACCCATTTTGTGAAAGGCCCATTTTACTTTCAGAAATATGGCCACCTTACCCTTGACTACGCTTGACTAAAACGATGCAATGTAACAAAAACTGCTCCCCCAAAAATAGCATTCACGGACACGACTCGCCGCCCCTGGTGTCGTGGAGGCACAAACGAGTATTCGAATTTCGAATTCAAGCGCTCGACTCACGTGGTAGCGACTTGAAAACGTAAACAGAGAAGAATTTTGAGTATACCGTGTCGAAATTGGGGAACTCTCTCGCTCCACATCTCTCCACGACATCCAGAGAGATGTAAGTGACAGAAACGTCAAAACGCAAATGACGGCGAAAGAAAGTAAGAATGGCGTCTGTGGGTCGTTTGACGTCGCGAGCTCGGAATATTTTGCAAAATTTTACCTTTAATTCGCGAAATTTTGTTGGTTTTCGGAGTGGCAAAACAATTAAAAGTGATTCATTAAAATGTTTAGTGATATTTGGCGGTGGACTGGTGGCGTTTACTGTAGCTACTTGGTACAGACCAACAACAGTCCATGCCTTGAATATGAAAAAATTGAAGGTGAAAATATATCTATTGCTCTCGCACTTACTTCATGTTGCATAAGTGAATGAAACATAAAACCCAAAATATTTTGTTTTTACGAAACGTCAATTGATACGTGGTTTTGGAAAATTTTGTTCCGTGTTGATTAATCACCAAATTTTGTGGACGTGACATACACAACGTTCAAATTCACAAAAAGTTTATTATATCTAAATTCCAAGAAGATATCCCGCAAATGTGTCTCAAAAGTCAAATTTGTGGATCAACCCGAGCAAATCTATTTTTAGTTCCTTTGCAATGTTGATACTTTTGGTGTTGGACGAAAAGTCAACGTTCAATTTAAATTGAAACTAATTGTTCAATGAAATTTGCCAAACGAAAATTATCAGTACCTCCAAATATATAAGTGTTATTGCTTTAATTTTCCAGTTTTTCACTATGGACTGTGGAAAAAAATTTCGTTTATCAATTGCCATGGAAATTTCGTCGCAGCTGTTCTATACCTCACAATGTTCACAGGGTGACCGACCATACAAACTAACATTTTCATTGATAACATTTCTCTGATTCTATTAACTATTTCATTATAATGGAATATATTATGTAATTGAAACTCAAAACATTTGAATTACTAACAAACTATTAATAATTTGCTAACATATAACATTTAACACTCTAAATTTTACATATGAAAGCATTTAACTCTAACTATTTTATTTCTTTATAAGAGTTTTCATTAAATTGAGAGTAGGTATGTAAAATTAAATAACTTCAAAAGTACTCGATGATATGTAGGTACTAGTGTTTCATAAGCAATCGGGGCGATTCTGGCCATTTTCGTTAACAGATTTCTGTTAAGAAAGTTAACAGATTTGGTTTTTAACAGAATTCTTTAAGTTTGTATTCTTGGTACCTACAACTTATTTTCGAATCTGTTACGTCGAAACGAATTTAAACCTGTTAAGTTCAAATCGACGAATTTCGGGCCTGTTATGGTAACAGATTTTTAACAGAAAATGTGTTAACTTTTGCCACAGTATATCCAACAACAAAATGCATGGGATGTCAAATTAACAGAATTTGTTACGTGCACCCAGAATTGGCCCGAATAAATAGCTAACATATGGATATCAATACTTCCTGCTAAAATTTATATTAGTATAATGTCTGTTTACGAACAGCTTGCGTTTACTCACTTTACTAAATCGAAAATGTGATATTTGAGAGAATTTCAATCTCTTACTCAATTTTTAATGAAACCATTTTGAGTAACATCCAGTGAGAGTAAAATTGTTTTCAAGTTCAGTTCCGTTTCATGACGTCATACGTCATATTTTCTCAAAATTATTTTTCTAATAAGTAAAAAAACGCGAAACCAACGACATGGTACGTCAACAGACCTTATGTATAGCTAACATAATATGTCGGTCCTGTGCTAACTTCCCTTCATACTTTACATTAATATAGTCTACTATCTCCTTTTGACGTTTTAAGGATTTCCAATATTTTTATGTAAAGTGCCCTAATTCCGTCCACCGAAAATCTGTTTCTTTTAATTCCTTCACCACAAAAAGGTTATTGGATAAAATCAATTTTTAAAAACTGATTCTGAAACAAAATTGTTGCCAGAATTCAAAAATCCACTTTTTGTTATTATTGCTCTATTGCAAATATTTTTAAAAAATTATTTTAATTCAAAAAGTTCGAAATGGTCGAAGAGCCCTAATTCCGTCCACCTAACTTGCATGTTCCTAATTCCGTCCACTAGTGACCCTAATTCCGTCCACCTAAAATCGACTGAAAAATTCGGTTTTTCATGGACTAGGAACTGTTTAAAGACTGAAAATGGTTAATAATAATGCAATAGTGGATAATGTAATATACAAAATATGGAATATATAATAAAAACTACACAATTTCTTAATTTTAAAAACGGTCGGAATTGCATTCATTCGAGCAAATATTGGTAGGACGGAATTAGGTAAAATTCGGCATTTTGCCTATGACGTACGTCGCAATGTACCTTGCCGGTCAAAAGTTTGAGACTATCATAATAAGATTTTCTGCATCGGTTTTAAATCTTTTATGAATTATTGTTGTGTTCTATGATTATAAATAAATAAATAAATAAAGATATTTAAAGTTTTTTCGTCGTATGACTTATATTTTAAATTATATTTTGCATGATGTAACACGATAGTCTGGAACTTTTCGCCAGCAGTGTACACTATACGGCGGAAAAAGTGGACGGAATTAGGGCGATAGGCAAAATGCAGGAAAGAACCTAATTCCGTCCACTGGACGGAATTAGGACTAATCTGTAATTTCGATGCCCTAATTCCGTCCACTTTATTTTATTGTTTATTTTGCGTTTTATCTATATATAGTTAAATATTACTACATTTTCTCAACCCTGAAGATTCATAGATACAGAAAAGTCAGAAGAATCGATCATAATCCTTAAAAATCTTTCAAAAAATGCTTAGAACCAAAACATTAAATCTAAGGATTTTGACATGATTTTTCTCAAAAAATATAATTTTCATCTTTATTATTTAATTAAAAATAAACTATGCGCGTTAGAGCCCTGAAATTTTCAGTATATTAGCACTAAATAGTTAAGTATATGACGTTATGAATTTTATCTCCATCACATGCCCCAAAAAAAAATTATTAGCAAAAATCAAAAGTGGACGGAATTAGGAGGGTGAACGGAATTAGGGCATTTTACGTTATTCTCATCTACTTTATCATACGCATACCTTAGAATCAAAATTTCTAACAAACTCGACATACTTCTTTTACTTATTATGTAAGAAGTGTATACATATTTTTCTTATTCTTTAATACTTATAATAATGTACTTGAAAACCCCATGGCTTATCCCTTAAACCTTGCAGTGCGCAGTTCATACGGAATTTCGCTTTCCACACGATGATACCACATGAACAGCGTTTTGTGTAACTTCATTCAATAATCATAGTTCATTTAAAACATAAACATATATAGTATAACACATAAATATTTGCAAAAACAGAAAGAAAATCAAATTCTTCTGCATTTCCAAATTAATTATTTCCTTGCTTTTCTTGAGATTATTTTTCATTATTCCATTGGATGCATTTCGCATCTTCTTCGACAGCAAGCCAGGAACCGTTACCTTCTTAATCTGATTATTTAAATGCAGTAATAAACGAGGCACCTTTTGGAAATTGTACAAGCTGCAAGGTATACAAAGGTGATTAATTCAATGAAATTCCAATATTCCGCAGACGAACTCTAATCCTCGTGGACATCTATGCTTTAACGTGCCATGTAATTAGTTCCTTGTTGAAGTGAGAAAAGAACGATGTTGACTTCAATAACAGTTTTAATTACTTACACCAAATAACTCCAATTGCAAACTTACAGTCTTATATCTTCCTGTTTGATATACACACGAGGTAAAATAACAACCTTCACAAGAACATACATATTAGAATGAATCGACAATTACATGTATGAACCATGTTGAAATTGTGGTTATTGATATCAAGCTATTATGAATAGCGCATCTAAATTGGTAGTATCAGCTCAAACATGGGAAAAACTTTCCAATTAACTGGGTGTTGATCAATTCATCAAAAGACTCTTCTTGTTCTCCGTAGAGAATCCGAATTGATCATCATTCAAATTTCCTATTCTTCTCATGAATAATTGATTGATAATTGGCACAATCAATTTGCGTATTACGTTGACTGATGATTTATTAAATAGTTGACGAATAGTTCACATCCATCTCCTTTAAATGGTTCCATTACCCGCACGATTCTTGATTATCACATCACGTTAATAACAGGCGCAGAAAAAGACAAAATTTTCCATACTATCTCTAGACTAATGGTGCTAAAAATAACATAACTCCAGGGTAAACCCCTTTAGAATATGTAACTTTGTTTAATGGAAAAAAGAAGAAATCTTCAATATTCGCATTCTCGCAATATCTGAAAAACTTGACTCTGTAATATTCAATTAACTATACTTTCCTCAAAGATGAGTCAATTATCTACCAGATAATAGGTCTGTTCACGTACAGCTTGAGTCTACTAGAGTTTACTCGGCTGTAAATGAGCAATTTGAGAGGATTTTTCTTAGTTCTCTCTCGTTACTCAAATAGTACAAAAACGCATTTCAGTAACCTGGAGCTTCTTCATAAGCGACATTTTCAAATGAACTGCATTTTCCTAGTAGTTTGAAGTTTCTCGAGTAACATCTAGCACTTTCAAGCATATTTCCCCTACGTTACTTTTCGACAAACTCTCTCAAAACAATTTTTTTATCTGGTACCAAAACGCCAGTTTCTGAAGGAAAAATGAGAAATTCGAAAGGATTTCACTCTGTTACTCAAATTGTAAAAAAAAACGCTTTTGTGTAACATCCAGCAAAATCAGTTAAAAATTTGACAACTTTGACTGAATATTTCAAGCACCTCGGCTTTACTCGACCAAATTTGTCGACTAACATTTTTCGATCTCGAGCTCGTTTCCCTCCATGACGTCAAATGAAATACTCTCAAAACTATTGCTCAAGAAAGTACAAAAACGCCAATCTAGAGATTGAAACATATTGCAATATGGTACGCGAACAGACTATCTTTGGTTCAAAATTATATGTGTCACCATGTGCACAAGTGCCATGTTTCACTTGTTTCTCATTCAACTATTTGCTAGCTTATAGCGTATAGCAACAAACAAATGGCTTACCGAAATAGAGTATTTGCAAAAATTACCAAAAGTAAAGCCGGAAAACGATATCACCTGTGCTAATTCAAATGTTTATTAAGTACACAATATTCACTTGCTATATGAGTCGTGAAGGTCGTGTAATACTTACCTATACCTAAATTTTTTTGCAAAATAAAATAAAACTGGAACTGGAAGTACATTGGCTTTGGAAGTGCAGTAAGCGTTTTTAATTCATTATTTTCAGTTTTTAAACACGACTACGTGACTTTCAGCAGTCACTATTCTACTAAGAATTAGAAAACGATTAATTGAATAATAATAGATCAACGAAAGACCAATGAACTAATAAACCTGAAAATTTGATTGAGCTAATTACAGAATTTGATGATATAATTATCTATCGACATATTTCCAAAAATTATTGCTGATTCTCTATTAGATGTGCGTTTGTTTTGTTACTTCCTTTAACCCATAATCAAGAAAATCAATTTATTACTTCCTGCTGGCTTGTGATGATTTGCACTATAATAACTTAAATATAACAAGATAACTAGTAGTAGTAGGATAATTGAGGGAATTTAACAAACTTGCAAAATGTACAAATGTGTGGTCCACTGTCATTAAACCGGAATAAATTATGACTCGATGGGTATAGAAAATTTGACCCTTTCGCCCACCAATCATCTGTTGTTTAACATTAGACTCCAAATGGGCCCATCTCTGCGACCACAAACTCAACACTTGTGCAACAAATTTCTCCATCCTACAAATGAAATAGTTACTTCAGCTTTGTTAACAATCATTGTTTCTATTAAGTGATTCTCCAAAGATGCGTGAATTTCATTACTTCAACTTTCTCATGGTTATAGTTATAGTTAAGAAGTAATTTAGCAATTTAATTCATTCATTTTCCAATTTTTCAGTGAGTGTCAATCCAAAATAACTTCCTCATCCTGTGACTTTAATAAAGTTTTACTAATACTTATTGTCGTACTAACTCAGAATATTCACAAAATTATTCTCTTTGTTTTGATGCAATTGCTTCTGATGACTGCAGTGATTCGGCGAAAACCTATTTTTATTTACCTAAATTTGAATTGACAGCCTGGTGAAAGTCACTTTCACAGTCATTCAATGAAAACTGAAACAACATTCTGTTATTAACTGGTGCATATCACAACCATAGTATCCATAGTGCAAGGAACAAATGACTTCACATCCTGCAGCTTCATAAAAAGAAATTTCCTGTGATGGTCTGAATTCATGGTTTGACAAGATAAGTGTCTAGCTTTCTTACCGAAATACATTGTGAGAAGGTTTTAACGAGTTGATTGAATCTACACACACCTTTCGTATTAGCTTCAATGAAAAGTTAGAGCATAGGAAGTTGTAATGTAGATCATTGATTATAACAAACTACTTTGAATGTAATCCACATGAATCTTTTACGAAAAACCATCGTCACAAGTTTCCTAATAGGAATATATCGTCTGTTGATTGTAGGTAATCGCTGTAAGGTCCAATGAAAAGTGAGAAACACACCAGATCAGATTGAGAAAATGCTCTTGTCAAACCTAAGAAAGCACAAAATGTTTTGCAAATATGGTACAGGTTGAATTATTTAGATAAGGTTACGGTGCCCATAATTGATTTAATAAACCAGAATTTTATCGTATCGTATCGCAAATAACTTAGATGTCTCAGAAATCTGCTTGCGGTCATAGTTACTTTTACTAATCCGATAAGTTATTAGATGAGAAGGCTCTCGCTTTACACTAGCACCGAAATTAATTCACAACGATATTTTCAAGACTGGGTATATTTATCAGAGGAATTTTGTATTGTGAGAACTCTTATCAAGTTCATAATAGCAATACCAGAAGAAGAACAACGAATCCTTCAGATTTATTAATAGCATTGAATTCAGAAATTGTTTGCAAAGACGGTAGAACAAATTTACCCTAATTTATATTGGAATTATCCTATTGATACACAGCTTTAGTTTACGATTTGAGCTCGTAGTTGCGTCTAACACTCTATTATAAAATACAACGTGGTATATTAATTTTAGTATTCTTTTACATGATTTCATAACCTGATATGATAAAATATCCGTCACAGTTTTGTTCTGTTGTCAGTTAGAAAGATGTCAACATCCGAAACTGACATTCAAGAATATTAATATACATAACAGCGGTTCGTGTAACATGCAATGAACACCACTTTCCAATTAAATGTGAATATTTGATTAAGAGTGTTAATTAGCTCTCAAAATCCAACCAGAATGCACTTAGACATCCCTGTAACAATGCAATCTGTTTGAGTTATCCGTGGGTTTCTTTGACACGTTCAACGGTTTAAGAACATTTCACAAGAAATGCATTTCGCTCATTATTTTCCGGATACCTGACAATTACCACAGCATATGTCCTTCTGTTATGAGTACAATCTGTTTCTTAAAAATGTTTTGAAGTCATTATAAAGACGTTAGTTCTCTGCATACAACTCTTTACAAGTATGGAAATACATATTGTCAGTGTTAGCCACCCACTTGTCATGTCACTTCATTGTGCATATCATGATCGATGACGGTTGCTGAGGGAACATACTCCTATGAATAAATGGCAAATCGTTACCCTGTTTGTTTCTTGTCAGGAGTGTTGCATTTGCTGCAGCGTCCACAAAGTTTGTTCTAATGCATTGTTCAGAAAATGTGGTGAATGGAAACATTTCTTGTAAGTAGGAGTCCTTTAGAAAATCAATCATTCGTAGAGATCAACCAAAGATGGCTTGTTACCTACATCTACTGTATCTTTTGCCTCTCTAGTCAAACTTGATCTCTTTCTTTGGGTCATGCAGCATATTTTCGCAACAGTATCCGCTTGCATATAAGAATCCCTTAACCCATCTAACTGTCATCCATCAGGCATGGAGGCAGCTGTAATTATACTTCATACTGTTTTATAAAATGCAAAATACGTGGTATGAAACGAAAGAAGTACATATAGAAAAACGTACTCCAACTTATTTGCAGTGTAGAATAGTGAAATAGTGCTAAAGAAATTCCTATTATTCAACAGCTAACAGGTTCTCGTGAATCCGTGTGTCGCAAATTAGAGTATGACGTGTCGTATCCTAACAATAACAAACATTCGGGGATTAAATAAATGAGTATGATTCATGAGTCTGAATTCGGAGCCTGGGGCGCATGATAAGATGCACGAATCGAGTTACATACGTTCTTCTATCTTGTTTTTATCAGACAACGGAAACAACAAAATAAAATCCACCTTATTTTTGTGGATATTCCGTAAATTAATTGTGAGAGCTGAGTCGGTCTCATGTGATCAAGAAAATTTGGAGCTTAACCTGAGCTGAAGCCTAAAAGAAGAAAAAGTGTAGACACTATTGACTTAGTTAGATGTTTGATATCACATCGGAAGTTTTGTTGTAGTTGTTTTTGATTAATGCCACGAAGAACATTTGTAGACTTAAAAATTTGGAAAAAATCGATTCAATTTCACTTTAGATCTGTATAACATTTTGAGATTGTAAGCAAAAATGAAACAAAACCTATTCCGAAAACATGCTCCGCCATTAAATGTCTGTTACAACGTGTGTTGGAATCAATTTCACATACTTGTTCGTGAAAACATGACAATTTAACTGATTTTATGGAAATGATTCCATAGCAACCCACAAATTGTAGGAGTGGAGAAGTGAACGAGGTTATCGCTAGTTGCTCATCAGAAGATCCCTCTAATATGGGATTATGTTTAGCAGTTGGATTTCAATCTGCAAATTAAATTAATTAACAAAAATCACTGATGCAGTAAATACTTTCCAAATCTTTTGTGACCCAAATCTTTGCAATAAACTTGTTAGTGAAGATCATACTGTTGTCTATAGTATTATTATTCAATATCAATAAATCTACGTTATTTACAGGAAGACGAAAAAGCTGTTAAATTGACTGCCCGCGAGCGAAGATTCATTAAATTCGCGTCTGTGGAATTCGATGGACAATTGTACATGACCCCGCAAGACTTTCTAGACTCTGTAGTAGAGCAGGAACCCAGACGTTTGTTTATAAATTGTCGTATTAAAAATTTTAGTCATGTTTTGTTTTCTTAATTTTAGCTCGACTCAAAAGAAGAATGCTTTCTTTGAACGACATAAACAAAATGAAGGACGTTACACCACCATTGAAGAAAGGTTCCTCAAATATGTTTAGATCACTGAGGGATAAAGGTACTATAACACTATTGACTATATAGGATAATGCTGTTTTGATCTTATACTAGATATCTTCATATGTTCTGATAACTTTCTTTTGTCCTGCAGGAATAATATCTTACACGGAGTATTTATTTTTGCTTTCCATACTTACAAGTAAGTAGGAAATGAAACTTTAAAGAGCATAATAACATATATAATGAGTTGTTTCATTTTAGAACCTCAGTCTGGATTTCGCATTGCATTTAACATGTTCGATACAGACGGAAACCAAAGAGTTGATAAGAGCGAGTTCTTAGTCGTAAGTGCATCTATGAAACATCATCTACATAACAATCCCGCTTTTCAAGAAATCCTCTTTTTTAACCAAAATATATTTTAATTTATTTTTGTTATTGATGTTTTGCACAAAAATTTTTTTTAGTTAACCCTCTTAATTTATCCTTTTTGCTTAGATACGGGATATATTCGGAGGATCCCTTAGAGATCATGATATGGACGAAAACACAAGACAAGCTGTGAGATTTTTTCTTTAATACGATAAACATATACATATAACAATATGTTTATTTGTAAAATATAGTAAAAGAGGAATTATACGTATCTCGAAAAAATTTGATTTAAAATTTAATATAAAATCATTTGCCTGTCCTAAATCTATTCACATTGAACATTGAACACAATTTTAGAAGAAGATAACAGAAAATTAAAGTTTTTCGTTATTATAATTAAATATAAGAAGATACTTGATTTACATGTAGATGAGGACATGGGCGTAATTAGCTTGAAAAACAATACTAAGCGAGATACGTATAACATATATTCTACTCTCATAAAATATGTATAAATTTCATTAGCTTTTACGTTTGGTATCTACGAAAGAACAAGCGCGACACATACTCAAGAAACGCGTTCGAAAACAAAAATCTTTAGTAAGTTGTTTTTTACATTATCAGAAGTTTTTGTTTGGTGTGAAATCAAATTTATAAACCTGTGGTTTTCTGTATAAAATTAACAGAATATGAACTAACTCAAATCAGCAGTATTTCTAGAGGGCTTAACTAAACTCTGAGCGTTTAAGTTATTAAAGTAAGTACACAGCTTAGGCTATATCAAAATTTACTGAACGATAGCATTACAAAAAAAATATTTCTCTTTGGTAATCTTGATATCCTGTATGTACATCCTGGCAATGTGCTTTGCATTCGAATTGATGCCAAAAGCCTAAAATTTTGAAATTCTGTTAAAATTTATTTCTTTTGGTTTGGTTTGGAAATTTATTTGAAAGTGTTATTCCTGTGATTCGAAAAAAAAACTTTTTAAAACCTTTTCTATCGGCATTTTATAAAATCTATATTTTCCCTCAATTAATCAATTGGCTAGATGGAAAAAATCTTCAGTGGTGCATGGAAAGATAAACGAGGAATTTCAGAAAATGAAGGTGAAGATGAAGAAGTAAGTAATAAGGACTAAAATAAATTCTGGTTGAATTTTATATGTTATGTTTATTTAACATGCAGTCCGGAAAAAGTGAGATTGAGGTAAATATAGTGTGTTTTTCAACGCAAACAACTACCTTTTCTGTGAGTTTATACAACTGATCTGGTGCACTTAACGTCTTAACCAGATGTTAAAGCTACTAAGATACATCTCCCACTAAAAACATAAACTATTTACAAAAAAGAGATGTCGAAAGTAATAGTCTTTAAAAATAATAAAAATAATAACAAGTACTGTACACTAACCGTGCCTCTTATAGATTGGGTTAATCTGTTCTCAGATTAACTCTAGTTAAATGAACAGCGTTCTTCATTTTCAAATGGGATATAAGCATAGTGGTCTAAATGTGTTAAATTAAATGATATATATTCTACAGGTTATCAAATTAATATTTAAAAAAAGATAAGATAAGATAAGTATAAGGAGCTTTTGCAAAAACATTTATATTATTACTAGTAGTGATCATTCTTATGATATCTCCAACTGTACTTTAGGTTTATAAGATTGTTTTCTTTCATTTAAGTCTGTTACTGTTACAAGAAAACTCGATGCAATAGCACACCTGAGTCAAGAGGTAATTGGTTAATAACAAAATAATATCTAATTCTGTGTCCTTCTCCTTTGTCACACGAATGTAGATAAAATCCTTCAAAGAGCAATTATAAATCTTTTTTTTACTGCACATCTGACTTAAAATTCTTCAATCAATTTCCTTTCATAAACTATAATGCTATTGTAAATACATATATCCAAGTGTGTAACCCAGTAGCGAATCAATATTTCGAAACGAAAATTTAAGTTTTTAGATTTTTAGTTTTATACTGCTTGTTATAAACAAGCTATTAGTGTATAAATTTGCTGATACATTTTTCTTATTTCGCAACATTTTTGAGTATAATGATCTCCTTCTGTGAATTTAGGATTTTTTTCTAAATATTGTGCAACAAATCTGCATGTTTTCTAATGCAAATAGTATGTTGTCTATTCTTCAGCCCTCACACCCCTAAATGCAACACATTATGATTTGAGTTCAAAAACTATAACTATAACTAGTAGTCGAAATATATGATTATAACTTCCTACTTTTGAATTTCAAAAGCTTGTTAGTATCTTTTGATTTCAAAATATCTTACATTCTTCTATAATGTCGTTAAATGTCCATCAACGCAGCAAAACAATTTCGCTTATTTCTTGTGAATGTGAGAAACAAAATGTAAAACGTTCGCAGTTTATCATCCCACCAAACGTACATGGCATACAATGTACCATACTGAAAGTGGAAATATTTGGTGTTCCAGGATACATGATATGATATGAATCAGTAATAAGCAACTTCTTGTATATAGTCAATTGAAATAAAACCGCAATATATTAGTCAATTTATTTTTGTAAAATTTATAAGAGAAAACTTCAAAATAGACATTTATATATTGTAAGGAACATCACCCCTGAAAACGTAAGGTGATTGCTTAATGGCGTGTAAATAATCTATTAGTTTAATTCTAGTTTTCTTTTATAACATTGTACCGTGTTGATTGTAGGATGACTATGTAGATGACGAAGAAGGACTGCAAAGAAGGCATAAAGTCGATACTACGTTACAAGTCCATTTCTTCGGAAAGAAAGGAAACCAAGATCTGCACTATGAAGGATTTTACCAATTTATGGACAATTTACAAACAGAAGTTCTGGAACTAGAATTCAACGAATTCTCAAAAGGAAATACAGCTATTACAGAAGTTGATTTTGCTAAAATCCTATTGAGATATACTTATCTCGACACAGATGAATACGATATGTATTTAGATCGACTTTTAGATAGAGTCAAGGCTGAAAAGGGAGTAACATTCACGGAGTTTCGTGACTTCTGCCAATTTCTGAATAATTTAGAAGATTTCTCAATTGCAATGAGAATGTATACACTAGCTGATCGCGCAATATCCAAAGGTTAGTCAAATTGAAAAGTTCTGTAAAATGTAAGAAACAAAAATAATAAGTTATAATTAAATTAATTTTTCCAGACGAGTTCTCTAGAGCAGTTAAAATTTGCACAGGATATAGTTTAACAACTCATCTTATTGACACCGTTTTCGCAATTTTCGATGAAGACGGTGATGGACTCTTGTCCTACAAAGAATTCATCGCTATAATGAAAGATCGATTACACCGTGGCTTCAAAGTAAGTCCGTACGGCATTGAATATAACGAGGAGCTCCTAGACGAGGATGACTCTAACTTTCCTGTTGTTTCAATGCTTAGATCTCGAGCTTGCCGTAGAGTTAGAAGATATCTTTATAGCTTACAATTCTAATTGTTGTTTTATATATAATTTATTTATTTGATTGATTTGTTTTTGTGTACCTCAACAAAAATTTTAAGCTTTGTTATATTGCGCTCGTTATTTTACATCATTATTTCATGTAAATGAAAACATTTGTTTTAACAATTTTTATGTTATGAAAATGAGTTTGAATTATATATGCTCATATAAACACTGTTTTCTATGTTTTTTTCGATTTGAACTTACGTGTTCTTTAATCTTGCTGTTTTGATTTTCTAATATAATCACTGCCACTCACGTTCTTGACTCCAATTATATCATTCATTGCATTTTGCACTCAACAAACAGAGCATATATAGCTTTATTATCAACTACCATCTAACATATTAATAAGAGCAACGACACTTAAATCTTTCAACAACAGTAATGGACAAAATCTAAAAGTTAATACACAATTATATAAAATAATCAGTTGATCTGGAGACCACCATCGTCGAGCCAGTATATAAACAAATGGATCAAAATCACTATTTGGGAGCTCATTTTATAATAATGGACAAGACGTCGTCGACGTTTATCGACACTCAGAATGGAACTTGCCGAGAGTATTCTTCGAAATTCATAACTTACGAAGAAACTGTCTGGGAAACAAACAAATCTACTATTCAATCATGAGTTGTGCGGAAGCCTGTTAATGCACACGGCATATCATTGATCAAATCACACCATTTGACTTACTTGCACAGAGTTTGCTTTCTCCCTTCCTTTTTGATTTTATTTTATATTATTTGTTCCTTTTTTTCTCCGACTAATTTTTAGCCTGATGTTGTTTGATCCTCTTGCCGCCTTTTGCAAAGGAATCATTTAACATTTGTATAGCAGTTAAGTAATACTTAAAATTTTTTCAGTCGACAGCAAAGTCGGAAGGATGGGAAGCTTTCAAGCATTGCTTAAAGCAGGAAATGAGGCATCAAAGCTAATCGTTCAAAACAAATTTAATTTAGAAAACTTTCCGATGAAGTCAACCTATTTCAAACCTCATTTCGGTATATTCATCTTCTAATCAAAATACACAGCGAGTAGAGTCGAACCGCTGCAGAAATCTATAGAAGTAAGAATTAACACTTACTTGGACTCAGTTCAGTTTTCTTAAAAAGAAATTTAATCACGTATTATAAAAACATTATTATCAAACACAAAGTTATGTAAACTGTGAAATTATATTAAATATGAAGTTATGAGAAATTACTTATTAAAATAAAATTTATCTATTGAAATAGTTTTCTACTTTCATCAAAGAAAAACATATAATTGAACAAAATGTAATAGATAATTGAAAACACCAACTGACAGACAAATGAACTGCTGTTCTTTATTTAAAATCATAACATAATTATATTATCATTTGCGTTTAGTACTTTAAATCTACTTAAACTTTAACAATCAACTTATATACTAGATTCAAAATGTATGAAAAGAATTCAACTCCTTTCTACAGTGAGACTTAATGCTGAAAAATCCTTTAAGTCAATAATTTATCACAGTTATACGTGCCAATAGAACGTACAAAAAGTCTGCACATGCTCCACAAATTTAAATTATGTTTAGTACAGCTACAAGAATCACGAAAGAGACTCACGTTATCACTAAATTTAATGTTCACTGGTTTTTCTGATATTATTTTCTATGAAGTAGATCTGATGAAATCGCGAATACTGCGCATACAGTAAAGATTCTTCCTAGATTTTGTTACTAGGTTTACTAGGTAATGCAATATACCACTTTATATGCAACAATGTGTTTTTTCGATGTGCTAATATTATCGTACAAAATTTGTTCGCCAATTAATCTATACAATTAGATTATTTAATATTTTTGGCGTCCTGTAATCCATAAATAAATTCAAATGAATTGTAGACTGATGAACGTTCATGAATATTCATCTCAAACACAATATACACAAAGAAAGTACCAAGTTTCAATTGACCAACAGCTCCGTAAAATTGTATCATACGTCGTCATAATGAAACTCCCTTAAAATGAATATGGAAATGCATTTTGATTCAAATCAGGTATCCAAGGACGTAACTTAAAATAATATTTGCCTCATAACAAGGCGAGCTTGGATAATCATATCAATTATTGCACATACCAGTTTAAACTATGAGTAACTTTTCGTGAGTTTATTTGATTCCATTAATTAAGCCCATTCCGTTTTATCGATCTTTGAAATTTGCCATGTAACATTCTTGACTTTTACATCATTGTTAGATCGCTGTCGTTTATTATGAAACTTTGTAGGAGTATGCACATTGTCATCTGAAACCCGATTACTATTCGCGTGGTCATAATCTACCATAGTTTGTCTATTTCGTATTGTGTGGATTAAATGTTTTTTATTTTTCTGATATTTCTTTGGACTTTCAATTCTTGGTGGTTTGACATATTCTGGAATTTCTATATCATCATCCACGCTGTAAAAATAATTTGGTCTCGAAAAATTGTACTTCCCAGGATAGTATGACTTGAACTGTGCCTCATGGGAACACATACTAAACGCGTGATATACATGTGATAAAAGATCAGGAAATTTTCTTATCCAATATCTTGTGAATTCATGTGGAATGTGTCCCAAAATCATTTGTGCTTCAATCGGTAATTCGTGATAGTGATGTTTCTAAACATATATAGAAAACGATGTATGTTTGAGAATCAGGCAGATAGAAAAGTATTTACCTTATTTCTAAAAGCTCTTAGAAGATCTCTGACGCTGGTACCAGTATAGCCTCTGTATTTGCGCAAATCAGCAGTTATTATTGCATCTAGCTGAAGATTCCAATCGCCTTTGACAACAAATTTAGCATTCTTTTCTAATGTTGTCAACGGCTCATCGTAAAAAGTAAGTTTTTCAATTCTGTCGCTCACATCTTGAAAGAATGATAATATTTTGCTATCGTTCCAGAACAACGGATGATCATAAACTGCTCTTGCAGACGGACGTTTTTGAAAATCAAAATTGATCATGTCTGATACAAGTTGTTCGGATAAAATCTAAAAATACAAAATAAATAATTCGAACTCTACAGGACCACATTAGTTACATTTGCTGATTCAGTTTCTTTTACGATTAACTTGCTTAAGTCATAATCATTTGCTAAAATATTAGCTTGTCTTTTCAATGTATCGCCAAACGCATGATGACCTCCTGTTAGAACGTAGTAAAACACACATCCTAATGAAAAAATATCGACTGATGTCGTCTGTAAAAAATAACGATATTCACTTTATCGTTGTTCACATAGATTGCACGAGTTACATACAGTTCTTTGACCCTTTATCATTTCCGGCGCGATCCATCCATCAGTACCAGTTATTCCGGAACGACGAGAAAAACTTGCTCTTCCCAGATTGAGCTTTTTGCATAATCCAAAATCTGATATCATCGCTCGAACACATTTATTAGCGTCTGGTAGCGAAATAAGCACATTTTGTGGCTTTATGTCTCTATGAACTAAAGAATCAAATGTTTATTATTAGAAACATGTTTAAATGTTTTATCCACTTTAAGCATTACCAATATTTAACGAATGAAGATGTACAAGACCACTAGTGGCTTGTTTGAGAACTTCAAATACATTTATTTGACTCTGCAATTCTTCAGATAATTCGCCTTCTGTGTAATCTTGTAATGTTGCCGCACATAACTCGACAGCAATATATCTAAACTGACGGTCTTGTTCTGTACAAAAATAACGAACAACATTTTCGTGCGCATCACTTTCCCGAAGAAGTGCAACTTCTCTGTCGGCAAATGTGAAACATTCAGGTAAAACTCTTTTCACAGCAACATTTCTTTTCTCAAACTGTCCTCTAAATACGAAAGTTCCTTCACAGCCTTTACCCAAAATTTCGTTAGAGTTAAATTGTATCTTTCCAACTTTCACTTCACCATTTCCAACATCGATCAAATCATGATAGTCGCCATTGCTGATCCCTGAACTGCGGTTGCTTGTTTGCGAACCGTTTTGACTATGCTGTCGCAATTCCCGGACCATACTATACGTATACCAAAACATACACGTGACTATAAGTATTAGTACAAGTAACACTGGATTCATAAGGCCACTGTGTGGATCAGAGAACCATGCTCTAGAGTCACTCAGAATCTTTGAGAGCATGGTTTTTGTTTTTGATTCAAACATTTTAACATTATCTGATATATTCGGCGAAGTGGAGTCGATTACATCATTGTCATCCGTTTGAATTCCTATAGAATGCTTTTGAATCCCATCAATTAGAATAAAACTGTTCTTCCGCGACAAAAAATCTAATTCATGCATAGTTGCTAACTGCTTGTCATCGCTTTTAGCTGCCGTGGGTAATATAGTTATTTTAAAATTATCATCATTTCTGGGTAATTGATAATGCCCAAGTACTATTGCATCTTTTTGTCGCTTCAGTAAATCATTGAGATAAACTAAATTTTGGTTCGGATCTTCCATTAATCGCTCTGGACCTTCAATTAATTTTACCGCTGGTTCAGCCGATATAGTTGCAGTTCCTTTATCAATTAATGATGGAATTGCATACAAACCAAATAGATGTTCACCAATGTATAACGAGCGACTAAAAATATTAATTACTTTTCATTAAAATTTAGAACTAAAATTGAATTTACTTCTTACAATAGCTCGACATTTGTTGTTGTCCCTTCTTTGGCATCTTCAATTATATTCCTTAATGTGTTGTCCGAAACTGTTGTGAATGGGACACTTAACAATCCTTCTGATGCTAATAGGAATACGGCAACAACTGGACTTGAAAGATCCAATTGCCAAATAAATTTTCCATTCTTGCGATCAAGTGTTGTAACCAGTCCTGTTGAACTCCCAGCTAAGTGTATATATTCTATGATTGAATAATTATATGAATCAAAACGTATTGAAGGAAACCTCGCATTTCTAAATTACCATAATCACTTGATATTTCAGGTGCCATTGTATGTGATGCATAATCGTAAAATGTTATGTTCCATGGCTTTGTATTTTCTGTTTTAGCTAAACTATCATACATAATTACAGTATACTGAGTTCGCCCCAAGTAAACGGCTCTCGATGTTGCCCAACCAATTGAATCATCTTTGCGTCTTGCTCCTTCCATTGATTCAAAGCCCATTACTTTTTCCCTGCGTCCAGTTTTTGGGTCTATCAAAAACCACGTATCGCTCTTTTTTCCTGAATATAGAATACCATCAGACGATCTGCAGGGCGCGCTAGCCACAAGTTGGGGAATAGTGTATGGTAACTTTGTTAAATGTCCCATATCTCCAAGTTGATAAAGGCTACCATCCCGAGGATCAGGCAAGTAATTTGCCAGTGGATGGTCAGATTTTGTAGCCGCTTTTATTGTAGGTTCTAAAAACAGAATTTACAAAATTTTAATAAGACAATAAGAAAGAACTATTTGCTCTGTCTGCTATGGAGAATCTAGACAAAGAATCTATCTTAAATTTACATCAAGAGATAAATTGGAAGTCAAAATTAATTATTGATTAGTAATAATATAGAGTTCAAAATGCGTTATTAACGTAGAATTCACATTTCTGTTTCATTTTTGAAGATTTCATCAGAAACACTTTTGACCTTATTTACACAGTTGGATGTAAAGAGCTTCGCGAGTGGAGTGTTTTATATGACTGAACGTATCAATGCCGTGCAAAATTTTTAGTAAATGTAGTTTTGAGAACTTGAACCCATAGAGCTGTTCACCGTACAAACAGTCTGGTGTGCAGAGTCATATAAAACAATTCAAGTTGTGTGACTGGTTAGACATATGTGTCTCATATGAAAGATAAATATTAGCTATTTGAGCACATGGACTCGCTAGCACTAATAACCTACTTCGAATCATGTGCATAAGGTTATGATAACTAGACTAAAATTCTCGCCCACAAGCATACCATCTTCAATTGTCCATCGAATTTCTGCTGTTAGAGGGTCAATGGCGGTCAATCCGCCCCCTAATGTTGAAAAAACCAACAATGTTTCCTCATCTCTAGCTAAATCCGTGCAATCCTGAAGATAATAAAAGTTTTGCAAGTGATTTTTACGAATGTTTTCTTGTGTCGCAATTTTTGACTCACTTTTTCCGCTGATGCAAGAAGCACGAAATAGCAACAAACAAACCAAAATATTTTCGCCGCTCTTGTCATTTTCACTTTGGCAAATACGAGTGCCCAAGAAACACTTGATAATAAACATTGAACTTTACGAACAAAACTAGTCTCTATATTTTATGCATGTTCATATATTTATCACTTAAAAACGTTTTTTAGATAACTGCGACAATTCGCAACTTGTTGGATTAAGAATTCTGATAACTGACATTGACACATCCTCAAAAAAATATTTTGACGTTCTGGAATTGCAGCCAACTACCAAAAATTGAGAGACTCTAGATGAAAAGCATGCAAGAGCGATTGGAATGAAAATTATCTGGCAGCTACGTAAAATAGCATGCCGTGGCACGAAATCGAAGCACGTTTTTGGTAAAATTAAATAAACGTAGCAAAATTTAATAAAGAATTTTCCTCTACCTGTCTCTATTCGACATTTTCAGCTTTTTTCACAATTTAATTAAAAAGTATTTACATACAAGAGAAACTGAACCGAAAATTTTGAGGTTAAAATCAAACAACTATAAAATTATAAATACAAATTTGATTGATGCAGATTCAGTAGATTGAAAACATTTGGAAGAATGCACTTTTAAAGAATTTATTATAAACAAAATTAACAAATAACATTGCTATAAAATTTTGTGGTTACTATCACTTCCTTGCTGTCTCTAATCGCGGGGAAAATATGTAAACAATAAAATTTTGAGGTTATGCAATATGTCAAAGAAAATATTTGTTTTGAAAGTTTAATGTTTTGGAAGATGAACATTTCTTCTCGAAAAATATCGTCTTTATCAGTGAATTTTGCCAAATTAAATAATTTAAAGGGTAAAAGTAAAAGTTCACAACAATGGCTCCAGCGACAACTCTCTGATCCGTACGTGGAAAAGGCTAAACTTAACAATTACCGGTGTAGAAGTGCATTCAAATTGATAGAAATATGCGATAAATACAAAATACTCAAACCCGGCGATACAGTCTTGGACTGCGGAGCCGCTCCGGGAGGATGGACGCAAGTAGTAGTAAAGAAAATAAATGCTGACGGCACAAAACAGAATGCCGCACAAGGAAAAGTCATAGCGATAGATTTGCAACGAATTCACCCAATTCCTGTAAATAAACCTCTTTAAGGGATTCACCTATTATAATTTTTTCTAAATTTTAGGGAGCTACATTACTAGATGGCGTAGACTTTACAGCACCAACCACACACAAAATGCTTAAACACTTGTTAGACGGAAGACAACCAAATTGTGTTTTGTCCGATATGGCACCCAACTCAACGGGAGTCAAAAGTTTGGATCAAGAAATAATTACCGATTTATGTTGGTCATTGCTGAATTTCGCTAAGAATTTTTCTGCTAAAGGTGGACACTTACTTGTAAAACTCTGGGAAAATGGAAATATACCAAAGCTTGAAGAGGATATGCGAAAATATTATCAATCTGTTAAAAGGGTCAAACCTATGGCTAGCAGAAGCGACTCCGCTGAAATTTACCTCCTAGCGAGGTTTTTTATGTAGAGTAATGAAATTGTTTTTATTAATAAATTTTATGTGATTCATGATTCTATTGATCTTACACTTTATATATGTATTTTGATTGGGATATTTTGAAAGTCACATCTTTACCTTCACTCTTATTGCATTAGAATTGAAACTTTTGTCAACTAGAACGTAAAAATATAAAAATCAACGATATTTTCTATAGAGCATTACTTCGATGGAATGTATCCAACATTCTCCCTGTGTTTTCCAAGAGAAATTCATATGGAATGATAAACTTATTCAAATATGAACTAAATTGAAAAGGAATATTTTAGAAAAGATCAAGCACAATATTTTTTATTCACCAATTCATCAAATACATTCTCCAAACATTTCTATTTTTTATGGTTACCTATAACATATTTTATTTCACATCCTAGTTAAATATGTTTTAAACATTTCCAATTTTCAATTTCTATTACATAATAGATTCTTAAATAGATTCATTTCCACACTATTTTTACATAATTAATATTATCAATACTAGAAAAACGTTCTCTGCTCAACATGAATGAGTGTTCATTGGTAAATCTTTTGCATTCCTTTCAGATTTAAATTTCTAGAAAAATCACATACATAAAATTTGAGATATAATAATCAGAAAGAATTTGTTAATGAAATTTAAATATTCACTTCGTTTTGTCAATAATAGTAGCTTTAATAATTTTATATTATTATTTTATTTTAAAAATTTCGACATAATAAGAATTTGTTCATAAAAACGTCCATATTTTTTGCTCAGTACTTAATTTCAAATTTCTAGAAAAGCTCCATGAACTCTTCAAAATCTCCTTCTCTCTCCTGCAAGATTTTATCTCCATTATTGGTTTATTCACATTCAGTTTCCAAACGAACACTTATTTACTGACTAGATTTGTATAAATATAATTTTGCTTATAAACTATGAAATAATATATTTGTTCAGATCGCTCAAAATATATAATATGCTCTTTCATAATTTTCACTTCTAAGTTATAGAGCTCCAACTTTTGTTATATATCAATGTATTTTGTATATAAATATTGCAGAAGAAAAATATGACAAATTCATACATCTACTATTCGTATAACATACATAATTGTTGTATATATAATTTTTCAAATTTACAAATTAGAAAAATATACTCCTTCTGCATACTACAATTAAATTTGCACGGTCAATGTCAAACCAAACTGGATATTGAAATGCTTTTCATCGTTTTGTGCCTCATCTTATACATAAAATACAGAAAATTAAATTTTCTGGAGCATTTAGTAAATCATCAATTCAATGACATTATATATGATTTTGAAATTCTTAAGATTATCTTAAAATCAAGCTGTTAGATAATCAAAAAATTTAAACAAATATATCAGTCATTCGTCAAAATTGTTGCTCAGCATGCATCTTTGACTCTTAAATGTTTTATTCTCTAGACATTTTCCATAAATCTACAAAATCACAAGCCAATCATTGTCCTTTCAAATTTAATATACCATTAAAATTTAGATACTTTCACATTCATAAAAAAGTTGAAATTTTACAAAATAAGGAAATGTTTTCAAATTTGCTTTTGTTTACTTTTAAGAGGCACTTAAGTTACCGAATGAATACAATATGTAAGTTAAAAAATAATTAATTTATATGCTGATCCAAACAGAAATTTTCAAAATTAAAAACTTTCCTTTGTTTTATGCCCTTTAACACACTCGTTGAATGAATTCGGACGGTACATTTACATTTATATAAACAATAAGTTCTTGAAATTGTTGACAAAATTCTAAACATAAGGTTTCACTCGAAAGTAGTTATTGCAGTTTATTTTTTGAAAATACAAAGGACTGTTTAAAAAGCAATTGTGCGTAAGAATAGTTTGCTCCAGAAGATTTAAATTTATCACTCATTTTTCACTGTTTTACATTTTCAATTCATATAGTAGCTAGCCATTAACAATAAATTGTTAGATATTTCTTTTCATGTAGTATTTATACATTCATATTTAAATATAATCTTTGCTTGTGTTTTCTTTAAAGATTTGTACTTTTGCATGCAATTTAAAAGATTGTTAGTATTATTTTTATATGTATATAAATTTTGAATTATACATAAATATTTGTAAAAGAGACGTTGTAATTTTAGTAGTTCTTAGACACATATTTATGGAGATCAAGAAAATATATTAAATTTGTTTTTTCGAAAAACAATTTGTCTATCCTTCAAAAAGAGCTCTTATTAGTATAATATACGTTTCATGCACTAAACGTATTACATATTTTCATAAAAATTTATGGAATACATCAAGACAACATATATTATGCAATTTAGAATCTGTTGTCCATATTGCACTTTTCTTAAAATCTCAAATAGTTCTCTCAAACATGTTTTTAACAGATTTTTAAGTGAAAATATCTCCATTATTGAATATAGTTTTAACATAAATTCGATCTGAAGGATAGCTTAAAATCTGACTTTTAAGGTAACTTAATAAGATCTCGTGGTTGGTTTCTTTTTTGTAATTTTTAAATCTTTTTATACTTTGAATTAATATTCATATTTAAGAATATTAAATATTCATCGCGAATAGATTGACTTTGAATGACACAGGTTTTGTTGTAGTTTATCTTACAATCTATATTTGTATTCCTAATATATACTTGTTGCACAATTTGAACTTTGGTTTTGAGTATTTTACAGTATTTAAAATCATGTTATAATATAAATCGAAAATAAGTGTATAATCATACTTATCTTACTGAAAGTTTTATGTGTATAAGATATCGAAAACATATTTTTATTTAGTTTTTCAACTCATTCTTTAAATCCTATTTGGATATATATTTTGTGCATTTGATTAATAAATAGATTTACAAAAAAATGTTTATATTACATCTTTGGAAAAATACTTTCGACAGTAACATAAATTTACATATAGAAAACAAAACTATAATTAATATGGCTTTTGCACAATTCAGTTTAATTGAATGCAATGTTTTACGTTTGCAATATTGTGGGTATAAATTTCAATCAGGTGAATTTTTCAAAGAAAACATCATATTTTAATACACATTGATTTAGGTTTAGTTATTTTAAAGGTTTTTATCACACACCTGGTTCCTATTTGTCAAGCAATGGGTCACGTTGAACAAATGGAAACATTCCAATTTAAAATTATGGCTTCGATGTTGCGAGAGTTAACATAGTTGTTCTTTTAAATGTTCTTGTTATTCGACCTTTTACTTGCAAAGAAAATTAAATCATAATCGCATATCCTTTCTAGGTTTCTCACAGGCTTGAACAAAAAACACATATTGTTTTGTAAATTAAGTTTGATTTTTCGTTTATATCGTAATAGACTTACCGAAATCTAAAGTGATAAATGTTACTCTTGATAGTTTTCAATGTATTTTCTTGGAATTGAGATAAAGTTTTAAACACATCATTTGGCAATTAATGATATATTAAAATCTTCATCTCAATGTATTCGTTCAACCATTGATCTAATGGTTAACATATAATACATTAAAATCTACCAAAAGTCCTTGTACGACCCTCAGGAAGCGTGTAGTGAAAGGGACTGCGAAGTTGATCCTGCTTGTGCTGAAACCTCAGATTTAACTCGACGTGCAATATGGGATCTAGTGTGCTTTCGTAAGTGATCCTTCCTGTAGAAACCTAAAACAAATATTTTTCCCTTAGTTAATTTAAAATAGACAATTCGCTGCCTTTTTAATTTTATCCTTCTCGTAATAAATAAATAGTGAATATCTTCTATGCACGAAAATAAAAATTGTTGAAATACCTTTGCCACATTCTTGGCATATATGCTTTTTCTCTCCAGAATGTATAACTATATGAAGAGTCAATTGCTCCTTTCGTTTGAAAGATTTCATACAAATCTGAAAATAAACATTTTTAAATTGTAATTATCGTATTATCGTACAAATATTTAAAACTGATAGTTACATTGCACACATGAGGCCTATCAGGAATGTGTGAAAGCTTATGACGAGTCAAATGATCTTTCCTTTTCAGAGCTGCATTACATATATCACATACAAAGCGTCTTTCAACTGCATGCGATATAACGTGCTGCTCTATGAGACTTCGGTCAGGATATGCCATTTGACATTCAGGACAACAATATAAAGTTGATCCATCCAAAGCCTTTGTCTCGCGAATCTCACCTGGTTTTGGACGTGGTTTTTTTTCCTTTGGTGGTTTCTTCTTTTTCGGTTTTTTCCCACTTGAGGTAGTAGTTATTGACGCGCTTGTCGCCGTAGTTGTAGACTCTGGTAAATTATGAACATGACCATCCATTCCAATTCCATTATTTGTCGTATTCGAGTTTCCTAGCGCAACTCCTCCCAGAGCTAAACTCAAACTTGTTCCATTTTTTAACACTTCACCTTTAATATTGAAACCGGACGCAGTATCTATATTGCCTAAATTTAAATTCCCTGAGTTTATTGGAGAACCAACAATTCCTGTTGATTCCTTTTTTATCGTCTCTGAGTATTTAAGGAAGTGTTGAATTGATATTGGCAGTGTTGCTGATAACAAATGAGATGAATAGTCCACGGTATTTGCGGTATTTGCTAATGTTTGCCATGACTGATTTACGTTTTGCAAAATTTGTTGATTTATAACTAAAATGAAGATCAAATAGAAATGTATAAGAGATACAGAAGGCTTGGGAAGAACTTTAGAAGTAAATCCAAATAAATGACTATGAAAACCATGTTTCTAGAGATAATATATTGACCAGTTTGCAAACATGAAATTTTGAACAGTCCTTTATGTAGGTATCTTCATTTTAGATGAATATTGATGCTTCAATAATTCAAAGGGTTAATTTTTTCAAACTGAATATCTTTCATGATTACAAGTAGTTTTCAAAATTTGTATAATCTAATTAAGCAACAATTTTTTCATTTTCTTCTTGCTTTTTGAATTCTACGTAGATATGGTCAAAGGAAAAGCGTTCGCAAAAGAGTCATGATTTGCAGTTTTCAAGAAAATCTATCAAATTGTTGTTAATACTTGTTTTAAAATTTAAAACAATCTTAATGTATAATTGCAATAAAGAATAAAATATCATTTTCTAACCGCTCAGTACTTCATCATTAATAATTCGAAAACGAATTAAAAGCAATCAATTTAATGAACAAGGATGCAAGGATGATAGTTGCAACAGTGCATTGATCTACTTTTCTTCAAAATATCAATAACATAACTCTTGACTTTCTTCCCGTGTAACAAAAGGATGTAGAAAGTAATCATCGATTTCATAGTCTATTGAAAGGTAAGCTAAAGGTCAGCGACATTGCCATCACATATAACTCACCCCCCTAAACGATTACAAGTTGTTTATGAAAAGCAAAATTTCAAAACTTGTCATGTCCACATTAACCGATTTTGAGCAATTGACAAATGATATTTTTGCCTTTGCCAACCTGAATTTTTTTAAATGTTTTGTTCTCAATGTATCGCTTATTTTATTTAAAATTGTTTTGTAAAACTACAATAAAATTAGCTTATTATTTGCAGCTTCTGAATCTAACGTGAAGGTGAATGTAGCGGTTTTTGAAACTAACTTCAGTTTTTAAATAAAATTTACAAGAGACTGAGGACAGTTTCGGGACTTATCTTTCATATTTGATTCAAGGCTGACAACAGAATGCAAATTTTAATCAAAACTTAAATTTTTCGAAGAAAATACCTCCATCCTGGAATTTTGAATCTATTCCTTTAGTTATATATTTTTTCTAAGGATATAATTGAGTTACAGAATAATCTTTAACCATGTTTTCACAATCCAGTTTTTCAATACACTGTGAAATTTAAATAATCCAAGAGTGATTCCACATTCACTTCGCAACAAACTTCTTCCAATGGTAAACCTTATCAACTTTTGCCAATATCTAAAGTTTTCTATTTAGAAAATAACTCCCAAGGTGACATATTTATGAATGTTAATATAAATTTTATGTCATATTCGGCATAAAACATGTAAAAAATTGTAAATTCATTAATTGCTCATCCAACAAACGCAAAATAAAACAATAAATATCTTTATCACCAAAAGCATAAATTTGTGGAAAACCTTAAAAATAATGTGAACAAAAGAAAAACAAACAAATTATAAAATAATATTTTATTCCTGATTATAACGAAAAGAAATTCATGAAATGTTTCTTAAAAACTAAAAATTGGCCTTGAAAATTACCTTCTTCTCGGTCACGTTCAATCTTCGGGTGGATTTTGGGTTTGTGATCACCGGCATTTAGAAAGTTAAGGTCAGTTTGAGGTTGAGAATATGGAATTGAAATATTCTGTCCATACTGCATGGTACTGTTTGTAACTAAAATGAAATGAAATGAAATTGTTTATTAGAAAATAATATCAAATGGAAATAACATTTGTTCTATCTTCACTTGATATGTAGAGTTTTCATAGAAAAATCAAAAAATCAATAAAAACGCCATCGGAAAAGTTTCTTGTCCTTTTGCATGAAACTTGAAAGCAATTATTTTTGACATATGCCGGGGTCCAAATTAACATATATTAGGGCGTATTAAAATGAAATTGAGTTTTTCGCTTACCGGTTGCATTTTGATTAAAATGATTCGTGTTAGCTTGGTACCGCTGAGAATGATTGTCCGGTGTTGTTCCGTTTATGCCGGGTGCTGAAAATGCTCCTGGGGTTTGTGCTTCATGACCAAATTTTGCGGCAAATTGGTGAATTCCAGAGAATGGACCCCCAAACGCTGAGAAATTCATCATTTTCAATAAGATTGATATCTACTTGACGACGCTTGACCCCCGTTTATCCGGCTTTTTTGGCAATCACTTTTCAAATGGAGTTCCTTTTTAATTCCAATTGTTAAAATAATGAAATTCAATATAATAGTAACATTAACTTTTTGGAAGAAAGAAATTTTCAACTTTAAGTGTCCTTCAGGTCACAAAAAATGGGAAAAAAAACCAAATGCAATACAATTTATTTCTTATTTCGGCTATAGTTCCGCTTCCACCGGG
Source organism: Chrysops caecutiens (assembly GCA_963971475.1). NCBI lineage: Eukaryota > Metazoa > Arthropoda > Insecta > Diptera > Tabanidae > Chrysops > Chrysops caecutiens. Next base: position 23,296,726 of record OZ020570.1, on the reverse strand, counting down.
CTATACAAAAAAAAAGTGCGAAGGGTGACTTTCGCTGTGCGTGTATGATGCCATCATCATATGGAGATAAGGGTTTGTTCTTAAGCCGGTTGTAAATATGCTTGCAGCGGTTCAAATCAAGTACAGGAGTTGGTTGTTGTTTCTGTCAAATTTGTTTCAAAATGCTATGTAATGTGATTTCAAGATTTATCATTTATTTTTAAGTAAATTAAAATTAGTTAAATTTGTAAATGAACGATACTTGCATCAATATGTTTTCATATTATATTCATGGCATTCGCGAACACTACCCAATGAACCAAATGAACAACGAGCTTGACCAAGGACAACTTTATCCCATTCCGAATTTTGACATTCATTCCACGGTGCTTCATGGCCTTGCATAACCTCAACTACAAAGATGTAGTCGGGTCGGTATCACTTCGACTGGTACCGATAAATAACAGCTTCGTGCTCTGAGTGCGAATCAATTGACAGCGCGCAAATCTCCAACTATTAACAGAGTGAACCTCGTGCATGGAGGTTACATGTGGAACACGTGAAGCTCGTTTGTGATTAAGGTTTATGAGAAGATAACAAATTGTGTAATATTAGATTTCCTGTCTTTTAACTAACAGTCTCGTATTCAGAATAATAAAATCAAAATGAACAAGCACGAGGCAAAATTAAATGAACTAGCTCTTAAGCTCTTCGAAGTGAATGCCTTCAAGTTCGGTGATTTCAAAATGAAAGTGGGAATCAATTCTCCAGTATATTTTGATTTAAGGGTTATTGTAAGTTACCCTAAGATCATGGTATGTCATATTTGTACATAAACGATACTGCAACGATTCAAAACACTTTTGATTTATAGGATTTACTCACAGATTTGGTTCAAGAATACATGACAGAGAAACAGCTCTCATGCGACCATGTGTGCGGTGTTCCTTACACAGCTCTTCCTATAGCTACATTAGTATCAAGTAAAAGGGAGATTCCAATGCTTGTTAGAAGGAAAGAAGCAAAGAGCTATGGAACTAAAAAAATGATTGAAGGAAAATACAAAGCTGGCGATAAATGTTTGATTATTGAAGACGTTGTGACTTCAGGATCCAGTGTACTGGAAACAGTACGTGATCTTCGGAAGGAGGGTGTAGATGTGACAGATGTAATTGTCGTTGTTGATAGAGAACAAGGCGGTGTAGCAAATATCTCTCAAGAATCTGTTAGAACGCATTCCATATTCACTCTGTCTTACCTTTTGAATATCCTAAAAGACGCTGGCAAGATTGAAGAAAAAACTATATCATCTGTTGCAAAGTATATTGAAGGTTGTCAAATAAAAAGTGATGGATCATTTGTGAATGATAAACCAACAATAGGTAATATTCAATATAATAAAATGAATTTTACGTTACATTGCTTATTTTTTCCAGTTAATGAATTTGATCGAGTTAAAATGACTTTTGAAGCTAGATCGGAACTTGCAAAATGTGAACTAGCACGAAAACTATTCAAACTTATGGCTTCGAAAAAAACAAACCTTTGTCTTGCTGCCGATCTTACAAAATCCGATGCAATATTGGAAGCTGCTGATATATGTGGTCCCTACATATGCCTGCTCAAAACGCATGTTGACATAATTGATGATTTCAATGAGAATTTTGTCAATTTACTAACTAGTTTAGCTAAAAAACATCACTTCCTTATAATGGAAGATCGCAAATTCGCAGATATTGGAAATACTGTCGCGTTGCAATATACTTCAGGATTATACAGAATATCAAATTGGGCTGATCTCGTGACAAGTCATTCCATTCCTGGCCAAAGCATTATTCAAGGCCTTAAGTCTCGTATACCTAGCCATGAAGAACGAGGAGTGTTTCTTCTAGCGGAAATGTCATCTCGTGGCAGTTTGATCAACGAAGACTATAAAGAAGCTACTGTAAAATTGGCAACAGAAAGTTCCGATGTGGATTTCATTGCTGGTGTTGTATGTCAAAGTTCAACCTGTTTCTCGTTTCCCGGACTCATCCAACTTACACCTGGAGTTAAAATTAGTGATCTGAATGACAATTTAGGGCAACAGTATCAAACACCTGAATTTGTTGTTAAACAGAAAGGAGCTGACATTGGAGTTGTCGGAAGAGGAATTCTTGAATCAAAATCAATGTTAAAAACCGTTTCAGAATATCGTGATCAACTTTGGAAGTCATACTGTGAAAGAGTCGGAATCAAGCAATAAACTATTTCAACAGTTGAATGTCACTTAGCTCAAAAGACATTATAAAATAGCATTCCTTACAAAACGCAGTACATAGAGACAAAGTCATATTAGTTACAAACTAAAAATCCATATCATTTGTTGGTTATATAGTATTTTATGGAAAATATAAATTTAAAGCTAATTTTTCATTTTAATGTCCGCAAGTAAAAGTCGAAGTAATCTTATAATCATTCTTCCTCCGAAGGGAAACATGATAAAAATCGTTATCTATAGATTTTCACTTAACTATAGATTTACGTCACTCAATTGATGAGACGCCTAAGCGATAATAGCCTTCTCAGAAAAGAATCATTTGTTTATGAGCTTATTGTGTGTATTTATTGTCTTATGTAACTAATATTTTCATTCTCTTTTTCATATTGCATTACATGGCAGACGTTTTAACTGTGGGTTTTTCCACGTTGCGTTGCGTCCGAAGGAATTAGTTCCTGAATTAATTAAAATTTATTGATTTCATTTGCGATTTTATGTAGAACACATTAAGCTCTTATGAAATTTTGTTGCACAATTAGTTAGTTCTATACAGATGACCTCTATCTACGAGTATGTAGGGAGCCAGAAGGTTTTTCGTAGAAAGATAAGTAGAATGACCAAGTATAAAATAATCTGTTAAGTAGAACACAATTTAGCGCATAACTATTTTGGTAAAAGGTCATATATGTATACGAGAGTTTTCAAAACCCAGCTATGGTGTTCCGAACCAGGAAACTCCACAAAGTGTCTCTGAATGTTTTATCCTCATTGCATATAGAGTTCATAGTTTATCTTGGTTTTCTGCGGCGGATGAATAATGTCGTATGTGGGTTACAAGCCCACCCTTAAAAATAATCCAGAATACCGATGGCCTTTAGAACGCCATCATCTGTGATAATGTAGTATTATACCGATCAGCCAAATCGCTGTAGTTACAATCTTACTGTCCAGCAAAATACGGGAACACTTCCAAATCACCATACAAACTATAAAATTTTAATTATTACTCTCGTTTCGATATTTTTAATACCAAAGTTTGTGATTGAAATTTGGCGCTCACAAAGCTTGCAATTTGTACCAGATCGAAAATTGGTGGTTGTACCAAAACGTACCAAATAAAGCTCTGTAGAATCGTTAAATTAGTAACACAGGAAGGGAAAATCAGCAGAAATGTTGATGGAAAATTTCCAAATGTGCTTTAACCTTTCAAAACATTTTCCTCACCCTAAAATGCTCAGAATAGTCTAATATATCTAAATAAAAAAGAATTTTTTAAAAAAAGTCACATAAAAAATCCGCAAGAGTGTACTCTACCCGCCTTTCTTCACTATGCAGGACTGTCGCTTTTATTTCAATCTTTTTCCATTCCAGTTGGTTTTTATTTACTGAAAAACTCAAAGGTTGACAGTTGTTTATGTTTGCCAAATTCTTAAGTTGGGAAAAGCCGAAGTATTAATACTAGAAAACTAAATTGAGGAAATGATTTAATGTTTGTGCAATGAAAACATCTGCCTTAGACCTTCTAGCAGAAGAGATCAAACAAAAACCTATTGTAACATTTTGTAAGGCTTTTGATGATTTATTAGGACACGGAATACCAATGGGTGTTATAACAGAATTCGCTGGTCCGCCCGGTAGTGGTAAAACTCAATTCTGGTAAAAGTATTTTTAACAATAAAACATACGTGAATTTTGATAATTGTAGCTTACAAATCTGCTGCAACTCTCTGATTCCCGAGTCTTTTGGTGGAGTCAATGGCAATGCTATTTATATTGATACCAATCAAGGTTTTAATCCGAAAAGATTGAAAGGTAAAATCTCAAGATGCTCATGCCTTCAACATTGAATGTTATAAAATACATTTTGAATATTTCTCCGTTGATTTCAGCTATGGTCACGGATTGCTTAAGAAGATGCGAAAATATGCTTATAAAAGAACAACATACAAGCTCCGTAGATGAATTTGAATCAAAGTTGAATTCAGCTCTTCGTGGCATACATTACCTGTTTGCCAAAGACTACATAGAGTTAATAGCTGCATTGGAAAAAGCTAAAAGTATTACAAGTTCTTCCGATCATGTAAAATACCTTCATAATCAAAAAGTATCTTACAATATTTTCATGTTTTCTAGGTTAAAGTGATCGTCATCGATTCATTCTCATTTCTCTTTCGAAATGTTGAAAAAGGTTCTTCTCGTACGGCTCTAGTATTTCGAACTCTTACAGATTTACAATGTATAGCAACTAGACACAAGCTTGCGGTAAAACACTTTTATCTGGTATATTATAAATAATATATTGCTGACATAAAAATGCATTGAAGGTTGTCTTAACTAACGAAATAACGACGCGAATACTGCATGGAAAGCATATACTTTGTCCGGCACTTGGTGATAGTTTTGCTCATAAGATTTGCCAACGCATAATATTAGGAGAGAGTTTAGTACATAATAACCGTATAGCTGTGGTTGAAAAAAGTTTCAACGGTGGATATGGGGCAGTTCCGTTTAAGGTAAAGGTATAAATGAATTCAATTCAAAGATTAAATATTGTTTCGTTTCACAGATTACTGAATACGGAGTAAGAGGACATAGAAAATAATGGCAACAATTGTTATTTATTATGTTGCAAAACAAAAACTTCAATTAACTAGATTAACTTATAAATTGATAACTAATTACTTTATATTTAATTTTTCCTTAAAAACAATGATTCAAAACGCAACATGCACGATAGATTGTTTCAAATTTTAATAAGAAACTATCGCTACTAGAACACGCTTGTAATCCCCAGAAAGATCGTCCTGAAAGAAAGTAAAAACAGAATTTATGTTTAATATTAAATGGATATATAAAACCACACGTAAAAGCATGACGCAAAATACACAAAAGTCATCTTTTTAGACCTTTTCTTTTATATTCACAAACGGATTTATAAAACCGTATACAATTTCATGATTTTGGGTGTGTTATATTAAAAATAAAGATTGATGCTTTGTAATACTTGTGTTATATTTTGATATTAAATTTTGATAAACATACAGAAAAGATTCTCCCTCAAGGGTGATTATCTTACAAAAATTTTGTATAAACAACATTTATTATATTTGTGTTTTTGTAATGCAAACATTGTAATTATTTGGCAATGTATGATATAAGGCTTTTTATTTTGTTAGACGAGGCAGGCGAAATAAGGCAATTCGAATAAAATATCACTAGCGTTGATCTAAGTCCTAATAGCGAGCCAAGACTACCAAAAGGCGACCAACGTCACCACCATAATCATCCTGGAAAACAAGAGTTAATTTCAACTATAGTTCCTACAAGTTGTTTCTAAAAGACAATATATTTGTTGAGACACACAAAAGAAATCATTCTGTCTATTGGAACAGTCTTCCGAATAATAAAGTTTGTAGAAAGTCGATTTGAATAAGCAAACAAACAGACAACAAGGAAAGTCTAAAGATATACTATTACTTTCCAATACTGAATAACTAAAAACTTTACTTAGTTGAGTAGATTCTGAAAAAATAATAATTTAGAAATAATATTTTGTTTCTTAATTACGGATACTTGATTCACTTTAAAAAAATTTTTGTAACATTACTTTTTTTAGAAAGTATCAAAACTAAAACAAAATTTTGAGTATTTATTGATTAACTACATAAAAAAATTTTCAAATTATTATGAACAAAAATATTATGGAATGAAAATGTTTGAATAAATCAATGGGATGTGTTAATGTACAATTTAAAAACACATTATTGGAATTCTCACAAACTAATCAAAATCTTGATAGTATAAAATTATCTAAAAACATTTATTATTTTTGTAAAATGATTGGAGGACAAGGATAACTGATCACCATGCAACTACTGTAGCTAAAAAGTAACCGATTTCCTGGTTGTAATCATCCTGGAAAATTAACATTATTGTTTCAGGGTATGTAATATATTTAACAAAAAAGAGTTTTTGTGCAGCCCTTGCTTACCAAAATCGAAAATTCTAAATAAAAAATTTTGAATTTGTGGGTCCGAAATAGATAATTTTGTGCCTGAAATTTTTTGGCAAGTTCGGTTTGTTTATTGTTTAATTTAATATCCCTGGCCCATTGTACACACTACCACAAAAAGAAGTAATAATATTTAAGAACAAGTTCAATATTAGTTGTTAAAAAGTTTACATGCAAACTACCAGGTTTGTTAGTATATCTAATTAAATTTATTCTATCCAAACAGTTTCCTCGTTTTAAAAACAATATACAACAGATGCAAAATTGGTTACGCCGTCTACTGAAGAAGTATTAAAGATTCGAGGAGTTTTTATTTTAAAATAAAACAAAATATATTGTATTAACTTTGCATTTTCCATGAAAATTTGCTTATACTGCGGTAAAAATAAGTTTACAAATATATGTATAAAATATTTTAAGCACATATAGTAGAATCTTCTGTACAAAAATCAATTGACATTCTTACAATCAGCTTCATGTGCTAAGGCCAAAAATTTTGAAATTTATATTTCCTAACTTTAAAATTGTTAAAAACTTTATAAAGCTTTATATTTTAATATTGTGTGAACACATTTTGTTGACAAAATTTCAACAATTTCATTTCCCTTTAGAGAATCAAGAAAACATTAAAAAGCATATAATAAGTGCCATTAACAATAAAAAAAAACAGCTTATACAGGACGTATTTTGAAACTTGTATAAAATTTCGATGAAAATGAGGTATTTTATGAAAGTCCAACAATGGTCAATAAAGCGCGCTTGTAATCTCCGGAAGTATCGCCCTGAAAAACCGAATTTGATCAGGATTATTTCTTTCAAAATTTGTTTTTATCTTAAGTAGGTACACACTAAGGAGAATTTTATGCGGCAAACAAGCACCAACCAAACTTTATTATGAACTTTTTAAAATAGCAACAGCCAATTTGAAATTATTTACGCGCAGGTTTTCACAATCCTGTTTGATATGAACGTGAATATGTGCTTTGAATAGTTTAACTTTGTAATACAGTCATTATTATTGTAGAAATGAATACTTCAGAAAGAGGCTCAAATGTGGATGTTTGCAAGTTGAATGCGTTAGAATACAATTAACATATAATATTATACAATCAATGCATGTGTTTCTTTACAATCGACAATTAAAGATTGCGAGGATATGGACAATATTATTATTACATCATTTTATTTTTGTAGAATTGTAGAAATATATCGAAGGTTCAAAATCAAAATCGTTTTTACGTTGTCACAAATTAGTTATGAGATATTGAAAAAGCTGTGCGTTTATATTTGACTGTTCTGCAGAATATTTTATTAAAATTCATTTTATTAAGGCAGAGTAATGTTAATGTAAAGCAAAAGGCAAAGTTAGTTTTATCAATATTGCTAATTTAGATTGAAGTTTGTTATTAACAAATATTAAAACCTGAATCCCAGTTTCATGCTGTGGTGCAATAAAATTATAAGATATAAATCAGAATTACCTTAATCCAGGATTCTAGAGTTTTTCCATACTTTTGCTGGAATGCTTCCTTAATATCACCCAAATCAATTTCAGATCGGCTTACTACAATACGAACCAGTGTCTTATCCTTAGTGCCAAGTCCAGCCATGGCATCATGAAGACGTTCGGCAAAATAGTCTACTTTGGACTTACAACATTTGACTGAAAATTAATTATTCAATGTGATTCCATATAAGAAACTGTTTAAAAACACTCTTACCTATTGCCAAAAATCCATCTTGAACGCTGCCACTGAATTCTCTCTTAATGGCATCCTCAATGCCATGACCAGCCATATTTTCATATTCAAAGAAGATTTGGCGTAATTGTTGGTATGATCTTGTAATCAAAATTGAGTTGAAGACGGATTCTTCCGTTCCCCATTGACCTTCACCAGCTTCAAATAGTGCCTGAGCATCAGCAACAGCTCCAGCTTCGTCAACTCCCTGAAACAGAGTATTAAAATTTATAGTTTTTCTTGAAATTAGCTTATCAAAAGGACATGTTTTACTTGATTTTCATCACGGTTTCCCTGCACTAGTGATACACACAAACGTTTGAAGTGCCCACTAGTGTCCCCTTTTAATGCTTTTTCTAAGGGTTTGCCGTACATTTGCTCATAGAACTGAGCAATAGTCTTAATTCCATAGTTTGATAAAGTGCAAAGAATTTCAATAATTGCTTCTTCATCGGTTCCCGCGCCAGCAACAGCATCATGTAATTCTTTAGCGTAGTATTGTGGCAGTGGGGTCATAAGAGCAAGCATGACATCTTCAAATTTCCCAGATAGTTCCGACTTTAAGTCACTTAGCAAATCCTTTCCGTATGCAGTTTTGTAGGCATCAGCAATTTCCAAGCGTTGGACAATACCTCGACGTGCCAAAACTTCAATGATTGCCTTTTCATCGGTACCAAGACCCTTCATTGCTTTTCGCAATGTGGCTGCATCTTCAACTGGATCGAAGGGATCAGCTGGGTAGACAGTTGGAGTGCACTAAAAATACATATTGTGTTTGTTTAAGGAAAATTCAAAAAATAGAAAAAAAATATTAGGTCTGTTCACGTGCAGCTTGAGTTTACTAATGTTTACTCCGTTGTAAATGAGTAAAAAAACGCATTTGTGTAACCTGGAGCAACTTCATGAACAAACATAAACAAATTTAACAAATTTCTAACGTCTGTTACATGCACCTGTCAAATGAACAGGATTTTCCAACTAGCTTGAAGTTACCCAAGCAAATTTCTCAAGTAACATCTAGCACTTTCAAGTATATTTCTCCTACGTTACTTTTCGTTAAATTCTCTCAAAACATTTTTTGAGCGAGTACGAAAACGCCAATTTCGAGCTCGAAACATATTGAAATACATTGCAATACGTTCCGAGCAAGTACGTGAACAGAACTATTATGAGCTATATATCTGCTATCCATATGAATGATTAGATAACATTTCATAGAGTACACCAATTCACTAATTTATCATTTATTATGCAAATCCAAGATAAAATTTCTTTATACATTTTTGTATTCTTATGTCAAGGCCGCTATCAACTCATTAGGCGGAATACTTGTGTTTGTGATCATAGCTATTGGGAGTAGTTTTGTGAAATCGTGTGTATAAGTTCCAGATGGTTTTCGAATCATTATTGGGGCCTTGACAATCAACATTTACTGTACTAATTACTGGTGCAAGTTACAAGTTAATGAAACACTTATGTTTAAATAAATGAATTATAATTGTTATAATTGGAAACATTTAATTGATTATTTTAGATGATCTGATGATCTGGCAGATTTATATTTCTGATTTCTTTAGAGGCAAAATTTATGGAAATCAGTTGAAAGTTTTAATGAAACTAGTCCACGAAGATATACGAAGGTGTAGTCTGAAAACTAAGCGAACAGTGATCGTTCTGATATTCATACTTTGAAATAATTATAAATCGTTCCCAGAAATGTTGGAGATTTTTCCATTTTGAGTTTTTGTTAATTTCATATCACTAACGTAGGTACTCGTGTAATTAGACAACTTGTACTGATTCTAAGTAGAACAAAAGACAAAAATTTACAAGAACTCGTAGCTGTTGTTTGCTGTATTTGGTTTAATTCTCTGTTTTAAATAATATTTGGAACAGTCTAAAGTAGAGATGAAACGAATAAGACGCCACAAAACGAATAGTAGTGAACAAGTATAAAACCTGGTTATGTAACACTTATAAGCTTCTCAATATATTTACCTTGAATGGATAGTATTCTGCAGAACTCATTTTTGTTGCTCTCGTCTAAAACCTGAAATGAACAGAATAGTGAGAAATGTTACCGTAGACCATGATGGTTATTAAGTATTTTTTCAAAAATATTTTATTCATTGCAAAAAGCCTCGTTTCCCTTAATTACACTCAGTAGTTTTGAAATCCCATGTAAACCATTGTGAGTAACCTCATTTCACGGTCATTTCTTATGTAATTTTCAAATTTATGACAGTCACATAAATCAAACAGAATAATCTATGTAGATTAAATATATTTGACGCAATTTTTGTTTCCTTCCATTCGAATAATTTTTACAAACTTTGATTTTCGAACAATAATATCTTGTCAAGTTTAAAGACTATTCTCGATTTTCCTAACTTCGTACTGTAGTTACGCTTCAGAATTCAAGACATAATTATAAAACAACTTTATTCCCTTGGAATGTTTGTAAACCTTCACGCTTTTTTAGCAATCACGAATATCTTGAGGTAACCTTAAAAGAACCAAAACGAATCGCAAAAATTGTTTCCGGTTTTACATAACTTCCTTTAATTAAGTGATTCATTTTTTATATCTAACTCTATCTCGACTTTCGTCTTCAGATACTTCAGTTACTGAAAACAATTACTTGTCTCTTATTTAGAGGAAGAATCAATATTTACTTTAAATTATACGAGTGCTGTCTATCATACTGTTAAAGGCTTATCTATTTCACCGATTAGGTGGTTAGCGAAATATAACAGGCGAATATAGTAGAACATACATTTTAATAAAAGCAGTTCAAGATAAGATACGACAGATCACTTCTGTTGATATGAGATTATGTGAAAACAAGTTTCGACTGTAATCAGTTTAATAACAATTGAGTTAAGTCAATGAGTATAATGTACGATGAGAAGAAGGTGTTTCTAGTATTTCCAATAATTACAGTTTTTGTACTGTCGAATATCATGAAAATAGAAACCTATTTGAGATTAAGGCCCTCCGCACACGTTGTTACTAAAAGCAAACTAAACTGTTTGGTAACTTTCTTTAGAAACCAGTTCCTGACTTGTTAGCGACCAGGCTCCGCACACGCAACTACTCATCCAAAACTCATTAGAAATTTCCGATGCTAAGTTTGTAGCATTCTACAGAATGTCAAAAGAAAGTTGTAAACTTTATCGTAAGCGACATGATTACAAATTTTCAGCACAATATGTGAAAAATTTGCGTGAAAATGCAAAAAGCCCATAATGATTTTCATTCAAGTTCTCATTGACTAATTGGATAAAGTGGAAAATGACCTCGATAGTATGATTTCAAGCTTAATTTTACATTATTTATTCATAGTAAATTCAATATTAGACAATTGTATTTATTTCGCAGAATCAATACCGGAAGTGTGACTCACCAACACGAGATGAGTCGTTCTTGAAAATGGCTGCCGCAACAACAATATCCGATCATTGCTTTCTAAACTTAACGTCTACAGTAAATGCATGAAACAAGAAGGAAAGCTTGTAGAATTTGTTGGTAATTTATTAGAATTATTGATTGAAAAAAACCGATAAAATCATAAAAATAGATCCGAGCATGAACGCGATTTGACCAAGAAAGCTTTTAACAATTTGTTACGATTTTCCCTGAATAACAGGTCAACGTCATATGTGAAAATTGCAATCATGTGAAATTCATTAGAACTTATATGTAATTGAAATGAAAATTGCGAAATTTTCTCCATCGTTATTTGACCTTAAAGTATACTTTAAATTTTCTCCCCAAAAATACATAAACGACATAAAACGAGAGCATCAGATATTGAGGCAAATTCGCTATACATTGCGGGAGCTGACTACATTTTCATACGACAGTCGACAATTCGGCGCCTTGAGAAAGCGAAAAACCTAAATTATGACTGACTACAGACAAGTTCGTACTTTCTATATTCTATAGCTCCCCAATTCAATTTGTTATTCACTTGACTGTAATGGTAGTTAGGTGTTTGCAAATGTATGTCACTATTCTTTTATAATAAAATTTCATGGTCCAGAAGTTTGTACCGAACAAAAATTCGTGATTCTTCATTTGCCACACCGCTAATGAATTTTCAGTTTCGTAATATGTATATACCGGCATTCTTCCTATCAACAACATGACGTGGCGCAAGAGAAGTATAAATACCCGCAAACAAGTGTATCACGATAAGGGATCATCGTGGAAGCGGCAATATAAGTTCAATTTTTTGCACTTGTTAGCTCAACACGCCTAGAACTACCACATGAAACGTCCCAAGTAATTATTTAGCATTATGATCTAACCACGACCAAATGATGTCATCCATCTAACTTTTTCACTACTGCAAGGTTAAATTCTTGAACTATTGGAAGCATTGTATCCATGTGTAGCACGAATATGGCAATTTGCAAACACTTTCAAATTGATTATCCCATATTAACAGCACTTTCTATTCCTACTTTAACTACTTACTCTGACAAATTATTGAACTTTCTTCCTTAAACCACACCCAAATATTCACACGACCTGAGGAATAACTAGTCAAAGCAAGAATCTTTGATTGCACGGGAGAGGTTAACGGAGTATGTGGAAAAAGACCAACTTTACACAAAATGTTCTCAATCAAAACTTAACTCAATGGAGTCTGTTGCCCAACTAAACCGATTTTCACTGTACTCCCCAACTATATTCACAGAAAATTTTCACACACACTTAATCAGAATGTACTTGTATTGTCCCCATCGCTAGCATATAGTCATGGCTACATATCCAAGTTCTAATTGAGTGGCTTTTGCTTTTGCCTCGAGATTCCGATTTCCGTCCATACCATTTCTTCATCTAAATTTGTTTACTGGCTCATTCTATTTACTTCGAAAAATTTGAATACAATACAATAATACATGGAATTCAAGTTTGTATAGCTTGTATATCAAATCATCGTCGAGAAATTTTATTGATGGCAGTGAAAATTACTGCAAGTACACTAGAATGTGTATATACTATGATTTATTATATTCAATGGTAAACGCTGAATTCCTTAAAACTTTTTCATATTTACTCGTTATTTTCGTTTAGCCGAAAGTTAATCGAAGTGTTGTACTTTTTTGAGAGTAAAAACGAAAATAATTTGAATAGTTCCTTAATGATTTTCAAAACAATTAAAATCAAAAATAGAAAAAGCAGACAGTATGAATACGCACTAGAATAACTATAGGAATTCATCAACAATAGTACTTGAATGTCATGGAATACATTGAAGTATACTTAAAGTCTACCAAGAAGATGACTGGGTTCAAGGCAAACGATGAGTCTCACTCCTCTCCAGTAAGTTTGGAGCAATTACTGGTGGTTCGCAGACAATGAATTGAGTAATACCAATTAAAGGAAAGGATGCTAATTCAACTAAATGACATGGAACTGATTCAATCAATCGTTAACAATTAACAAGTAGTTACTGGAGAAAGCTTCTGCATACGCTTAAATTTCGTTTAATTTTTCTTCTGATCAATTGACAAGTTCACGACTATTTTAATTATCAAACATGAAATTATCTGCAGGTTCCATAATTTAATTAAGAAAATATTTTTAAAATCATAAAAATTAAATTTTGGAAGACATGGTGTGAGCAATGTGAAAGATTTTATGGAACAGCGGTTCGTTCCGTAACTCGGTCTTCACCACCCCTCTCTTTTTAATCATAATCACTCATATGAATGAGAAGTGTAGCGTCAAAAAATTTATTTCGAAATAAGACAATGTTGAAGTAAAAAGAATGTCCGCCCGAGCAGGGACTTGAACCCTGGACCGTTGGATTAAAAGTCCAACGCTCTACCGACTGAGCTACCCGGGCATACATCCTTCTTTTACTGGATTCTAATCCAAGCTGAAGTTCCTGAATAATAGTATTGAATAAAATGAGCAAGACCATTATGAGACACTACTGAATTGATGCATAATCACAGAGTAAGCTAAACTGGTGACAAAACCACTTCAATGGAACTTGAAGAAATTTCTCGTTAAAAATTATTAACATTTCATGACGTGAATTCACGGTCTACTTGCATTTAGCTCAAATCACCTCATATGAAAACCGGCTCATTTCGTCACTCAGATTCTGCAGAGTTTTGTCATTAATAAGGAATTTGCAAATTATTCACGTCGTCATCATTGCAGCTACAAATAGACGTTACATCATACTATTAAAATCTGTTGCATTGTCAACGTTATGCCTATGACTAATTTTAATTTCATCTTAATTTACACAACAAATCAGAAGAGGTGACGACTAATATACTGATAGACTGAACTGATATCTAAGTTGACACGTCAAAGTTTCTTTTGCAAAGTACCTAGAAAGCTCCAAGAAATGGTTGAATGACCTAAGAAATTCATTGGCCATCAGCAGGTTTCGGAAAATAAAATTTGCATTACAAACAGCACAACTGCTTTGCAGTTTAGGACTTAACACATGAAAGGCATAAAAAAGTTTTCGCCCAACGTGGGGCTCGAACCCACGACCCTGAGATTAAGAGTCTCATGCTCTACCGACTGAGCTAGCCGGGCTTGAATGTAAGGCAAAAATATTTATTATAAGATGTAGTATGTTAAAACAAACTTGTAAAAATATTGTCCCTATGAAAATGATACATTTCATTTACATATTATTAAAGAACCTGTTGCGATAATCTACAGGTTTTGTTTGTTTAAACATAATCCCATAGGCTAGGAACCTCACAGGAACTCACTAAGTACATATCCACTTAGTTAGCAAGGTGATTGAATAGTTCATATGTTAATATCTTTCACTTTAACATTTCTTATTCAGATGGGAACATGTAAAATAAAGTATATAATGAAATACTAGGTTATTTAAAATCTCTTCTGCTGATTTCATTATAAAAACCGAACGCGGCTATGGCAACAAAACAAAAAAAAGTGCTACAGTTTGCTTGCAGCGGCTGCTGTTGATATTCGGGAGTTGCCATTTTCTCGTTAATGTCGAAGTTAAGTGAATGTGCTCTGCATCGTTTCAGTTTCAATAAATATTGAATCTAAAATGTCCTGTAACTATGCAGACGGTTTGTCCGCATATGAAAATAAAGGAGTCCTTGGTGTTCCAGAGGTAAACAAAACAAACGTTTTTATCGAGTAACGAATGCTTTGGTTGAGGATTGCAGGTATTTGAGGATGAGCAAAGTGTGAATGATAAGTGCGAAGTGCTTGTAAGTATGTTGGAAAGAGCAAAACATGTCGTGGTACACACAGGAGCAGGCATTAGTACCAGTGCAGGGATTCCAGATTTTCGGTAGAGTTACTTTGGAAAATTAACTTATCTTTTGGAAAACCAATTTTCTTTAGGAGTCCCAAAGGTGTCTGGACACTTGAGAAAAAGGGAGAAAAGCCAAACACAAATATTTCATTCGAAGAAGCAGTGCCTACGAAAACTCACATGGCCTTAAAGGCTCTAGTTGAAAAAGGATATGTCCATTACATTGTAAGTCAGAACATTGATGGGTTACACCTGAAAACTGGTCTGAATCGGAAATTTTTGGCAGAGCTTCATGGAAATATGTTTATAGAAGAGTGCACCAAATGTCGGCGGTGAGAAATAGTATTATTGCAAATATCACTATCCAACCACTATTTATGTTGTAGGCAATACATTAGAAACACTGCAACCACAACCGTGGGAAAGAAACCTTGTGGTGGACACTGTAAAGGTGGTGAGAAGTCACGTCCTTGTCGTGGTGGATGGCTCATAGATAATATATTGGACTGGGAGCATGATTTACCGGATAGAGACTTGGAAATGGCTTCAATGCATTCAACGTAAGTTAAAGAACTATTTCATTCAAACAGGCTATCTTAACCGGATAACTAATTTAGACTAGCAGATCTGAACATTGCCCTTGGCACAACTCTACAAATCATTCCAAGTGGAAACCTACCCCTGAAAAATAAGAAATACGATGGCAAATTGGTCATATGCAATCTACAACCAACAAAACATGTTAATCTCATAAAATTTCATTTAGCAACTATTTTCAATATCGTTCATTTAGGACAAAAAGTCTAGTTTGAGGATATCAACATATGTGGATGATATAATGGTGAAAGTAACAAAACGATTGGGAATTGAAATTCCTGAATATGATCCCAGTCTAGATCCCACAAAGCAAATGAATAGACATGCAGAATGGACACTGACCCTGGATCACATTAAGCAACTTCAAAAAGCTTATGATCAAAAAACCAAAACTTCAGCAAAGAAAAGAAAAAGCGATAGTCATTTAGATTCGTTGTTTGTGCCTAAGACCCTCATTTATGAAAAAAAAGAGAACGATGTTTGCAAATATGAGCCTAAACAAGAATTGAATTCTGGATCCTAGTCTACACTAAAGCTTTTTATGTTCACTTGTATAAATCTTCGTGAAGGAACATTTTGTATTCATTTAGATAAGAATGAAGTATGTGGGTATAGTTTAATATATGAGATCTTTATATATTCGTTGTACACGATTTATTTTAATTCAGTTTCAGAAAGATTCCCTATAAGAAGTAACTCATTTTCAAATCATTCATGTTCGAGTAGAGAGCTAATTCTTTTCGTAACTGTCCAGTTTATCAATTTGTCCAAAACGATAAAGGTTTTCCTTGAAATCAATAAAACAGATTGTCATCACGCAAGGGTTGATAATAGACTCATTGTTAGATAAATTCAGACGTAATTCAACAAAACCTCCAGTTTTTTATCTATATTCTATTTTGTATTAATGTTTATAATTAATAATCTGAATTTTTGCAATTTATTTTTCCCAAAGTGCAGGTAACGCTAGTAACATTTTACGTTTTAAATGAATATTTTGGAAAATTTTGCAAAACTTTTATAAATAAAAACAAATTAAATAGATTTTTCTGGTAATTTTTGAATCAATTATTTAGTGAAATAACACTTTAGGAAAATTTAGAAAAGCTTGAATTTTAACTAAAAACTGTATACAATAATTTTTGTATGCCATTTGTACATAATAGCATTTCAATGGGGTAAATAATATTAGTTGTATACAAATCATAATGTATAGTTTAGTTCCATTATTAATCACATACAGGCAATTGTGATGCCTCTGCCGGTAAATTTTCGTTTGATGTGTTATGTTCTTCTTTTTGGCTTTGATCAATTGGTTGTGTTTTAACGGCAGTGGTATTTGACGATTGCAATGATGCTGGTGCTGGTGCTGGTACTGGTACTGGTACTGGTACTGGTGCTGAAGAAACCGTTTCGGAGTCGTTGGGTTTATTGGTTGGACTGACACCCGTCGAAACATTGTCATTCACTTGCTGAGAACCTGTAGTTTTGTTTGCTGAATCGAACAGGGATCCACTTTCATCCGGCAATGGCTCTGGTTGAGCAGAAGCTCCATCAGCAGTCCCACGTTGCATTTCAGCACTAATTGGGAAGGGTAGGTCACCGGCTTGATTTGTTTGAAGATGTTGATGACGTCCACTGACATCTTCTGGTGGACTCTCTCTTGTAAAAAGACCCATTCTAGGATCAGATGATCGATTTTCTAAATTACCCCCCGGTGATAGGATACCAGAAGTACCTTCATCGATAGGACCTGAATCTCCTCCGTCTGCATTACTGCTTATTGAAGAATGTTTGTTAGACATATCGTTATCAGGACCACCAACTAAATGTGTTGGCACATGGGGATTGTTGACCGCTTGTGATTGTGTTTTACGACTCTTATCAGATTTACGCCAAAGTGTAATCTCCTGTTGTTTAAAATATCTGCGATCCTCTGTATCCATTAACACAAGGTTGAGGAAATATTTAACTGAAAATTTCTTGCTTATCTCACGCATTGTTGGTGTCAAATCATAGCCCGCCAAAAACACACGTATTGGAATACTTTCACCTTTAACTGGTGCTCCATCCATTATTTCATATTTTGCAATTGTTTCATTTTCAGTAAAAACATTATTACCCGAACCTGTGGTTTCTCTTTTAATTATGGCAATTTCCATATGTTTAATTTTGATTCGAACCAATAGAAAGTAGATTTTACCTACTATAACATCTTTTAAATGATATTTCGATTTATTATACTCGAATTCTATATGCAAACAGTCTTCAATACCAACTTCCATTTTAATTGGATTGTTCATATCTGGATAACTGCATAGCGTATGAACAGCGATATCAACTTCTCTTATGATATCACTAAGTCGTCTTACAATTGTGACACGAAGAAAATATCTGAGACGCACATTTGAACCAACATACACTTCGAAAGGCTTTTCAACATTTGCAAATTCAAACGGATAACTTGTATTCTGTATCAAGTCCCCAGGACGTGCTAGCTCCTTAACAAGTGATAAAAATTCATAATGATTACCACGATCATAGAACAATTCAATCTGTCCTATCAATTCTATTTTAATTCCCTGGTGTTCCAATTTACTTCCCGGTTTTCTTAATGTCACATTCACTTTTCCCGAGACAGTTTCACCATCATAGTACAGCAAGTACTTTTCTTTTTTTCCATCTTCTGTCTTTACTTCTGCAAATTTCCGGTTTTCCGCACCATCAAATATGATATCAACTTCCGCTGATTGACCAAATCCTAGAAAATTCATAGCAAATTTTTTGCAATTTTAAATTTTTCACCTCTAGATTGCTGTGATATTAATCATATAAATTACGAGGCTTCTCTTGAACAGAACTCTCGTTGATCTCGTTGGTTGAACGACCTATTTGACAAATCAAGTCATATTAATTTAGAACATTAACGCATATGAGCCACACAATACCAACCATGCACCAAGGATGTAGTTTGGTTATTCAACTTTGATTGAGGTTTTCGATATAAAATATATGTCTCATGCAATTTTCTTTATCTTTTTGCAAACGATGTACCTCCCACTTTTGATAAATAAGAATGAACCTTGTCCGTGATGAGTTTCGTTGTCGGATCTGTCAAAGTTCTTTTCAGGATGACAGAAACGAATGAAGTAGTGCGTGAAAGAGATGAATTCACTGCAATTTGAATTTTTCCAATCAGTAGAACAGTTTGAACGTTATACACGTCTATTCCTCTGATAACTCTTCAAGCTCACATGCACCCTATGGATTGAGTCTTGAATAACACCTTTTTGAACATGGATCTAGTTCTTTGAACGATTCTTGATGAAAAACGGAATCCCTGGGTGGAATATTACAAACAAATTCACCAGGAAAAGCATTTCAACAACTAGCACTACTAGTTTATATAATTGTATTTCATCCATTTATAATATTCAAATTATTAGGGGATTCCTATCAACTAGGCTCAAGTCGTATCCAGGTAGAGAAGAGCTGGACAATTGCAGGCAATGATCAAATTTTCAGTTGTCGGCAAATAAGTAAATAAAAATTTCGAAATTTTTAATAATACTAGAATTGATTTACTAACATGACGCATTTATAAACAAGTATAAATGTATATTTCACCAAAATGATTCACTTTAAATTAATATCTTATGTGTTATTGACAATTTCTCAGTGCTTCTATAGTTAAGATTTGAAAATGAAAATTTAAAAAAATCAACGTTAATATGTTTGATTGCAAAAACCATATTGTTTTGTTTAAGGCCCGCACACGGAGCTACTAAAAGCAAACTAAACTGTTTGGTAACTTCTGTTACCTACCAGTTCCTGACTTGTTAGCGATCAGGCTCCGCACACGAAGATACTCATCCAAAACTCAAATAACCCTCCAAACTCAATTAAATTACTCAAATTAGTATTCAAAATTTTTTGAATACCCTGGAAGCTGAAAATTATATAACAAAGGCCGTTTTTCAACTTCCGCGGCAAACAAACAGACTTACTCCTGATTCTGTATTTGAAAGGAAACTGGTTACAAATTCGAGTCACTAATCAGTTTCTTTTCGGTAGCTCCGTGTGCGGACGGCCTAAAATGAAACCCTGCCTTGTGTATATAAATAGTACATGAGTAAATTAGCATTACATAAAGTTCTCACAGCCAAAATTACAAAGTAGAATATTATAACATAACGTAATATGTAATTAACTGTAGGTACAGTAGAACCTCTTTTATCCGTCAACGAAAAAGAAAGTGAAGCACAGTTTAAGCGGCCAAAATTAACCGACTTTTTACCATCACATTGAATATTTCTTTTAATTTTATCGTTGTGTAACTATGTATAAAATTATTCATTCGTAGCTGAACATATCTTTCGTTAAGTTTGTTGTTTGTGAATGTACTCTTTTCCTCAAAATCTAGGATAAAGTCTTTCTTTTTAGAACGCCTCTGGTCCCGTGCCTGACGGATAAAAAAGGTTCTACAGTATCTACTTCTTTATTTATGATTATAAAGTCCCAATACATTTCGCATTCAACAATAGTAAATAACGCCAAAAAGTAAAATATCTCTGTTTGCAGATGACACATACAATTCACTATACTTCAAGGCTAGCATGTAGCATTACAACCAATCTGCAAAACTATAATCTGTATATTAACAGATTGACGGAATATTCAAGAGATGAAAAATTGAACTAATCACCTTACAATTAATAATGAAACAATAAACTGGACGCCAACAACGAAATATCTGGGTTTAATTTTCGATCCAGAACAAACGTTGAATGTGTTCAATAAAGTTAAACTCACTAAGCCCCTGATATAAGGAAAAAGTTATATATAAAAAATAAACTTCTCATATACAAGCAAATAATAAGACCAATGCCGGATTTCACAAAGGTAAAGTAAATAAAAAGTAATTACTCAGCGATTAAGTCTACTTGGTGAGTAAAATTTTATTTCGGTGAAATTCCAATGAATAGTTTATTGCGTAGTTTACTTTACTCATCGTTCCTGAAACGCAGAAGTCGTTTACTTCGGAGTTTTATCACTGATCATCATAAATTTACTTACTCATCGTTCGTGAAACCGGTCTAGTATATGGGAGTTTAGCTTATTATAAAACCTCAAAAACTAATGGAAAACAACTACAAATGTAACAAAACAAGGCAATTCGACGCATCCTCAAAATTCCATGGTATGCTAGAACTACAGATTCCTAAAGATTTAAGATTAGAGACAATAGACAAATCCATAAGAGACGAAGCATTAAAATTAATAGATCAAATAGACCAATTAGGAATCTTGAGACAGACGTCACAACCCAATAATAAAAATAACTGACTAAAGAGTAGTGGGTAAAAAAGTATTCACAATTATAAAAAAGCAAAAGTGCTTAAGCACTAGCTTAAATTAAAATAAAGTTCCTAGGGAGAGGGAATAGTTAACGAACTTCAGTTGATCTTCAAAATCGCAAAGTAACATATTCAACTGGTTACAAACACCGTTAGAAATCTAGCTAGGATCATTGCTGATTGAAATGCGCGGTATTACTCTCTGTAATGATGATTCTTTCTTATCTGCCCTGTCTGTTTAAGTAAAAAGGTCCTGAAATTTTAAATTCATAAGCAATGATTTATAGGTTTGAATGTACGTAGGTATGATTTGACAAGATTTATCTAGAACAATGCATAACACTTGTGAGTCATTTCGACATCACTATATCGTTAATAATAGATTTTACGCAGATATGTTATAAGTCATCTTCGTTTTAAAAGGATTTTCGAGGAAGTTATTTCCGAACACGTTATGAAACGGTTATCAATATAGTAGTTAGTAGCCAAACTCCAAATTTTAAACTCGCTGCCTACTCATGAAAACCCTGGTAAACGTACCCGTCTGACTTTACCCAAAAAACTGTCGCAAGTCAAAGAAGCCACAGATTTTCTGGTCGTAGTTGGCACTGGCAAAATGCATGTATACTTGTACCGAGACTTCGTCTCACTTCTAACTTGAAGAAATCGATGACTTGCGCAGACAACATCCTCTCAACAAATTTAGGACTGAACATCGAACTAGAAATTTCACCGAACTATTTCATACAAGTACACGACGTTCTATTCTACACTGCACGGCGGAGCGCATGTGCCCTTTGGTCGGAAATTCTGTCTTTCAATCTCCTGCGTTCGTGGTAAGTGGTATTCTTCAATCATCATAAAATGAAATCTGTGAAAAATCATGGAAATTTCTTGCATCAAATTCCATAAGTTGTGAAAGTGAAGTGCATTCAAGAGCGGTTCATTGCGAGTGTAAATATTTTTCATAAAGTGAACATTTTTGTGATTTTATTTCAATAAGCTTGCTGGGCTTTTCAAAGCCGGCATATGTCTGCCGGCAGACATTTTTATGTAATAACGTTACTAGATAAAAATTTTTGTTAAACACATTAAATTTAATTTTCTTGGAAAACATTTTCCTATTGCTAATATGATATAATAAAATCATTCAGTTTTTCCATTTGAAAATCTTTCAAATCGTTTTCAATTTTGAAGATCTACTGTAGTCAAGATACAACAGATAGAAATCTGATAAATTTACAAGAGCTCAAGGAATACATTGATTAGTAGGCTGTGGTAGATCAATTATTTTGTTGTCCAAAAGGACGATCTCTTCGTGCCGGTTTAACACCATTCGACATTGCTCCAATGTTATCTGGTGTTGTTTTTCTGTTTTATCATTTTATTGTTTGTTAGTTGCGCATATTATTATTATAGTTTCGCGAAAATTTGCAATCCCAAATAGAGTATGCGCAAAGTAGTCTGAAAAGAGCCCTTTGTGAAGTATATTTCTTCTGCAGCCGAAAAAGCAGACAACGTTTGTAGTAAATCACGTTTCTTCATAAAATTAGAAACCTTATAACTTCTTCTATTGATTCTAGTGTAACTTATTATACAGAAATTTCCTTTAATAATCGTGAATTTGTGCATACTTGTTATTGGTGAGTTTTGCTTTAAGGATATTATGTATAACTATCCAGGAAATCGATTGGATGAACAAATGAAAGAAGTGATTCTTACAAATCAGATTTATTGTGTGAAATATACAACGAACTAATGAAGACAATCAATCACAAATAAAAATGGTGTATACAATCTATCATTGCTGAAGAATTTTGATTAAAAATCTTAATTATTTGCCCTTATTGCAATACAAATGATTGCCCTGCCGATCGAGCTTCTTCTATTCTTAAAATAGATTCTTATTTGTTAGTCTCCATTGACGAAATAAGATTAAATAGTTTGTAAGAAAGATTTTGCGCACATGAAATGTAACGTGCCCTATGCATTGGCTATACTACATATTCTATTAGGTTTTATTTGAATTATAAAATAATTATCATTTATCATTTCAGAACTCTAAGACTGGACTCATATACAAACTGATAAACTTCGATTTGATTTAGAAACTTTATTTTGCGTTCTTGAAGGGTGATCTCTAAGGATGGGTAAAGAAAAGACTCATATAAATATCGTCGTGATCGGTCACGTCGATTCTGGCAAGTCGACAACAACCGGCCACTTGATATACAAATGCGGTGGTATCGATAAAAGAACAATTGAAAAGTTCGAAAAGGAAGCACAGGAAATGGGAAAAGGCTCATTCAAATATGCATGGGTCTTAGATAAGCTTAAAGCTGAACGTGAGCGAGGTATCACCATCGATATCGCTCTGTGGAAGTTTGAAACAGCAAAGTATTATGTAACGATTATTGATGCGCCTGGCCATCGTGATTTCATTAAGAACATGATCACTGGCACTTCTCAAGCTGATTGTGCTGTGCTAATTGTTGCTGCAGGAACTGGTGAATTTGAGGCTGGAATTTCAAAGAATGGTCAAACCCGAGAACATGCATTGTTGGCATTTACGTTGGGAGTGAAACAGCTCATCGTGGGGGTTAATAAAATGGATTCGACTGAACCACCATACAGTGAATCTCGTTATGAAGAAATCAAAAAGGAAGTATCTTCATACATTAAGAAAATTGGGTACAATCCAGCATCTGTTGCGTTTGTTCCCATATCTGGTTGGCATGGGGATAATATGTTAGAGGCATCTGAGAAAATGCCTTGGTTTAAGGGATGGACAATTGAGCGCAAGGAGGGCAAAGTTGAAGGAAAAACGCTGATTGATGCACTCGATGCTATTATGCCTCCGCAACGACCTACAGATAAACCCTTACGTCTGCCACTACAAGATGTTTACAAAATTGGTGGTATTGGAACGGTACCAGTTGGAAGAGTTGAAACAGGCATACTTAAGCCAGGTACGTAATACCTAATTCCTATATTGAAATTTGGATTTAAATTTTTTCTTACACTCAAGGTATGGTCGTAAATTTTGCACCAGTCAATTTGATTACTGAAGTTAAGTCCGTTGAAATGCATCACGAAGCACTTTCTGAGGCACTTCCTGGTGACAATGTTGGATTCAACGTTAAGAATGTTTCTGTTAAGGAATTACGTCGGGGATATGTTGCTGGTGACTCTAAGAACTGTCCTCCAAAGGGAGCAGCAGACTTTACAGCTCAGGTAAATGCAACGATGTTCGATTAACTCTCTTTATGCTGAAGATAAACTCTTAAAAATTCAATTTCAGGTAATCGTCCTAAATCATCCAGGACAAATTGCCAACGGATACACTCCAGTTTTAGATTGTCACACTGCACATATTGCATGTAAATTTGCTGACATCAAAGAAAAGTGTGATCGTCGTACGGGTAAAACAACGGAAATCGATCCGAAAACTATAAAATCAGGTGATGCAGCCATTATAAATTTAGTTCCAACCAAGCCATTATGCGTTGAAAGTTTCCAAGAATTTCCACCTCTTGGAAGATTTGCAGTACGTGATATGCGTCAGACTGTTGCTGTTGGGGTAATAAAGTCTGTGAACTTTAAAGAGACGACATCTGGAAAAGTTACCAAAGCCGCCGAAAAGGCACAAAAGAAGAAATAACTAGAGGGCCATGAAGAACGTAAATCTAAAACATATGTAGAGGAATGGCTTAAACATCAGCAACTTTTATTATTGCAACAAGTTTGCAGAAAATTGATTTCGTCATTGGAAGCTTTTCTTCTATATCGTCATACAAAAAATTTAAATCCAACTTCAAAACATTTAATTGGTAATATGACTATAATTAACAACAAAAATGGACAAATCACTAAAGATTGTCGAAAAACATATAAAAATGCCGATTTTATTGGTATAATTAATATGATAGGTGTTATTGTGTGCTTTTATGTATTTTATCATTACCACTTGCATCATCCTCACCGTAAAGCATTTCGTAGGAAACACGTTAACATTGAATATATCAGTTCTAAACCAACATCCTTGTACATTTTTCGTACTCAAACTTCATTTTATATAAGTAATAATGGGAATGGACTGGATTATTTTCGTTTTTTAAATAATTTGAAAAGTTACCACGTAACACCCACCAAAATTATTTCTGTTATTACATCCTCAATGAATCTCATAAATAACGTGATTACAAGCTTAGTATTTTCAATTCCTTATTTATACTTTAAATCTTTTTCATATATTAATGTTATCGTTTGGATTTTTTTACTATTGATATGTTTTAAGAAACATTTTATAACTACAGCTTACTTTATTCAAAAGAACATTCAATTATCTAGTTATCTTAAGTTAGTATCGTCGACTGCATGCACATTAAGTGGTAAGTTAAGCTTATTTTCATGATCCTGATAAATATCATTGGACTACTACCTGATAATGTTTTGATAATATAATTATCGAAAAGTTTACTTTAAATACATAAATGTACTTGAAGAGCTATGTGCACGTACCTTCTTTCCAACATTTGATAATTCTTAAAGTGTTTTTGAAAAGTATAAAATTCATTGAATATTTTATTTCAATTTTAATGTTATAAGTTATATCTCAAGTTGAAATTGTTTTAGAATTGTCGATTTAATTGGTTTTATAATAAATATTCATATGATATAGATTTTGGAAATCAGTACGTTTACATGCAACAAAGTTGTGGGAATTGTTCCAATATTTAAATTACAAAATACCCTTCTTAAATACACGTTAGCATTTATGTGTAAGAGAGCTGATGCGCCATATGTGTACATGAAAATCTTAAAATTACCAATAAAAGAGGCTTAAATATGTTATGCATTTTATTCAAATATTCAGTTAAAACAAATTTTGGAATACAGCGATTGATTGATTGATTTCAATTTATTTCACTTTGTTCAGTTGGAGATTCGGCTGTAGCACCTAATTTACCTTAATTCGAAATGAATTTTGTTGAAATTGTGGCAACATTTGCGAAAACTAGATAACCAAAGTAGTGGAAACAAGCACTCATCTTATGAAGGATAAATTTAATTAACAAATTCATATTTTTCTACAGATTATCTTGAATATCTTATACAATTTCTATGTATTATATTTGCTTACAATTATAAATCATATTCATTCACCATCGCTTTCGTATTCCTTCCAAGGTAAATTCTCAGGATTCAAGTCCCGGCTGTTTAAATACACATCGAATTGCTCTGGAATCGACATAAATTTTTTAATTTTCGCTCTAAACTGCCTCCATGTAAATTGATCAAAATTCTTCCTGTCTTTAGTCATACTGTTGTAGTCTAAGCCATATTTATCTAGGAAATATGAAAGTTTCGAAACTACCTCCTTTGGAAGACTAAAATACAAAAGATGTTGATTATACTTTAAGTGTGCATTCAGTACTTACCGAAGTCTTGAAGGCCGTAAAGTGTTAGCTTCTGTTTCTAGTTTTTCAATTGCCAAGGCTTTCTTCTGTGGATTTGCTTCATAATCATGTTGCGGCTTTGGTGATTCGATTTCTATATCATTCACAGTCTTCACGAGCTCGAGTCTGTCTTTTTTGATATTTGGAATCGGTATTGTCTCGTTTGGGTTAAGAGATATCCCCATTTCCACTATATTTTTGGTGAATGGTTTCCCATATTCGAAGAATTCTTTTACTTCGGGACTACAAAGGAACGAATACAATTTTAATTTATTTTCTTATATTTAAAATAATTCCCACCATTTAATTCTGCCAGTTGCTTGCCGCCTCTTCTTTATTCGTTTTCTGTTAACATTGTACTGGAATACCTTCTTCCGTTTTTGCTTCCTTATTTTCGGCATATTTGACAATTTTCCTTTGAATTCTGTCAACAGAACTTCATTTATTTACCAGCACGTGTTTTCGATCAGGAAACGTCAAAACAGCTACTCACTTGAACCGTCAGTGGAAATATTGGCGCTAGCCTTGACATGAAACACCAAACTCGTAGTGCCAGATGAATCAAAGGAAAATGTTTTCAGAAATCTTGAAAGCCAGAAAAGTTATGGTAAATAAGGTGGGCACGAAACCCTTGCCCTGACGTGGATTTCATGTCTACGTTTTCACAAATACCAAACTGGTCGCCTCGCTGCTGAGGAAGGATCCCCTACAAAAATTTGTTTGGACATCGAGCTGGGCTATGAGACAACTGTAGTATGTAGAGTGGAATTAATGAACTACTGGTTATTAAGGCGCGTTTCCAATGCCAGCTTGGAGTGGAGTGGAGTGGCTGACATGTTTCGCTCGTGTCGCACACACGCACTCCGCTATATGTGCCTTTCGTGCAATCTGGGCCCAGCGTGGATTGAAAATAGGATCTATTTCTATTTTCACGCTGGAGTGGCAATACGATGTTTTTCGGAGCGATTCCAACAGATGGCTGCGACGAGATCGTTCCAGATATGCGACGAACTTCCAAATGTTTTGTTTTAAAATTAGTTAAAAATGGAAATAAATATTCGGCCCTAATATATTGTAATAAATTGAAGGTATGAAAATTCAAATATGGTTATTTTACGTGGAAAAATATTTTAATTTTGATAATTTAAAACGACTCAAATCATGCTCGCCAGGTGGATGTGAAACCAATCCACTCTGGCATTGGAAACAAGTGCCAGAGTCAGCTTCAACACACTCCAGCCGTGTTTTCTTGCGACACGCTATCCAGTGCAATGGTGCAAATTAAACCCACTTATTATCGAGGACAACAATAAATGTATGGGAATTGACAGTTCTTACACCACTCGATGCAGCAAGAAAACACAGCATCCACTCCAAGCTGGCATTGGAAACGCACCTTAATGCATTAATGCATTAAATTAAGGCAGTTTTACAATTCGTACATTTTTATAGTGCACATATCCCTTCCTAGGTAGCTCTGCTAATCAAAGGAAACGTCAGCTTGACATTAACCGGGAGTGCGGTGTTTTGACGTTTGCACTGCAGAAATCTCTAATTTTTAAGATTTGTTTTCTTAAGTAAAAGTGAAAAATGAAGGAAACTGAAATTCTGGACCCGAGGAATACTGTTAAAAATAGGGAAATATTGTATCGGTTAATAATAAGGTGAGAATTGTTATTAAATTTTGAACTTTATTGTAATTTTGTATTCATTAGTCAAATGTTCTACGATGGTCATCATAATCTCGCTGTTGAGTTAGGCTCAGCCGTACGTGCTGATCCGCCGTGCCCACCAAGTGATCGCTTGCTGCACATAATGATTGGCGGAATGCAAAATGAAGTCCCAAAGGAGCAAAACATTTATGAGGACATAACTGCTGGAATAGGTGCTGTGCTTTTCACAATTGGAAGCATTTCAACTAAAGGTATTGTTTTACAGATTTGGAATTTGAAACAGAAGGATCATCATTGGCCCCAGAACCAGCATCTTATGAGACTGCATATGTAACATCACATAAACAAGCTTGTCGTGCTGGCGCTTTTAGTGCTGACGGTCAACTTGTAGCTACAGGAAGTGTTGATGCTAGTAT
The DNA here is from genome assembly GCA_963971475.1 of Chrysops caecutiens. Taxonomy (NCBI): domain Eukaryota; kingdom Metazoa; phylum Arthropoda; class Insecta; order Diptera; family Tabanidae; genus Chrysops; species Chrysops caecutiens. Next base: position 23,267,955 of record OZ020570.1, on the reverse strand, counting down.
CAAGATCCTGGATGTTGATCGTATGTTAGCAAAATCTGCACCGGAAGAAATTGAGCCTGGACGAGAACAACAAGGTCATCCTGTAATAAGGACTTTGTATGATCATACAGATGAGGTAGCATTCCTTGAGTTCCATCCAAAAGAACAAATCCTAGCGTCAGGCTCGAGAGATTGTACTGTAAAACTGTTTGATATATCAAAAGCCTCCGTTAAGAAAGCTCACAAGATTTTTACCGACTGTGAACCGGTGCGATGTCTTTCCTTCCATCCCACTGGCGATTACATGGCTGTAGGTACTGATCACAACGTTCTACGTGTTTACGATGTGAACACTGCTCAATGCTTCGTCAGTGCTATACCTTCGCAGCAACATAAATCGACAGTGACTTGTGTTAAATACTCACTAACTGCAAAGGTAAGTGGAAACGAGAAACAGTCGATATTTGATAATTGTACACTAATAATTAGGTCTATGCTACCGGGAGCACCGATGGCTGCATAAAAATTTGGGACGGTGTCAGTGGAAGATGCGTAAACACATTCCCTGCAGCACACAATGGTGAAGAAGTTTGTTCAGTGCAGTTTTCTCGTAACGGAAAGGTGAAAAATTTTCAATTTACTCTTTCGATGTTGAAAATAACATTTTATTTTGCTTTGCTTAGTACCTACTTTCTTCAGGAAAAGATTCTGTAGTAAAATTACACGAACTGAGTACTAGTCGTTGTCTCATAGCCTACACAGGTGCTGGTACAACAGGAAAACAAGAACATAACACGCAGGCAGTATTCAATCATACAGAGGACTATGTTCTTTTCCCAGATGAAGCAACAACATCTTTATGCTCATGGAATTCACGAAACGCTTCGCGTCAGCATTTAATGTCCTTAGGGCATAACGGTCCAGTTCGGTTTATTATTCATTCACCCACTCATCCGGCTTTTCTCACATGTTCTGATGATTACAGAGCACGATTTTGGTTTAGGAGAACAACTAATTATTGAAATTAAACACATAAATCCAAATTTCAAATTGTTTTTATACTTTCAATGAAAATTATTTCACAAAAAGACTGTATTGTTATAAAAAGTGTTTACAGATTTAAAGTGTCATTAAAAGACTGTAAATATGTACATGTCAGAATCCTTCCAAGATGATATACCTACCTCCTGATTTGAGGTTTACAATTTGGTTTGATACCGACAATTTGGTTTGATAAGCGTTTTGTGGGATCGTGGTAGTACACTTGGAACACAATAATTGATATCGTAGGTAGAAGAATTTTTTTCACTATAAAATTCCGAATTGTTGGAAAATCAAGTCAAAATAAGGTAGGAATTACGTTGCACGTTATTCAGTTTGAAGATCCTAGAAACATGGGTAAGTTTTCTTTAAGGTAAAAATCATTGGTAAAGTTCTTTGTCTGCTTTCATTGTTTGTTGTTTGACGGTTTAAGTGATTGTTTGGGGATACACGTTTTATTGAAATTGTTCTTAGTGAAGTTAATTCTTTCCACGGAGTGTCTGTGGGATGTGGGTGTTCTTTGGATTATGAAAATAATGATTGAAGTCTATTGATGTGGTCACTTCATCAGGATCCTCAGCGTGTGAGCACAGATGCGAGGATCGGATGTGCGGATGTTTTCCTGCCGATCACTCATTGAGCATAGGGCAGATGCCTAATAATGATTGACTGTGCGAGCTGTGTGAAGAAGTTAATACCTGAGGAGTTCTCTCAGTGGTCTTGATCTTGATGATCTTAGTTGTATCTTTTAATAGTATCTTGTGTCAGAAAAGAGCAATGAGTTTATGAGTGTTTTGTTTTCAGGTGACTGAGATGACTGGCTCAACAAGCGGAAGGGTACTCGTTGGCCTTCAAACTTATAATGAAATATTTTATTATTTTTGTTGTTATTGTTGATGGCTTGAAATTATATTATGCATGATTAGGCATTAAGATTTGTACAGGAATAAAAATCTACAATTTAATAACAATTTTGAATGCTCGCAACCCTTCGGCTTTTATACTAGCACGCTCTAGCTTCGAACTCTCGAAGTACTTGCGCAACAAACAAACCAAACACTGCTCTTTGCCTATCTCAATGTTCTTAGACTCTCAGTTTCTGGTTCTCTGATTAGAGGAATTTACACATCCGCATCAGTAGTCACTCTTTGCATTTTGTAGGTAATGCAGTTCTATTTAAAGGTAAAAATTTCGTGATAAACGTAATTAAGATGCATATTAATGAGATTATTAATTTATTTTGGGTCTCCAAATGGGTTTAACACCGGTTTTAAGTGAAATTAAGACAATTAAAGTGGGTTTAAGTCAATATCAAGTTGTTATTTTCAAAATTAGCGCCAAATGCTATCGCGGCATCACGTGACAGACGCAGCCTACGAATCATTTTGATTGAGACCCGAAGTAAACAGTGGAAAGTGTGACAGTGCGAGCAATAGTTGCGGAAGGGCAATTCTCGAAAGCTATAACTTACGGTGCAATTTTTGGAGGTTTGAGAATTGTTTATTTTTATGAGTTGTTTGGTTCATCTAATATATTACGGAATTTAAAAACAATGTCTGAAAGAATAAATGACAGTTCGTCACATCAAGTTGGTGAGAATAAGTCGCCGGTGAGTAAAACTACGTTTTTAGATTGTAAAAATATATTTGCGGGAAGAATGAAGCGGGGACGACTGTTAATAAAAGTTGTTGAAAGATTTGATCAGATAGTTTTAATAATTTCAATGGAACATAGAACATCCAGTACGTATGCATACGAATGCGAATTATTTTGTTATTTAATTGCAGTGTGCTCTTGAATTGTGTTTGGCATTTTCGAATTGTGACGCGGTTATTTTTTGTAAGCACCGCTCTGTACCACAGAGCAAGTCACATTGTAAAACGCGCCAAAATTACTTTCATGTATTTTGTGGATACATTTATTTATTAACATGTAAAGCAGGATTCATAGGGTTTAGTTAATGGGAGATACTCAATATAATTTCATAATTATATATAAATTTGGTTTTGACTTATTCGTGCCTTGCAAGAAAAAAAATTGACATTGCGTTCACAATGTGTTTGTAACGTAACACACGTAACACATCACGGAAGAAAAAACAATAATTCATTCATTTTACTGAAGCGAGAAGGCGCTATGGGTTAGAACGAAAGAGATAGCTATTTTTGAATTTGTAAACTGGATGTCCGTTCGGTTACTAAATGATGATGCTAAAGTTTTGTAGAATCACAACAAGGATTTTGTTTTCACATTTGAATAATTTAATTTCACAGACTAAAAGAACACCATCGAAACGTATGTCGCGTGCCCAACGTGAAAGTGAAGAACTCATCAAGAACATGGGTGGTAATTTGGATGTTGAAGGCGGTCGTAAAACAAGATCAAGTACACGAGGTCGTACACCCTCTACGCCATCAACGCCGACCCCCGCAAAGAAGCCTAAGATTTCCGGTACACCACGCCGTGGTCGGCCTAAGAGGAACATTGCTCTGGATGATGATAAAACTGAGGTGAGATAATAGCATATTTACATTAGTTTTTGAAAAATTTATGTCACGTAATCATTGTAGAGCGATGGAGAGTCTGCGAAAACAGAGGAATCTTTGAAATCGAAAGATAAGGAAGGTGTTGATAGTAAAGATGAACATACTGAAGTGGATGCATCTGACAAAAAGAACGAGGTGGTTAATAAAGAACATAAAGAAGATGAATCGAACAAAGTAGAACCATCACTTCCATCAATCGCTGAAGAAAGTTCAGATGCTAAAGAAGATGAAACGGATGGGAAAAAAGAAGAAAACGAAAATAATAATCAATCTGAGAAAACGGACGAAGAAGTTGTGAAAACAGTCGATCAACCGACTTCAAATAACAAAGATAAGGTAGATATAAAAGATGATGGTAAATGTACAATTCCGGTTGTTAAGGACAGCGAAGTTGAACCCATGGAAGTGGATGGTTCTGAGAAAGTAGAGGAAAAATCAGCAGCTAATGTGGTTGAAAATAATTTAACAAAAACAGAAGAAGCAATAACTATCGATTCATCACCTGAAAGTGAAGATAGATCTGACGATGTTGTAGAGGTTCCAGAAGATGTTTCCAAGGAATCCGTGCCATCTACTGAGAAACCAGACGAAAAAGAAAAAACTAAATCAGTGGAAAATTGTTCAGAGAATTCAACGGACAAGTCGACTGAGGTTGATAAAGAGCCAACTAAAACCGATGTTACAGTAGAAGAAAGCAAAAATGAAAATGAAAGTAAATGTAAGTTTTAACAAATTAGTAGGTAAATGCTAATGAAACACTTTAATCAAAAGAGTTGAATTCTTACAACTCTTGTCTTCTAAGAAAAGTTACAAATTTTCCTGAAGCAACACTTAAAGTCAATATTTTTATACTTTTTCAGGTGAAAAAACCATGAAAACGTTATCACAAGAAGATACAGTGCAGGCGTGTAACTAATAAATTTTGTAGAATGAGAACATGCATGTCACATGTGTGAGCATAGCTTTTTTAAGAAGTAAATCATGGTTGGAAAATGTTCTGTAATTTTTAACAAAAAACAAAAAAAAATATTTTTTAATTTTACTTACTCTAGAACATACTCTAGAAAGTAATAGGTTCACGAGAAACATACAACTTAAGGTTAATATTATGAAGTTATATTTACAATTAACACTGTAAAATGAAAATTTTTGATAACTTTCCATAAGAATTGTTAAACATATTTACAATACAACAAATTAGAACAAGAATGAATAAAAACCAAAATAGCGATTGTTGTACATATGAATAAATGAATTTTGTAAACATGTGTACCTTGCAGTAATTGCTTAATTTTAGATCTATACATATTAGGAAATAACACAAAACTTTTATTAAACCGACATTTAACAATCTTTTAAAGGATTAGTTGTGTGACGTTATTTTTGGAATAAACTTGTCGAGGAAAATATTTTTTGAAGAAAATTTTGACGAAATCTAGAGATTAAAAAGCCTCTGCCGATCCATGTATAATTTTCAATAAATTTAATTTAAAAAAAATGTTAATAGACGATTTTGATTTTGATTTTGATTTTATTGGAAATGTATTTTATAATTTGTTTTCTTGCAATGTTCTTTGAATTTCAGAAAAATGCTTGTCATTAATTTTGTGATACATTGAAAAGTATAGGCCATCAATTTGGAATTTAGTTTTGTGTTATTGAATTAATTGAATATTGTGTTCTTTCCATTGTGACGAATAAAATGTTTACGAAATGTTCGCAAGTGTATGATCATTTATTTGTTTAAAAATATTGCTTAAAAATACATTAATCATTTGTTTTTTTATGCACGTAAATTATGTTTTGCGAGTAAGGAATATGTAGATTTAAATTACGAGAAATTTTATGATAATAAATTAAACTTCAATAATAATTAAAATTGCACCTGAAACAAACCTCAAGTTGAAGATACAGATTATTAATGATTTAAGATTATAGTAATGATATAATAATGTATTTTACGTATTATAGAAAGTTGTACTGTTTACAAAACGTGATGGAACTATTGTAGAAATTTGACAATTTGCTTGCTAGGTCTAACTTACAAGAAGAATTGAATTAAAGTGTAATACAATTAACTTTCTTTCGTCACAAGTTTTAGTATTTTTTTTTTGTAAAAAGATATAAAGAATTAATAATATTGGCAAATACAATAAGTGAACCATACACGGACATTATATAAATCCACTTGTGCAAATGTAAAAAGTACAAACGGCAAAGAGGTGACTCACTAAACCACTAAAATAGTCAAATAACAATAATTTCACAAATGTAAAGATTTTAATGCATTGTTTAATAGTCGTGTTTTGAGAAATTTAGGACTGCTTGTACTGGTACCCTGAACGAACACGTAAACCACTTTAATGTAGCTACATACTTGCAGATGAAACTTATCCTGAATTATTTCTCTGGTTGTTCTTATTCTTAGAAATAACAAATTTACTTATGTTTATGTGGTTTTAGTGAGCATCCTGCATTTTAAGCTGGAAACATTGTTATTGAAAGATTTTGAATTGAAAAATGTACAAAACTGAAACATGAGTGCAAGCATTTTTATCATATTTGAAAAACCAATGTTATTTTTTAGAATAAAGCGCAAAAATAATTCGAGGAAACGTCCACAAGAAAATCATTTAAACAGTGAATAAAGATATTGAGAGATAGAATTAAGGTTGTTATCGAAGATATTCACCTCATATAAGTAAGTTTTAAACTCAAATACGTTCTGGTAGCGTCCTCAAAATGATGCCACCATCACAGGACTATTCTGGACTTACAACTGAAGGTGCTGCGGTCAGTAGAGCTGTTGAGAATTGTCATGGACTATGTAGGTTTTCAGCCTATGTTCCATGATAAAATCGTATGGCTTTTATGTTTATCACGACTAGCAGTCATCACTAGTTAGTTTTGTGAAGAACAATTCATCCGAAGAGAAATTATGGTACATTTTTAGTGATTTTTCAGATGAACAAACAATTATGATTCGTATGAGACAAGTATACATACAACACCTCTTACCAGGCTTCATTGCCTTTCATATTATGATCTGCAATAACATTACTGTCGTTATTTCAAAAAATTCATACAATGATCAACCAACTGCCAATAGACTGAATTTTGGCAGTTTTTTCAGTATTTTGCGAAAATTTAATGGCCAAGAGTTACTCAACAGAAAAGTAGTTTGTCAATTTTGATCACATTCAGCCGATAACCAATCTCACGTGCATGTAATGCATTTAATGCGATAATATTTTAAATGAATTTCCTCAAATGCAAGTTGAATTAAAACTACGAAGAAACCAATTTAACTTAACAATGTTTGTATGATGATTCACTAGGATTGCAGAGTTTGCTCTTATTTTCCGTTTGTGAAATTGAATTACGGATTAACCAATCATTCGTAGTTCGTTATATGACAAAATATGTTTTCAATAAGAAATAGACTGAAGACAGCTACTATGCGGTTTATTGCGTACACGTAAATAAGAGAATCGCCAAAATAGACTCGAGTTTTTGACTAATATTTGACCTCTCGCTCAAATGAAGATCATTATGTAATAAGAAAAATTTCTTACTCTGTTATTTAGTCAACACTTGCTATTTGCACGATAATTTGAGTACTACTTGTTTCCAAAGTTGTTAAACAATGTACACAACCTCTGGCTGCAAGGCATTGACCCCATTTGGAAATAAGAAAATGACGAATGTAAAAGTGCTAAAGAAATCATACCGTTTTCAATTATCAAACGTTTTAATACCTGCGCCGGTTACATATAATATGTTGAATAGTTACCAAAAGACATGCTGTGATTCAACATTGAACCACGCGTGAAACAACCATGATATCTATTGAAGAATTAACAATATCTTCAATCTAAAAATTGCGTATATAGTTTAATTATGTGATAATGTTGAAATGGCTTTTTAAGCATTGATGCATCAATAACCATTTAAGGATGGTTTGTTTCGTTTTAGTTCAATCTATTTAAACCTATCTAATATAAATGGATGATTTTCCTTTGATAACTGCAACAGCTTTTTGTTCTTCAATTTCACACTGTTCTGCCTGGGATCCCATTAGCGAAAAAGTTTTCATGGTTGTTTTCATTTCGAAACGAAAATCCTTAAGACTTATAACGACAATGATGTTAAATTATAATTACTGTCAGAAAACAATTACATCGTTAAATGTTTGCAGTTATAAAGACAAGGTCTGTAATGTTAACATAAGGTGGAAGGTCACAAATCTAAACTTCCAATTTAGAGTATAAACGTTCTCCGATTTGGTTTTAAATCTTAGTTGAAGCAACATACATATTATCTTGTTCAAAATGGTCATTACATATTTGTGTTATTAAAATAAAATCAAACAAAATCAAGGTTTTCAAATCAACTTGTTAAAGTAGTTCATAAGATGTTGCTAAAATCTTCAAAGATGAATGTGGACGTGAACGTTTGGCGTCACAAGAACATCAAACTTAAAAATCGATATACGCAATTGAACTTTTTCTATTTCAAAGACGTTCACTTTCATCTAAGAAGCCATGAAAAGAGAAAGGAATTTGTGGGATTTTCTCGTTGTCAGGCATTAGTGACTGGATGTCTTCTGCATGTTCACATGAAAGCAAAAGTCGTTCTTTGGTGGAAGACATCTTCACATCGGATCATCATGCATTTGTGGCTTTTCAATAGACCTCATCTTGTTATACAAGCTAGCATAAGTATCACCAGCATAGTAGGAGAAAAATAACATGTCTGCATGTACTAGAGGCGAAAAACCGGACCTTGGGAAACCTTTCGCTGATGCTGTCGTGAGAAAAAACTTTTCATTCTTACTTCCTTTTCGCGTGATTCCAAAGAAATTATCAAAGACTAATCAAAAGGTGAATGGAGAGTTTGCTATTACTCGTGAAGAGCTACTAAGCACCTTTGGATAAAGTTCATGAAATTTGAAGAAAGTCAATATTGAAGATATTTTCTCCGGTATTTGATTTGAAAATTGTTAGAAGAATCAAAATATGTCATCAACTTTTCCAAATTCCGCTTGTGGATCATTTATGGTACCTGCCTCAATGTCTCTTCCTAAACTTAAAGAAAATTCATTTTATGTAGATCAAACACAGAATGAATTTCTCTCCGCTTCCTGGAAATGAATTTCATTCACTAGAGTTTAAAGCGAGGAAAATTCATTTTCTACATGACGTCATAAATATCTATAAATTTTTATTTTTTTTCTAGTCATATTATAAACCATATGTCTCGTGACTCTCTGCATCACTAAAATAATTTCTTTGCATCACATAATTATAAATATGTATATGAATTTTCGATAAAAAACCATAATTATGTTACGGTGTAACAAGAAAGCCAATAAAATCGAATGATGTAATCGTGTTTTGGCTATATAGCTAATTGATATCTTCAAAATGTTTCGAGCTATTGCTTCCAAAATACGTATATAGTTCCATTATACTTACGGAATGATACGGAAAACGACGACAAAACACGTCCAAATTGAGTAGCTATTCACGACTTGTGTGTTTCAAAACGTGAATCGAGTGGAATCAGTTAGTGCATCTGACTATGAAGAAGTCAGCTACGATGTTATGTAATAAATTCATTTAATGTACACTTTTCACAATTTCTTGAAATTATAAAAAAATAATTCCATCCGCGATTCTTCCTAAGTGTTACGACGTTAAGTTTATAAACTCTGATGCACTTTCACTTGGATTTGTCTTCATTAATATTCCTTTGCGAATTTTATTAACAATTTTTATTGATTTTACGTGAAAAAGCCGCAAAAAAGATTGAAAATATTTGAAACGAGGTTTATGAGCTATACATACATATCTCATAGTATTTAGGCAGAATTTTGTAGCAATAAAAAGATTCATTAACGGTGACAAAATTTTCTTTTATTATTTTATATAAAAACACTTAATCTAAACAATAAAAAAACATGCTATTTACAAGAAATAAATTGTAAAATAATAAACATATTTTTAATACTTTTTAAACTGCGCTAGTCCGAGTGTTATAGCACTTTGGAGTACATTTTCAGGGAAATGAAATTCTGAAAATGCTTTAGGAAAGAATGGGTGAAAGAATTCAGGTGAAAGTTTAAAATAATAAAGATGGAAAATCATCATTATTAAGATTTGACTTCGAAGGTATTTTGAAAATGGTTCATATGTAGAACCATCGTCTTACGGTGAATCTGACAGTGATCTTGATCATTTTGATTTGTTTACACAAATATTATATGTTATCGAAGTTGTTGGATTTCCGTCCACAGTTGTTATTAAATAAATTTATTGATTTGTTGTCTAGTTGATTTTTTGGCAATTTTAATATGGAGCACCATAGCTTCCGCTTGGAGTACGTGGTGGACCATATGAACCAGATGGTACACCACCACTACTGTGTCCTGATGATGTTTGGGCGAATTGTGCTACTTGAATGGCTTGACGAATTCCTTCGAGGTCAATGCCAACAACACGACCACCACCACCATGAGATGGAACACCATATGATGTAGATGGAACTCCGTATGATGATGATGGTGCACCTCCAAAGGATGATGATGCACTTGATTGACTTTCCTCACGTAAAAGAATTTGTCTAACTTGATCTAATAGCTGTGGGTCTACATTCTGTCCTTCAGATGTTTGAAATCCACCACTAACTGCTTGATAACCTCCAGATGATCCACCGAATGAACTGAACCCACCTCCACCTCCACCGCCAGAATGACCACCAAGGCCACCACCGCCAATAAATCCACCGCCTCCACCACCACCACGTGGGTAATTATAACCAGATGGTGGCTCAGCCATCGAGACAGCAGCCAGCGCAAAACTCATAAACTGTAATAGAAGATAAATTTAAAGCACTTTAATCACAAAATTTCATTTTCAATTAAATAAATCAAAGACAAAAATTATTTTCTTAAATAAAATTTTTCCTAGCTAGAAACTTACCACTGTGAAGGAGTTCATATTACGTAGAAGAGGTTCAATGCGAATTAAATTAAGAAAAGTTGTTTTCGAATGAGGGAACAGTTACTGAGTGTGCCATCAACTGGACAGTGAAGCCCTCTTTATACTCGCATCATGAACCATGAAAGGTTTTTTTTTGCTTTGCATAATACCTCCAGTTGCATCAAAGTAATCTTACTAACATCGCCATCCTCTAGCACAGACAACATCGCATGCAATCTTAGATTGTTGTTGTTGGGGAGCTTCTTCAAAAGATCTTCCACGTTTGGTTTGGGATATATTCCGCATTTGTATGGGATATCTTCAACATTTCGAAACTATCGGTTTTACGTTTTGTATTCACCTAGTATCATGATGACTGTTGATGTGATTTTAGTTTTCACTGATTCTTTTTTCTCCAAACTTTTAAATGATTAGTCGTTTTTGGCCTTCTCTTCTTCAATACAAAGTCACCAGAAGGTAAATGCGGCTCTGTACAGGTGAGAAGAAGTTGTATGTTGCTGTACTAGAAAAGTTCCTAAGATTGTATGAATTTTATGTACGAATAAGTGGAAAGCGATGAGTTTGATAAAATGCACATTGACTTCAATGTGCTACAAGTACTTCTGTGTATTGGATTTTTCTACGTTTCTCATTGGCAAATTCTTTGGATGGCCATTCGGTGAGAAAAATTTCTTCCAATGAAGTCAACCTCAGAGGTAACAAGTAGTTTTGAAAGCAAATCTTTTCTAGAGCAATGTGTGGAATCTTCAACGTCGATGCGAAATTTAGTATTTTCATTTGTCGAGTTCTTTATTTTTTAACCATTTCCTTTGACAATCAACTCAACTACTTCGTGAGGTCACATGAGAGACATCTAAGTGCCTGGTGCAACATGTAAAATGACAGGAAAACATTTCTGTGCAAATATCTCATAGCTGCTTTGTATGCTTATTCAATTCAGGAGAAATTCACTTTCTTCCTGAGTTTGAAATCAACCGCAGGTTATTTTGGATTTAATTTGCATATGACTGAAATTGCAAATACGTTTTTGCGATTTTTCTAACGATCCATTACTTCACTTCATTTCTCATCTTCAAAGTATGTAGCTAGTAAAATTGCGTTAAATCTTGTATGGTTATTCACTTTATTGGTTTCATTAAGGGCTTCCATCTAATTTAACTGATAAGAAATGTTCTATTTTGGCTAGTCTAACTTTATATGATGAACAACTTCCTGTTGGATTATTTTATTGTATGACCTACTAAACTGGTCGAACGCAGGCAAGCATAACCAATATACATGATGCTGAGGTCTGTGTTAATATAATGAAAGTTAATAAGTCTCTCTTATGGTTATTTTAAGGAACTAGAGCTACTCTCTGCATGATATGTTTATTCTTAATACCAAATTATTTGGTTATCTTCATTTGCACTGTTTTGAAAATTCAAAGTATTTTATAGTTGTTGCTAGTGCAAAAATTCGCGAAATAAAGTTACAGTCGTCGTAAAAATTCATGAAATAAAGTAATAGTTTACCAAGAAATATTTCAAACCACGTCCTAGGGAGGTAATTTATGGAACGCTTGCTTCGAAAGTTGAGTTTTCGATGTGCATTTTTCGATTCCCAAACACCCTAAATTGTTATCCCATTTTACCGCACTAGTGCGTAAAGTACAACTTTATATAATAGATTCGTGCGAACATGAATGTCAGCTTTCGGTAAAGATGTAAGTATATATTAATGTATTTTTGCTTGGGTCCAAGGTTTTGTTTTTATTCCGATCTTCTGTATATTTTTGTGTTTTTCAAAAAGTTTAAAATTTGTTAACACTTATCAATATTTCCTAATCTAGTTGTTTGAATATCAATCTCAATTTCAAATTTCCACGAATTTGTTGCATAAACTATTGTATGCACCGCAGGTGTAAAGTGACGCTCTCTTGCAGTCGTTGCTGCATTTGCGCTCGGTCATGACGCATTCGTATAAATACTAGTGTAGTTGTAGCGCTCGACTTCGTCTCGCATCTTTTAATGCATGCGACAGGACCTTACACTCATACTACAATCCACGAATGCAGGAAAGCGTCACTTTACACCCTTGATACATAAATAGCTATTATGTTGATATAGCATGTAATAAAAGTCATATACTACCTGTACCGTATGACTTTGATTTTCACAGATCTAGAGGAACTATACTTCATACTGTGCATGTTATTTTTGAACGGAAGGTAATGGTTATTTCACTTTCAGAACACATTCTGGATTTACATTATTATTCATTTAAATACCATATGAAGAATCTGCAATATCGAATAACTTGTTCACAGGAGTATTATGAAGGTAGGAAAAGTTCATCAAGTAAAGTTATCGGTAGAAAAACCGAAATTGTCGGAATGTTTTACAAGTGTTATAAGAAGATATAATAAAACCTAGTCTCAAACTTTACTGCAACTAGCATTGTATGGTAATAAGAGGAGTAAATTTGTTACTTTCTCAATTGATGTTGTACCTTTCGCTTTTGATAACGCAATGAAAGATGAGAGGTAGGTAACAAAATGTGTATTGTACATAGATAGCAAAGGTGACGATGGTAGCGATTGATAAACAATTTCTTGAGAAAAATGGAGAAGAGAGAAATTTGCAAGCAATCATATGAAGAAATTAATCAACGAGATTTTTCCACAGTCAAAATTTATTCGACCTACAAACATTTCACTTCATCCCAAACGTCCGGTGATGTGAGATTCGGAGGAACTTGATTTTGATTGATCGAAATAGTAATCATTGCTCAAAAGATTCATGGATGTGTTAAAGAAAAAATGTTAAATTTCTTAAATTATAAAAAACAACACCAGCATATTATAATAGCTCCATGACATGATTCATCGGCACATTGCCAAGCTCACAATGTCATTAAGTTTGAAAAGAAAGTGAGGAAGTACAAGATACTCATTCACCATTAGTAAAACTACCTTTTTCCCACAACCAATAAGTGCTACAAACCTAATCAAAGAGCATTGCCAAATTTTTTGGGAAATACTTCCACTTCCTTTTGATGTAATACTCGTAAATCGCACTTCCTCTTTGAATTATCATCCATAAAACGCATCAAGCCATTAATATAACTTCTTCTCTTGTAAAAAGAAACTGCATTCTTTTGCTAACCACTACATCTGCTTTACGGCTATCTTCCCAGGAGACAGACATTACACGAAAGTAAAAGTTAATTTAAGTTTTATATCAAGTATAAGATCAAAACAAGATTTTTAAGAAAGTGGTTACATCTGTGTTGCTGATGAATGATCGAGCTGAAGATGGGCATGAATTAAGTTTATATAACCCGAAGTAAAGCAATGATTGTTGTTAATGTAAGAAGATGGTTTGTACACGGTATTGCATCACTGACTTTTAAAAGCTATGAGACGACAAAAAACAATAGTTTTTTATAAAATCTTTTTGAAATTTATTAAAAATTATAGTAAGAAAAACTAAAAGTTTCCCACTATTCGAAAATTGTTTATTATTATTTTCGTGGTAGAAAATCTGTATTAAGAAATGAAGTTTTGAAATTTCAAAATGGGTAGATTTACAAACAAATGAACTATCAGTTGGGATAACTATTTCGAAACTACATATTTTGGCTGAGGTATTTGTTACAAGAAATTTGGATAAAATATTCGTATTGCAAAATGCCGCAGGAATGTGTGGAGGGAACCGCTGCTATAGTTTGTGATATACCGTGAACTGATTCAGTATTCAAGTCCCACATAGTTCCTGGTATATGTATGTAAACACAAACCTGATTCAGAAGCATTTTCCCGATAGTTGATAAGCTAAAACTCACTCATAGTTCGTTTGGATCTGAAGAACTAGAGTCATTTGCTCAAATGGAGTGCAAGTGATAAAGGGAGATAAACCTTTGTGGTTTAGTAAGACGGATTTGCAGAACCAAGGTTGTTTTGTAAATTTGTGGTTTTCAATGAAGTCAAGCCGTTTTACAAAATGCATGGATGTAAAATGATCAATGAAAGATCAAAAACCATATGATTGAACTTAAAAACAAGTTCGGTGCTGAACAGCATTGATATCTTCATCGAAATTTTTGGAGGTTAACCACAAACAGCTGCGTCCCTGGAGAAGATTTTGTTTCCGTAAAATTTAGTTTCTGTAAACTTAAAATGTGTAAAATTGTCGTAATTTTGCAGAACTAAGGTTTTAATATCTGGTTTAAGATGCACGCATCAGGATCGGATGGAATCACGAATCAGTGGCGCCTATATTAACAAAAATTTTCAATGATACTCTAATGTCGGTATATCAACCAGAGCAATGGGAAACATCACACAAAATCTTCATATACAAGAAAGTCTATAAAGGAGAGATGGGGAATTGCAGACCAATCAGCCTAATGACTAACGTCGATAAGGTCTTCTCCAACATCAGATAAAAACCAACCAATCGAACAGGCTGGCTTCAGAAAAATCTTCGCGACGATAGACCGTACACACACTGTTAAACAGATCACGGAGAAGTACAAAGAATACAACAAACCCATACACATGGCTTTCATTGACTTCCGACAGCATTACCCATGAAACCATATGGGAAAGTCTGAATAACCAGAGAATCCCTACACGGTGCATAGAGCTCATCAAAAGAAAATATTCCAACAGTAAGGCAAGAGTAAAACAGGAAACGCTAGGCGAGACATTGTTTTGTTTGAAGAAAAGTCGGGCAAACTACAGAAAATTGAGGAACTAAATAATGAAATTAAGAAAGTGCTGCTTTATATGAACATAAACAAAACGAAACGAATAATTGCCTTAATTATGGGTGCGAACCTTGGTCCCTGTCAAAACACCACAGAGACATGTTACAAAGCTGTCAGAGAGCAATGGAAAGAAGCTTCTTAAGCATCAGAATTAAGACAGAGTATGGAACACGTCTATAAGGGCAAAAACTAAACTAATAGACGTTCTTACAAGAATTGATCAATTGAAGTGGAGATGGACTCTGAACTCAGGGAGATACTATGGGAGATGGGGAAGACAGCAGAAAGAGTTTATTATTATTATTATTAAGATGTACATGGGAAGAGGTCACATTTATATGAATAGCTTCATCTTGACAGTTAAATCCTATATGATTCATCTCAGTATGTTGGAGCATATTTTCAGGAACAAAGTAGACTTTGAAATCAAGTGAAAGGATTTTCATTACAATAACATTGCAAATACCAATTCTAGTGACAATATATTTTTATGTACAAATTATCACACTATATAATCGTAGTGAAAATGTGCGAAAAAAATAATCCAATTATTCCCATTCCTTTGAAGAAGCATGGTATATTCGGAATTGAAAACATCAAGAAGCACTACTTTGTGGAAGAAAAGTGGTTGCCGGAAGATAAGATTACTCAAAACCAAATTGTGAATGATGTGCTTGGTAAGGTTGTGGTTGCAGGAATAAGGTCAGACTTTGTGAAATCTAATTACAGAAAAGTACAACCGCTTTAGAAATATGTCTCTAAAGTCTGAGACATTTAAGCGATGGAAGGAACTCAATAAACTAAAACTTGAGCACAGTAATGGGTTACAGAGGTTGAAACGCGCTTTACATGTTAACCAACTACAAAAACCTTGCACAAGTGTTCAGGTAAACAGTGTTAATGAAAACATGGATCATCGAACCTTCATTAAGCGTAAAGATCGAGATCGTTTGATGTACAAAAAGCAGCAACTAACTGAAACGTATGAGCGTAAAATCGTAAGTCACACCTTCCCATTTTCATTTTTATTGCAAAACATTATGTTCACAGGAAGAATTGTCGAAGGTTCAGGATCAGTCCGTTATTGAGCAGGAGTTTCCTATTGCACCTGAACTCCAGGCCAGAAAGTGTCATCTTGAACTAAAAAACTCTGAAACTAAATTGCTTGCCTTCAAAAATATCAGATTGGGTTACACTCAAATTGTAGAGGCGCTCATGAAGGTTTGATTGTTAAATTTTGTTTTTCAAAGCTTTACGCTTTTTCTATACAGGATAATATCTATTACGATTTCGTTCTGAACTCTCTACAAGAGGATATTGATGAACAAGCCGGGTTCATACGACAAATAACTCAAATTGGTCAGCCAGCAAAGAAGAATTTAAAAAGAATGAGAGAAGAATTCAAGGTAGAATGCTTTTTGAGATACCCAAACTTTGATAATTTAAAATTGAACGCTTTAGAAATTCGAGAGAGATATAAGCAAACAACTTCGACATCGCGTATGGACCTTAAACGCTTGCAAAATGCAGGCTGCATTGACTAGATCGCAAGCCAGGAATTTCGTACGGAGAAGTGTGAGTACAATCAAAGTTTCTTAAAACAAATTTAAAAGTCAAGAGTAGGGTTGTTCTTGCTCGGACAGTGAAGTGTTTGCTCCAAACTAGTACAATCTTTCAAATGTACTAGTTCGGTATTGTAGTGCAATTAGTTGATTTTAGTTCATCGGACAAAATTAAATATATATTCATAATTCTATTTTAGAAACAGTATATTTAAGCCAATAGCAGGTTTCAATTTTGTATACTATTGTTTCTTATTTTAAGAGCGACTTCGAAATAGATCTTCATCGGTACGATCGCCTTACGCAAAGCATGACAGAGTTGCGATGCAAGCTGGATGATATTTCAAAAATTATGTCCAAACTGAAAATTGCGACCTTTAGTTCAAAATCGGAAGATGTTAGCTCGAGGTAATTAAATATGCGAGAGTTAATTAGATATCATTTATATAAGGAAATATCTAGGGTTATAAATCAAAACACGGAAATCCTCAAACAGGAGAAACGTCTTAAGGCTCGTGAAATTGAGAAAAGCCACATTCAAGAGAAAGCAAAACTTGCGGAGACTTTAAGGGACAGTCTCAAGTACCAAGCTGAGACTCAGGATATTGAGTAAATTGTGTTTCATTTATCCTTTACTTACCTACTTCACCTTAGTTTTGTTTTAGACTGCACCAAAAGTTAAAACTGTTGAATGATGAAATATCTTCCGAGGAGCAAATCCAGGACGAATGTGAGCACTACATTGAGAAGCGACAGGATATACTTTCAAATTTGAGGTTAACTGGAATTGTTTTGTCAAAAAGGATTCCATTTTAAAAAATGATTTTCAGGCATTCCCTCCATCAATTTCACGATATACTGCGACACACAGGGGAACCAGTTTTGGCATCAGAAGCAGTTGAATCCGCGCCACCCTTACCAAAACAATTTGACAAAGATGGTAATGTTAATCCTTAAGTCCGACATCTAATGTTGTATAATTTTGATCAACTTGAATGTAATATAAACTTTTTACATTATTTTAGCTCAGACGATGATGAAAGCTCTCAAAGAGCAAATTGTATTGTTAATGAATGTTTGCCAAAGTCAAACGAAATACAATGAGTTCGAGAAGGGCAAGAGCAATTATCACCCTGGACATTTGAGGAATATATACGATTATGAGGCACATTCGGATAAGGAAGTAAGTGTAATAGCTTTCATAGGTCACTGCGAACATTTTGTTTATCTTTATTGACAGGATGCAGAGGCAGAAGATTTACTTCAAGCTTATGACATGGGTGATCCGCTTGTACCGAGTAGAAAACAAATCAAGGCTACAAGTGCCAAGATACGACAACAATGGGCTAAATAAAATATGAATTACCATTATGATTGTGTACGTAGTTTAAGAAAGGATAATGGGAAAGTCAAAATTTCAATAAACCACCAATACTCGTACCCTAACCGATTTTGTTTCAAACGCAGTTTCTGAAGGAATTTAACTTTGTCTCGAGCTTCCAGCCGTTGAAAGTCCCATGTGATGTCACGTCTTTACTTAATATACTTTTTACAGTTAGTAAACTTATTCTCCAAGAATATGAATCAAATTTCAGTTAAAAATGTTAATAATTTTTTGTTTTATGTAAACTTCAATCAACCAATCAAAATTAAATTACATTCATATTCTAGGATATTGAATAACGAATGATCTGTTCTTCGATTGGTAATGATCGGCCCATGACTTTCTGAGCTAGAGTGCCGTCAAACTGAGAAAATGTTGCTTCGAGAAAAACGTGTTTGAAAATTATTCAAACATCGTGTTGAGGTAGTTTTCGAGAATAAAAACGTTTTGAAAGCAAAAAAATGTCTGAGTATAATCCATACATGAGTCCTCTCGAATACAATTAGAAAATGAAAGCAATGGAAGCTGTTAGTAAAGGAATTGAAATATAAGTCGATTGTTTGAATTAGCTTAATGAATTGGCTAATTCTAGTACTTCTTCATTTAGTGATTTTTCGAGTATGCTAAACTAATTCCAAGGAGTCTAAATTTTGTTGTTGTTCTTTTTAAACATGAGAAATTTAAGTTAACGGTTTTTACAGAAGTTTAAATTAATAATAATAAAAATAATTGTATACATAGCAATTTCATTTTGATTTTTATTTTGAACATATAAAACTTTCTTAATACCAATTTCTACAACTTCAAATTCCAGATGTCAAAATTTAGACAAGCAAACCTATTCGTACACCCTGTCTAATATATTGGAAACTGATTGGAACGATTCTAATGAAATTCCCATGAATTTATTAAGTTGGTGAATGGCATATGATGCGGTTCTTGTCCTTGTTGTTGATTTCTACTTTGTCCGGATGTGCGGTGACAAACGTTTGCCAGACGTAGTTGTGGGTCGTGTTATCTGAAAGTAGGAGACACTTGCTTGGCTGTAAACAGCAGAAAAATTAGTCTTGAAGAGAAAAGATCCACAAATTCGTGAAGTGCCAAATTTTTCATAATAAACATGGAAAATGATGATAATAGTGTCCCTTTGACGGAAACAAGAATATCTACCCCGACATAACTATATATAATATGTAATTTATATATATTTCCTTAATAAATTATATCTGGCAAAAATGAGAAATGAGTACGTGGGAAGTAATTATGATATAAAACATATTGATAAATGCGAATTTCTAAAAATGAAACAATCAATTGTCGCAGGAATTGTGGCAATCAATAAATAACTGCTAATAATGTTTAGCATCTACATATCTTCTCATAGATACAGCATTTTAATGAAACGAAAATTCCAAAACAAAATAACTCTGAGTTTATAATACAATATATCTCAATCAAGTTTTGTATAGGAAGAATTCATAAACGCGAAGAATGCATTATATGAGAAAAGCCTTACGAACAGACATAAACATCACGAAATAATTGCGACGAGTACCTACTCTTCATGTTCATTCATATACTACCTGCCCAAGTTGTTGTCTTTGCAGTTTGCACACCCCGTCAATTTTTATGCCTGCGACATTACGGCTAAGGAAGAAATTAACTTAAATAAGCAAAAACTTGTCTGAAAAAGTGTTTACTTTCTATTTTTGTCAGTAATACACATGATGCTGCTACTTTGTTTTTTTAAAGAAAACCTCAAGGAAATGGATTTTTGCAATTCTCTAACAATTTATTGGAATTCAGGCTTAATCATTTATAATGAGAATAAATAAGAGTGTAGGTAAGAAAACCTGAGGGAAAATTTCCACCGAAAGAACGAGATAATCATCTCAATTTTGTGTATAAATCATTTTGTATATCACCAACTGTTTCCTGATATTGTGATAGAAAATGAAGTAATGCAATTTGCAACATAATAAAATTGATAAGCTGAATTTATCTAGATCCCAGATGAGGTAAAAATCGAAGTTCAAGTTCAAAAGAATTTCCTGCACTTCAATTTAAAACGCATTGAAAATATTATTACATTCACAATTTCCTCAAAACTGCAATTCTTCACTTAATAACGCACCGCAAAACGTGGTTTCAAATAACATGACGTAGTCAATATTATATAGATTCAGTTGATGTTGGTTAAAGGTATCGAATAAATGTTACAACACATAGTTATGATGCACTGATTTATTTGATAGGTTGATACACTTTCATTCAGGTGACTTCCCGTGTATCTTGTTGCCATTTCTTAGAAGTTTCGGGTGTTGTGCTATCAAATTCGAACGCGATACGATTCTATTATCTCCAAAGAAAACGCGGTGAATTAGATAAGACGATTGGAACGAAGTGGTTCAGTGGTCATTTTACTACTTTAATTGCTATTAATTATGTTTTGCAATTAGCAAGTCGACATTTACGAGCATTTAGTGAATTTAATAAAACTTAAAAATGAACGAAATCTTTGAATATCCAGTGAAGAAAATTTTTTCTTTCGGTGTAGTAGATTATGTTTCCTTTGCAATTTTATTGTCGGTATCAGCTGGGATCGGTGTTTATTTTGGTTTCGTTAAAAAGCAGGAAACAACTTCCGAGTATTTGTTCGGTAGCAATAAATTGGGTGTTATCCCAGTTGCTATATCTCTTGTGGCAAGGTGATTATTATGTGATTTTCCATTTGTGTAAAAGTTGATTTATATACTTACATGTATTACATATAGTCAAATGTCAGCTGTAGCCATTATAGCCACCCCAGCAGAGATATATGCATTTGGATCTCACTATGCTTTGGTGCTACCGGCTCAATTTTTCGGTATCGCAATAATAACTTACATTTTCACGCCGATATTTTACAACAATGACATATCGAATTGCTACGAGGTAAGTTTGAGTTATGGAAAAGTGTGAATATCGTATAAATTCAGTGAAGTGGGCAAATCAAATGGTTAACCACCAAGTTGTGGATTTACTTTAGGGTACTTTAGGGTTTAAAACTAGGTAATACGCCTCACTTTTCTTCAAAGTGTTGTAAATCGGCAAAAAAGGAAGATACAATCGAATTCTCTTTTAAAGATCATTCTTTGGTCTTTTGTCAACAATGTGGCAATCATACAAATACATTACAAACTCGAGATATCTTAATATTTGAATTTTCCAAAACCCGTCGGTGGGGCGTTTTGTCAACCGACCGTTAGGTAATATGCCCCACGTTTTTTAAAATGCACCTCCAAGATCAAAGCTATACAAACTCAGGGATAAGGACTTTGAACTATTCTTTTCAAAAATTCTTAAAATAGAGGATAATAACATGAACAATTAACATCAATGATGCGCAAGGACTTTGGTCCACTCGCATACTTTGCGTGAACTCCGTAACTTTGTTAGCACGAGTGCTAGACACGTGGGGTGTTTTGTCAATTGGGACGTATTACCTAGTTTTACTCTAGAATCAGAAAATTTCCATTCAATATGTGGACGAAGAGAAAAATTTCTACTAAACTATTACGCACTTTTGAACAGAAATAAAGACATCGTGTTCCTTAAAAGATATCATGTATGGGCGTTGATCTTGTAAACTGATTTCTGATAAGAATATACGCTTTCAATACTGAAAAAGTAATAATTGGTTATTTCAACTGGCTTTCAATTAAAACACTTCGAAGTTATTAAATCTGTGTAATCAGATTTTAAACCTTCATTCTTTTTTTTATTTCGAAACATTTCGTTGCGACTTAAAATGTTGCAATATAAACTTCCCCGACCTTACTTATTATTTGCAATGCAAGGTGTTGACGGAATCTGCTATCTTCAAAATATATTAAGTATTTCTTATCAATTTAGTTGATGAGTCCGAAAATATTTATATACATATGTACTTCTATTTTTGAGCACAAAACCGGTCAATATTTGATAATTTAGGATAAATACCTGATAAAACTATGGAAAAATATACGAGATAATGAAGCCCAGAAAGATAAACTTTATTTGATGAGTATGTGGTGCCTTAACATATAGTAGGTATCATAAATGAAGAATGATTGCTTCGAGATTAAAGACGTGAACTACATTGAATAGTTTGTCGATTCTTAAGCGAATCTGCCTCTGTGATATGATTCCCAATTCTAGTTTTACACGATAGATACGTTCACGAAGAATATGTGTAAAACATATATTGCATCTATGGCGGTTCTCCGAACGTCCGTCATGCTTGCCTTTTCAGAACAGACTGGATCGATCGTGCTAAATCCAAATAGGTCGTGTAAAAAGAGAATTAAATTTTTTTCCTAATTCCTGTGAAATAAAAATCGTGTAAAAACAGAATTTGGTGTATATCAATCGACGATATCCATCTGTGGATGACCTTTTCATTTGTAGATTGTTAAAAGCGATTATGGTGTTTTTGAGTGTTTTGTGCTCTCAATTGAAACTCATAAACCAATACATACCCTTAACCTAACTTAAAGGCCAGACTTTATTGTGCTAGCCACCATGACATATATCATATATCAGTGGGAAAATCACACTCCGCAATAAAACAATGATGCAACGATAAGCACGTAATATAAATTAGAGCCAATAAACAATTTAAAACATTAGGCTAATGGTATTCTTAGCACATATCATATTATTTTTGCTTATGTTTTTATCAGTTAAAGATAAATTTAAACATTGTATTTATTGAGTCATTGTGTTTCCTTATTTTAAAATTACTATCATATGCTTACGTGTATTATACTTTGTTATTTCTTTGTCAATATCAGATCGGCTATTACTTAATCATGATATTTGAATTTATAAGGAAAGGAATTAGAAAGTGATTTATTATCAGATATTGAATTTTTGTTCAAGTGCAAAGTGTATCAAGTCTGGATTGATGATTGTAATACGTATCAGCCTGTTGGGAAACACCGACAAAAGTTACTTGATTCGGAATTTCAGGTCCCAAGGCCTCAACGACATTTAGGAAATAGTTAAATATTTAAATTTCCGAAGAACCTAATATTAAAAATTTATCCTTCACCATTGAATTATGTTTGCTTTCATTTTTGATGATAACTGAACCAGAATTTCAGTTAAATCTCTGCGGTGCATAACCTTATCACGGAATTAATGCTATTTGACGCTTCATATCATTACGACCTACTATCAATTTTAAAAGTAATCAAGTAAATCCCAGCCCATTCTTATGTAGATAAGCTTAATGATAGTTTCGCAAATCTTAACGAAACGTTTATTTTTTTGATTCTAAGAGATAAACGTCGCATCATATTCATTCATGTAGCGTTAGGGAAAGTTTTAATTCGTACTTAGCTTCAGTTTGTCGCTAGTCGTAGTTGGTAGTTACTAAGTTGCTATACTGGTAGAATCAAGATGAACAACATCAGTACGAACACACAACTTGTTGCCGAATTCACATTCACATCCATAGATTATGGAGTTTTCCTTGTCGTTCTGGCTGTCTCAACTCTCATCGGGATATACTTTGGATACTTTGAGCAGTCAAAAACTACAGATGAATATCTACTTGGTGGGAAGAAAATGAAAACAGTTCCTATTGCAATATCCTTAGTTGCAAGGTACGACTACACGATCTTCTCTATAACATATATTTTCAATTCCTGATTTTAGTCAGTTGTCAGCGATGTCGATCATGGCGATTCCATCTGAAATGTTTGCTTTTGGAATCCACTTCGGCCTGATGGTTCCATCAATGTTTTTTGTTATATTCATTTTGTGCTTTATAATAATTCCTGTTTTCTACGAAAACAACATGTCCAATTGCTACGAGGTAAGTACTGAACCTAATCATATTCTTTCACAATTTTACCACATAATCGTGACCGACAGTTTGTTAATCGTTTAATAAGCAGATTTTGAAAGTTTTAATTTTTCATGTTAAGTGAAGTAATTTGGTTTAATAACTTACACAAGATTCGGTTTTAGTTACTAATGTACAATATCAATGGGAGCTGGTTTTCCACTTCAATTCAATTGTGTGAGAAATATGTGAAGTACAGAAAGAGAATTCTAGTTAGGGGTAGCTTTACCTTTTCCTGGATACTCAGCGATAGTGAAGTGTACAATAGTATAGTATCCGCTCGTACGCGAGAGAGGCAAACCCTCGCGTGGAAATGTTGTGTTTATTCTCCCGAGGTGAACATACTTCCTATTCACACACACTCCCGTCGAGAATTCCGGTTTGAGCTGCGTTATCGAGGAGCGCAGTAGTGGTATTTTCGACGGGTGAGTGTGTGCTTGCGCCTGCGGTTTGTGAGGCAATTTACACTGGATGGAAATGCTCTCTATTATCTCTACCGCGAGTGAATATACTTTCACTTTCCCCGATGAAAGAATCCGCTACTTTGCACCACGATAACGAAGCGAAAAGTGGATTTTTAGAACGGGGTGTGAGAAAAGCTGAATTTTCAGATATTACTTGATCTTCCTCTAGCTGCAATTTTGGTTACTTCTATAGTTCACTTGTATACTAGCGTTTGGTCACAAAGTTGAATTTAGAATTTACAATTTTGGTCTACCAAAGCGCATTAGTGATGCATCGTAGCCTTTAAGATAATTTTACTTTTGAGTCCTTACACAATAGTAAGATCGTTGTTTTCTGCCTGGAGAGTTTGTTATTATCAACACTAGGTCTATCCGTGATAATTTTTAATGGTATACTATTTATCAAAACTCTAAGTTATTGTGTATTTAACAAGGATCTTTACCTTAAAATTACATTCAATGCGAATCAGGAAAACTCGAATTTACATCTCCTTCCAGACGGATGTCACTAAAGAATTTATAATCAAAACGTGATTCGTCTGATGAAAAAGTTGTTTGACTGATAATACTCATCATAATGAACGTATTATCCACACTTTTTGAAATGAGATAAGCGTGTCATTTAAGTAAATTTACTTTTACTGATTTCATTTTAATAAGCGAAATCAAGTCAACACTAGAAAGTATACTTTATTCTTCGGCGTAATAACAAGCGCTTGTCTCATATCCATTATCTTTATCTTATCGGTTGTCATTTCGTCGAAATCAAGTCTTTTCAATTTCAATTGTTAAAAAAAATTAAAAAATTGTTTCACTTATATACCTCTATTTCAACTGATTATCCATATACACGATACAACATATTGACCAATTTGTTTGATGTTGGCCATCAATTGGATTGTGTGTGGCAAGTTACAACGATTTTGACGGTCGGAAGTTGAGTTGGGATGAAATCAAAAATTTTCAATTGTCGGTGGGTGGAGTCAATAGTTGGCTTATGGGTATGCTGGCAGACTTTCTGTCATAAGAAGTGTAATTTCTAGTAAAAATTCGAACAATTAATAAGAATTTATGTTAAAAAAGTGATTAAAATGGTAATAGTGAATAATGAAATGTGAGGGAATCTCCTGGAAGAATAAAGACAGCTTTCCAGAACTGTGACAAGGTACCAATGATAAATACAAAAATAAGTATTTTACATGGATATTTTGGTAAGTTTGATGAGCTTTTGATCAAAAAATTTACATTTTTTAGAAATGTTTTCTCATTTCATGTTTCATAGGATGCATCCGGCAGCACAATAGCTACCTGATTTTCTATTCTGAAGAGTACCAGGATAGAGTCCTTATAATGAAGCTATTTTAACAGACAATTGGAATATTTAGATAGGGGGAAGGACGAAATAAAATAAAATTAAATTCGAATTCATTTGTGGTTTTATTTAATTTTCGCACAATTTTGGCTTGGTTGCTAGAATTTCTCGATGATTTCTGAAGAAATGACATTTGTAACGCAAACATGTTTGCAAATTGCGTGAAACTTTTGTGGCAAACGTACAAGAAAGTTGATCAACCACCGAAAAGCAAAAATTTTTGATTTCAGCCTGACACAACATTCAACCATCAAAATGGTTTGCCTACACACAGTACAACCATTGGCTAACATCAACCATGTTGGTTTACATGTTGTATCGTGTATGGGCCCGATTAAGATGACAACGGTCGTAATTTGCAAAAGATTAAGATCCTAATTTGCGGCAATGGTTACAAATAATTACAATAATGTGTAATTATTCCATGTCGACTTCTTTTAATCTCGTGTTCGACGAAACGATAGGAGACTTTCTCGTCTCTCAATCAAACATTACATACGAGTGTCATATATCAGTGATGCTTTTGTTTATATTGTAGTTTAGACACTTCTCCAATATCTTCAATAGCTTAACATATGTTCTTAATTAATGAATTAGCAAATGCGATAATAATTGAACACATCCTTTAATCTCTTCAACAGTACCTTGAACGAAGATTCAATAAAAAGACGAGGCAGTTGGTAACTGTGTCCTTTTTACTAACTGTGTATTTGACAATCCCAGTTTTCATATTTATCCCGTCTTTGGCATTCTCACAAGGCAAGTATCAAGGACGACCATTAAGGCTAAGATAAGATAAGATACAAATATAAATTCCTCTTATTTCAGTGACATCAATCAACATTCACCTCATCAATTCAATCGTGTGCGGCGTCTGCGTCTTCTATACCATGCTGGTAAACCGCATTTGTCCCATCTCAGTGGTACCTATTAACAATTCGGTTTTTAGGGCGGAATCAAAGCAGTTGTTTGGACCGATGTTGTTCAAGGAGGAATTATGCTGGGGTCTTGCATCTTAATAGCCAGTATGGGAATATACGAAGTTGGAGGACTTGGTGAAGTCCTGAGCAGAGCATATCATGGTGGGAGATTGGATTTAAAGTAAGCATACGGCCTTATGTATGCATACAATAATAATTCAATTCTTTCCCATTGTCTTATAGCATGAAACTCAATTTGGAAGACAGGACATCGTTTTGGAATAGTTTCTTTGGTGCTTTAGTTATATGGACTGGATATGTTGGGTTAAATCAGAGTTGCGTCCAGAGAATCGTGGCATTACCCTCTCTCGCACATGCTAAAAAGTAGAGTTGTTCTATGGTTTAGCTCACAATCTGGAACATTTATTTAATTTCAGATCGCTATTCATATTTTGCTTAGGATTTTTCATTATAATGTCACTTAATTGCTTAACAGGAATTATTATGTATGCAAGGTATTACACGTGTGATCCAGTAATGCTTGGGGTAAGTAATACGCAGTAAATAATCGTTTTTCTCGAGTTACAGCTTTAATTCTTTAAACAGATGATCGAGAAACCTGACAAACTTATGCCATTTTTCGTACAAGATATTGTTGGACATCTGAGAGGGATGCCAGGAATATTCATATCTTGTGTTTTCAGTGCAGCTCTCAGGTTGGATGCAATTTTCAGTTAAATGTGAATTGAAATAATTCCTTATACTTTCAGTACAATATCCGCGAACCTGAATTCGTTATCAGGCATTGTTTACTTCGATTACATCAAGCCTTTTATAAAACATACAGAGCATAAGGCTAACCTTATCATGAAGCTTCTTGTGGTTCTTACTGGCATCTATTGCGTTATCGGGGGTTTAGTTGTGGAGCAGTGCACGTCCATTTTACAAGTTGTTGTAACAATATGCGGAATAACACAAGGTGCAGTCGTTGGTGTGTTTTTACTGGGAATGCTTTATCCTAAGGCTAATGGAAAGGTATATAAAAGTATAACATATTATTATTCTACATCCATTGCGAAATAGTTTAAATGGATGGAAATTTTCTCTATTTTCCCTCCCGAGAGTGCATATACTATTTATTCTCACATTCCCGCTGCAATATTGAGGAGCGCAGTAGTGTGGATGCAAATGTTCTCTATTTTCTCTCGCGAGTGAATTTACTATTTGCACACTCACTTTATCCGATGAAAAAATCCGCTACTTCGCATCTCGATAATGAACGCAAATTAGATTTTTCGTTCGGGGTGTGAGGAAAAATCATTTGTGTGTTTCGTTTTTTAAGAGTGCACTCACCGCCACTTTAGTCAGCATGGTTATAATGGCGTGGATTATAATAGGATCACAAGTGTTAATTAGTAGAGGAGAGCTCGTATATAAACCGTTGCCCGGCAGTGTCGACGATTGTTCTCAATTTAACATCACAGCAAAATATGTAGATCTGTATGAAGCAAATGATCAATCTAGGATGTGTCAAGTTAAAATATTTTTTTTTGCCAGGAATGTCGGACCAGACCAAATTGAGGAATCGTTTTCAATATACAAGATGGCATTTAATTGGTTCACAATATTCGGAGCTCTTATAGTATGGATTGTTGGTATTCCATTGAGCCATATCCTGAAAGACGACAAGAAACTGAACATCAACCTTATATCCCCACTTGGGATGTGGTTGGTTCCAAAGGAGCTACGCCACGTTGCAGTCCCGCAAGAGGAACAGCTAAAACCAATCGAACTCCAGAACATGTCATAATGTAGGAAAAACTAGGATTAAATTTGTTTAGTAGTTTTTCGAATTAATAATATTGGAGATGTACTTCATTGCACCGGATATGTTAACTCGTATATCATGCGATGTTTTAATTTTATGTAGGATAATTGTTGAACATAATTTATTACTTTCAGTTTTATTTGTGCTCTACAGTTTTCAATTTTGTTTTGAATACTAAAACTGTAGATAACATATCCTTTTCCTTCTTTGATTATAACTAAACTAGTGTTGTAATAAACTTTCATTTAATTGGATACAAAAGTTGTTACTAATCCGTATCTTACAAACTTATTTCTCTGACAACATCTGAATATCTAATGCAAGTAAAGCACATGAAATTCCACCATGATTATTTTATAACATACCAGAGAAACGGTGACAAAAGTGTACACCAGAAGAAAGAGTTTTGAAAAATATAAAGAAGGAACACTCGCCGTCATAGAAGGACATTTGCATAATTGAGTCCTTACAAGGAAGCAATTATCTCATTATATGAATATCCTTTCTAAATTCCGTTTGACTATTCCGTTGCTCTGTGAATATTTTATAATGAATATTCAAATTTTAACTGATTCAGTTAGTATAAAAAGTCACAAAAACTGAAGCCATCCACAGAACAAAATGGTTCGCATAAGCATTTTCAACAAAATATTGAAATTATTTCACATTGTGGGTAATATATTGTGTTTAAATCAAACTGAAAAATATTGAAATCAATTCGTGATCACTTTCAGGGGATCTGATCGAGGATACAAATGTCTACGTGCTGTTTTATTGGATCTTTTTGAAAATAATGCTAGTGCTGTTTCTATTTATTGAAACTGGTGTTGTTCTGAGGAAACTCTCGGGTTTCTCAGAAGCTACTCAAATCTTATGTATCTACCAAATTCATTTAATAATTTTGTACAAGAACATCGATATGGTGAGGCACTTCAAACAATCAATTTGTTAATCATAGTCTAATCGGTTTTCATAAACAGTTTATTAAAGGAAGAAAATTCTGTAAGATCATTGATGAGTTATTAGAAGATTCATTCAACGCTACGGATGCGATGTTGGAAACGAGGGTTAACCTAACAGCTAAATCTCTTGATAGATTGCTTTATACACTTTCAGCTATCGCTGTGCTCAGCCTATCGCTGTTCTTAGCATTATCATTGAAAAATTCACAGAATGAAGGGTTTGGGATGTACCTCGTATTTTTCCGTGAAACCCCAACAGTTGCCTTCACATTCATATATGGGTTTATAATACTGGTGTATTTTTATTTCTCTTATTTGTTGATATTGACTGATGTCCTTATAACCACTTTGATTTCTTGCATTGGGCTAAGATTTGAAATTCTCAGTTCGGCAGCTAAGAATTTTTTCAACGGACTCAATCCTGCCAGGCGTAATACAAAGGAGATTCATGCACGCATTGAAGAATTCGTCAAACAGCACTGGAAGTTGATTAGGTAAAACTCAATTCTGTATATTCCAGGACTTAATTTTCTTGACACCAGAATAACTCATGATCTGAATTCTTTGATCTCACTACCAATGGCTATTCAACTCTTTCTAAGTGTGATCCTAATATGCTTTGTTGCGTTCCAAAGCGCTAAGGTACAAAACATACCAGAGCGAATTTTATAAATTCCTATGCAATTTTCAGGCAGATGGAAACCACCTTTATTTCCTAACTATGATGCAGTACTTAAGTTACAATATCATCCAACTCTTTCTGTATTGCAATGGTGGTCAAATCATTCTTGATAATAGCGTTCAAATCTCTGCAAGCCTGTATCAAAGTAACTGGACAGAGTTCACGAACATGAAGGAGGTGGTCGACTTTATTAAGCTGGTGTGTTTCAGATCGCAAAACTCAATACAACTCAAGGCTGGTTGGTTCTACAATTTGAATCGAGAAACTTTCATGATGGTTTTTATATTGTATTATAATAGCTCCATATATAGCTCTTAACAGTAGGTAACCTTATTTCAGATACTAAGAACATCATATTCCCTTTTGACATTTTTGCTCAACGTTTCTTAAATCTAGTAGATTGAAAATTAAAATTCTAGAGAATCACGAATGAAACTAGGCATTATTTTTGTGCTCTTGCTTACCTAAATCAAGCTATAAAATGTTTTCATTAAATAACATCACTGGCAGAATCAATAACTTTTGCATCTTTTCTATTTCTACCGTAAAGGTGCGTTTCCAATGCCAGATTGGAGTGGAGTGTGTTGGCTTACATGTTCCGCTCGTTTCGCACCCACGTACTCAACCATATGTGCCTCCTGTGCAAACTTTGCACGGTAGGTTGTATTTCTATTTCCACTCAGGAGTTCCGTCATGTTCAAGATATGTACATGAAAGAGGTGACAACATATTCAATTGGATTTCAGGTTCGATTTCAGTGTTCACTCGTGATTTGCACGTTCGCAACGATGAAAATGAATTTTTTTGACGTTTGAAGTGTGCAATGAGTGAAAAGTTTTGAACTTCAAGATGAACACGTGAATAGCTTAGAAATAAGTTTTTGAATGAATAACACATATATAACATGAAGTATATTAATTAAAAATAAAACATTTTTTACAATATATAGTGGAATCTTTATTACCCGTCACCGAAAATGTCGTAGACGTCTTCGCAATATTCGAAAAACTATAGATTGGTGTAAAAGGCAAGTTAAAGCCTTTAAGTTTTGCGATGAAAGAAAGTGAAGCACACTTAAAGCAGTCAAAATTAACCGACTTTTCATCATCACATTGAATATTTCTTTTGATATTATCGTTGTATATATGTATGTATATGTATGAAATTATTAATTCGTAACCAAACATATCTTTCGTTGAATTTATTGTTTGTGAATGTACTCCTTTCCTCCAAAGCTGGGATAAAATCTCAGTTTTTATAACTTTTCCATTATTCGTCGTTTCGATTCGTGCCTGGCGGATAAAAGTGGTTCTACTGTATACATGTTTTTGCGGAAATAATCATGGGTAGATCCAAGTAAACCTAGTGAGGAGCTGAAAGAACTCTAACGGGACTAGTTTGGATTAAGGGAAATGTTCGATTTAGGACCTCTGCGAACACGTTCTAAATCTAGTACATTCCATTCTAATTCTATTACTTTTCCGTTTAGCAATTTTTAGAGCATGCTAATACTTTATATAGTTCCAGCGTTCTAATTTTTGACATGTTTACCTTTGATTTAGTTAGTTATATTCGAGTAGAAATTTAAATTACCTGTTTTACTTCATCTTCATTATCCATGTCTATTTTAATAAAATGTAATTTTAATTTCTTTAGAATGAATTTTTCAAAATCCTTCCGTCTTCACAGTCCAGTTGTCAAAGTTCAGAACGTTTAGAACGCAAATGAATTCGCACAGGACGATTAGAATTCTGGAATCATTCCAGTAAATTTAAGAATTAGACTGGAATTAGAATGATTTCGCACAGGCTTTATGGGGAAGATTAAATTAAAATCCATTTGCTTTTTATTTTTAATAATTTTACAATATCAGGAAACGCTTTTCCAAGTGCAGCCAACTCAGAAGAAATTTATGTGGAGTAAAATCGTGAAGAATGAATTGCCCTTTGCTTTGAATTTGAAGACAAAAGCCAAAATTATTCAATTTAATGCAGTAATTTCAAATATTTGTTGAGAATACGTTGCCATGATTTTCAAATAATGGCGGGAAAAGATTCTGGTTGTCCATAAACGCCCACTTAACTATAGTTGACAACCACGACGAAACCTGATGATGAATGGCGAAAGTATTAAAGTTATAAGTAAATGTTTTATTAACAAATAAATTATTAAATAAAAATTATAATTTACTACTTACGTAATAAACGAAAATGAAAATAAAAGCAATTATTAAAAATAATTCAGTGCCATCTGCTATTGACTTTCCAAGTTTGCTTGATGACCATCTGTGGAAGAAGAGCAAAATATCTCGGTATTTCCTCCAGTGCCTACGTTTTTCGAACCAGAATCCGCGAATATGGCGCCATCTGTAATTGACGTTCCACTACCAACTGTCGAAATGTATAAGAGTATAAGAGCTCAATTGCAGTTCAGTGTTGTTCATTCGTCATGAATGTGGCGTGTGTTTGGTTGTGTTCAGAGATTTTAATGAAAAGATTTACAAAATAACGTTTTGCAAGTGATTATTAGAAGGTGTCAACATTATTTATCCAGTCAACGTAGTTTTACAAGCATCAACATTAACTCTTGGCTTGATTGCTGGAAAATGTCAATATAAAGTGTTGTGCGGTGTTTTCATTTTTCACACATACGAGGCTCGTTCATTCATATACAGATAGGAAAACAAAAGTTCATAAAAGAATAAAAATATCTTGTGGAATATCAGGCAACATCACACCTCGCTCCAAAACTCTTAGCGCAGAAGGAGACGAAGGGAGACTGAAGGCTCAATGTTGTCCAATATATTTTAGTATTGAACTGAAAACTATTTCAATGGATATATTTAAAATTTCGAGATAATAATGTCTAGGTAAGGTGTACATTGGGAAAAGCCCAGCATCACAAAATCATTGACAATCACTTTTGACGATCATCAAATGATAAATTTCTTTTTCCAAATTAAAAGTTACCATGGCGCAGTTATTTGCTGATAAAACAGAAAATTCACTTTTGAGGATATACAATTTCACTTGCATTATGAGTATGACATAAAGCTGCTGGCACGATATCACTAAGTGGACCACACACAAAGTTGCTCTATTTGAGATAGCACGAAGATGATGATTTCTAAATTAGCCAACAAAAACAAATTCAATTTCGCTGATGATGCAATGAAAGTCCAAATTTGCATTCAAATACATATATTGCAGGATTTACCATAGTTTCTAAATCAGGTTTATAATTATGTACCTATTTTCATAGAAATTCATTTCAATGATGATCGTCGAAAGACTATTATATACTTTCAATTATATCAATTCACTTAACTTAACTTTCTCATGCATTAATTATGTAATTTTAGGGCCGGCAGGCTACGCGTACGATCACAAGAAGAAAGCCGTATGTTACTTAAAAGGCCGAAACGAATTAGATAGAAATCATCGTTTAACATTTCCAATCAACCGCTGCAATTCCTTTACAGATATAAAACTAAAGTAGCTCCTGCAGAGCATAATTTTAAACCATGAGTCATAATTTGGGAATGGCTCCATATCGTTTAACAGGGTCCGGTATATGTCCTCAGGACTTTAAGCCACCCGCTGAAACTCCACAAATATCATCTGCTCCTAGTAATCCGAAAAAGAGACGGAAAACATCTAATACAGCAGCGAATCAGTTACCAAGTCAGCCTCCCACCTCCCCACAAGATTTGCTTCCACCACCGTTATCAGGTTATGGAGACACAATAGTCGCGTCAAATCCTTTTGATGATACACCAACAAATCCACCACCAATGAGCCATGCATCACTGAGTCACATGGGAATGCATGGTGGAGGAATGAATCCACATCTTCATCATCACATGGCTGGACCGGCTTTAAGAGGGATGAGTCCACTGAGTATTGGTAACATGAGTCCCATGAGTAATATGGGATCAATGGGTGGTGGAAATATGCAATGTGGTGGGCCAATGCCTCACATGAACAATAGGCCTGGAGGAATGAGTCCGATGGGTGGTATGCCCGGTGCAAGCATGGGAGGAATGAGTCCTATGGGAAATATGGGTCCGAGTATATCACCAATGGGTCCAATGGGTGGTATGTCACCGATGGGAGGTCCTCCAAATTCACACATGGGAATGAGTCCGAACATGGGCCCAAACGGCAGTAGAACAATAGGTAGTCCAATGAGTGGTGGTCCAGTAGGAAGCCCTATGATGGGTTCACCAATGGGTAGTACAATGGGTAGTCCATTAGGTGGCGGTTCATCACATATTAATAATGGTCAAATGGGTCCGCCTATGCATAGTCCATTAGCTAATGGTCCTAATCATAGTCACATGCCTGGTCCAAGAATGAATGTTCCAAATGGAGCAATGAATTCAGGAGGTGGTCCGATGCAACATCAAATGAACTCAATGGTATCAGGAGGTGGAATGGGATCACCAGCGCAAATGAATACAACGAATAGTTTGAACTCTGTAGGTAATTCAGTTGGTGGGCATTCGCCATTAAGTCATCAAAATATTCCAATGACACAAGGTGGTCCTATGGGTGGTAACAATGGAAGTAGTCATGGACCAAACCCATTAAACTCACCGTTATCACATCCAATGTCAATGGGAAATATTGGAAGTGGTCATTTATCACATTTAGGTCACATGGGAGGCGGAGGTGGTCCAATGAATGGACCACAAAATAACATGAACAATATGTTCGGCGCTAAGCCGATGCCTGTAAGTGCCGCAAAAATATATCCTCCTGGTCAACCGATGGTATTTAATCCACAAAATCCAAATGCACCACCTATATACCCGTGCGGTTTATGTCATAAAGAAGTGAACGACAACGATGAAGCTCTGTTTTGTGAGTCTGGATGTAATTTTTTCTTTCATAGGTAAACTATATAATTAATAGAAGTTATTAACTTTCAATTTATATTTATATTAATTTCAATTTTACAGAACATGCAGTGGATTAACAGAAGCAGCTTTTCAGTTAATAAGTAAAGAAATATATGCCGAATGGTGTTGTGACAAATGCCTGTCTTCCAAAAATATACCCTTGGTGAAGTTTAAATGTTAAAAAGAAGCGTAAACAATAAACAAACGAACAAACATTGATTTTCTCCTTAACTAGCTGAGTGTAAACGAATAACCGGAGCTTAAATAAGATTTGGAGAAAAGGGATAATCAATATTAATTTTAAAATAATGTACAAAAACTAAAAGAAAACATGCAAAATAACAATTTATGATAAAATTCAAAAAATGGTGAAAAAGAAATTAAACAGTGAACGTTTGTTTCCAAAGTGTTAATACCATCAGCACAAATTAAAGTAAGTATCGAATAAAAGAAGTGAATAATATTCAAATATATTTTTCATTCATGACACAAAAACAAATATGAAAAAATCAATTGAGACGCTTAAATAAAAAATATATAAAAGTAAAGAACTCACCGAGTGTATTAAATGGTGCATGCTTTTTTAAAATCAGAATAAACATAAGAACGATTCAATATTCTGGAACGAAAATTTGGACGTGAAATTGCCTTGTTGAGTAATATCGTATTAATTAATCATAATTTTTAAGCTTATATGGAGCTAAGAGCAAATTATTCAAAACAATCTCGCATAAATAAAAACATTTAATTTAATTTGTGGTCTTACACAATCTTTTGTACAAATTATTTTTACACCTCTGTCCAAAACTTTTGTAAATTAAAACTAGAGTACTTATAGTGTAATTAAAACTTTTAGACTCAAATAAGTAGAACGTTACGTTACGTAGTATTCGATCTGCAGGTAATCAGTGCATATTAGTTCTTTCTAGTAGTTTATTCTTGATAGAACTTTAGGAATATCTATGAGAAATCTTGTACTCAAGCTCCATAAAAACTGCTGATATTTGATTACTAAAGCTGTTTTCAATTTTAGTTGTTGCTCTATTGTTACATGATTCTATCACGTTTGAAGGAAATGCAGTTTTATATCAACATTTTAAGAGATTTCAATTCAAATTAAGGAATGGAAAAAAAAAATAAATCATAGTATCAATTATAATTCTATTAGGTTGTATTTGGACTCCGTCTTAAATCGGTTTTATCAAATTCGAGGTAGAAACTATTTATTTCATATACATAACTCTTTGAGGACATAGAGCATAAAACTCACATAATAGTTATGAATTATTTTAATTTACGAAATATTTGCAATAGTGACACAAAATTTTCCTTCCTGTGTAGTTTGGCTAAATATTCATCGGCAACAGAGTAAATCTGCAGCCAAAAGTGCCATTACATATAAAACTGATAAATTTTAATTAATCTATTTACATGGAAGTCAAGCAGATCAAGCAGTGAACAAAAATGTATTTTAAAAGAGTTTTGTAAATAGAAAATCACTTGAAACAGAGCATATAACTCACAACTCGGACTACTTATTCATGAAAACTTAATCGACATTGTCCCAAGATCAATAATATCTTCCCAGAAAACATTTTGAAATTGTGTATAGAACAAACAACGTCATTACTAAATCAAAGTTACAATAATAATAGCGTAAGAAAATTATAAAAAGCAGAAAATCACTTGTAAGCAATATTTGTTAAAAAGAGAGTTTTAATAGCGTTTTTAATAATTTTTATTTCTAAAGGAAATGGAAAGAATCTAAAAGTGAAAATAAATAGATTGTAATTAGTAGATAAAGAATGAAATTTAAACGTGTTAAAATATTTATAATAAATAAAGCAACGTAAAAATTAAGAAGTATGTTAAATTTGTAAATATTATCATAGATGAGTAAATATTACGATGCATTATTTCTAAAGGAAAAATAAAATATTAATTTAAATAAATTTTGCGGAAAAACAAAAATAAGCGTAGTAGTTTTAATGTACATGAATTCATATTCCGTAATATAAACGAAATTATTGATATCATTTTACCAAAGAGAAGACATATATCCTTGGTCCCTGTTCATTAATAACTTCAAAATTTGGATAATGTCTATTATAACCCCAGTGTAAGGTGCATATCATAGCGTCAGATATTGGCTTCACAAGTCAACTATTGTAGCAAATATCTTAATATGTAAGTACAATAAAGGTGAAATTTCATACATTTCCAGCCCATTGGAATCCAAAGCTAAGGTTTAGAAAGTTATCATCCTCGAATATGTAACTTTACACTCGGAGTTTTTAATTCATTTAATGAAATTAAATTTTCTTTTTACCATTTAGTATCTGATGAATTTGAAATGATTATAAATGCAATAGTGGTAAGTAAATTGAGACAAACATTTAATTAAAAGACGAATTGCAACTAGTTTTTCGTTATCAATCGTTACGTCCTTATTATTATTTTATTATCAACATTATTTAAACTTTATAACAATATATTTCAAAACAGTTAAAATTGATCTTACTCTAATATTATATACAATTTTTAGCGAAAACTATTTTTGCTGCCACTGAAGGAACTAGCATTATATTTAAGTTAAAGGGTATAGTCATTCATTCAGCACATAGATACTTATTCACCTGTAAAAACATATTTGAGATTAAACTTTTAAATCTATGAAAAATTTAACGTAACGCACCCATAAACTTGTCAATAATGGACATAGTGATGAATCCAATGGCTACTGCTAAAAATTGCACAAGTCCAACACTTCTTCTTGGGTCCTGGTCTCGTTTCTTCTTTTCTTCTGGCAATATTTCGCATACGGTTACGTATAAAAGTGTTCCACCCGCTAATCCTTGGAGAACAGATACAACAGTTCTATAGGACTGCGATACTGTGTCTGTAATGATCATTCCAATGCCGATTCCACAAGCTGATCCTATTGAGAATACGAAAATCGCTGCTACTAACTTACTAATGGAACTTTGATTGGAACGAATCTTAGCTCCCAGACAGAAACTTATTACGTACTTATGACAGGCTACTGCCCCCAAAAGGAAAAGAACCTACAAATAATAAATCAATAAATTCAAACAGACCTCTTCATGTAACACCAATATTACCTTTGAGGCCTCATCTTGAACGCCAACAGCTAATCCTTCCAGAGTTGCATGTACAGTCAAGGAGAAAAGTAGTCCCACAGTAGAGGTGATAACATTTTCTCTATTAGATTCGTCGTCATAGTTTTGTTCAGCAAATGATGGTGCATTATCTCTACTGCGTAGTTGAATGTATGATAAATTAGTATAAATAAGGTTCAAACAAAATGTTAAATTTTCTTAAATAACTAGTAACATCATAGCACGTATTACACAGATAGACTTTAGAAACTGAGTTCGAAACTTGCACAACAAAATGTTCTCAGTTAAGTTGATACTAATTGAGAATCAAAAATATGATATAAGTCTTAAAATCCATTTTTCTATCTACTAAAACTAAACTATTGCTTGATATATAAACTAAAGAGAATGCAAAAATTATATACGTACGAGGTACCTAATAAAGGTGAATGTTCATTAGTCGTACCATAGGAACGACTCGTTTGTGGTGTTTCAGCATCTGAATTATTTGGAACGTCTACCTCTAAGGTTGTACAATGCATCTTTCCGATGAAAAAGTGTATAAGCTCATCAAATATGTATGAAACGAAAAATCCACAGCAGAAAAGTAACTCTGCATGTTCAGGCACTGCCTCCCTCACCTTAAAGTAAACTTATAGCCATTCATTAGATTGACTGAATTTTATCTTACATCTGGTAGTATATGGACTACTGAGGTACAAAGCAATACGCCGCCTCCAAAACACACTAAAATTGTTCGCAACAACGGAAACCGTCTGCTACGCTCAGCATTTATAATTGCTGGTAGGATGCCAAACAGAAAACTTCCAAGACTCAAAACGAACATCGCCAATATTTTGGCGTTATCGGCATTCATTTCAATGTCCAATGCCATTATTCACAGATTTATAAAAATGCAATCCAGGAGAACGTTGTTAATATTCTTGTAGTGAGAATTCTCCCTAAAAAAAGGTTCATTGAAATTTGACTAACAAACCACTGGTTAAAAAAATATTTAAATTTTATAAAACACTCATGACAGTTTGTTGATATTAGCGAACTATTTCAGATAAATTGTTACTGGTATGAGGAGGTACTGTAGCACTCTTCAAACAATCCAAAAAAACAAAAATCTTTATGGCTGCTGATAAGTTTCATCGTAAACTTTTAGCTAATTCAAAGTAATCAAGCTATTCAATGTATAGCAATATCATCAAACTGGAATGAATTATTTCTTTAAATTGTAGCACCTTGCAGGAAAACAAATGCACTTTCGTCAGGTATTTAGGCACATAAAATTCACAGAAATGTCGCTGTTATCAAAAACTGCCAGAATATAGCGTAATTTTCGTCTGGCTTGCGCCTTTGTTAATGATCATTGCACGTGAATCACACTGCAATTTGAGAGACTTGAGTCACTGATAATTTTTGTTTCTCTACAAATGAACATATGTTTTAAGATCTCAAAACTAAACAAATACCATGTCCATACGCCTTCTCGAGAGTACGCAAATTCTTTTACGCGCTTCGCCCCCGTCCGAGGATGTGAAGATTGAGAAGAGTGTTTTGTATCCTCGTAGAGTCTCTAGGCAGCATTCTGATTTCTGTGCATTACCGATATTATCGAACCTATTCATAACAAAAAGCTGTTATTGTTTTTTCTGTGATTCTCACTTACACATCGCTATCAGGTGGAAACACAGAATCATGTGTTCATTTTGTGCTCTTGAGAATTCTTCAGAACAAGACGGAAGAACCTACGAATAAGTAACTACAAGGAAAACGTATTTTTTCAACACTAGTTTCAAATGTTGGGCGCGCTTTTCGTAAGTCAATAGTTTTCACAGCATGGAATTTGCAAATAAAATTATAAAAAGTTATAAGACTGGCAACTGGAATTAGATACTTTTCGGCCGCACTTAATCGACATGAAACCTGTACAAATATAATCTATATTTAAAAATAAAAATTAAATACTCAATGGAAACTTCCTCGATTTTGCCTCGTTTTCGATGTTTTTATGATATTGCATGAACGTGTTTTTTCGGGTTTTCATAAGATTAACGCATCCTACTGCAACAAAGTATTGAAATTACAAATCAATTTTCAAGAATAAACAATTTATATTATATGCAAAAACTCATAATTCGATCTAATTTTCGATATTTTCGTATTTTAAATATAATTCGAATTAACCTCAAAGTTGACATACATGGGGTAGTTGCGTCATGTTGGTGTCGCGAACGATGTTGGCCACCTATGTGTGAAAATCTAACCTTGTGTGTTCGAGACGTCATTCACATATGTTCGGCTACGTTAGTTTTTAAATTTTATATATTAATGTTTATAATCAAATAAATGTGTATATTATTAAATGGAAATGTTTCTAAATTTATACTTTCAACTGTAAGAAAATGAATATATATATATCATGAGACCATTATTCAATTTGTATAATTTTTGGAAATATGTACACGAAGAAAACCCTTCAATTATTTGGGGTTTCATATGGAGAAATTATTCTCTCAACACAACTTAAGGAGCAACTCCGGGAAGGAATATTTCCGTAAAATATACTTTTACCCTCAGTTAATCTGGAAACAGAAATCAGTCGTTTTCGTTATGTAAAACATCATCGAAGGTAGTAGCCATATAAGCACATAACTACAACAAAAAAACGGTTTGCTGGGTGGGCACCTCTTCTTTTTATATTCAATATTAGAAGGTTTCGATTCTCCTACTGATTTGTCTTTTAAACGTACCTTGAGACGAAAATCTTGAAATCAACTACGTTGAAAACTAGATATTATAAACACTTTCCGTATCCCAAAAATAGCTCACTCACTTATTTTTAGAGTGGAAACAAGGTATCTACATATGCATGTGGCAATGATGCTGTTTCTAGAAACTTTACAAGGAAAGTTTTCTATTTTTTGGATGTTACGACGGCCTCATTTAGGTTATAAACAAATCAACTGGTGCACAACTAGGAAGAGTCCCAGGATCTTGGAAGTTTTTGCCTTCAATATACATCGTAGTTAAAAGTGAGTGACAGTAACGTTTTTAATATTAA